>CP126897.1:7300000-8047500 GCA_030440675.1 Furcifer pardalis
CCATGTTTGTGTTTCTTCTTCTTTTGCGTCTAGTTCAGACTTTAAACTGCCAAAACAAAGCCACCTTCTTGGCTCTGTCGTTGGCCAAACTTAAATCCTCCTCAGTACATGTTTCCAGTAGTAATCGTCAGACCACCAGATGAACCAGATTCTGTATCTCTCCACATTCACACAGCATGTCATTGTCCACCAGCAACCTCTACTTGAGCATGTTGGACTCACATTTAGGGACTCCAACTCTCAGTCTATTGAGGGTCCTCCAAGTGATATAGGGGAGGTCGAGTTTCTCAGCCATATCCTCTTTAGTGTTATTCTTTGTCCAGTGAGCTCCTTCCTCCATCTTCTAATTTGATTTTGCTCTTGCGCACCCTCAAGAATGTTTGTTCTTGCCGTAAAGCTCCTTCTGGTTCTGAGCCAGGGACTTGATGCTCATATCCATTCAGAGGATGTCGAGGAGCCTTCTCTTGCTTAGTTCTCTTGGCGGCCGCTGCTACTTCTCTCCTTATATTAGGTTGAACGATACCAACAAGAGGATATATTTTTCTCAGCTGGTGTAGGTTTAAGGCAGTGTTTTGGTTTTTGGACCTCAATTCCCAGAAGCCTAAGTCAATTCCCCAAAGCACTGATCAGCCAATGTACTGACTTAGGCTTCTGAGAATTGAAGCCACCCTATGACAAGGTTTCTCAATCTTTTCAAGCCGCAGGCTGAGCAGACCATACTGGTGGTTCTCCCCGGTGTAAATGCTGCTGTAAAATGCATCCATGGCTATCGTAAACACATTTACGACAGCCAAGGGTGCATTTACGGCTCTCGTAAAGGCATCCACTTCCGGTGGTGGTGATGATGTGGACCACTTGAAAAGGTGCTGATGGCCAGGTCCGGCCCATGGTCTGTAGGTTAAGAACTCCTGGCCTAATGGGTGTTGGGAACGACTGGTTTAAGGAATTGTTTAATTAACTGCAGTGTCAACTTGTTTATCATGTGCAGATGCGCTCCCTACTGGAGCAGCATTCTCTGCTGCAGAGATGCTCAGGGCCAAAGCTGCTGCTGCTTCCAGGACACTCTTTCGCTGTACCCCAGGGCCAAAGCTGATGTATGCATTGTGGATGGTTGAGTTCTCCATGTGTAGTTTTTCAAAACATTTGTGTTGAAAATATCTGCAGTGTCCCAGGTGGAATGGTAAGGGGAATGTGGTCTCCAGATATTCCATGGCTACTACTCCCAAATCTGACCATATCCTTATCCTGTTTTCCAGGTGGACTGAATGGTTTTAACATCCCTCGTGTCACTCCCTGTGCAGAGGTGGCCGACTACTTGGGAATGATACCTGAAGCACTCCAGGGTTTGGACCCCAAATCCTTGCCGACGTATGCCCGGCGTTTGCTTTGTGATGCCTACATGTGCTTCTACTACAGCCCATCTCTTGGCCTCTACAAATAAACTCTGGGATTGGGGGTTTGAAGCCCCAAACAGCCCAAATAAATGCATCCGGGATGCCCCATGGATTCCAATGTGGATTAAGGTGCGGGACGTGGGTTTTAAACCACAGCAATCTGGGCATGTGGTGATGGATCCATCTAACCTACAATCTGGAAATATGAGTTCCAGTTGCACAGAGCCCAGAACCTGTTTTTACCAGAATCATAAAATCCTAGAATAATTGAGTTGGAAGGAGCATCTGAAGCATTGAGACCAAATGTCTACTCAGTCAAGGAATCCAAATCAAAGCAGATCTGACAGATGGTTGCCTATAGCTGGCTTCCTGTAGTTTGAGCCTATTATTACATGTCCTACACTTTGAGCTGATCAAGAATGGATCCTGCCCTTCTTCTTTATAACTTTCAAGAATTTAAAAAGTGAGGATGGTGGAAGATAGGGGTGCCTGGCGTGCGATAGTCCATGGTTTTGCAGGGGGTCGGAATTGACTGTGCGACTGAACAAAAACAAAATCCTGTCCCTTCTCATTCTCCTTTTCTCAAAGCTTAATGTGCCCAGTATAACAATTGCCAGACCCCTTTCCTAAGAAATTTTTAAGTCTGGGACCATACCAGCCAGGACACGTTTACTTGCGAGGTCTGGCCTGGATTTTTCTAAACTCAAGACAAAGCCCTGAGATATTCATTACCTCACCCCTGGCTCTGCTTTAACAAATTGCAGCCTCCCCTCTCGTGTCACCTGAAAACTCTCAAATCGTGATCAGTTTATAAGTTGCTTTAAACATAAATAAATAAAACAGCAAGAGAGGTTTTGAAGGGAAAAGATATTTTATTAACAAAATCAGTTGTAACATAATATATGCATATGTGGTCCCCGATTTACAATTTAACCATGCTTTTATACTTTCTGACAAACTACATGCACATGTTCTCAGCCCGTGTGGGGCCGAAGGGCAGAAGGCATTTCATATTTTATCTTGGCATTGCATATTTCTTTAAATGTTCAGAAATGCACAGTCACACAAGTCTGCTCCTCTTAGATAAATGACTTAGGACTTTTTGTGTAACTGTCGTCTCATAATAAAGGTTTTCTCCAAGCCACACTATAAATTTGCCCAAATAAATGATCTTAAAATCATTATACAAGCTTCATTAACTGCACACTTAATTTGATAAGAGGAAAGGGTTTAATAAATCAAATTAATTAATTTTGGGGTTGTCACAGGGTCACACTCCCTAGGGTTAAGCTAATAAACAGTGTTTCAGCCTAATCTTGGTAGCATGAAGATAACTAAAAAACCAACAAACTCCCCTTACTTGTGGAAAAGAATGCAAGGGCTTGGGTTTAAAAAAAGGTTTATTTTTTAACAAAACTGAGGCATTTACAAACAGCAAAGTCAGAAGATAGAGCCAAAAGGGGTGAAAGAAAGGCAGCATTATCAAATTCTCAAAAACAGTGACCAGCAATACAGACCAGCACTCTACCCACACATGGACAAAATAATAAGCCTATCTAATTTTTCTAGGGAAGCCGTCTAACCCTTCCATTTTCTACTCATGGTTTCCAGAACTTTACCCATCAGTCACTCATTCTCCACCAAACCCAGACCAATGTGCTAATGAAGGGCATATTCTGTAACACTCTGTTTCTGGCCCTTCTAGCAGTTGTTGCCATCTTTGCCTGCACTTTTACAAAGACAATTTTTCTATCCATCCTGACTCAACATTCTGTACATGTTCTTACACATCCATTTACCCTAAGTACATTTCGCAGCAAGTTCTTTCTGTCTTTCCTCAGAGGGTTTAGTTTCCAGTCCCCTGATCATCCTTATGGATCTCTTCCGAGTTTGTTCTACAGGGTGGCCTGTAAGTCCCTATTGAATCTTTCTCTAAATTTGCCACTTATTGTATCCAGGGTGTCACCAGTATTCTTGTGCTCTTACACCTGCATACTTGTCACAATCCGCTCCTCAAGTGTACATGGGCTTAAGTCAGCCATATTTGTATTTTTGATTTGTATGCCGCTCTATTCGCCGAAGCAACTCGGGGTGGGGTGGGGAATATAATACATATGGATGGGTAGGGATTTATGGGCCACCCTGTAGTTTCTTGGCATCTTTCTTAATATGTGGTCATGATCATATGACACCTACGTGTCACCTACTGCATTAATTGCCAGTACCTTTCTAGGTTCTATACAAGATATTGGTGGTGTCTTTAAAGTCTTCCATTGTATGGAGTCCAGGTGCCTACAGGACCCAAATGAGCCCCATGCCCTATGATAGGGATTCTCAACCTGTGGCCCACAGGTTAGATACGGCCTGCAGCACCATTTCTTGTGGTCCCCACAGCCTCCACCACATCAGGAAGTGCCATGTAGTGGAAGAAGGGCAAAATGACCGTCTGGCCCCTGAAGCTGTCTGAGGGTGCGTGACCCGACCCCAGGCTTTAAAAGGTTCAGAACTCCTGCCCTATGAGGTCCTCTGGAACTGCTTTTCTGAAGATGCCAACTATTAAAAGCTGGCTGCCTTGAATATGCTGGTGCCTGTATGTTTTGGATTTCTTGCTTCATGTCGATAAGAGGTATGATATCCCTGCTGGGATCCTGGAGGGGTGTTTTTTTTTTTTTTTGGCCCTGGATCATCTGGGGGGTTACTTGATTGTTTTTATTTGGTCACTAATATTGTAATGCACATTGTTTTGATTTCTTTGAATAAAAATACAAATAAACACATACAAGCAAAAAAATAAAATAAGTCAGTATTAATACACCTATTTAAATCTGTAACACAGAATTACAAATAGAACTATTTTAATAATTGTTATTTTTAAAGAATGGAAAAAGACGTTAAGGATAAATAATGGGGGAAATATGCTTGGCTTTGGCAGAAATCTTGATCTGGCTTGATATTTGCCAGGAATCCGAATGGTAATGACCACATCATTTTGGACCTTGTTCTAAGGTCCTCTTCTGTTTCTCCCTAATTTTTTGTTGTTGTTCAGTCGCACAGTCGATTCCGGCCCTTTGCGACCTTATGGACCACTGTCCGCCAGGCACTTCTGTCCTCCACCATCCTCCTCAACTCGCTCAGTTGTGTTTTTTGATCCTGAAGAGAGTGTGAAGTCAGCAGAGTTGCAAATGTTGCATGTCATTTGGTTTCCTATGTGTTTCCTAACACTTATGGGGATCCTATTGAACCTCACAGTCATGAAAGCTGCAATCGGCTAACAATGTGTGGAATTGAGTGTTGAGCATTTAAACCTGAACAAGGATTCACTGCCCTCAGAAGGGAAGACCAAGTCACAATATGCTATATCCTAACTATCCTGAGAGAATTGACCCCCAAAGTATGAACCTGTGGGAAATTATTCAACTACTGAAACTTCCTGACCAAGACCTTCAAGAAAGAAACCCCAGCCTAGCCCAATGATTTCTTTGGTGCCTGGTGGCCTGGTGTCAGGGATGACAAAGAGATATGTATTACCTTTTTGAATGGGTTTCCAATGTATGGTCTTTCTAATGCATTCTGACTTGTGTACTTAAAGCTAAATGCAAATCTGTGCAAATAGACATAACTGAAAACTTGTGTATGAACTAATAAAGGGACTCGGGAATACAACAATCTGAGAATTCAATAACAATCCTCATTCTTCCTCACTAAATGCTCCTTGATGTTTAGCTCAGGTCTCAGAATGATAATATATACTTTGGAGAGGAAGAGACAACACAGTAGACCAAGATTGGAGGCCAGGATGGAGAAGACCACCACAGCCACCATGTGCTTCCCTTTGGTACTCAAGTAGGTGGGCACAAAGGATACCCACACACTGCAAAACACTAACATGCTGAAAGTGATCAGCTTGGCTTCATTGAACCTGTCGGGCAACCTTCTGGCAAAGAAAGCTACCACAAAGCTAATGATGGCCAGAAATCCCATGTAGCCCAGGACAATGTAGAACATGACATCTGAGCCTTCATTGCATTGCACTATGATCTCATCAATCTGAGAATTCATGACCATCTCTGGGAAAGGCGGAGACGTTGCTAACCACACAATGCAGAGGAGAACTTGAGGAAGTGACCCAAGAACAACCACAGAGACTCCCATCTTCCTTCCCACCCATCTCCTCACCCTGTTTCCTGGCCTGGTGGCCATGAAGGCCAGAACCACAGTAATGGTTTTGGCCAAGACACAAGAAACAGACAGAGAGAAGACGATGCCAAAGACAGTTTGCCGCAGAAGGCAGGAGACCTTCCCAGGCCAGCCGATGAAGAGGAAGGGACATAGAAAGCCCAGAAGCAGAGTTGCGAGGAGGACACAGGTAAGGTTCCAATTGTTGGCTTTGACGAGGGGAGTGTGTCGGTAGCGAAGAAAGACCCACATCACCACAATAGTGACAGTGGCAAACAGGCTGGTACAACCAACCACAGCTATTCCCAATGGCTCAGTGTAGGAGAAATAGTTCATCTTTTTATTGCTACATTTAGTCTGTAGTTTGTTTGGGTACTGATCTTCTGGGCATGGTTCACATTGATCTGCGTCTGAAATGGAGAAGCAAAAGAACAACAACTCTGAAATATATCTTTTACAAAAATATGGCACAAATCAGTAGCACTGGCTACTTTGTTTAAATTAGGACTCTTTGTTATTCTTGAATCAGAAACATAAGTTTTTACAAGAGTAAGTAAAGGCCTTTGATTGTGTAGACCACAACAAAATGTGGCAAGTAATTAAAGAGATGGGAATACCAGAACACCTTATATGCCTCATGAGAAATTTGTACATGAAGCAAGAAGCAACAGTTAGGACAGAATACGGAATGACTGAGTGGTTTGGAATAGGAAAAGGAGTAAGACAAGGCTGCATTTTGTCACCCTGTTTATTCAACTTATACACAGAGCACATAATGCGCAATGCAGGGATGGAGGAATCACAATTCGGGATCAAAATTGCTGGGAGAAACATCAACAATTTGAGATATGCAGATGATACCACCCTAATGGCTGAAAGTGAGGAGGACCTAAAGAAGCTCCTGATTAGGTTGAAAGAAGAAAGTGAAAAAGCTGGCTTGAGACTCAATATAAAGAAAACAAAGATCATGGCAACAGGCCCTATCAGTCCCTGGAAAATAGATGGGGAAGAAGTAGAAGCAGTGACAGATTTTACTTTCTTGGGATCAAAACTCACTGCAAATGGGGATTGCAGCCATGAAATAAAAAGGTTTCTTGGGAGGCAAGCAATGAGAAACCTGGGGAGCATAATGAAAAGTAGAGACATCATATTGAAAACAAAAATTCGTATTGTCAAAGCAATGGTATTCCCTGTGGCAATGTATGATTGTGAGAGCTGGACCATTAGGCAAGCTGAGCGCAGAAGAATAGATGCCTTTGAGATGTGTTGGAGGAGAGTTTTGAGAGTTCCCTGGACAGCAAGGAGAACAAATAGGTCAATCATAGAAGAAATCAACCCAGAATGCTCCTTAGAAAGTCAAATTGTAAAGATGAAGCTAAGGTACTTTGGACATCAAATGAGAAGAGAGGATTCGCTTGAGAAGGCCTTGATGCTGGGAAATGTGGAGGGCAAAAGAAAAAGGGTGCGGCCAAAAATGAGATGGTTAGATGGTATTGTGGAGACAATGGGCAGAGAGCTCAGCGAGTTGAGGGGGATGGTGGAAAACAGGAGTGCCTGGCGGGCAGTAGACCATGGGGTCGCAGAGGGTCGGAATCGACTGTGCGACTGAACAACAAAGTGGAAAAGGCCTGGATATTTTATCCATCCCATTAGCACACAGGGCACATGAAAACTGTGCGATGTGCAGTTATGGTTCTTTTTCTGATTCCAAATCATGGGTCATGAAGGGAAATTGTGGAATCCCTTGAAGTCTAAGAGGAAATTATAGGATCTTTCTCTTTTCCCATCTGTCAAACTTAGTTCTTATACTTACCAGGTTGGAATGAAATTCTTCCTTGGGGACACCGAGCACATCCATAGCAACAAACTTGCTTCCCTTCCTGGACCACCTTGCTGTATCCTGGGTGGCAGCTCTCAACACATGTGGCACGGGGAAGTTCCTAATGACAAGCAGGAGAGAAGGAATCATGATTGAAATGCACAGGCTCTTGCACATCTATAATCTCCTTAGTGCAACAGCTTCAAGAATGTGGGACATTCATGCTCTAGTCTAATGTATGCAATTTGGGGAAGAAGAGACAACCCAGTAGACCATGATTGGAGGCCAGGATGGAGAAGACCACCACAGCCATCATGTGCTTTCTTTTTGTGCTCAAAGGATACCCACACACTACAAAACATAACATGCTGAAAAGTGATCAGCTTGACTTCATTGACTTGTCAGGCAACCTTCTGGCAAAGAAAGCTACCATGAAGCTAATGATGGTCAGAAGGCCCATGTGTTCTTAACTTCAATTACCAAAAGCCCAAGTCAGCCCAGCTGCTGATCAGGCTTCAGGGAACTGAAGTCCAGGAACATCTGGAGAGCCAGGTTCAAGGACCTATGCTCCAGTCTAGTGTAATGTTTGATTATTATAGTATAATCTGAAGTCACATTTCAGAAAGCTAGAATGATGCAAACCTTTTCTGCATTTGAGAATGAAATTGAAGAATATGCTTTGGGTATTATGTAAAAACATTTTTTTTTTTTTGCAAATCCCAGGTAGATTTCAGAAACATTCCCCTTGAATAGTTTTCACCTGGTTAAACTTCTGGTTCCACACAATGGCACTTCCGTTCATGACAAACTGTTTCCCGACCGGAGCCTTGGGATCTATCCTCCCAACTTGGGTTTTTAGGAAGGATTGATTGGGAAATGTCACAAGGTTCATCAGATCATATCCCAAATCCAGAACCCCGTTCTCATCAAAAGAGATTTCTTCCCCAGCACTATTGTTAAAGTGGACATTTTTCAAGAAAGAATGAAGCTGTATCGAAGAAGAAAAACTAACAGTTAGGAAGATGATCAGGAAAGTATTCAAGTGATTTTTTCTCTAGATTGCTGTGATGTTGCATTTTTATACTGAAAACCTACACTTTTTACCCCAAGCAAGCAATCTTCCCTTTATAATCCAGCAATTCGATTTGTGGCAACATCTCAATGAGTCCCTAAGAAAAAGCTAGAAGAAATCCTCCCTACATTTCAGCTACTTGGCATGTTCTAAACCAGTGGTTCAATACCTTTTAGAGACCGAGTGCCCAAATTGAACCCCAAATCCGCTTATTTATCACAAAGTGCCAATACAGCAACAGGGGAGGGAGGAAGTGCTCCCTTTGGGCTGCTGAGTAGAAGGATCCAACAATCTCTGTGTTGTGGTGACCGAACGGATGTCCACAGAGAGGGCTCCGAGTGCCACCTCTGGCACGCATGCCATAGGTTCGTCATCACTGTTCTAAAATAAAGTGTTGGATCAGATCACAAAAATCCATATTTCATGTTGACTAGAAACTAGTATAATGACCTATAGAATGGCCAGTGGTGGGTATCAGCAGGTTCGTGCTCGTTCGCCAGAGCCGGTAGCAGAAATTCTGGCTGGCCCCGCTCAGCCAAGTTTTTAGATAAATTAGTCCTAATTTGGGTGCAACACTGGGCTTTCCCCCTGGCCACGCCCACCATGCCATGCCCACAGTGTGGTAGTAAACATTTTTTGTAGCCCGCCGCTGTATATGGCACCTTTGGCTGTTTATTTTTGCCAAAAGGGGTTGAGCAATTTTCCCAGGCTGGATCCTTGTACAGTAATACCCCGGATAACGCGAGTACCGTATAGCGTGAAAACCGCATAACGTTACAAGATTTTTGGAAAAATCTTGTATCGAATAACGCGATTTTTAACGTTATCCGATACAGTCGTTCTTAGCAGCAGGGTGGCTGGAAATCTGAATGGGGTTCTCCGTTCAGCTTCCCAGCCACCCTGCAGCTACGGAGGCAGGGGTGGGGAGGCTGGAAAGCTGACGGAGGGCTCCCCCGTCGGCTTCCCCAGCCACCCCACAGCTGCGGAGGCAAAGGCGGGTGGCTAGGGAAGCCGACAGGGAGTCCCCGTCAGCTTCCCCAGCCACCCTGCAGCTGTAGATCAGGTCCTCTGATCTCTCTGGAGCAGCCAGGGGACATGATCCAAGCTGTTTCTGGGCTTCCCTGACGTCCTCAGCCAGTGCAGCAAGCCAAAACGTCAGGGTTCGAATCCCGACATTCTGTCTTGCTGCACTGGCTGAGGACGTCAGGGAAGCCCAGAAACAGCTTGGATCGGGTCTCCCCACCTCCCTGGACACGGGGGGGGGGGTCAGAGACCCCAAAATTGGTAATAAAAATGGACTTTTTTCCAATTTGGGGGTCTCTGACCCCCCCCCCCGGGTCCAGGGAGGTGGGGGGGACCCGTTCCAAGCTGTTTCCAAAGTTCCCCCACTTCCCTGGAGGCTCCAGCAAGCCAAGATGTCAGGATTCAAATCCCGACGTTATGGCTTGCTGCAGCCTCCAGGGAAACAGGGCTTTTTTTAACATTGTGTGATCAATGTATCGCACAACGTTAAAAACCGGATAACGACGAGACTTGTGGAACCAAGCCATAACGTTATCCGGGGTACTAGTGTACAATAGAATGACCAAGTGGACAGATACAAGAATGCCGAGACAAAGCTTTGGCCAAACTATAAGACATGAAAGGTGGGATACTCTCAATGGCAGGAGATCCAAAGTATACAGTTGTACCTCACTTAAAGAGCATAATGCGTTCCACAGGATTGCTCTTTAAGCGAGTTTGCTCTTTAAGTGAAACACATTTGTAAATGACCCATTGTGGGGGGGGGCTGTGAACCCCAATTTATTTAAGTGAGTTTTTTTTATTTTATTTTTATTTTTTTAATTTTTTTAAATTGATTTTTAAAACAAGAAAACACGAACAAAAGATTACACTAAAATACAACATAATTATCCACATTAAAGAAAATCAAAAACAAATAGAAAAACATTCAATATGACAAAACTAAACAACACCAAAACCACTTAGATACATACATCAAGAGGACATACAATAGATAAGTAAATCACCCACATCTAACCCCTCACCTCCCACGTTCCTGGACCAACACAACATAAATCCCTTCACCTCCCATCTTTCCATATCAACACAACATAAATCCCTACCACCCACCCCAAACCTTTCACCATTCTATCATCTTCTCCCCCCCATCCTTCCATTGAAGAACCACCTCCGAGTGTCGAAGGGGGGGGGGGAGACCGGGACTAGGCGAATTCATATCAATGTTTGAAAGTATCAAATAAATCAACTTACTCAAAGCTATACAGTTCTTCCTTGTTCTTCCTTCCTTCTGCTTATGGCTGTCTACCCCTATTCTTTTTATTTCTATTCTATATTTTCAACCCTTATTCCCCTTTAGCTTTCTTTAACAAAAATTCTTTATATTTCTATAATATTTTTATAATTACCCTACAACTTGTAAGACCCTGGGAACAGCTAACTCTTCCTAACAATTCAAGTGTTACATTAACTTAATATTTCCTTCCATCTGTAATATCCTAGACTTCATTTTCATATTTCCAGACATACCCTTAAGCAAACCCTTTTTCATATTTCCCTTTACCTCTGCTACTATTGTATTTTTATTATAATTCACCCCTATCTTCAACTCCTTCATCTTTTCAATACTTTATATTTCTATCTCGTATTTATTCTAAACTACTCTCTTTTATCATTTTTGTCAGCACCTTATTTAATTCCTACCAACTCCATTGCCCATTTTTTATAGAGATTATCGTACTTCCCCATTCTAATCAGTTATCTATCCCATTCTATATTCTATTAATATATATACCTATATAAGGTTTCCATAACTATGTTACACTATACTTCTTTTATTCCAGAAAATCAAAATCAAAATCAAAATTCTTTTAATCCACAAGAGAATCTGTCAATTTTCATTTCTTTAAAGTTTTTTCACTATTATTGCAGTTATTTCCTATATTTAAGGATTTCTCTATGATTTCCTTCCATTCTTCCTTTTTCATTAATATTACATGATTTTAACATATCCATGCAATCAGTTTATTCTCTTATTTTTTTCCCATAACTGTATTACTCTATGCTTCTTTTCATTCAGAAAGACAAAAATCAAAATCAGAATTCTTTTGGTCCACGAGAGAAATCGTGTCACTTTTACTTTTTTAAAAAAATTTATTTGTTAATACTGCAATTATTGCCTATATTTGACAGTTTCTCTTTGATTTCCCTCCATTCTTTTGATCCTTTTTCAATAATATTACATGATTCCAATGTATCCATGTAGTCAGTTTGCTCTCTTATCATCACTACTTTCCCTATCCAGAAGAATCTCAACTATTGGAATTGTTATCAATTTTAATTCACTCCCTTGTCTCTTAATAGTTTTATAATTGGTTTTAGTTTCCTTCCTCCACAATCTTTCTCTTTTTGATAAATCCTGGTAAATATCCAATTGTTCACCCTCCTTCTTTCTTTCTTTCCCTTTCTCCTTTTTAACATATAATAACAACTCATTAATTCTTTTCCAAAATTAATATTCCTTTAAATTAAGTTTTCTTTACACACATAAATCAAACACTTCATATTGCTTTGGGAATTACATCCATCGGTTAACTATTAATAATTTTTCCCATAACTATATTACTCTATACTTCTTTTCATTCAGAAAAACAAAAATCAAAATCAGAATTCTTTTGGTCCAAGAGAGAAATCGTGTCAATTTTACTTTTTTTAAAATTTATTTGCTAATACTGCAATTATTGCCTATATTTGACAGTTTCTCTTTGATTTCCCTCCATTCTTTTGATCCTTTTTCAATAATATTACATGATTCCAATGTATCCATATAGTCAGTTTGTTCTCTTATCATCACTACTTTCCCTGTCCAAAAGAATCTCAACTGTTGGAATTGTTGCCAATTATAATTCACTCCCTTGTCTCTTAATAGTTTTATAATTGGTTTAATTTCCTTCCTCCACAATCTTTCTCTTTTTGATAAATCCTGGTAAATATCCAATTGTTCACCCTCCAACTTTGGCACCTGTGTACCTTTTTTCTTTAAATAAGCCAACAACTTTAATTTGCTTTCCAAACTTACAAATTTTACCAAAACATATCTTCTAAATGTCCCATTTCTTTTCTTTCCCAGTCTGTAAACTTCTGATATATCCTCTTGAGTAAAATTTCTCCCCATCTTCAGTTCATTCAACCATTTGATGATTCTTTCCTTTAATCTGTCAAATTTAAGTTCTGGAATATTCTTTATCAATAAATTCAGTATTTGGACTGATGAAACAAAAAGCAATTGTTTCTTTGGAGAAGGGACTCAAACTGATACTAACAGGCAAATACCTTTTAATTTACTTTATTACATATAATTTTTACTTCTATGCATTTTGATGGGTGTGGAATATTTAGGCCTTATTTTACCTTGAATTTCCAACTCAGTTTTTACATTTGGTTACTCTTTACTTGTTTCTTTTATTTCTTCTTTCAATGCACACAGGCGCGCATGCACACGCACACGGGCTCGCAGACGCGCGCGCGCACGCACACGCACACGCACACGCACGCGCACACACACACACACACACACACACACACACACACACACACACAGTAATTTCACAACTATATTTTACATTTCCCCTTCTCATTTTCCTATCTGAATAGTTATGGAACAAGTCATTTGATATTATGATATTAAGAACCATCCTAATCTGATTGGCTGTGTAATAATTTTTAAAATGTAAGATTCCTAAATATCCTTCTTTCTGAGATACATAACACATTGTTTATTTATTCTGTCTTTTGTCCTCATTGCAAAAATTATTTATTACTTATTATAATTTTATACTGCCCATCTTTTCCACGCTGGGTGGCGTATAAATTTTTTTAAAACAACAGCAACATAATGGAATATTTGCCATTATTTTAATTCCCATCCTGTTAATTTTGCTGGCAAGATCCAAAACACAAAGGTTATTTTAGATAGTACTGTATCTTCATTTGACATAGCACTATATTACCAAAAGAAGATCTTAATTATTCTACCATTCCAAATCTTCCTTTAGTTCTTTCAACTTAAGAAAATTCATTATTTTTTAATCCTGCAAATTCTTAGTAATATGTATTCTCAGGTATTTAAAATTTAACTTTAATCCCATAGTTTGGATTAGGTTTTTTTAATGTTGGTAATCCCACTCAGTCAAAGGCTTTGAAAATATCTATGGATACAACCCCAAGTTTTCAGTTTGTATTCTATTCCATGTCTAGGCCAGACATGAACCTGCCAAAATGACATTCAGTTCCTATCGTCTGACCTAGTGTAAGAAAGATTAGCTGGCACTACAGTGAAGGACTAGAAGGTAACATGCTTCCTGATTGCCCAGTGTCTCTAGAACAGCTTTACATTCAACATATGGTGTCACTTCCAAGACTTACCTGCCAAGGCTGGATGTCCAAATGTTTTTGTGCATCTCCAATCTGTCTTGCTTTCCATTTAGCTCCTGATGAATACATCGCATGGAGAGCATTTGCTATGGCATAAACTGCGTTGTAGATACTGTAGCTTTGGCCAGACATCCCCATCTCAAACACAGTCCCAGGAACATTCTCCAACTTTTCCTTCCCAGTGCACCCCTCCTTGTTCCTCTTATATATAATATGTTTTGGGACTGAACATCCAAATGTAGTGGCCCAGAATTCCCAGATGTAGTATATTTTAGATTGATTTGGTGTTATGTTTTCCAGGAAGTCCTGAAATCCTGGCACTGCATTTGTGTGAGGGGAGAGCGACAAGGTGCCATTGAAGGAACTGGTGGCGAATTTGCTGCCAGAAAAACGAGTGGTGACATCCCATCCAGCGGTTATCATCCAAACTCGCTCCAGTGGATAATTAAAGAAGATTTCAGTGTTTTGTAAAATTATCTGCAAACTCTCCATAGAATGAGCATCTCCGTGGACAAGGATGACATTGAGATTACAGAACAAAAGATCAATCTTTAGCTTCCAAAGGACAGCAGAAATGACTGAACTTGACAGGAAACTTGTAACAATGGGAACAAACTGAGTCCAGGCAATGCATATCTTGTTCTCCCACAGCCTGGGACTCAATGTTTGAAGAAATGTTTCTCCACTGTCATTGTTGGAAAGGAAGAGTCCAATCCAATTCCACCCAAAATACTTCAGAATCCACACAATCCCCTCATATTGAGTCCTTTCATTTGGCACCATCCGAAAGAAGGAGGCAAATTGGGTTTTGTCGCTCATCACTGGATCAACGGAGCCACAGGTGAGCTAGATGAGAAGTATATTTCTTTTTATATAAAAAAGATTGCACAGTTTTCCTATAAATTCTAGTTCTAATTCTTTTTCAATTAGTGAAAATTCTAATTTTATCCACTAGATAAAAATTTGAGAATGGCTATTGCTCTGTGGTCATACATGTTTTAATTCAGAAATATTTCCTTCCTCCCATCCAGCCTATCAAGTAAAACTACTGGGCACAAATATTAGATAAAGTGATAAAGTAACATTTAACTAGAGGAGTTATTCTTTAAAGTGCCACAACATTCTTTGTCTTTTTTTGCTGATCTGTTTTGTTTATTCTGATACACTTGCACAGACCAAAACAGGTGCCACTTCAAACATTAGATAAAATGAGTGAAAGATAAATGTAGATGCTGAACACCTCATGTTAAGGATGTGAAAGGAGAGACAACAAGAGAAATCGTACGAGGAAGCTTATTGCATTCAACACAGTGGTAGGCAGCAGCAGATTGGCACCAGTTTGCCAGAACTGGTAGCAGAAATTCTGGCTGCTCCCACCCATCCAAGTTTTGAAATACAGTAAAGTAATCCTAATTTGGGTGCAATGTAGGGCTTTCCCCTGGCCATGCCCACCATACCACGCCCACAGTGTGGTAGTAAAATATTTTTGAGCCCACCACTGGTTCCACCCAATTATTAGTAAACTCCATGATGGGCAAAGAGATTGCTGATGTTCTGAAGACTATTCCAGGATGGATTCTAAGCTGTGTTACAGAAGACA
This sequence comes from Furcifer pardalis, assembly GCA_030440675.1. Classification (NCBI taxonomy): domain Eukaryota; kingdom Metazoa; phylum Chordata; class Lepidosauria; order Squamata; family Chamaeleonidae; genus Furcifer; species Furcifer pardalis. The sequence goes on from CP126897.1 coordinate 7,315,516, forward strand.
AGCTGACAGTATAAGGTTAACATATTGGGACATTACCTTTTGGATTTAAAAAGTCCATGATTCAAGAGAGCACCAACTGCAGAGATATGATGTTTTGTCTTTCCAAGACGTGGATTGGGGATAAAGAGATGACCTTATGTAATTCATTTCAATAGCTTATGTTGGACAGCGTAGAAAATGAGGGGAGATGGAATACCTGCTCTTCAAAAAGAATCTCATCTCTCCCTATTCCTAGCGCTCCTACATGTTTACTGTATTTAGAAAAGAATAAGAAACATACCTGTGGAATCTTGTAAAAATTAAAAATGCGGGCTATTTGGATGGAGTTGTGGGAGGTGAGCCCATCAACAACAGCCATGATCTTCTTTACCCTTTTACATTGGTAATTGAAAGGGATTCGATGTGCTGTAAACAGGAGATTCAAAGCATCAAAGGAGGCTCTTGTGGGATGGAAGGCATTGTCATAGATCAAGTATTCCAGTGTCAGGTTGGATAACAAGTTGGTGTTCTTGTTGATCTCCTCAGTGGCAAAAACAAAGGCCAGAACATCCTGGTAGTGTTTAGGGGTGAGGCTGAAATGAGAATTCCACTTGCACTTATATTTTCATATTAGAAAGAGAAGTACAGTTTATTTCCTCGATGTAAAATCTGATTTTCATGAAGGGAGAACAAAGACATTTTCTTGTCTAGAACATTCAAACATTCTCTCATGATATTTTTTTCTTATTTTACCCTGATTTTTAAGATCAGGTGGAAACTCAAACACCATAGCTTTCTCCATCTGAATTGTTCCATGAAAACCAAATATGCTCTACTAATCAACCCAGATGATTAACCCCTGACACCATGAGTATTCAGAGAAGCAGAGAAAACCTTGCCATGAAACACCACTGTCACATTGTCATCATCAGAATAATCTCCCTGTCTCAGCATTTCCTAAATCTTTCAGAAGGTCACTCAAGTTAGAATTACAGTAAAACCTCGCATAAAGAGTGCCTTGCTTAGAGAGTAACTTGATTAAAGAGCAGATTTTTCTCTGAATGGTCACCTCACTTAACAAATAAAACTAACCAAAACTCACTTAACAACTAAATAGGTTTTCACAACCCCACCCCCATCAGAAGTCACAATTGGTCACTTACAATGTGTTTCATTTAAAGAGCAAACTCGCTTAAAGAGCAATTCCGTGAAATGCAGTATGCTCTATAAGCAAGGTACCACTGTATTTGAATATCTATACTGCAGCACCGAACAACATGAAAATACCAAATCAGCTTAATAATTTTTTGAGAAATTTGTGTACAATAAAAGAGGGAAGATTATAAAAAAGGAACATGTATTGACTCCATTTTCAAAAGATTTTCTATCAAGTTGATAAAAGTCTACTTGAGCTATCTATAAATTTTACCTTTCCATTGTGGTTGTGTTTGCATTAGAGGATCTACTGATTATCCTCCCATGTTTTACTCTCATTTGTAGACATTTAATTAAGAGCATAAAAGAGGAGAAAGCATTTAAAAAGATATTTTTAGATGTAACATGCATCTTTTAGCTGGCACACAAAAATATGTCTCCCCTTCATTGCAGCCACTAATTAATAATAGAAGACCACAGTCTGATCATGACAAGGCTTCTAACAATCAACACCATTTAATGAGAGATCAGTAAAAGTTACTAATTACGTTTTTAAATCCAAAACCAGATTAACTTACAAGCCTTTCTCTGCGATGTCTGTACGTGATGTAAACTTGTGTAATGACATTTCAGCATATAGCATGGATAGAAATTCACCAATGATAACACTAGTTGCAGAATGAAGATTGGGTTCATTAGCATATCCATGCCTGCTGCCTCTATAGTTGCTGGAACACCTGCTATAAACATGTGGCAAAAGGAAGAAAATCCAAAGGAGTATTAAGAAAACCACTCGAAATGTCAAGAAATCTTGGCTCCAAACGTGTTCCCCCATTGCCAGCCACACAACTCCCAATACACCAATGGACCGAATTGGACTTCTGAGAAAATACACTCAGCCAGAAAATTAAGACAAGGCTGTCTTCACCAAACATAGATTCCAACCTGAGCTTTCAGTGTAAGTGAAACATGTCAAAACTCCCTATCTACACAGCAGCCAGGGAGACCTCAATTGTCACCTTAGAAATCAACCCAATGGGCAGTGTGCATAGGTCTATAGTCTTGAATGACTCTTTGTGGACTATTTATACAAGATGACACTTGACTTTTGAGGGACATGGTATCAATCACAGTAATTCTGGAAATTATAGAGCAAATCATTTCATTTCCCAAGGCTCTCTGATCCCTGAACAGCCATCAGAACTGCAAAGAAAATATGTTTATGCCGTTGGTGAGTACCAAATTCTGTTCTACAGCTGCAACAGAGGAAAACTTGATTTTGCAATTTCCTTGAAGGAAAACTTTGACTGAGATCTTGGATGTAACTTTCTGTAGGAGTGAAGTGAGGAAGCTATGAGTCTAACATGTAGTGTGTGATTGGGCTTTACTTCAAATGAGTTTAACTTAATTAATGATTAACGTTTGCTACCATCCCTCTCTCTTCAGTATTTGATATTCAAATTACTTTTTTTTACAACATAGCAGCTGTAAAGTTGATGAAGTCCTTAATCATGGACATTAATCTTTAATTAAAGTTTCCTACACATACAAGTTATCTCAGGTTTGCCTTTAATCTCAGGATGATTTTGGGAACTTTCTGGTTGGCAGGGAGTTTACAATATCACTGTTGGTGGTTTATTCCTCCCTCTCAGTTCCTGGGTGAAAAGAGATTCTTAACAATCCTTGGATGGATGGGTGGGTGAACAGTATAAGTTTTGATAGACAGACAGACAGAATATGGGTAGGTGGGTAGGATGATAGATGAGGAAAAGGAAAGAGTAGTTGTAGAGAGCTACAAACTTGAAAGGCCGGACAGAGACCCTCAAGGATTCCATCTCTAACCAGGACAAGATGTGAAGTGAGGCTACGGATGAACCTGACCCTCTATTCTGTGCTGTGGGAAGGAATACAAAACCCCACAGAATGCCTCCTACAAATTCCACTGCAAGGCTTCCCACCCCTTCAAGCCAGAGGTTGAACATCACCACTCAATGGCTAGGGAGCAAGCTGACTTTAGGGGCTCAAAAACAGAGGCCTCCTGTTTTAAGGAGAACTCAACTGTTGAATAAAAGCTATGGAAGGAGACCACAAATAACTACTCATCTGTTCTTTCTTTTTTTCCTTACCCATTACTGGTGATTTTTTTATTTATTGACCAGGCCCCCACCTGCCTCATCTTCCAGATGCCATGAAATGGAAGGATCTTCAAGGCCTTCCACCCCATCCAGTCCAGCCTATAACTTGACTTTATAGACCTCCTGGAAGAAAGTAAGGGACAACAGGAGTTTAGAAAAGGAAATTAAGATGGTGGTTTAGAACAAGGGTTCCCTTTTCAAACCAGGGGCCGGGTCACACTAGCTCAGTCAGCTTTGACGGCCAGACAGCCATTTTGCCCTGCCTGCAAGAAGGGGGTGGGTTGGTCATTTTGTCCCAACAGCTTCAAAGGGGTGGACATTTTGTTTCTCAAATGCCTTTAGAGGGATGGGGGACACATGAAATGGCATTGTGGGCCAGATCCAGCCCATAGGCCTCAGGTTGGGAACCCCTGGTTTGGAAGGACAGCACAGAAAAATTAGAGTAGAAAGATGCCTGAGAAGGAAAGAATAGTAGGAAACATTTGAGAAATGCCACCCCTTGGGTTATGGAAAGGACTGCAGTATGAAGGGTCTAACCGTACCTGGGGCATGTGGTCCTTTCTGAACCTCCTAACTTCAGATCTGCTAGGGGACCATATCTTATTACTTGTGTTGAAGAATCTTTGTGGAAGCTGCTACTTCCAAACCGGAGTGGGGTTTAGCTCCAGTCCCATACAAAATAGTGCAGGGAGGAAATTGGGGTGGTTGGGCAAATCTCATCAAACAAGATTCCGGAAGATTTAATCAGCTAAAGACAATCATGGAATTAACACATCTACACAGTAGCTTGGCTTCTTGAACATCTGGGTCGCACCACTGGCAAAACAGGGTGGATTGAACTGGAATCACACTGAGTGGAGCTTCCAATCATTTGCCAGGGCAAAGGATAAATTCATCAGTGATATGGCAAGAATGTAAGTCCTTTAGTTCTTGAGCAAAAGATGAGCTCAACTGCACGTCCGCAGTCCTTGCCAAATATTTTAATATCAAAATAGTCCTTTAATAGTATATTTCCACCATGAAATGGTTAACTACAATTGATTCTTCCTTGGGACAAGATGGTACAAAACTTACAACATTAATGTCACATTTAAACACATGAGAACATCATATTTCATATAAACTAACCACATATCAATATATCTCCTTACTCTAGAGGAAACCCATAATGCCATGTGGCAAAGGAAGCAAACAGAATTGGACTTGGAGGTCAACCTGTTGCGGAGAAACCTAATTTTGAAGGATTAAATAAGCTTTCTGTTTTACTCTAGAGTAGAGCTGCATGTCTCCCTACTCCAGAGTAGACCCACAACTCCCTGAGATAAAAGAAGCAAGTCTGGTTGATTACCATCAAACCGCTGCGAAGAAACAGAATTTAAAGAGAATAAATGATTTTTAAACTATTAGTTTTCACAGCTCTTTGAAGTCCCATATGTGGGAGATTATATCATAGCTAAACTTTCTCTTCCACATGTGTCCAATTTCCTCCACTCTCAGTTTCATTCAGTGATGGGATGATAAAAAATTTAGTACCCCACCCTGACGTCATCACAGTGGGGGCGGAGCTAACGTCATGACGTCATGGGTGGAGCCAACGTCATGACATCATGACGTTGTAGGCGGGGCCAAAAATAAAATAAATAAAATAAAAATAAAACACACACACACACCCCTCAAACCCCCCCCCACAAAACCGTTAATAAAATAAATAAATAAAATAATAATTAAATAAAAATACACCCAAACACCCACCCACCCCAAACACAAACCCCTCTTACAATGGGGACCGTTGGGGCTGGCCCCGAGCCTTGGTGCCCGGCGGCGCGCCTAGCCGGGCGGCCCTGCGCTCCCGGCTGCAACTCTCCATGGGCGGCCCCGAGCCTTGGTGCCCGGCGGCGCGCCTAGCCGGGCGGCCCAGCGCTCCCGGCTGCAACTCTCCATGGGCGGCCCCGAGCCTTGGTGCCCGGCGGCGCGCCTAGCCGGGCGGCCCAGCGCTCCCGGCTGCAACTCTCCATGGGCGGCCCCGAGCCTTGGTGCCCGGCGGCGCGCCTAGCCGGGCGGCCCAGCGCTCCCGGCCGCAACTCTCCATGGGCGGCCCCGAGCCTTGGCGCCCCACGGCGCGCCTAGCCGGGCGGCCCAGTGCTCCCGGCCGCAACTCTCCACGGGCGGCCCCTAGCCTCGGCGCTCCGCGGTGCGCCTAGCCGGGCGGCCCCGAGCTGCCCATGGAGAGTTGCGGCCGGGAGCGCTGGGCCGCCCGGCTAGGCACACCGCCGAGCGCCGAGGCTTGGGGCGCCCGTGGAGAGTTGCGGCCGGGAGCGCTGGGCCGCCGGGCTAGGCACGGCTCCTCCTCCTAAGCCCTCCGCCACTGCCAGAGCCACTTCAAAATGGTCCGGCTCCGGCAAAAACAAGTGCGCATGCGCAGAAACAGAATCTGACGCATGCGCAATTTAAAATTGCAGCACGCATGCGTCAGATTGACTTCTGCGCATGCACACTGAATTGGAGCCATTTTGGGTCCAATTTTAAAAAAAAAAATTTTCTTTTTTTCAGGCGTCCGGAACCGGACGCCTTAAAAATAGACTACCCTCTCGGAGAACCCTCCGAAATTGTTCTTACCGGTTCCAGGGAACCGTCTGGAACCGGGGACATCCCATCACTGGTTTCATTGCAGTTTCTATTAGCCCTCAATAGAAGTCTATGGAGAGGGTTCCACACACAGTTTCCACCACCACCACCCCGTATTTAATTTAAACAGACGGCTTCTTGCTTGGCTTTTGCGAGTCTTTTTAAATACAGTAGACACTTTTTAAATAAGATGCTGACTAGAAAGTGGGAGGTCAGCAGTTTGATTCCCGAGTACTGCAGGACAGAATGAGCTCCCATCTTTGTCCCAGCTCCTGCTAACCTAGCAGTTCGAAAGCAAGAAATTGCAAGTAGATAAATAGGGACCACTTTGTTGGGAAGGAAAACAGTGTTCCATGTGCTCCTGTGTCTAGTCATGCCTGCCACATGACCATGGAAACGTCTGCAGAAGCAGACAGCACTGGCTCTTCAGTTTTGAAACAGAGATGAGCACTGAACCCTAGAGTTGGATACGACTGGCTTTCGAGTAAGAATGACCTTTACCTTTACCTTAAATATATTATTTATAGATAGAGGCTTGTGTTTGTGTACACATGAGTGTTTGTTTATGGAAGCGTGTAGAATGTAGTGCTTGTGTGAACATATGCCTAGTGGTTAGAGCAATGGAAAACAAAAGGAAAAATACTTTATTCAAGGAAATAAAAAAAGAATAATGTTTTTTAAAAATTGAAAATTGGGAAAATATGAAAATCTGGTTACAGGTTCACAAATACTGGCCCTCTTAATTTGAGAAACAAATATTTCACCACTGCTATGTCAAACATTTCTTCTACCCCAATGTTTATCAGATAAAATTGTCTTGGTTGATGTTTATTTAATTGCCCTGGGTCATTGTGTGTGTGTGTGTGTGAGAGAGAGAGAGAGAGAGAGAGGTTGCTCTGGGTTGAAAGGATTTTTGCAGGGGATGCCCGAATAAGGCACCTTTCATGTTCCCCATCTTGTGCATCTCTCGGATTTTGATCCCGGTCCCTCCGGTCTCCAAGCTCAGCACCCTACCCACTGAGCCACCAAGGGAGCTGCAGGAGGTGGGTGTGGGTGTGGATGTTGTTTGATTGTTTTTATTTGGTTACTAGTATTGTAATGTGCATTGTTTATGATATCTTCAGACAAAAGAATGCAATTGAACTTATACAAGCAAACAATAAATAAAAGGTCAATATTAATGCAACAGAAGAAGTACAAATAGAACTATTTTAACAATTGTTATTTTAAAAGACCTAGAAAAAGACGTTAAGGTTAAAAAAAAGGGGGGAGGCAATCTGTCCGGCCGTCGCCTAACTCCTGATGTGGCTTGATATTTGCCAGGAATCCAAATGATAATGATCACATCATTTTGGACCTTGTTCTAAGATTCTCTTCTGTTTCTCCATAAATAGAATGTGTTTTTTCTTATCCTAAAGAAACTGAAGTCTGCAAAGTTTCATTTGTTGAATGCCATTTGGTCTCCTAGCTCTTTCCCAGCAATTATGGGGATCCCTGCATTCAGAAGGGGTGACTAAGTTACATTATGCTATATCTTGACTACCTTGGATACCTTGGCGATGTTATTCAGCGAGGAATCCGCACATTGGTAGATGTCTCCATGATGACATTCCTGACTAGCATGAGAGAAATAACCCCCAAAGGATAATCCTGGTGGAAATTATCCAACTACTGAGTGCTCCTGACCAAGGCCTTCAAGAAAGAAACCCTACCCCAGTGATGGCCAACCTTGGTGCTCCAGGTGTTCTTGGATTTCAATTAACATAAACTCAAATCAGCATGCCAGCTGATCAGGGCTTCTGAGAATTGAAGTTCAAGAACACATGAAACACCAAGGTTGGCCACCCATGCCCTAGCCCAATGGTTTCTTCTGTGCCTGGTGGACCACTTCCACCTTCTCAGGGATGAGAAAGAGATATAATGTGTTCCCTTTCTGAACAGGCTTCCATTGTATGGTCTTTCTAATCCACTCTGACTCTTCTGCTAAAAGCTACATAATGTTTGAAAACTACTGTATAAACTATGAGGGCCTCAGGAATACAGCAAGTGGAGAAGTCAACTGCAACCCTCATTCTTCCTCACTAAATGCTCCCTGATGTTTAGCTCAGGTCTCAGAATGATAATATATAACTTGGGGAAGAAGAGACAACCCAGTAGACCAAGATTGGAGGCCAGAATAGAGAAGACCACCACAGCCACCATTTGCTTCCCTTTGGTACTCAAGTAGGTGGGCACAAAGGATACCCACACACTACAAAACACTAACATGCTGAAAGTGATCAGTTTGGCTTCATTGAACCTGTCAGGCAAACTTCTGGCAAAGAAAGCTACCATGAAACTAATGATGGCCAGAAATCCCATGTAGCCCAGGACAATGTAGAACATGACATCTGAGCCTTCGTTGCATTGCACTATGATCTCATCAATCTGAGAATTCATGTCCATCTCTGGGAAAGGGGGAGACGTTGCTAACCACACAATGCAGAGGAAAACTTGAGGAAGAGACCCAAGAACAACCACAGAGACTCCCATCTTCCTTCCCACCCATCTCCTCATCCTGTTTCCTGGCCTGGTGGCCATGAAGGCCAGAACCACAGTGATGGTTTTGGCCAAGACACAAGAAACAGACAGAGAGAAGACGATGCCAAAGACAGTTTGCCGCAAAAGGCAGGAGACCTTCCCAGGCCAGCCGATGAAGAGGAAAGGACATAGAAAGCCCAGAAGCAGAGTTGCGAGGAGGACACAGGTGAGGTTCCAATTGTTGGCTTTGACGAGGGGAGTGTGTCGGTAGCGAAGAAAGACCCACATCACCACAATAGTGACAGTGGCAAACAGGCTGGTACAACCAACCACAGCTATTCCCAGTGGCTCACTGTAGGAGAAATAATTCATCTTTTTATTGATACATTTAGTCTGTACTTTGTTTGGGTACTGATCTTCTGGGCATGTTTCACATTGATCTGCGTCTGAAATAGAGAAGCAAAAGAACAACAACTCTGAAATATATCCTTTACAAAAAGTTGGCACAAATCAGTCGCACTGGCTACTTTATTTAAATTGGGACTCTTTTTGTTATTCTTCAATCAGAAACATAAGTTTTTACAAGAATAAGTGGGAAATCTCTGGATATTTTATCCATCCCATTAGCATACAGGGCACATGAAAACTGTGCGATGTGCAGTTATGGTTCTTTTTCTGATTCCAAATCATAGGTCATGAAGGGAAATTGTGGAATCCCTTGAAGTCTATGACGAAATGATCAGGATCTTCCTCTTTTCCCACCTGTCAAACTTTGTTCTTATACTTACCAGGTTGGAATGAAATTCTTCCTTGGGGACACTGAGCACATCCATAGCAACAAACTTGCTTCCCTTCCTGGACCACCTTGCTGTATCCTGGGTGGCAGCTCTCAACACATGTGGCACGGGGAAGTTCCTAATGACAAGCAGGAGAGAAGGAATCATGATTGAAATGCACAGGCTCTTGCACATCTATAATCTCCTTAGTGCAACAGCTTCAAGAATTTGGGACATTCATGCTCTAGTCTAATGTATGCAATTTGGGAAAGAAGAGACAACCCAGCAGACCGTGATTGGAGGCCAGGATGGAGAAGACCACCACAGCCATCATGTGCTTTCTTTTTGTGCTCAAGTAGGTGGGCACAAAGGATACCCACACACTACAAAACATAACATGCTGAAAGTGATCAGCTTGACTTTATTGACCTGTCAGGCAACCTTCTGGCAAAGAAAGCTACCATGAAGCTAATGATGGTCAGAAGGCCCATGTGTTCTTAACTTCAACTACCAGAAGCCCAAGTCAGCCCAGCTGCTGATCGGGGCTTCAGGGAACTGAAGTCCAGGAACATCTGGAGCACCGGGTTCGAGGACCTATGCTCCAGTCTAGTGTAATGTTTGATTGTTATACTATAATCTGAAGTCACATTTCAGAAAGCTAGAATGATGCAAACCTTTTCTGCATTTGAGACTGAAATTGAAGAATCTGCTTTGTATATTATGTAAGAACATTTTTTTTTATTTTTTTTGCAAATCACAGGTAGATTTCAGAAACATTCCCCTTCAATAGTTTTCACCTGCTTAAACTTCTGGTTCCACACAATGGCACTTCCGTTCATGACAAACTGTTTCCCGACCGGAGCCTTGGGATCTATCCTCCCAACTTGGTCTTTTAGGAAGGATTGATTGGGAAATGTCACCAGGTTCATCAGATCATATCCCAAATCCAGAACCCCGTTCTTGTCAAAAGAGATTTCTTCCCCAGCACTATTGTTAAAGTGGACATTTTTCAAGAAAGAGTAAAGCTGTATCAAAGAAGAAAAAATAACAGTTAGGAAGATGATCAGGAAAGGATTCAAGTCATTTTTTCTCTAGATTGCTGTGATGTTGCATTTTTATACTGAAAACTACTTGGCATGTTCTAAACCAGTGGTTGCATACTTTTTAGTGACCGAGTGCACAAATTGCAACCCCAAATCCACTTATTTATCACAAAGTGCCAATACAGCAACAGGGGAGGGAGGAAGTGCTCCCATTGGGCTGCTGAGTAGAAGGACCCAACAATCTCTGTGTTGTGGTGACCGAACGGATGTCCACAGAGAGGGCTCCGAGTGCCACCACTGGCACGCATACCATAGGTTCGTCATCACTGTTCTAAAATAAAGTGTTGGATCAGATCACAAAAATCCATATTTCGTGTTGACTAGAAACTAGTATAATGACCTATAGAATGGCCAGTGGTGGGCATCAGCAGGTTCGTGCTAGTTCGCCACAACCGGGAGCAGAAATTCTGGCTGGCCCGCCCAGCCAAGTTTTTAGATAAAGTAGTCCTAATTTGTGTGCAACACTGGGCTTTCCCCCTGGCCACGCCCACCATGCCATGCCCACAGAGTGGTAGTAAACAATTTTTGTAGCCCGCTGCTGTATATGGCACCTTTGGCTGTTTATTTTTGCCAAAAGGGGTTGAGCAATTTTCCCAGGCTGGATCCTTGTACAATAGAATGACCAAGTGGACAAATACAAGAATGCCGAGACAAAGCTTTGGCCAAACTATAAGACATGAAAGGTGGGATACTCTCAATGGCAGGAGATCCAAAGTATACAGTTGTACCTCACTTAAAGAGCATAATGCGTTCCACAGGATTGCTCTTTAAGCGAGTTTGCTCTTTAAGCGAAACACATTTGTAAATGACCCATTGGGGGGGGGGGCTGTGAACCCCAATTTATTTGTTAAGTGAGTTTTTGGTTGGTTTTATTTTTTAAGCGAAGCAAACATTCCGAGAAAATTCTGCTCTTTAAGCGAGTTACTCTTTAAGCGAGGTGCTCTTTATGTGAGGTTCGACTGTACTTGATAAGATGATACGATCATGCTATCTGTCATAGGACAAAGAGAGAATATAGTCTGGAAGGGGAAGAGAAAGGGTGGTGGAAATCACTTTTTCTTTAGACTCACCATTTGCCAAGACTGAATTTTAGGTTTGAAGGTAAAGAAACAAAGAGTAGTTGGACTGATGAAACAAAAAGCAATTGTTTCTTTGGAGAAGGGACTCAAACTGATACTAACAGGCAAATGCCTTTTAATTTACTTTATTACATATAATTTTTACTTCTATGCATTTTGATGGGTGTGGAATATTTAGGCCTTATTTTACCTTGAATTTCCAACTCAGTTTTTACATTTGGTTACTCTTTACTTGTTTCTTTATTTCTTCTTTCAGTGCACATGGGCGCGCATGCACACGCGCTCACGTGTGCGCACACGCACGCATACGCACACACACACACACCAACTGTAAGTTCACTACTATATTTTACATTTCCCCTTCTCATTTTCCTATCTGAATAGTTATGGAACAAGTCATTTGATATTATGATATTAAGAACCATCCTAATCTGATTGGCTGTGTAATAATTTTTAAAATGTAAGATTCCTAAATATCCTTCTTTCTGAGATACATAACACATTTGTTTATTTATTCTCAGTCTTTTGTCCTCATTACAAAAATTATTTATTACTTATTTTATTATAATTTTATACTGCCCATCTTTTCCACGCTGGGTGGCGTATAATTTTTTAAAAAAACAACAGCAACATAATGCAATATTTGCCATTATTTTAATTCCCATCCTGTTAATTTTGTTGGCAAGATCCAAAACACAAAGGTTATTTTAGATAGTACTGTAGCTTCATTTGACATAGCACTATATTACCAAAAGAAGATCTTGATTATTCTACCATTCCAAATCTTCCTTTAGTTCTTTCAACTTAAGAAAATTCATTATTTTTTAATCCTGCAAATTCTTAGTAATATTTTTTCTCAGGTATTTAAAATTTAACTTTAATCCCATAGTTTGGATTAGGTTTTTTTAAGGTTGGTAACCCCACTCAGTCAAAGGCTTTGAAAATATCTATGGATACTACCCCAAGCTTTCAGTTTGTATTCTATTCCATGTCTAGGCCAGACACGAACCTGCCAAAATGACATTCAGTTCCTTACGTGTGAGCTAGTGTAAGAAAGATTAGCTGGCACTACAGTGAAGATAACATATTTCCTGATTGCCCAGTGTCTCTAGAACAGCTTTACATTCAACATATGGTGTCGCTTCCAAGACTTACCTGCCAAGGCTGGATGTCCAAATGTTTTTGTGCATCTCCAATCTGTCTTGCTTTCCATTTAGCTCCTAATGAATACATCGCATGGAGAGCATGTGCTATGGCATAAACTGCGTTGTAGACACTGTAGCTTTGGCCAGACATCCCCATTTCAAACACAGTCCCAGGAACATTCTCCAACTTTTCCTTCCCAGTGCACCCCTCCTTGTTCCTCTTATATATAATATGTTTTGGGACTGAACATCCAAATGTAGTGGCCCAGAATTCCCAGATGTAGTATATTTTAGATTGATTTGGTGTTATGTTTTCCAGGAAGTCCTGAAATCCTGGCACTGCATTTGTGTGAGGGGAGAGCGACAAGGTGCCATTGAAGGAACTGGTGGCGAATTTGCTGCCAGAAAAACGAGTGGTGACATCCCATCCAGCGGTTATCATCCAAACTCGCTCCAGTGGATAATTAAAGAAGATTTCACAGTTTTCTATAATTATCTGCAAACTCTCCATAGAATGAGCATCTCCGTGGACAAGGATGACATTGAGATTACAGAACAAAAGATCAATCTTTAGCTTCCAAAGGACAGCAGTAATGACTGACCTTGACTGGAAACTTGTAACAATGGGAACAAACTGAGTCCAGGCAATGCATATCTTGTTCTCCCACAGCCTGGGACTCAATGTTTGAAGAAATGTTTCTCCACTGTCATTGTTGGATAGCAAGAGTCCAATCCAGTTCCACCCAAAATATTTCAGAATCCACACAATCCCCTCATATTGAGTCCTTTCATTTGGCACCATCCGAAAGAAGGAGGCAAATTGGGTTTTGTCGCTCATCACTGGATCAAAGGAGCCACAGGTGAGCTAGATGAGAAGTATATTTCTCTTTATATAAAAAAGATTGCACAGTTTTCCTATAAATTCTAGTTCTCATTCTCTTTAAATTAGTGAAAATTATAATTTTATCCATTAGATAAAAATTTGAGAATGGCTATTGCTCTGTGGTCATACATATTTTAATTAAGAAATATTTCCTTCCTCCCATCCAGCCTATCAAGTAAAACTACTGGGCAAAAATATTAGATAAAGTGATAAAGTAACATTTAAACAAAGAAGTTATTCTTTAAGGTACCACAACATTCTTTGTCTTTTTTTGCTGTTCTGTTTTGTTTACTCTGATACACTTGCACAGACCAAAACAGCTGCCACTTCAAACATTAGATAAAGTGAGTGAAAGATAAATGTAGATGCTGAACACCTCATGTTAAGGATGTGAAAGGAGAGGCAGCAGCAGATTGGCACCAGTTTGCCAGAACTGGTAGCAGAAATTCTGGCTGCTCCCGCCCATCCAAGTTTTGAAATACAGTAAAGTAGTCCTAATTTGGGTGTAATGTAGGGCTTTCCCCTGGCCATGCCCACCATACCACGCCCACAGTGTGGTGGTAAAATAGTTTTGAGCCCACCACTGGTTCCACCCAATTATTAGTAAACTCCATGATGGGTAAAGAGATTACTGATGTTCTGAAGACTATTCCAGGATGGATTCTAAGCTGTGTTACAGAAGACAAGCTGACAGTATAAGGTTAAAATATTGAGACGTTACCTTTTGGATTTAAAAAGTCCATGATTCAAGAGAGCACCAACTGCAGAGATATGATGTTCTGTCTTTCCAAGAAGTGGAATGGGGATAAAGAGTTGATCTTATGTAATTCTTTTCAATAGCTTACGTTGGACAGCGTAGAAAATGAGGGGAGATGGAATACCTGTTCTTCAAAAAGAATCTCATCTCTCCCTATTCCTAGCGCTCCTACATGTTTACTGTATTTAGAAAAGAATAAGAAACATACCTGTGGAATCTTGTAAAAATTAAAAATGCGGGCTATTTGGATGGAGTTGTGGGAGGTGAGCCCATCAACAACGGCCATGACCTTCTTTACCCTTTTACAGTGGTAATTGAGAGGGTTTCCCAGTGCTGAAAACAGAAGATCCAAAGCATCAAAGGAGGCTCTCGTGGGGTGGAAGGCATTGTCATAGATCAAGTATTCCAGTGTCAGGTTGGATAACAAGTTGGTGTTCTTGTTGATCTCCTGAGTGGCAAAAACAAAGGCCAGAGCACTCTTGTAGTGTTTTGGGCTGAGGCTGAAATGAGAATTCCACTTGCACTTATATTTTCATATTAGAAAGAGAAGTACATTTTATTTCCTCAATGTAAAATCTGATTTTCATGAAAGGAGAACAAAGACATTTTCTTGTGGACAATAAAAGAGGGAAGATTATAAAAAAGGAACATGTATTGACTTCATTTTCAAAAGATTTTCTATCAATTTGATAAAAGTCTACTTGAGCTATCTATAAATTTTACCTTTCCATTGTGGTTGTGTTTGCATTAGAGGATCTACTGATTATCCTCCCATGTTTTACTCTGCTGCCCTTCATTTGTAGACATTTAATTAAGAACATAAAAGGGGAGAAAGCATTTAAAAAGATATTTTTAGATGTAACATGCATCTTTTAGCTGGCACACAAAAATATGTCTCCCCTTCATTGCAGCCACTAATTAATAATAGAAGACCACAGTCTGAACATGTCAAGGCTTCTAAAAATCAACACAATTTAACGAGAGATCAGTAAAAGGTACTGATTAAGTTTTTAAATCCAAAAACAGATTAACTTACAAGCCTTTCTCTGCGATGTCTGTACGTGACGTAAACTTGTGTAATGACATTTCAGCATATAGCATGGAGAGAAATTCACCAATTATAACACCAGTTGCAGAATGAAGATTGGGTTCAGTAGCATATCCATGCCAGCTGCCTCTATAGTTGCTGGAACACCTGCTATAAACATGTGGCAAAAGGAAGAAAATCCAAAGGAGTATTAAGAAAACCACTCGAAATGTCAAGAAATCTTGGCTCCAAACGTGTTCCCCCATTGTCAGCCACACAACTCCCAATACACCAATGGACCGAATTGGACTTCTGAGAAAATACACTCAACTAGAGAGCTAAGACAAGGCTGTCTTCACCAAACATAGATTCCAACCTGAGCTTTCAGTGTAAGTGAAACATGTCAAAACTCCCTATCTACACAGCAGCCAGGGAGACCTCAATTGTCACCTTAGAAATCAACCCAATGGGCAGTGTGCATAGGTCTATAGTCTTGAATGACTCTTTGTGGACTATTTATACAAGATGACACTTGACTTTTGAGGGACATGGTATCAATCACAGTAATTCTGGAAATTATAGAGCAAATCATTTCATTTCCCAAGGCTCTCTGATCCCTGAACAGCCATCAGAACTGCAAAGAAAATATGTTTATGCCGTTGGTGATTACCAAATTCTGTTCTACAGCTGCAACAGAGGAAAACTTGATTTTGCAATTTCCTTGAAGGAAAACTTTGACTGAGATCTTGGATGTAACTTTCTGTAGGAGGGAAGTGAGGAAGCTATGAATGAGACTATCATGTAGTGTGTGATTGGGCTTTACTTCAAATGAGTTTAACTTAATTAATGATTAACTTTTGCTACCATCCCTCTCTCTTCAGTATTTGATACTCAAATTACTTTTTTTTACAACATAGCAGCTGTAAAGTTGATGAAATCCTTAATCATGGACATTAATCTTTAATTAAAGTTTCCTACACATACAAGTTATCTCAGGTTTGCCTTTAATCTCAGGATGATTTTGGGAGCTTTCTGGTTGGCAGGGAGTTTACAATATCACTGTTGGTGGTTTATTCCTCCCTCTCAGTTCCTGGGTGAAAAGAGATTCTTAACAATCCTAGGATGGATGGGTGGGTGAACAGTATAAGTTTGGATAGACAGACAGACAGAATATGGGTAGGTGGGTAGGATGATAGATGAGGAAAAGGAAAGAGTAGTTGTAGAGAGATGAGGTCAGCTACAAACTTGAAAGGCCAGACAGAGACCCTCAAGGATTCCATCTCTAACCAGGACAAGATGTGAAGTGAGGCCACGGATGAACCTGACCCTCTATTCTGTGCTGTGGGAAGGAATACAAAACCCCACAGAATGCCTCTTACAAATTCCACTGCAAGGCTTCCCACCCCTTCAAGCCAGAGGTTGAACATCACCACTCAATGGCTAGGGAGCAAGCTGACTTTAGGGGCTCAAAAACAGAGGCCTCCTGTTTTAAGGAGAACTCAACTCAACTGTTGAATAAAAGCTATGGAAGGAGACCACAAATAACTACTCATCTGTTCTTTCTTTTTTTCCTTACCCATTACTGGTCATTTTTTTATTTCTTGACCAGGCCCCCACCTGCCTCATCTTCCAGATGCCATGAAATGGAAGGATCTTCAAGGCCTTCCACCCCATCCAGTCCAGCCTATAACTTGACTTTATAGACCTCCTGGAAGAAAGTAAGGGGCAACAGGAGTTTAGAAAAGGAAATTAAGATGGTGGTTTAGAACAAGGGTTCCCTTTTCAAACCAGGGGCATGGTCACACTCGCTCAGTCAGCTTTGACGGCCAGACAGCCATTTTGCCCTGCCTGCAAGAAGGGGGTGGGTTGGTCATTTTGTCCCAACAGCTTCAAAGGGGTGGACATTTTGTTTCTCAAATGCCTTTAGAGGGATGGGGGACACATGAAATGGCATTGTGGGCCAGATCCAGCCCATAGGCCTCAGGTTGGGAACCCCTGGTTTGGAAGGACAGCACAGAAAAATTAGAGTAGAAAGATGCCTGAGAAGGAAAGAATAGTAGGAAACATTTGAGAAATGCCACCCCTTGGGTTATGGAAAGGACTGCAGTATGAAGGGTCTAACCGTACCTGGGGCATGTGGTCCTTTCTGAACCTTCTAACTTCAGATCTGCTAGGGGACCATATCTTATTACTCGTGTTGAAGAATCTTTGTGGAAGCTGCTACTTCCAAACCGGAGTGGGGTTTAGCTCCAGTCCCATACAAAATAGTGCAGGGAGGAAATTGGGGTGGTTGGGCAAATCTCATCAAACAAGATTCCGGAAGATTTAATCAGCTAAAGACAATCATGGAATTAACACATCTACACAGTAGCTTGGCTTCTTGAACATCTGGGTCGCACCACTGGCAAAACAGGGTGGATTGAACTGGAATCACACTGAGTGGAGCTTCCAATCATTTGCCAGGGCAAAGGATAAATTCATCAGTGATATGGCAAGAATGTAAGTCCTTTAGTTCTTGAGCAAAAGATGAGCTCAACTGCACGTCCGCAGTCCTTGCCAAATATTTTAATATCAAAATAGTCCTTTAATAGTATATTTCCACCATGAAATGGTTAACTACAATTGATTCTTCCTTGGGACAAGATGGTACAAAACTTACAACATTAATGTCACATTTAAACACATGAGAACATCATATTTCATATAAACTAACCACATATCAATATATCTCCTTACTCTAGAGGAAACCCATAATGCCATGTGGCAAAGGAAGCAAACAGAATTGGACTTGGAGGTCAACCTGTTGCGGAGAAACCTAATTTTGAAGGATTAAATAAGCTTTCTGTTTTACTCTAGAGTAGAGCTGCATGTCTCCCTACTCCAGAGTAGACCCACAACTCCCTGAGATAAAAGAAGCAAGTCTGGTTGATTACCATCAAACCGCTGCGAAGAAACAGAATTTAAAGAGAATAAATGATTTTTAAACTATTAGTTTTCACAGCTCTTTGAAGTCCCATATGTGGGAGATTATATCATAGCTAAACTTTCTCTTCCACATGTGTCCAATTTCCTCCACTCTCAGTTTCATTCAGTGATGGGATGATAAAAAATTTAGTACCCCACCCTGACGTCATCACAGTGGGGGCGGAGCTAACGTCATGACGTCATGGGTGGAGCCAACGTCATGACATCATGACGTTGTAGGCGGGGCCAAAAATAAAATAAATAAAATAAAAATAAAACACACACACACCCCCCTCAAAACCCCCCCCACAAAACCGTTAATAAAATAAATAAATAAAATAATAATTAAATAAAAATACACCCAAACACCCACCCACCCCAAACACAAACCCCTCTTACAATGGGGACCGTTGGGGCTGGCCCCGAGCCTTGGTGCCCGGCGGCGCGCCTAGCCGGGCAGCCCTGCGCTCCCGGCTGCAACTCTCCATGGGCGGCCCCGAGCCTTGGTGCCCGGCGGCGCGCCTAGCCGGGCGGCCCAGCGCTCCCGGCTGCAACTCTCCATGGGCGGCCCCGAGCCTTGGTGCCCGGCGGCGCGCCTAGCCGGGCGGCCCAGCGCTCCCGGCTGCAACTCTCCATGGGCGGCCCCGAGCCTTGGTGCCCGGCGGCGCGCCTAGCCGGGCGGCCCAGCGCTCCCGGCCGCAACTCTCCATGGGCGGCCCCGAGCCTTGGCGCCCTGCGGCGCGCCTAGCCGGGCGGCCCAGCGCTCCCGGCCGAAACTCTCCACGGGCGGCCCCTAGCCTCGGCGCTCCGCGGCGCGCCTAGCCGGGCGGCCCCGAGCTGCCCATGGAGAGTTGCGGCCGGGAGCACTGGGCCGCCCGGCTAGGCACACCGCCGAGCGCCGAGGCTTGGGGCACCCGTGGAGAGTTGCGGCTGGGAGCGCTGGTCCGCCCGGCTAGGCCCGCCGCCGAGCGCCGAGGCTTGGGGCGCCCGTGGAGAGTTGCGGCCGGGAGCGCTGGGCCGCCGGGCTAGGCACGGCTCCTCCTCCTAAGCCCTCCGCCACTGCCAGAGCCACTTCAAAATGGTCCGGCTCCGGCAAAAACAAGTGCGCATGCGCAGAAACAGAATCTGACGCATGCGCAATTTAAAATTGCAGCACGCATGCGTCAGATTGACTTCTGCGCATGCGCACTGAATTGGAGCCATTTTGGGTCCAATTTTTTAAAAAAAAAAATTCTTTTTTTCAGGCGTCCGGAACCGGACGCCTTAAAAATAGACTACCCTCTCGGAGAACCCTCCGAAATTGTTCTTACCGGTTCCAGGGAACCGTCTGGAACCGGGGACATCCCATCACTGGTTTCATTGCAGTTTCTATTAGCCCTCAATAGAAGTCTATGGAGAGGGTTCCACACACAGTTTCCACCACCACCACCCCGTATTTAATTTAAACAGACGGCTTCTTGCTTGGCTTTTGCGAGTCTTTTTAAATACAGTAGACACTTTTTAAATAAGATGCTGACTAGAAAGTGGGAGGTCAGCAGTTTGATTCCCGAGTACTGCAGGACAGAATGAGCTCCCATCTTTGTCCCAGCTCCTGCTAACCTAGCAGTTCGAAAGCAAGAAATTGCAAGTAGATAAATAGGGACCACTTTGTTGGGAAGGAAAACAGTGTTCCATGTGCTCCTGTGTCTAGTCATGCCTGCCACATGACCATGGAAACGTCTGCAGAAGCAGACAGCACTGGCTCTTCAGTTTTGAAACAGAGATGAGCACTGAACCCTAGAGTTGGATACGACTGGCTTTCGAGTAAGAATGACCTTTACCTTTACCTTAAATATATTATTTATAGATAGAGGCTTGTGTTTGTGTACACATGAGTGTTTGTTTATGGAAGCGTGTAGAATGTAGTGCTTGTGTGAACATATGCCTAGTGGTTAGAGCAATGGAAAACAAAAGGAAAAATACTTTATTCAAGGAAATAAAAATAGAATAATGTTTTTTAAAAATTGAAAATTGGGAAAATATGAAAATCTGGTTACAGGTTCACAAATACTGGCCCTCTTAATTTGAGAAACAAATATTTCACCACTGCTATGTCAAACATTTCTTCTACCCCAATGTTTATCAGATAAAATTGTCTTGGTTGATGTTTATTTAATTGCCCTGGGTCATTGTGTGTGTGTGTGTGTGAGAGAGAGAGAGAGAGAGAGAGAGAGGTTGCTCTGGGTTGAAAGGATTTTTGCAGGGGATGCCCGAATAAGGCACCTTTCATGTTCCCCATCTTGTGCATCTCTCGGATTTTGATCCCGGTCCCTCCGGTCTCCAAGCTCAGCACCCTACCCACTGAGCCACCAAGGGAGCTGCAGGAGGTGTGTGTGGGTGTGGATGTTGTTTGATTGTTTTTATTTGGTTACTAGTATTGTAATGTGCATTGTTTATGATATCTTCAGACAAAAGAATGCAATTGAACTTATACAAGAAAACAATAAATAAAAGGTCAATATTAATGCAACAGAAGAATTACAAATAGAACTATTTTAACAATTGTTATTTTAAAAGACCTAGAAAAAGACGTTAAGGTTAAAAAAAAGGGGGGAGGCAATCTGTCCGGCCTTCGCCTAACTCCTGATGTGGCTTGATATTTGCCAGGAATCCAAATTATAATGATCACATCATTTTGGACCTTGTTCTAAGGTGCTCTTCTGTTTCTCCATAAATAGAATGTGTTTTTCCTTATCCTAAAGAAACTGAAGTCTGCAAAGTTTCATTTGTTGAATGCCATTTGGTCTCCTAGCTCTTTCCCAGCAATTATGGGGATCCCTGCATTCAGAAGGGATGACTAAGTTACATTATGCTATATCTTGACTACCTTGGATACCTTGGAGATGTTATTCAGCGAGGAATCCGCACATTGGTAGATCTCTCCATGATGACATTCCTGACTAGCATGAGAGAAATAACCCCCAAAGGATAATCCTGGTGGAAATTATCCAACTACTGAGTGCTCCTGACCAAGGCCTTCAAGAAAGAAACCCTACCCCAGTGATGGCCAACCTTGGTGCTCCAGGTGTTCTTGGATTTCAATTAACATAAACTCAAATCAGCATGCCAGCTGATCAGGGCTTCTGAGAATTGAAGTTCAAGAACACATGAAACACCAAAGTTGGCCACCCATGCCCTAGCCCAATGGTTTCTTCTGTGCCTGGTGGACCACTTCCACCTTCTCAGGGATGAGAAAGAGATATAATGTGTTCCCTTTCTGAACAGGCTTCCATTGTATGGTCTTTCTAATCCACTCTGACTCTTCTGCTAAAAGCTACATAATGTTTGAAAACTACTGTATAAACTATGAGGGCCTCAGGAATACAGCAAGTGGAGAAGTCAACTGCAACCCTCATTCTTCCTCACTAAATGCTCCCTGATGTTTAGCTCAGGTCTCAGAATGATAATATATAACTTGGGGAAGAAGAGACAACCCAGTAGACCAAGATTGGAGGCCAGAATAGAGAAGACCACCACAGCCACCATTTGCTTCCCTTTGGTACTCAAGTAGGTGGGCACAAAGGATACCCACACACTACAAAACACTAACATGCTGAAAGTGATCAGTTTGGCTTCATTGAACCTGTCAGGCAAACTTCTGGCAAAGAAAGCTACCATGAAACTAATGATGGCCAGAAATCCCATGTAGCCCAGGACAATGTAGAACATGACATCTGAGCCTTCATTGCATTGCACTATGATCTCATCAATCTGAGAATTCATGTCCATCTCTGGGAAAGGGGGAGACGTTGCTAACCACACAATGCAGAGGAAAACTTGAGGAAGTGACCCAAGAACAACCACAGAGACTCCCATCTTCCTTCCCACCCATCTCCTCATCCTGTTTCCTGGCCTGGTGGCCATGAAGGCCAGAACCACAGTGATGGTTTTGGCCAAGACACAAGAAACAGACAGAGAGAAGACGATGCCAAAGACAGTTTGCCGCAAAAGGCAGGAGACCTTCCCAGGCCAGCCGATGAAGAGGAAAGGACATAGAAAGCCCAGAAGCAGAGTTGCGAGGAGGACACAGGTGAGGTTCCAATTGTTGGCTTTGACGAGGGGAGTGTGTCGGTAGCGAAGAAAGACCCACATCACCACAATAGTGACAGTGGCAAACAGGCTGGTACAACCAACCACAGCTATTCCCAGTGGCTCACTGTAGGAGAAATAATTCATCTTTTTATTGATACATTTAGTCTGTACTTTGTTTGGGTACTGATCTTCTGGGCATGTTTCACATTGATCTGCGTCTGAAATAGAGAAGCAAAAGAACAACAACTCTGAAATATATCCTTTACAAAAAGTTGGCACAAATCAGTCGCACTGGCTACTTTATTTAAATTGGGACTCTTTTTGTTATTCTTCAATCAGAAACATAAGTTTTTACAAGAGTAAGTGGGAAAGCTCTGGATATTTTATCCATCCCATTAGCATACAGGGCACATGAAAACTGTGCGATGTGCAGTTATGGTTCTTTTTCTGATTCCAAATCATAGGTCATGAAGGGAAATTGTGGAATCCCTTGAAGTCTATGACGAAATGATCAGGATCTTCCTCTTTTCCCACCTGTCAAACTTTGTTCTTATACTTACCAGGTTGGAATGAAATTCTTCCTTGGGGACACTGAGCACATCCATAGCAACAAACTTGCTTCCCTTCCTGGACCACCTTGCTGTATCCTGGGTGGCAGCTCTCAACACATGTTGCACGGGGAAGTTCCTAATGACAAGCAGGAGAGAAGGAATCATGATTGAAATGCACAGGCTCTTGCACATCTATAATCTCCTTAGTGCAACAGCTTCAAGAATTTGGGACATTCATGCTCTAGTCTAATGTATGCAATTTGGGAAAGAAGAGACAACCCAGCAGACCGTGATTGGAGGCCAGGATGGAGAAGACCACCACAGCCATCATGTGCTTTCTTTTTGTGCTCAAGTAGGTGGGCACAAAGGATACCCACACACTACAAAACATAACATGCTGAAAGTGATCAGCTTGACTTTATTGACCTGTCAGGCAACCTTCTGGCAAAGAAAGCTACCATGAAGCTAATGATGGTCAGAAGGCCCATGTGTTCTTAACTTCAACTACCAGAAGCCCAAGTCAGCCCAGCTGCTGATCGGGGCTTCAGGGAACTGAAGTCCAGGAACATCTGGAGCGCCAGGTTCGAGGACCTATGCTCCAGTCTAGTGTAATGTTTGATTGTTATACTATAATCTGAAGTCACATTTCAGAAAGCTAGAATGATGCAAACCTTTTCTGCATTTGAGACTGAAATTGAAGAATATGCTTTGGATATTATGTAAGAACATTTTTTTTTATTTTTTTTGCAAATCACAGGTAGATTTCAGAAACATTCCCCTTCAATAGTTTTCACCTGCTTAAACTTCTGGTTCCACACAATGGCACTTCCGTTCATGACAAACTGTTTCCCGACCGGAGCCTTGGGATCTATCCTCCCAACTTGGTCTTTTAGGAAGGATTGATTGGGAAATGTCACCAGGTTTATCAGATCATATCCCAAATCCAGAACCCCGTTCTTGTCAAAAGAGATTTCTTCCCCAGCACTATTGTTAAAGTGGACATTTTTCAAGAAAGAGTAAAGCTGAATCAAAGAAGAAAAAATAACAGTTAGGAAGATGATCAGGAAAGGATTCAAGTCATTTTTTCTCTAGATTGCTGTGATGTTGCATTTTTATACTGAAAACCTACACTTTTTACCCCAAGCAAGCAATTTTCCCTTTATAATCCAGCAATTCGATTTGTGGCAACATCTCAATGAGTCCCTAAGAAAAAGCTGGAAGAAATCCTCCCTACAGATAAGTATTGGAAGAAAAAATGGAAAAGTAGGATTATGCGAAAACTGTCTACAAAATTTAAAGAACACAACTATAAGATGTTGTGGCGCTGGTATATGATGCCAGTTCGGCTAAATCAAATAAATAGTAGCAACTCAAGAAAATGTTGGAGATGTCATCAGGAAATTGGGACATACAAACATATGTGGTGGGATTGTAAAATTATTTCCAATTTCTAGCATAAAATGGAACAAGAATTAGAAAAAGTTTTAAATATCCGCTTAAAGTTGAATGAAAAAATTGTTTTACTAACGGACTTGGAGGAATTGAATTTAGAGGAAAATATAAAAGAGTTATTGTCTATCTTCTTGACGTTGGTTGGCGAGACAACAAGTAGCCAGAAATTGGAAAGGTGATATGAATTTAGAAATTGGTAAATGGTAGGTTGATGTTTGAGATATGGCATTAAATGAAAAGCTTACATGGGAATTAAATATAGATAGGGGGTTAATAAAACAAAATAGATTTTGGGACATTTGGAAACCTTTTTTGCAACACACATTGATGGATAATAAAGGAGAAAAACCTGCACCGAATACAATGTATTTTTGGCAGAATGATTGAGTTGTAAAAGGAGTGGCTGGTAGACTCAAGGACTATAGTGCACTGGGTGGTAGGTACCATGTATAAAATAATAAAGTTGTAATATTGTGGTGAAAGAGGATAGTTGATATAAAGGTGAAATTTTACAGTACAGTAAATGTATAGAAAATAACTAAAGTAATATCCGACTACATTATATTATATTGATATGTTTTTTTCTCTTCTTATCTTTAACGCTGTAAGATGTACGTGGGAACTACTTTTTTTGGTATGTAATTGTTTTTTTTTATGTTTTGTAGATAAAAAAAATTATTTAAAAAAAAAAAAAAGAAATCCTCCCTACATTTCAGCTACTTGGCATGTTCTAAACCAGTGGTTGCATACTTTTTAGTGACCGAGTGCACAAATTGCAACCCCAAATCCACTTATTTATCACAAAGTGCCAATACAGCAACAGGGGAGGGAGGAAGTGCTCCCATTGGGCTGCTGAGTAGAAGGACCCAACAATCTCTGTGTTGTGGTGACCGAACGGATGTCCACAGAGAGGGCTCCGAGTGCCACCACTGGCACGCATACCATAGGTTCGTCATCACTGTTCTAAAATAAAGTGTTGGATCAGATCACAAAAATCCATATTTCGTGTTGACTAGAAACTAGTATAATGACCTATAGAATGGCCAGTGGTGGGCATCAGCAGGTTCGTGCTAGTTCGCCACAACCGGGAGCAGAAATTCTGGCTGGCCCGCCCAGCCAAGTTTTTAGATAAAGTAGTCCTAATTTGGGTGCAACACCGGGCTTTCCCCCTGGCCACGCCCACCATGCCATGCCCACAGAGTGGTAGTAAACAATTTTTGTAGCCCGCTGCTGTATATGGCACCTTTGGCTGTTTATTTTTGCCAAAAGGGGTTGAGCAATTTTCCCAGGCTGGATCCTTGTACAATAGAATGACCAAGTGGACAAATACAAGAATGCCGAGACAAAGCTTTGGCCAAACTATAAGACATGAAAGGTGGGATACTCTCAATGGCAGGAGATCCAAAGTATACAGTTGTACCTCACTTAAAGAGCATAATGCGTTCCACAGGATTGCTCTTTAAGTGAGTTTGCTCTTTAAGCGAAACACATTTGTAAATGACCCATTGTGGGGGGGGGAGGGCTGTGAACCCCAATTTATTTGTTAAGTGAGTTTTTGGTTGGTTTTATTTTTTAAGCGAAGCAAACATTCCGAGAAAATTCTGCTCTTTAAGCGAGTTACTCTTTAAGCGAAGTGCTCTTTATGTGAGGTTCGACTGTACTTGATAAGATGATACGATCATGCTATCTGTCATAGGACAAAGAGATAATATAGTCTGGAAGAGAAAGGGTGGTGGAAATCACTTTTTCTTTAGACTCACCATTTGCCAAGACTGAATTTTAGGTTTGAAGGTAAAGAAACAAAGAGTAGTTGGACTGATGAAACAAAAAGCAATTGTTTCTTTGGAGAAGGGACTCAAACTGATACTAACAGGCAAATGCCTTTTAATTTACTTTATTACATATAATTTTTACTTCTATGCATTTTGATGGGTGTGGAATATTTAGGCCTTATTTTACCTTGAATTTCCAACTCAGTTTTTACATTTGGTTACTCTTTACTTGTTTCTTTATTTCTTCTTTCAGTGCACATGGGCGCGCATGCACACGCGCTCACGTGTGCGCACACGCACGCATACGCACACACACACACACCAACTGTAAGTTCACTACTATATTTTTCATTTCCCCTTCTCATTTTGCTATCTGAATAGTTATGGAACAAGTCATTTGATATTATGATATTAAGAACCATCCTAATCTGATTGGCTGTGTAATAATTTTTAAAATGTAAGATTCCTAAATATCCTTCTTTCTGAGATACATAACACATTTGTTTATTTATTCTCAGTCTTTTGTCCTCATTACAAAAATTATTTATTACTTATTTTATTATAATTTTATACTGCCCATCTTTTCCACGCTGGGTGGCGTATAATTTTTTAAAAAAACAACAGCAACATAATGCAATATTTGCCATTATTTTAATTCCCATCCTGTTAATTTTGTTGGCAAGATCCAAAACACAAAGGTTATTTTAGATAGTACTGTAGCTTCATTTGACATAGCACTATATTACCAAAAGAAGATCTTGATTATTCTACCATTCCAAATCTTCCTTTAGTTCTTTCAACTTAAGAAAATTCATTATTTTTTAATCCTGCAAATTCTTAGTAATATTTTTTCTCAGGTATTTAAAATTTAACTTTAATCCCATAGTTTGGATTAGGTTTTTTTAAGGTTGGTAACCCCACTCAGTCAAAGGCTTTGAAAATATCTATGGATACTACCCCAAGCTTTCAGTTTGTATTCTATTCCATGTCTAGGCCAGACACGAACCTGCCAAAATGACATTCAGTTCCTTACGTGTGAGCTAGTGTAAGAAAGATTAGCTGGCACTACAGTGAAGATAACATATTTCCTGATTGCCCAGTGTCTCTAGAACAGCTTTACATTCAACATATGGTGTCGCATCCAAGACTTACCTGCCAAGGCTGGATGTCCAAATGTTTTTGTGCATCTCCAATCTGTCTTGCTTTCCATTTAGCTCCTAATGAATACATCGCATGGAGAGCATGTGCTATGGCATAAACTGCGTTGTAGACACTGTAGCTTTGGCCAGACATCCCCATCTCAAACACAGTCCCAGGAACATTCTCCAACTTTTCCTTCCCAGTGCACCCCTCCTTGTTCCTCTTATATATAATATGTTTTGGGACTGAACATCCAAATGTAGTGGCCCAGAATTCCCAGATGTAGTATATTTTAGATTGATTTGGTGTTATGTTTTCCAGGAAGTCCTGAAATCCTGGCACTGCATTTGTGTGAGGGGAGAGCGACAAGGTGCCATTGAAGGAACTGGTGGCGAATTTGCTGCCAGAAAAACGAGTGGTGACATCCCATCCAGCGGTTATCATCCAAACTCGCTCCAGTGGATAATTAAAGAAGATTTCACAGTTTTCTATAATTATCTGCAAACTCTCCATAGAATGAGCATCTCCGTGGACAAGGATGACATTGAGATTACAGAACAAAAGATCAATCTTTAGCTTCCAAAGGACAGCAGTAATGACTGACCTTGACTGGAAACTTGTAACAATGGGAACAAACTGAGTCCAGGCAATGCATATCTTGTTCTCCCACAGCCTGGGACTCAATGTTTGAAGAAATGTTTCTCCACTGTCATTGTTGGATAGCAAGAGTCCAATCCAGTTCCACCCAAAATATTTCAGAATCCACACAATCCCCTCATATTGAGTCCTTTCATTTGGCACCATCCGAAAGAAGGAGGCAAATTGGGTTTTGTCGCTCATCACTGGATCAAAGGAGCCACAGGTGAGCTAGATGAGAAGTATATTTCTCTTTATATAAAAAAGATTGCACAGTTTTCCTATAAATTCTAGTTCTCATTCTCTTTAAATTAGTGAAAATTATAATTTTATCCATTAGATAAAAATTTGAGAATGGCTATTGCTCTGTGGTCATACATATTTTAATTAAGAAATATTTCCTTCCTCCCATCCAGCCTATCAAGTAAAACTACTGGGCAAAAATATTAGATAAAGTGATAAAGTAACATTTAAACAAAGAAGTTATTCTTTAAGGTACCACAACATTCTTTGTCTTTTTTTGCTGTTCTGTTTTGTTTACTCTGATACACTTGCACAGACCAAAACAGCTGCCACTTCAAACATTAGATAAAGTGAGTGAAAGATAAATGTAGATGCTGAACACCTCATGTTAAGGATGTGAAAGGAGAGGCAGCAGCAGATTGGCACCAGTTTGCCAGAACTGGTAGCAGAAATTCTGGCTGCTCCCGCCCATCCAAGTTTTGAAATACAGTAAAGTAGTCCTAATTTGGGTGTAATGTAGGGCTTTCCCCTGGCCATGCCCACCATACCACGCCCACAGTGTGGTGGTAAAATAGTTTTGAGCCCACCACTGGTTCCACCCAATTATTAGTAAACTCCATGATGGGTAAAGAGATTACTGATGTTCTGAAGACTATTCCAGGATGGATTCTAAGCTGTGTTACAGAAGACAAGCTGACAGTATAAGGTTAAAATATTGAGACGTTACCTTTTGGATTTAAAAAGTCCATGATTCAAGAGAGCACCAACTGCAGAGATATGATGTTCTGTCTTTCCAAGAAGTGGAATGGGGATAAAGAGTTGATCTTATGTAATTCTTTTCAATAGCTTACGTTGGACAGCGTAGAAAATGAGGGGAGATGGAATACCTGTTCTTCAAAAAGAATCTCATCTCTCCCTATTCCTAGCGCTCCTACATGTTTACTGTATTTAGAAAAGAATAAGAAACATACCTGTGGAATCTTGTAAAAATTAAAAATGCGGGCTATTTGGATGGAGTTGTGGGAGGTGAGCCCATCAACAACGGCCATGACCTTCTTTACCCTTTTACAGTGGTAATTGAGAGGGTTTCCCAGTGCTGAAAACAGAAGATCCAAAGCATCAAAGGAGGCTCTCGTGGGGTGGAAGGCATTGTCATAGATCAAGTATTCCAGTGTCAGGTTGGATAACAAGTTGGTGTTCTTGTTGATCTCCTGAGTGGCAAAAACAAAGGCCAGAGCACTCTTGTAGTGTTTTGGGCTGAGGCTGAAATGAGAATTCCACTTGCACTTATATTTTCATATTAGAAAGAGAAGTACATTTTATTTCCTCAATGTAAAATCTGATTTTCATGAAAGGAGAACAAAGACATTTTCTTGTGGACAATAAAAGAGGGAAGATTATAAAAAAGGAACATGTATTGACTTCATTTTCAAAAGATTTTCTATCAATTTGATAAAAGTCTACTTGAGCTATCTATAAATTTTACCTTTCCATTGTGGTTGTGTTTGCATTAGAGGATCTACTGATTATCCTCCCATGTTTTACTCTGCTGCCCTTCATTTGTAGACATTTAATTAAGAACATAAAAGGGGAGAAAGCATTTAAAAAGATATTTTTAGATGTAACATGCATCTTTTAGCTGGCACACAAAAATATGTCTCCCCTTCATTGCAGCCACTAATTAATAATAGAAGACCACAGTCTGAACATGTCAAGGCTTCTAAAAATCAACACAATTTAACGAGAGATCAGTAAAAGGTACTGATTAAGTTTTTAAATCCAAAAACAGATTAACTTACAAGCCTTTCTCTGCGATGTCTGTACGTGACGTAAACTTGTGTAATGACATTTCAGCATATAGCATGGAGAGAAATTCACCAATTATAACACCAGTTGCAGAATGAAGATTGGGTTCAGTAGCATATCCATGCCAGCTGCCTCTATAGTTGCTGGAACACCTGCTATAAACATGTGGCAAAAGGAAGAAAATCCAAAGGAGTATTAAGAAAACCACTCGAAATGTCAAGAAATCTTGGCTCCAAACGTGTTCCCCCATTGTCAGCCACACAACTCCCAATACACCAATGGACCGAATTGGACTTCTGAGAAAATACACTCAACTAGAGAGCTAAGACAAGGCTGTCTTCACCAAACATAGATTCCAACCTGAGCTTTCAGTGTAAGTGAAACATGTCAAAACTCCCTATCTACACAGCAGCCAGGGAGACCTCAATTGTCACCTTAGAAATCAACCCAATGGGCGGTGTGCATAGGTCTATAGTCTTGAATGACTCTTTGTGGACTATTTATACAAGATGACACTTGACTTTTGAGGGACATGGTATCAATCACAGTAATTCTGGAAATTATAGAGCAAATCATTTCATTTCCCAAGGCTCTCTGATCCCTGAACAGCCATCAGAACTGCAAAGAAAATATGTTTATGCCGTTGGTGAGTACCAAATTCTGTTCTACAGCTGCAACAGAGGAAAACTTGATTTTGCAATTTCCTTGAAGGAAAACTTTGACTGAGATCTTGGATGTAACTTTCTGTAGGAGGGAAGTGAGGAAGCTATGAATGAGACTATCATGTAGTGTGTGATTGGGCTTTACTTCAAATGAGTTTAACTTAATTAATGATTAACGTTTGCTACCATCCCTCTCTCTTCAGTATTTGATACTCAAATTACTTTTTTTTACAACATAGCAGCTGTAAAGTTGATGAAATCCTTAATCATGGACATTAATCTTTAATTAAAGTTTCCTACACATACAAGTTATCTCAGGTTTGCCTTTAATCTCAGGATGATTTTGGGAGCTTTCTGGTTGGCAGGGAGTTTACAATATCACTGTTGGTGGTTTATTCCTCCCTCTCAGTTCCTGGGTGAAAAGAGATTCTTAACAATCCTAGGATGGATGGGTGGGTGAACAGTATAAGTTTGGATAGACAGACAGACAGAATATGGGTAGGTGGGTAGGATGATAGATGAGGAAAAGGAAAGAGTAGTTGTAGAGAGATGAGGTCAGCTACAAACTTGAAAGGCCAGACAGAGACCCTCAAGGATTCCATCTCTAACCAGGACAAGATGTGAAGTGAGGCCACGGATGAACCTGACCCTCTATTCTGTGCTGTGGGAAGGAATACAAAACCCCACAGAATGCCTCCTACAAATTCCACTGCAAGGCTTCCCACCCCTTCAAGCCAGAGGTTGAACATCACCACTCAATGGCTAGGGAGCAAGCTGACTTTAGGGGCTCAAAAACAGAGGCCTCCTGTTTTAAGGAGAACTCAACTGTTGAATAAAAGCTATGGAAGGAGACCACAAATAACTACTCATCTGTTCTTTCTTTTTTTCCTTACCCATTACTGGTGATTTTTTTATTTCTTGACCAGGCCCCCACCTGCCTCATCTTCCAGATGCCATGAAATGGAAGGATCTTCAAGGCCTTCCACCCCATCCAGTCCAGCCTATAACTTGACTTTATAGACCTCCTGGAAGAAAGTAAGGGGCAACAGGAGTTTAGAAAAGGAAATTAAGATGGTGGTTTAGAACAAGGGTTCCCTTTTCAAACCAGGGGCATGGTCACACTCGCTCAGTCAGCTTTGACGGCCAGACAGCCATTTTGCCCTGCCTGCAAGAAGGGGGTGGGTTTGTCATTTTGTCCCAACAGCTTCAAAGGTGTGGACATTTTGTTTTTCAAATGCCTTTAGAGGGATGGGGGACACATGAAATGGCATTGTGGGCCAGATCCAGCCCATAGGCCTTAGGTTGGGAACCCCTGGTTTGGAAGGACAGCACAGAAAAATTAGAGTAGAAAGATGCCTGAGAAGGAAAGAATAGTAGGAAGCATTTGAGAAATGCCACCCCTTGGGTTATGGAAAGGACTGCAGTATGAAGGGTCTAACCGTACCTGGGGCATGTGGTCCTTTCTGAACCTCCTAACTTCAGATCTGCTTGGGGACCATATCTTATTACTCGTGTTGAAGAATCTTTGTGGAAGCTGCTACTTCCAAACCGGAGTGGGGTTTAGCTCCAGTCCCATACAAAATAGTGCAGGGAGGAAATTGGGGTGGTTGGGCAAATCTCATCAAACAAGATTCCGGAAGATTTAATCAGCTAAAGACAATCATAGAATTAACACATCTACACAGTAGCTTGGCTTCTTGAACATCTGGGTCGCACCACTGGCAAAACAGGGTGGATTGAACTGGAATCACACTGAGTGGAGCTTCCAATCATTTGCCAGGGCAAAGGATAAATTCATCAGTGATATGGCAAGAATGTAAGTCCTTTAGTTCTTGAGCAAAAGATGAACTCAACTGCACGTCCGCAGTCCTTGCCAAATATTTTAATATCAAAATAGTCCTTTAATAGTATATTTCCACCATGAAATGGTTAACTACAATTGACTCTTCCTTGGGACAAGATGGTACAAAACTTACAACATTAATGTCACATTTAAACACATGAGAACATCATATTTCATATAAACTAACCACATATCAATATATCTCCTTACTCTAGAGGAAACCCATAATGCCATGTGGCAAAGGAAGCAAACAGAATTGGACTTGGAGGTTAACCTGTTGCGGAGAAACCTAATTTTGAAGGATTAAATAAGCTTTCTGCTTTACTCTAGAGTAGAGCTGCATGTCTCCCTACTCCAGAGTAGACCCACAACTCCCTGAGATGAAAGAAGCAAGTCTGGTTGATTTCCATCAAACCGCTGCAAAGAAACAGAATTTAAAGAGAATAAATGATTTTTAAACTATTAGTTTTCGCAGCTCTTTGAAGTCTCATACGTGGGAGATTATATCATAGCTAAACTTTCTCTTCCATATGTGTCGAATTTCCTCCACTCTCAGTTTCATTGCAGTTTCTATTAGCCCTCAATAGAAGTCTATGGAGAGGGCTCCACACACAGTTTCCACCACCACCACCCCGTATTTAATTTAAACAGACGGCTTCTCGCTTGGCTTTTGCGAGTCTTTTTAAATACAGTAGACACTTTTTCAATAAGATGCTGACTAGAAAGTGGGAGGTCAGCAGTTTGATTCCCGAGTACTGCAGGACAGAATGAGCTCCCATCTTTGTCCCAGCTCCTGCTAACCTAGCAGTTTGAAAGCAAGAAATTGCAAGTAGATAAATAGGGACCACTTTGGTGGGAAGGAAAACAGTGTTCCATGTGCTCCGGTGTCTAGTCATGCCTGCCACGTGACCATGGAAACGTCTGCAGAAGCAGACAGCACTGGCTCTTCAGCTTTGAAACAGAGATGAGCACTGAACTCTAGAGTTGGATACGACTGGCTTTCGAGTAAGAATGACCTTTACCTTTACTTTAAATATATTATTTATAGATAGAGGCTTGTGTTTGTGTACACATGAGTGTTTCTTTATGGAACCGTGTAGAATGTAGTGCTTGTGTGAACATATGCCTAGTGGTTAGAGCCATGGAAAACAAAAGGAAAAATACTTTATTCAAGGAAATAAAAATAGAATAATGTTTTTTAAAAATTGAAAATGTGGGAAATATGAAAATCTGGTTACAGGTTCACAAACACTGACCTCAGCCTGGCCACTGCACTCTTAATCTAAGTAACAAATGTTTCACCACTGCCATGTCAAACATTTCTTCTACCCTAATGTTTATCAGATAAAATTGTCTTGGTTGGTGTTTATTTAATTGCCCTGGGTCATTGTGTGTGTGTGTGTGTGTGTGTGTGTGTGAAAGAGAGAGAGAGAGAGAGATTGCTCTCGGTTGAAAGGATTTTTGCAGGGGATGCCCGAATAAGGCACCTTTCATGTTCCCCATCTTGTGCATCTCTCGGATTTTGATCCCGGTCCCTCCGGTCTCCAAGCTCAGCACCCTACCCACTGAGCCACCAAGGGAGCTGCAGGAGGTGGGTGTGGGTGTGGATGTTGTTTGATTGTTTTTATTTGGTTACTAGTATTGTAATGTGCATTGTTTTTGATATCTTCAGACAAAAGAATGCAATTGAACTCATACAAGCAAACAATAAATAAAAGGCCAATATTAATGCAACAGAAGAAGTACAAATAGAACTATTTTAACAATTGTTATTTTAAAAGACCTAGAAAAAGACGTTAAGGTTAAAAAAAGGGGGGGGGGAGGCAATCTGTCCGGCCTTCGCCTAACTCCTGATGTGGCTTGATATTTGCCAGGAATCCAAATGATAATGATCACATCATTTTGGACCTTGTTCTAAGGTGCTCTTCTGTTTCTCCATAAATAGAATGTGTTTTTTCTTATCCTAAAGAAACTGAAGTCTGCAAAGTTTCATTTGTTGAATGCCATTTGGTCTCCTAGCTCTTTCCCAGCAATTATGGGGATCCCTGCATTCAGAAGGGATGACTAAGTTACATTATGCTATATCTTGACAACCTTGGATACCTTGGAGATGTTATTCAGCGAGGAATCCGCACATTGGTAGATCTCTCCATGATGACATTCCTGACTAGCATGAGAGAAATAACCCCCAAAGGATAATCCTGGTGGAAATTATCCAACTACTGAGTGCTCCTGACCAAGGCCTTCAAGAAAGAAACCCTACCCCAGTGATGGCCAACCTTGGTGCTCCAGGTGTTCTTGGATTTCAATTAACATAAACTCAAATCAGCATGCCAGCTGATCAGGGCTTCTGAGAATTGAAGTTCAAGAACACATGAAACACCAAAGTTGGCCACCCATGCCCTAGCCCAATGGTTTCTTCTGTGCCTGGTGGACCACTTCCACCTTCTCAGGGATGAGAAAGGGATATAATGTGTTCCCTTTCTGAACAGGCTTGTATGGTCTTTCTAATCCAGTCTGACTCTTCTGCTAAAAGCTTCATAATGTTTGAAGACTACTGTATAAACTATGAGGGCCTCAGGAATACAGCAAGTGGAGAAGTCAACTGCAACCCTCATTCTTCCTCACTAAATGCTCCCTGATGTTTAGCTCAGGTCTCACAATGATAATATATAATTTGGGGAAGAAGAGACAACCCAGTAGACCAAGATTGGAGGCCAGGATAGAGAAGACCACCACAGCCACCATGTGCTTCCCTTTGGTACTCAAGTAAGTGGGCACAAAGGATACCCACACACTACAAAACACTAACATGCTGAAAGTGATCAGCTTGGCTTCATTGAACCTGTCAGGCAACCTTCTGGCAAAGAAAGCTACCATGAAACTAATGATGGCCAGAAATCCCATGTAGCCCAGGACAATGTAGAACATGACATCTGAGCCTTCATTGCATTGCACTATGATCTCATCAATCTGAGAATTCATGTCCATCTCTGGGAAAGGGGGAGACGTTGCTAACCACACAATGCAGAGGATAACTTGAGGAAGTGACCCAAGAACAACCACAGAGACTCCCATTTTCCTTCCCACCCATCTCCTCACCCTGTTTCCTGGCCTGGTGGCCATGAAGGCCAGAACCACAGTGATGGTTTTGGCCAAGATACAAGAAACAGAGAGAGAGAAGACGATGCCAAAGACAGTTTGCCGCAAAAGGCAGGAGACCTTCCCAGGCCAGCCGATGAAGAGGAAAGGACATAGAAAGCCCAGAAGCAGAGTTGCGAGGAGGACACAGGTGAGGTTCCAATTGTTGGCTTTGACGAGGGGAGTGTGTTGGTAGCGAAGAAAGACCCACATCACCACAATAGTGACAGTGGCAAACAGGCTGGTACAACCAACCACAGCTATTCCCAATGGCTCAGTGTAGGAGAAATAGCTCATCTTTTTATTGCTACATTTATTCTGTAGTTTGTTTGGGTACTGATCTTCTGGGCATGGTTCACATTGATCTGCGTCTGAAATGGAGAAGCAAAAGAACAACAACTCTGAAATATATCCTTTACAAAAAGATGGCACAAATCAGTCGCACTGGCTACTTTATTTATATTATGACTCTTTGTTATTCTTCAATCAGAAACATAAGTTTTTACAAGAGTAAGTGGGAAAGCTCTGGATATTTTATCCATCCCATTAGCATACAGGGCACATGAAAACTGTGCGATGTGCAGTTATGGTTCTTTTTCTGATTCCAAATCATGGGTCATGAAGGGAAATTGTGGAATCCCTTGAAGTCTATGACGAAATGATCAGGATCTTCCTCTTTTCCCACCTGGCAAACTTTGTTCTTATACTTACCAGGTTGGAATGAAATTCTTCCTTGGGGACACTGAGCACATCCATAGCAACAAACTTGCTTCCCTTCCTGGACCACCTTGCTGTATCCTGGGTGGCAGCTCTCAACACATGTGGCACGGGGAAGTTCCTAATGACAAGCAGGAGAGAAGGAATCATGATTGAAATGCACAGGCTCTTGCACATCTATAATCTCCTTAGTGCAACAGCTTCAAGAATTTGGGACATTCATGCTCTAGTCTAATGTATGCAATTTGGGGAAGAAGAGACAACCCAGTAGACTGTGATTGGAGGCCAGGATGGAGAAGACCACCACAGCCATCATGTGCTTTCTTTTTGTGCTCAAGTAGGTGGGCACAAAGGATACCCGCACACTACAAAACATAACATGCTGAAAGTGATCAGCTTGACTTTATTGACCTGTCAGGCAACCTTCTGGCAAAGAAAGCTACCATGAAGCTAATGATGGTCAGAAGGCCCATGTGTTCTTAACTTCAGTTACAGAAGCCCAAGTCAGCCCAGCTGCTGATCAGGGCTTCAGGAAACTGAAGTCCAGGAACATCTGGAGCGCCAGGTTCGAGGACCTATGCTCCAGTTTAGTGTAATGTTTGATTGTTATACTATAATCTGAAGTCACATTTCAGAAAGCTAGAATGATGCAAACCTTTTCTGCATTTGAGACTGAAATTGAAGAATATGCTTTGGATATTATGTAAGAACATTTTTTTTTTGTAAATCCCAGGTAGATTTCAGAAACATTCCCCTTCAATAGTTTTCACCTGCTTAAACTTCTGGTTCCACACAATGGCACTTCTGTTCATGACAAACTGTTTCCCGACCGGAGCCTTGGGATCTATCCTCCCAACTTGGTCTTTTAGGAAGGATTGATTGGGAAATGTCACCAGGTTCATCAGATCATATCCCAAATCCAGAACCCCGTTCTCATCAAAAGAGATTTCTTCCCCAGCACTATTGTTAAAGTGGACATTTTTCAAGAAAGAGTGAAGCTGAATCAAAGAAGAAAAAATAACAGTTAGGAAGATGATCAGGAAAGGATTCAAGTCATTTTTTCTAGATTGCTGAGATGTTGCATTTTTATGCTGAAAACCTACACTTTTTACCCCAAGCAAGCAATCTTCCCTTTATAATCCAGCAATTCGATTTGTGGCAACATCTCAATGAGTCCCTAAGAAAAAGCTGGAAGAAACCCTCCCTACAGATAAGTATTGGAAGAAAAAATGGAAAAGTAGGATTATGCGAAAACTGTCTACAAAAGTTAAAGAACACAACTATAAGATGTTGTGGCGCTGGTATATGACGCCAGTTCGGCTAAATCAAATAAATAGTAGCAACTCAAAAAAATGTTGGAGATGTCATCAGGAAATTGGGACATACAAACATATGTGGTGGGATTGTAAAATTATTTCCAATTTCTGGCATAAAATGGAACAAGAATTAGAAAAAAATTTAAATATCCGCTTAAAGTTGAATGAAAAAATTGTTTTACTAACGGACTTGGAGGAATTGAATTTAGAGGAAAATATAAAAGAGTTATTGTCTATCTTCTTGACGTTGGCGAGACAACAAGTAGCCAGAAATTGGAAAGGTGATATGAATTTAGAAATTGGTAAATGGTATGTTGATGTTTGAGATATGGCATTAAATGAAAAACTTACATGGGAATTAAATATAAAAAGGCGGTTAATAAAACAAAATAGATTTTGGGACATTTGGAAACCTTTTTTGCAACACACATTGATGGATAATAAAGGAGAAAAACCTGCACCGAATACAATGTATTTTTGGCAGAATGATTGAGTTGTAAAAGGAGTGGCTGGTAGACTCAAGGACTATAGTGCACTGGGTGGTAGGTACCATGTATAAAATAATAAAGTTGTAATATTGTGGTGACAGAGGAGAGTTGATATAAAGGTGAAATTATACAGTACAGTAAATGTATAGAAAATAACTAAAGTAATATCCGACTACATTATATTATATTGATATGTATTTTTTTCTCTTCTTATCTTTAACACTGTAAGATGTACGTGGGAACTACTTTTTTTGGTATGTAATTGTTTTTTTTATGTTTTGTAGATAAAAAAATTTATTTAATAAAATAAAATAAAATAAAGAAATCATCCCTACATTTCAGCTACTTGGCATGTTCTAAACCAGTGCTTGCATACTTTTTAGTGACCGAGTGCACAAATTGCAACCCCAAATCCACTTATTTATCACAAAGTGCCAATACAGCAACAAGGGAGGGAGGAAGTGCTCCCATTGGGCTGCTGAGTAGAAGGACCAAACAATCTCTGTGTTGTGGTGACCGAACGGATGTCCACAGAGAGGGCTCCGAGTGCCACCTCTGGCACGCATGCCATAGGTTCGTCATCACTGTTCTAAAATAAAGTGTTGGATCAGATCACAAAAATCCATATTTCGTGTTGACTAGAAACTAGTATAATGACCTATAGAATGGCCAGTGGTGGGCATCAGCAGGTTCGTGCTGGTTCGCCTGAACCGGTAGCAGAAATTCTGGCTGGCCGGCCCAGCCAAGTTTTTAGATAAAGTAGTCCTAATTTGGGTGCAACACTGGGCTTTCCCCCTGTCCACGCCCACCATGCCATGCCCACAGTGTGGTAGTAAACATTTTTTGTAGCCCGACGCTGTATATGGCACCTTTGGCTGTTTATTTTTGCCAAAAGGGGTTGAGCAATTTTCCCAGGCTGGATCCTTGTACAATAAAATGACCAAGTGGACAAATACAAGAATGCTGAGACAAAGCTTTGGCCAAAGTATAAGACATGAAAGGTGGGATACTCTCAATGGCAGGAGATCCAAAGTATACAGTTGTACCTCACTTAAAGAGCATAATGCGTTCCACAGGATTGCTCTTTAAGCGAGTTTGCTCTTTAGGCGAAACACCATTGTAAGTGACCAATTGTGGGGGGGATTTATTTGTTAAGTGAGTTTTTGGTTGGTTTTATTTGTTAAGCGAAGCAAACATTCAGAGAAAATTCTGCTCTTTAAGCGAGTTACTCTTTAAGCGAGGTGCTCTTTATGTGAGGTTCGACTGTACTTGATAAGATGATACGATCATGCTATCTGTCATAGGACAAAGAGAGAATATAGTCTGGAAGGGGAAGAGAAAGGGTGGTGGAAATCACTTTTTCTTTAGAACTCACCATTTGCCAAGACTGAATTTTAGGTTTGAAGGTAAAGAAACAAAGAGTAGTTGGACTGATGAAACAAAAAGCAATTGTTTCTTTGGAGAAGGGACTCAAACTGATACTAACAGGCAAATACCTTTTAATTTACTTTATTACATATAATTTTTACTTCTATGCATTTTGATGGGTGTGGAATATTTAGGCCTTATTTTACCTTGAATTTCCAACTCAGTTTTTACATTTGGTTACTCTTTACTTGTTTCTTTATTTCTTCTTTCAGTGCACATGGGCGCGCATGCACACGCGCTCACGCGTGCGCACACGTGGGCGCGCGCACACACACAAACACCAACTGTAAGTTCACTACTATATTTTACATTTCCCCTTCTCATTTTCCTATCTGAATAGTTATGGAACAAGTCATTTGATATTATGATATTAAGAACCATCCTAATCTGATTGGCTGTGTAATAATTTTTAAAATGTAAGATTCCTAAATATCCTTCTTTCTGAGATACATAACACATTGTTTATTTATTCTCAGTCTTTTGTCCTCATTGCAAAAATTATTTATTACTTATTTTAT
Organism: Furcifer pardalis; assembly: GCA_030440675.1. NCBI lineage: Eukaryota > Metazoa > Chordata > Lepidosauria > Squamata > Chamaeleonidae > Furcifer > Furcifer pardalis. Next base: position 7,355,448 of record CP126897.1, read on the forward strand.
TATAATTTTATACTGCCCATCTTTTCCACGCTGGGTGGCGTATTTTTTTTTTAAACAACAGCAACATAATGGAATATTTGCCATTATTTTAATTCCCATCCTGTTAATTTTGTTGGCAAGATCCAAAACACAAAGGTTATTTTAGATAGTACTGTATCTTCATTTGACATAGCACTATATTACCAAAAGAAGATCTTAATTATTATACCATTCTTTCAATTTAAGAAAATTCATTATTTTTTAATCCTGCAAATTCTTAGTAATATGTATTCTCAGGTATTTAAAATTTAACTTTAATCCCATAGTTTGGATTAGGTTTTTTTAATGTTGGTAACCCCACTCAGTCAAAAGCTTTGAAAATATCTATGGATACTACCCCAAGCTTTCAGTTTGTATTCTATTCCATGTCTAGGCCAGACATGAAACTGCCAAAATGACATTCAGTTCCTTACGTCTGAGCTAGTGTAAGAAAGATTAGCTGGCACTACAGTGAAGATAACATATTTCCTGATTGCCCTGTGTCTCTAGAACAGCTTTACATTCAACATATGGTGTCGCTTCCAAGACTTACCTGCCAAGGCTGGATGTCCAAATGTTTTTGTGCATCTCCAATCTGTCTTGCTTTCCATTTAGCTCCTAATGAATACATCGCATGGAGAGCATGTGCTATGGCATAAACTGCGTTGTAGACACTGTAGCTTTGGCCAGACATCCCCATCTCAAACACAGTCCCAGGAACATTCTCCAACTTTTCCTTCCCAGTGCAGACCTCCTTGTTCCTCTTATATATAATATGTTTTGGGACTGAACATCCAAATGCAGTGCCCCAGAATTCCCAGATGTAGTATATTTTAGATTGATTTGGTGTTATGTTTTCCAGGAAGTCCTGAAATCCTGGCACTGCATTTGTGTGAGGGGAGAGCGACAAGGTGCCATTGAAGGAACTGGTGGCGAATTTGCTGTCAGAAAAACGAGTGGTGACATCCCATCCAGCGGTTATCATCCAAACTCGCTCCAGTGGATAATTAAAGAAGATTTCACAGTTTTCTATAATTATCTGCAAACTCTCCATAGAATGAGCATCTCCGTGGACAAGGATGACATTGAGATTACAGAACAAAAGATCAATCTTTAGCTTCCAAAGGACAGCAGTAATGACTGAACTTGACTGGAAACTTGCAACAATGGGAACAAACTGAGTCCAGGCAATGCATATCTTGTTCTCCCACAGCCTGGGACTCAATGTTTGAAGAAATGTTTCTCCACTGTCATTGTTGGATAGCAAGAGTCCAATCCAGTTCCACCCAAAATACTTCAGAATCCACACAATCCCCTCATATTGAGTCCTTTCATTTGGCACCATCCGAAGGAAGGAGGCAAATTGGGTTTTGTCGCTCATCACTGGATCAAAGGAGCCACAGGTGAGCTAGATGAGAAGTATATTTCTCTTTATATAAAAAAGATTGCACAGTTTTCCTATAAATTCTAGTTCTAATTCTCTTTAAATTAGTGAAAATTCTAATTTTATCCATTAGATAAAAATTTGAGAATGGCTATTGCTCTCTGGTCATACATGTTTTAATTCAGAAATATTTCCTTCCTCCCATCCAGCCTATCAAGTAAAACTACTGGGCAAAAATATTAGATAAAGTGATAAAGTAACATTTAAACAGAGAAGTTATTCTTTAAGGTGCCACAACATTCTTTGTCTTTTTTTGCTGTTCTGTTTTGTTTACTCTGATACACTTGCACAGACTAAAACAGCTGCCACTTCAAACATTAGATAAAGTGAGTGAAAGATAAATGTAGATGCTGAACACCTCATGTTAAGGATGTGAAAGGAGAGGCAGCAGCAGATTGGCACCAGTTTGCCAGAACTGGTAGCAGAAATTCTGGCTGCTCCCGCCCATCCAAATTTTGAAATACAGTAAAGTAGTCCTAATTTGGGTGTAATGTAGGGCTTTCCCCTGGCCATGCCCACCATACCACGCCCACAGTGTGGTAGTAAAATATTTTTGAGCCCACCACTGGTTCCACCCAAATATTAGTAAACTCCATGATGGGCAAAGAGATTGCTGATGTTCTGAAGACTATTCCAGGATGGATTCTAAGCTGTGTTACAGAAGACAAGCTGACAGTATAAGGTTAAAATATTGAGACGTTACCTTTTGAATTTAAAAAGTCCATGATTCAAGAGAGCACCAACTGCAGAGATATGATGTTCTGTCTTTCCAAAAGTGGAATGGGGATAAAGAGTTGATCTTATGTAATTCTTTTCAATAGCTTACGTTGGACAGCGTAGAAAATGAGGGGAGATGGAATACCTGCTCTTCAAAAAGAATCTCATCTCTCCCTATTCCTAGCGCTCCTACATGTTTACTGTATTTAGAAAAGAATAAGAAACATACCTGTGGAATCTTGTAATAATTAAAAATGCGGGCTATTTGGATGGAGTTGTGGGAGGTGAGCCCATCAACAACGGCCATGACCTTCTTTACCCTTTTACAGTGGTAATTGAGAGGGTTTCCCTGTGCTGCAAACAGGATATCCAAAGCACCCCAGGAAGCTCTTGGTGGATGGAAGGCATTGTCATAGATCAAATATTCCAGTGTCAGGTTGGATAACAAGTTGGTGTTCTTGTTGATCTCCTCAGTGGCAAAAACAAAGGCCAGAGCACTCTTGTAGTGTTTTGGGGTGAAGCTGAAATGAGAATTCCACTTGCACTTATATTTTCATATTAGAAAGAGAAGTACAGTTTATTTCCTCGATGTAAAATCTGATTTTCATGAAAGGAGAACAAAGACATTTTTTTGTCTAGAACATTCAAACATTCTCTCATGATATATTTTTTTTATTTTACCCTGATTTTTAAGATCAGGTTGAAACTCAAACACCATAGCTTTCTCCATCTGAATTGTTCCATTAAAACCAAATATGCTCTTCTAATCAACCCAGATGATTAACCCCTGACACCATGAGTATTCAGAGAAGCAGAGAAAACCTTGTCATGAAACATCAGAACAAGTGTGGGGACACATGAGTGAGGGATCACACGTAGGGTGGTTGGTCTAAGGGACAGTCTCAGTTTCAGTTTAACTTTCTGACCCTGTTTTTAATGTTTTTATGATTGTTTTAAAGTTTTAAGCATTAAGTTTCTAGATGACTTAGTATTAACATAGGATTACTTATGATTTTAATTTGTAAGCTGCTCACAGTCGGGTTTACCCTATTGGAGCGGGATAGTAAATACAAGTAGTAATAATAATAATAATAATAATAATAATAATAATAATAATAATAATAATAATAATAATAATAATAATAATAATAATAATAATAATAATAATAATAATAATAATAATAATAATCACTGTCACATTGTCATCATCAGAATAATCTCCCTGTCTCAGCATTTCCGAAATCTTTCAGAAGGTCACTCAAGTTAGAATTACAGTAAAACCTCGCATAAAGAGTGCCTTGCTTAGAGAGTAACTTGCTTAAAGAGCAGATTTTTCTCTGAATGGTCACCTCACTTAACAAATAAAACTAACCAAAACTCACTTAACAACTAAATAGGTTTTCACAACCCCATCCCCACCAGAAGTCACAATTGGTCACTTACAATGGTGTTTCATTTAAAGAGCAAACTCGCTTAAAGAGCAATTCCGTGAAATGCATTATGCTCTATAAGCAAGGTACCACTGTATTTGAATATCTATACTGCAGCACCGAACAACATGAAAATACCAAATCAGCTTAATAATTTTTTGAGAAATTTGTGGACAATAAAAGAGGGAAGATTATAAAAAAGGAACATGTATTGACTTCATTTTCAAAAGATTTTCTATCAAGTTGATAAAAGTCTACTTGAGTTATCTATAAATTTTACCTTTCCATTGTGGTTGTGTTTGCATTAGAGGATCTACTGATAATCCTCCCATGTTTTACTCTCCTGCCCTTCATTTGTAGACATTTAATTAAGAGCATAAAAGGGGAGAAAGCATTTAAAAAGATATTTCTAGATGTAACATGCATCTTTTAGCTGGCACACAAAAATATGTCTCCCCTTCATTGCAGCCACTAATTAATAATAGAAGACCACAGTCTGAACATGTCAAGGCTGCTAACAATCAACACCATTTAATGAGAGATCAGTAAAAGTTACTAATTACGTTTTTAAATCCAAAAACAGATTAACTTACAAGCCTTTCTCTGCGATGTCTGTACGTGACGTAAACTTGTGCAATGACATTTCAGCATATAGAATGGATAGAAATTCACCAATGATAACACTAGTTGCAGAATGAAGATTGGGTTCATTAGCATATCCATGCCTGCTGCCTCTATAGTTGCTGGAACACCTGCTATAAACATGTGGCAAAAGGAAGAAAATCCAAAGGAGTATTAAGAAAACCACTCGAAATGTCAAGAAATCTTGGCTCCAAACGTGTTCCCCCATTGCCAGCCACACAACTCCCAATACACCAATGGACCGAATTGGACTTCTGAGAAAATACACTCAGTCAGAAAATTAAGACAAGGCTGTCTTCACCAAACATAGATTCCAACCTGAGCTTTCAGTGTAAGTGAAACATGTCAAAACTCCCTATCTACACAGCAGCCAGGGGGACCTCAATTGTCTCCTTAGAAATCAACCGAATGGGCAGTGTGCATAGGTCTATAGTCTTGAATGACTCTTTGTGGACTATTTATACAAGATGACACTTGTCTTTTGAAGGGACATGGTATCAATCACAGTAATTCTGGAAATTATAGAGCAAATCATTTCATTTCCCAAGGCTCTCTGATCCCTGAACAGCCATCAGAACTGCAAAGAAAATATGTTTATGCCGTTGGTGATTACCAAATTCTGTTCTACAGCTGCAACAGAGGAAAACTTGATTTTGCAATTTCCTTGAAGGAAAACTTTGACTGAGATCTTGGATGTAACTTTCTGTAGGAGTGAAGTGAGGAAGCTATGAATGAGACTATCATGTAGTGTGTGATTGGGCTTTACTTCAAATGAGTTTAACTTAATTTAATGATTAACTTTTGCTACCATCCCTCTCTCTTCAGTATTTGATACTCAAATTACTTTTTTTTACAACATAGCAGCTGTAAAGTTGATGAAGTCCTTAATCATGGACATTAATCTTTAATTAAAGTTTCCTACACATACAAGTTATCTCAGGTTTGCCTTTAATCTCAGGATGATTTTGGGAGCTTTCTGGTTGGCAGGGAGTTTACAATATCACTGTTGGTGGTTTATTCCTCCCTCTCAGTTCCTGGGTGAAAAGAGATTCTTAACAATCCTAGGATGGATGGGTGGGTGAACAGTATAAGTTTGGATAGACAGACAGACAGAATATGGGTAGGTGGGTAGGATGATAGATGAGGAAAAGGAAAGAGTAGTTGTAGAGAGATGAGGTCAGCTACAAACTTGAAAGGCCAGACAGAGACCCTCAAGGATTCCATCTCTAACCAGGACAAGATGTGAAGTGAGGCCACGGATGAACCTGACCCTCTATTCTGTGCTGTGGGAAGGAATACAAAACCCCACAGAATGCCTCCTACAAATTCCACTGCAAGGCTTCCCACCCCTTCAAGCCAGAGGTTGAACATCACCACTCAATGGCTAGGGAGCAAGCTGACTTTAGGGGCTCAAAAACAGAGGCCTCCTGTTTTAAGGAGAACTCAACTCAACTGTTGAATAAAAGCTATGGAAGGAGACCACAAATAACTACTCATCTGTTCTTTCTTTTTTTCCTTACCCATTACTGGTGATTTTTTTATTTCTTGACCAGGCCCCCACCTGCCTCATCTTCCAGATGCCATGAAATGGAAGGATCTTCAAGGCCTTCCACCCCATCCAGTCCAGCCTATAACTTGACTTTATAGACCTCCTGGAAGAAAGTAAGGGGCAACAGGAGTTTAGAAAAGGAAATTAAGATTGTGGTTTAGAGCAAGGGTTCCCTTTTCAAACCAGGGGCCGGGTCACACTTGTCAGTCAGCTTTGAGGGCCGGACAGTCATTTTGCCCTGCATGCAAGAAGGGGGTGGGTTGGCCATTTTGTCCCCAGCTTCAAAAGGGTGGACATTTTGTTTCTCAAATGCCTTTAGAGGGGTGGGGGCCACATGAAATGGCATTGTGGGCCAGATCCAGCCCGTAGGCCTCAGGTTGGGAACCCCTGGTTTGGAAGGACAGCACAGAAAAATTAGAGTAGAAAGATGCCTGAGAAGGAAAGAATAGTAGGAAGCATTTGAGAAATGCCACCCCTTGGGTTATGGAAAGGACTGCAGTATGAAGGGTCTAACCGTACCTGGGGAATGTGGTCCTTTCTGAACCTTCTAACTTCAGATCTGCTAGGGGACCATATCTTATTACTCGTGTTGAAGAATCTTTGTGGAAGCTGCTACTTCCAAACCGGAGTGGGGTTTAGCTCCAGTCCCATACAAAATAGTGCAGGGAGGAAATCGGGGTGGTTGGGCAAATCTCATCAAACAAGATTCAGGAAGACTTAATCAGCTAAAGACAATCATGGAATTAACACATCTACACAGTAGCTTGGCTTCTTGAACATCTGGATCACACCCCTGGCAAAACAGGGTGGATAAAACTGGAATCACGCAGAGTGGAGCTTCCAATCATTTGCCAGGGCAAATGATAAATTCATCAGTGATATGGCAAGAATGTAAGTCCTTTAGTTCTTGAGCAAAAGATGAGCTCAACTGCACGTCCGCAGTCCTTGCCAATTATTTTAATATCAAAATAGTCCTTTAATAGTATATTTCCACCATGAAATAGTTAACCACACTTGACTCTTCCTTGGTACAAGAGGGTACAAAACTTACAACATTAATGTCACATTTAAACACATGAGAACATCATATTTCATATAAACTAACCACATATCAATATATCTCCTTACTCTAGAGGAAACCCATAATGCCACGTGGCAAAGGAAGCAAACAGAATTGGATTTGGAGGTCAATCTGTTGCGGAGAAACCTAATTTTGAAGGATTAAATAAGCTTTTTGTTTTACTCTAGAGTAGACCTGCATGTCTCCCTACTCCAGAGTAGACCCACAACTCCCTGAGATGAAAGAAGCAAGTCCAGTTGATTTTCGTCAAACCGCTGCAAAGAAACAGAATTTAAAGAGAATAAATGATTTTTAAACTATTAGTTTTCGCAGCTCTTTGAAGTCCCATAAGTGGGAGATTATATCATAGCTAAACTTTCTCTTCCACATGTGTCGAATTTCCTCCACTCTCAGTTTCATTGCAGTTTCTATTAGCCCTCAATAGAAGTCTATGGAGAGGGCTCCACACAGTTTCCAGGGGCCTCCTTCTTGTATTTAATTTAAACAGACGGCTTCTCGCTTGGCTTTTGCAAGTCTTTTTAAATAGACACTTTTTAAATAAGATGCTGACTAGAAAGCGGGAGGTCAGCAGTTTGATTCCCGAGTACTGCAGGACAGAATGAGCTCCTGTCTTGTCCCAGCTCCTGCTAACCTAGCAGTTCGAAAGCAAGAAATTGCAAGTATATAAATAGGGACCACTTTGGTGGGAAGGAAAACAGTGTTCCATGCGCTCCAGTGTCTAGTCATGCCTGCCACATGACCATGGAAACGTCTGTAGAAGCAGACAGCACTGGCTCTTCAGTTTTGAAACAGAGATGAGCACTGAACCCTAGAGTTGGATATGACTGGCTTTCAAGCAAGAATTTCCTTTACCTTTACCTTAAATATATTATTTATAGATAGAGGCTTGTGTTTGTGTACACATGAGTGTTTGTGGAAGCGTGTAGAATTTAGTGCTTGTGTGAACATATGCCTAGGGGTTAGAGCAATGGAAAACAAAAGGAAAAATACTTTATTCAAGGAAATAAAAATAGAATAATGTTTTTTAAAAAATGAAAATGGGGAAAATATGAAAATCTGGTAACAGGTTCACAAACACTGGCCCTCTTAATTTGAGAAACAAATATTTCACCACTGCCATGTCAAACATTTCTTCTACGCCAATGTTTATCAGATAAAATTGTCTTGGTTGGTGTTTATTTAATTGCCATGGGTCATTGTGTGTGTGTGAGAGAGAGAGATTGCTCTGGGTTGAAAGGATTTTTGCGGGGGACGCCCGAATAAGGCACCTTTCATGTTCCCCATCTTGTGCATCTCTCGGATTTTGATCCCGGTCCCTCCGGTCTCCAAGCTCAGCACCCTACCCAATGAGCCACCAAGGGAGCTGCAGGAGGTGGGTGTGGGTGTGGATGTTGTTTGATTGTTTTTATTTGGTTACTAGTATTGTAATGTGCATTGTTTTTGATATCTTCAGACAAAAGAATGCAATTGAACTCATACAAGCAAACAATAAATAAAAGGCCAATATTAATGCAACAGAAGAATTACAAATAGAACTATTTTAATAATTGTTATTTTAAAAGACCTAGAAAAAGACGTTAAGGTTAAAAAAAAGGGGGGGAGGCAATCTGTCCGGCCTTCACCTAACTCCTGATGTGGCTTGATATTTGCCAGGAATCCAAATGATAATGATCACATCATTTTGGACCTTGTTCTAAGGTGCTCTTCTGTTTCTCCATAAATAGAATGTGTTTTTTCTTATCCTAAAGAAACTGAAGTCTGCAAAGTTTCATTTGTTGAATGCCATTTGGTCTCCTAGCTCTTTCCCAGCAATTATGGGGATCCCTGCATTCAGAAGGGATGACTAAGTTACATTATGCTATATCTTGACTACCTTGGATACCTTGGAGATGTTATTCAGCGAGGAATCCGCACATTGGTAGATCTCTCCATGATGACATTCCTGACTAGCATGAGAGAAATAACCCCCAAAGGATAATCCTGGTGGAAATTATCCAACTACTGAGTGCTCCTGACCAAGGCCTTCAAGAAAGAAACCCTACCCCAGTGATGGCCAACCTTGGTGCTCCAGGTGTTCTTGGATTTCAATTAACATAAACTCAAATCAGCATGCCAGCTGATCAGGGCTTCTGAGAATTGATGTTCAAGAACACATGAAACACCAAGGTTGGCCACCCATGCCCTAGCCCAATGGTTTCTTCTGTGCCTGGTGGACCACTTCCACCTTCTCAGGGATGAGAAAGAGATGTAATGTGTTCCCTTTCTGAACAGGCTTCCATTGTATGGACTTTCTAATGCACTCTGACTCTTCTGCTAAAAGCTACGTAATGTTTGAAAGCTACTGTATAAACTATGAGGGCCTCAGGAATACAGCAAGTGGAGAAGTCAACTGCAACCCTCATTCTTCCTCACTAAATGCTCCCTGATGTTTAGCTCAGGTCTCAGAATGATAATATATAATTTGGGGAAGAAGAGACAACCCAGTAGACCAAGATTGGAGGCCAGGATAGAGAAGACCACCACAGCCACCATGTGCTTCCCTTTGGTACTCAAGTAGGTGGGCACAAAGGATACCCACACACTACAAAACACTAACATGCTGAAAGTGATCAGCTTGGCTTCATTGAACCTGTCAGGCAACCTTCTGGCAAAGAAAGCTACCATGAAACTAATGATGGCCAGAAATCCCATGTAGCCCAGGACAATGTAGAACATGACATCTGAGCCTTCATTGCATTGCACTATGATCTCATCAATCTGAGAATTCATGTCCATCTCTGGGAAAGGGGGAGACGTTGCTAACCACACAATGCAGAGGAGAACTTGAGGAAGTGACCCAAGAACAACCACAGAGACTCCCATCTTCCTTCCCACCCATCTCCTCACCCTGTTTCCTGGTCTGGTGGCCATGAAGGCCAGAACCACAGTGATGGTTTTGGCCAAGATACAAGAAACAGACAGAGAGAAGACGATGCCAAAGACAGTTTGCCGCAGAAGGCAGGAGACCTTCCCAGGCCAGCCGATGAAGAGGAAAGGACATAGAAAGCCCAGAAGCAGAGTTGCGAGGAGGACACAGGTGAGGTTCCAATTGTTGGCTTTGACGAGGGGAGTGTGTCGGTAGCGAAGAAAGACCCACATCACCACAATAGTGACAGTGGCAAACAAGCTGGTACAACCAACCACAGCTATTCCCAATGGCTCACTGTAGGAGAAATAGTTCATCTTTTTATTGATACATTTAGTCTGTAGTTTGTTTGGGTACTGATCTTCTGGGCATGGTTCACATTGATCTGCATCTGAAATGGAGAAGCAAAAGAACAACAACTCTGAAATATTTCCTTTACAAATAGATAGCACAAATCAGTCGCACTGGCTACTTTATTTAAAAAAGGACGTCAACCAGGAACATAAGTTTTTACAAAAGTAAGTGGGAAATGCCTGGATATTTTATCCACCCCATTAGACATGGGGCACTTGAAAATGGCGTGTGATGTGCTGTTATAGTTCTTTTTCTGATTCTAAATCATTAGACATGAAGGGAAACGTGTGGAATCCCTTGAAGTCTAAGAGGAAATGGTCAGAATCTTTCTCTTTTCCCACCTGTCAAACTTAGTTCTTATACTTACCAGGTTGGAATGAAATTCTTCCTTGGGGACACCGAGCACATCCATAGCAACAAACTTGCTTCCCTTCCTGGACCACCTTGCTGTATCCTGGGTGGCAGCTCTCAACACATGTGGCACGGGGAAGTTCCTAATGACAAGCAGGAGAGAAGGAATCATGATTGAAATGCACAGGCTCTTGCTCATCTATAATCTCCTTAGTGCAACAGCTTCAAGAATTTGGGACATTCATGCTCTAGTCTAATGCATACTTCCTCAAACTTGGCTCTCCATGTTATCTTGAACTTCAGTTACCAGAAGCCCAAGTCAGCCCACCTGCTGATCAGGGCTTCAGGGAACTGAAGTCCAGGAACATCTGGAGTGCCAGGTTCGAGGACCTATGCTCCAGTCAAGTGTAATGTTTGATTATTATACTGTACTATAATCTGAAGTCACATTTCAGAGAGCCAGAATGATGCAAACCTTTTCTGCATTTGAGAAAGAAATTGAAGAATATGCTTTGGATATTATGTAAGAACATTTTTTGCAAATCCCACGTAGATTTCAGAAATATTCCCCTTGAATAGTTTTCACCTGCTTAAACTTCTGGTTCCACACAATGGCACTTCCGTTCATGACAAACTGTTTCCCGACCGGAGCCTTGGGATCTATCCTCCCAACTTGGTCTTTTAGGAAGGATTGATTGGGAAATGTCACCAGGTTCATCAGATCATATCCCAAATCCAGAACCCCGTTCTCATCAAAAGAGATTTCTTCCCCAGCACTATTGTTAAAGTGGACATTTTGCAAGAAAGAGTGAAGCTGTATCAAAGAAGAAAAATTAACAGTTAGGAAAAAGATCAGGAATGGATTCAGATTGTTTCTTTCTAGGCTGCTGAGATGCGCATTTTTATCCTGGCAAAATTTTACCTCATATAATCTTGACTTATTAACGAAATAGGTCAAATGGTGGGATTTCAGCCCTTCTAGAATATAATGAAATAATTTATTCAGTTTAGAAATTATAAAGCCCTTGAATATTTTATAAAATGCTGCCCGTAAGAATCAAATACTCAGATTTCCTGGCCAGGAGAAGTGTTTTGTTGGAATACAGGAACAGGGTTTTAGAGTTTGTACTCTCTTTCATGTCTAGGCCAGACACAAAACTGCCAAAATGACATTCAGTTCCTTTCATCTGACCTAGTGTAAGAAAGATTAGCTGGCACTGCAGTGAAGGACTAGAATATAACATGCTTCCTCATTGCCCTGTGTCTCTAGAACAGCTTTACATTCAACATAAGGTGTCGCTTCCAAGACTTACCTGCCAAGGCTGGATGTCCAAATATTTTTGTGAATCTCCAATCTGTCTTGCCTTCCATTTAGCTCCTGATGAATACATCGCATGGAGAGCATGTGCTATGGCATAAACTGCATTGTAGACACTGTAGCTTTGGCCAGACATCCCCATCTCAAACACAGTCCCAGGAACATTCTCCAACTTTTCCTTCCCAGTGCAGCTCTCCTTGTTCCTCATATATATATTATATTTTGGGACTGAACATCCAAATGCAGTGGCCCAGAATTCCCAGATGTAGTATATTTTAGATTGATTTGGTGTTATGTTTTCTAGGAAGTCCTGATATCCTGGCACTGCATTTGTGTGAGGGGAGAGTGACAAGGTGCCATTGAAGGATCTAATTGGATATTTGCTGCCAGAAAAACGAGTGGTGACATCCCATCCACCGGTTATCACCCAAACCCGCTCCAGGGGATACATAAAGAAGATTTCACAGTTTTCTAAAATTATCTGCAAACTCTCCATAGAATGAGCATCTCCGTGGACAACGATGACATTGAGTTTACAGAACAAAAGATCAATCTTTAGCTTTCCAAGGATAGCAGAAATGACTGAACTTGACAGGAAACTTGTAACAATGGGAACAAACTGAGTCCAGGCAATGCATATCTTGTTCTCCCACAGCCTGGGACTCAATGTTTGAAGAAATGTTTCTCCACTGTCATTGTTGGATAGGAAGAGTCCAATCCAGTTCCACCCAAAATACTTCAGAATCCGCACAATCCCCTCATATTGAGTCCTTTCATTTGGCACCATCCGAAAGAAGGAGGCGAAGTGGGTTTTGTCACTGATCACAGGATCAAAGGAGCCATAGGTGAGCTAGTTGAGAAGTATATCTCTCTTTATATAAAAAAGATTGCACAGTTTTCCTATAAATTCTAGTTCTAGTTTATGAAATACATACAAGTTTGAGAATGGCTATTGCTCTGTGGTCATGCATATGTTTTAATTCAGAAATATTTCCTCTCCCCCCCCCCCCTGTCAGGCAAGTAAAACTACTGGCCAAAATTATTAGATAACATGATAAAGTAACATTTAAATACAGGAGTTATTCTTTAAGGTGCCACAATAATCTTTGTCTTTTTTTTGGGGTTTTTTTTTTGGTTTTTTTTTTTTTTTTGCTGTTCTGTTTTGTTTACTCTCTGATACACTTGCACAGACTAAAACGGCTACCACTTCAGACATTAGATAAAGTGAGTGAAAGATAAATGTAGATGCTGAATACCTCATGTTAAAGATCTAAAAGGAGAGAGAACAAGAGATTCATACAAGGAAGCTTATTATGTTCAACCCAATTATTAGTAAACTCCATGACAGGCAAAGAGATTGCTGATGTTCTGAAGACTATTCTAGGATGGATTTTAAGCTGTGTTGGAGAAGATCAAGCTGACAGTATAAGGTTATATATTGGGACATTTCCTTTTGGATAGAAAAGGGCCATAATTCAAAACTGGCTCAGTTTCTGGTAATTGCAGAGAGATGATGTTCTGTCTTTTCAAGAAGTGAAATGGGGACAAAGAGTTGAGGTTATGGAATGCTTTTCAAAGGTGTTTGGTGAGCAGAGTAGAAAATGAGGGGAGATGGAATACCTGCTCTTCAAAAAGAATCTCATCTCTCCCTATTCCTAGCACTCCTACATGTTTATTTAGAAAAGTATAAGAAACATACCTGTGGGATCTTGTAATAATTAAAAATGCGGGCTATTTGGATGGAGTTGTGGGAGGTGAGCCCATCAACAACGGCCATGATCTTCTTTACCCTTTTACATTGGTAATTGGGAGGGTTTCCGTGTGCTGTAAACAGGAGATCCAAAGCACCCCAGGAGGCTCTCGATGGATGGAAGGCATTGTCATAGATCAAGTATTCCAGTGTCTGGTTGGATAACAAGTTGGTGTTCTTGTTGATCTCCTCAGTGGCAAAAACAAAGGCCAGAACATTCTGGTAGTGTTTAGGGGTGAGGCTGAAATGAGAATTTCACCTTCACTCATATTTTCATATTAGAAAGAGAAGTCTAGTTTATTTCCTCAATGTAAAATCTGATTTTCATGAAAGGAGATCAAAGACATTTTCTTCTCTAGAACATTCAAACATTCTCTCGTGATATATTTTTTCTTTTTTACCCTCATTTTTAAGATCAGGTGGAAACTCAAACACCATAGCTTTCTCCATCTGAATTGTTCCATTAAACCAAATTTGTGCTTCTAACCAACTCAGATGATTTTGAGAATTTGGTGGACAATAAAAGAGGGAAGATTATAAAAAAGGAACATGTATTGATTCCATTTTCAAAAGATCTTCTATCAAGTTAATAAAATTCTACTTGAGTTATCTGTAAAATGTACCTTTCCATTGTGGTTGTGTTTTCATCAGAGGATCTACAGATCATCCTCCCACTGTTTTATTCTGCTGCCCTTCCTTTGTAGACATTTAATTAAGAGCATAAGAGTGGAGAAAGGATTTAAAAAGATATTTTTAGATGTAACATGCGTCTTTTAACTGTGACATAAAAAAATGCCTCCCATTCATTGCAGCCACTAAGTAAGAATAGAAGGCCGCAGTCTGAACATGTCAAGGTTTCTAACAATCAACAACATTTAATGAGATACAGTATCAGTAAAAGGTACTGATTAAGTTTTTAGAAATAAGACAGACTAACTTACAAGCCTTTCTCTGCGATGTCTGTACGTGACCTAAACTTGTGTAATGACATTTCAGCATATAGCATGGATAGAAATTCACCAATTATAACACCATTTGCAGATTGAAGATTGGGTTCGTAAACATATCCATGCCAGCTGCCTCTAGAGCTGCTCAAACGCCTGGTATTGACATGTGGCAAAAGGAAGAAAATCAAAAGAAGTATTAAGAGAACTACTCGGAATGTCAAGAAATGTTGGCTCCAAACATGCTCCCCCATTGCGAGCCACACAACTCCCAATACACCAATGGACCGAATTGGACTTCTGAGAAAATACACTCAGCTAGAGAACTAAGACTAGGCTATCTTCACCAAACATAGATTCCAACCTGAACTTTCAGTGTAAGTGGAACTTGTCAAAACTCCCTATCTACACAGCAGCCAGGGGGACCTCAATTGTCTCCTTAGAAATCAACTCAGTGGGCAGCGTGCATAGGTCTATTGTCTTGAATGACTCTTTATGGACTATTTATACAATCAGTGACTCTGGTGGTTTATAGCATTTTAGATGACACTTGACTTTTGAAGGAACTTGGTATCAATCACAGTAATTCTGGAAATTATAGGGCAAATCATTTCATTTCCCAAGGCTCTCTGATCCCTGAACAGCCATCAGAACTCCAAAGAAAATATGTTTATGTTGTTGGTGATTACCAAACTCTGTTCTACAGCTGCAACAGAGGGAAACTTGATTTTACAGTTTTGTTGAAGGAAAACTTTGACTGAGATCTTGGATGTAACTTTCTGAAAGAATGAAGTGAGAAAGCTATGAGACTATCAAGTAGTGCAGGCATGCCCAAACTTCATCAGTGGGCTGGATACGGCCCCCTTCTGAAGCCATTCCATCAGGCCCACAATGCCCTCACCAAACCAGGAAGTGAATATGGACACTTCTGTCCATGTGAGGACATGTACATATTTACTTCCTGGTTTGGTGCGGACATACTCACCCATGTGCAGAAGCATCCACACTGAACTAGGATGTAAATATGGTCACTTTTGCACATGCAAAGCATCTACCCACCCCAAACCAGGAAGTCAATAAGGCCACTTTCACACATGCGCAGAAGCATTTGCACCAAACCAGGAAGTAAATATGGCCACTTTCGCACAATACACAGAAATGTCCGTGCCAAACCAGGAAGTGAATATGGACACGCATGTGCAAACATGCCCTGATCAGGGGGCATGGTCTGGCCCACTCAGCTGTTCCAGGGGCATGGTCAGGCCCCCGGCCCCAAAAGTTTAGGCACCCCTAAAGTAGTGTGTGATTGGGCTTTACGTCAATGAGTTTAAATTAATGATGAAATATTACTACCATCCCTTCCTATCCAGTATTTGATACTCAAATTGCTCTTTTTTATAACACAACAGTTGTAAAGGTCATAAAGTCTTCAGTCATGTTGATGAAGGATTCTCAACTTTTTAAAGCCAGAGGCCGGATCACGCCCCGCACAGATGTTTGGCAGGCCAGACTGGAATTCCACACACACACAGACACCACTACTTCCATTATCTCTCCCGGTGAATTTCACCACCAGCCAGTGGTGGGATGTCAAAAATTTTACTACCCCACAGCTAATGTCATGACATCATGGGCGGAGCCAACATCATGACATCATGATGTGGGCGGGGCCAAAGAAAAATAAAATAAAAATAAGCACACGCACACACACACACCCCTCAACCCACCCACCCATCCAACCACAACACAAACCCGTAAATAAATTAAATAAATAAAATAAAAAATACATTAAAATACACCCCCCACAACACTCAAACACCCCAAACACAAATCAACCAGAACTTTTAAACCAGAGCTTAAAGCTTATTCTGGCTAATCTTTCTCACACTAGGTCAGATGGAAGGAACTACAGAATGAACTCACCACAAGATGGCTTCATTTTGGCACTTTTCAACTTTTCAACAGTTAAAGAAGTTAGGTACTAAGTCTTTGCCTAACCAGTTCTCTAGGATAATGTGCCTTAATGTAAATGTAAAACAGCTGTACCTCCTTAAGGGTTCTCCAATTGGAACAGCAATTGGAACAGCACAGGTGTAGCTTATTGATGAGGTAACTCCAAGGCTTTACTTAAAAACCCCAAGCCAGGTCACCAGGCCTTTTTAGGAACTGTGGTAGTACGTCAATATAGGTAAAGGTATTAAATGCACATTAAAATACACATAGACACACCACATCCAAAGGTGAGTCACTTACCCTGGGGAGCAGGCTATAGGGAGCTTCAGGCTAGCAGCTTCTCTTCCTCCTCCCCACTTGGGAGGACAGCAAGGAGGCCATGCATACGTGCCAAGCACTGTAGGCATGCATGCACACCAAGTGCATGGCACGCATGCGCAGTGAGGAACCAGTGAAAAGGTAAGCCCCGAAGGTGGTTCCCCCCAAAAGCTGCTACCGGTTCTTTGGGACACTGGGGAAAGTTACTACCGGTTCTGGCGAACTGATGCCAACCTGTTACATCCCATCACTGCCACCAGCACTTCCCCCCATGACACCAGTCCAGTGCACGAACACTACTCTCCACACTGCTGCCACCGCCGCTTCCCTGCTAACCGGCTTGCTGTGGGTTAATGAGGGGTCCTGACTGTCCTTGCTCACGTTCGGCCAAAGCAGCCCCTAAGAAAGACGGGGGCAGCTGCAGGTGTCTGCCACTTCCACCGGTGATGCCTCAATCCTTGTTCCCTCTGCCTGGCTTGGTGTACCCCTAACACCACACCATAGCATGGTGGATGTTGCAAGCCAAGCGGAGGGGACAAGGATGCCAGCAATGGCAGCAGATGCAAGGGTGCAGGCTGGATGGAATGGTGCCGCAGGTCAGGTCTGGCCTGGCCTACAGGCCATAGGTTGAGAACCCATGATGTAGATAAATAGATGAGGAAAAGGAAAGGATGATTGTAGAGAGATGAGATTATCTACAAACTTGAAAGGCCAGACAGAGGCCCTCAAGGATTGCATCTTTAACCAGTGAGGCCACTGATGGATCTGACCCCTCTATTCTTTGCTGTGGAGAGGAATACCAAACCCCACAGAATGTCTCCTACAAATTCCACCACAAGGCTTCCCACCCCCTCAAGCCAGAGGTTGCACATCACCACTCACTGGCGAGAGAGCAAGCTGACTTTAGTTGTCCCACATGTAACACTTGCGAGATGAGCCGGACAGGGAGGCCTGCGTGTGACATCACAAGGAAGGAAGAAGTCAATAAAGTTCTTCATCCTGTCACTGGGTTACCTCCGTAGGCTCACAAATACCTGGCCTGAGCAACTACTGCCTTCTTGATCTAAGAAACAAACATTTCACCACTGTCATGACAAACATTTCTTCTATGCCAATGTTCATCAGATAAAAATTGTCTAGGTTGGTGTTTATTGTACAGTATTGCCCTGGGTCATCTAGGAGTGTAATTCGATTGGTTTTATTTGGTAACTTGATGCTGGGAAGGGTGGAGGGCAAAAGAAGAAGGGGGCAGCCCAGATGGCTAGATGGTATTGTAGATGCAATGGGCACAGAGCAGAGCTAGTTAAGGAGGATGGTGGATGACAAGAAGTGCCTGGCGGACAGTGGTCCATGGGGTCACAAAGGGTCAGAATCAACTGTGCGACTGAACAACAACAAAATTGTAATGTGCATTGTTTTGATATCTTCAAATAAAAGAATGCAAATAAACACATGCAAGCAAATAATAAATAAAGACACTGAAGTCTGCACAGTTGCATTTCTTGTCATCAATACTTCAATTCCATTTGATACCTGAAATTCAGGAATTGCCCCTTTGCAAGGGAGCATCCCTTACCTGGAAATATCTGAAATCCAACCTTTGAAGCACCCACAGTTGGTGGGTGAAACTGCCCTGGAAACATATATTAGTCACATAAAACATTTTGGTATTGTTACCCCAAATCTGAAAATTGCCCCTTTTATTTTGGTTTATTATTTTTTAAATATTTTATTTTCCAATAAAAAATACGTTCAACCTTTATTTTCTATTTCCACCCAACTCCAACTGTTAGGCTTACATGTCCATAAGCACCATGCTGCACATGCATCCAGTCGCACAAACATGCAGACAGATAACTGCAAAGACTATTTTTTAATTAATTTCCAAAAGATCACAAACCATGATTATAAATTTTTTGGAATTTTTTTATTTTAAAACGCTCCACAAAAGCCATTCAACTGTATAGCCAGTAGACCAGGCCTGTTGCCATTCGCTTGAACAGGAGGTAGACCAGGCCTATTTAATTTTAATTTAATTTTTAATTTAATTTTTGCATTTATATGCTGCCCACTCAGGTTTTTAACCCGACTAAGGGTGGGTCACATCATAATTGGACAGTCACAGTCATACAAATAATGCAATATAAAGATTTTAACATTATAATAATAGTTATTAACCCCTATAAAAACTAACAAATATTAAAATTTAAAAGATTAGAAGATTAGAAGGAGGAGAGAATATTTACTATATTAACCAACGGGCTGGAGTCCCTATACCACTGGTGCCCCACACTTGCCCTGCCAGCCATGTCTTTAACCCTAAAGGGCAGCAACTCTGTTTGGAGGTGTTATTCAATTACCAGGAGGTTCCATAGGGCTGGAGCAGACACTGAGAAGGCCCTCTTCCTTGTACTTTAAAGGCATGCCCCTTTGGCAGATGGAAACAAAAGAGAGCCACTCCAGTTCGCTCTAGTGGGACGGACAGATGTTCTTAGGACGACGCAGTCTCTTAGGTATCCTGGCCCACTACCATGTAGGGCATTAAAGGTGATAACCAGCACTTTGAATTGCACCCGAAGGCAAACCGGTAACCAGTGCAGCTCCCAGAGCAATGGTGACACACTTGAATAGGAGATAGACCAGGCCTGTTCACTTGAATGGGCCATAGGATTACATGGAGAGTTCAAAATATGGTAGTTCAAAGAGGCTCAATGAAACAACGTATCCAGCGAGTCCCATTTATGGACTTTCAAAGGACTAGAATCTTGATACGATGTATCCATTTCCCCAATTCAATCAGACTTCAAATGACTATTCACTTTCGAGGCTTTCCTAGACAGCACCGTGAGCGCCCAGGCCAGGGGGGGGAGGATCTGAGGACAAACGTTAACCTTTTAAATGCTGGAAAAAATTGTCAAATAATCATAAAAATTATATCTTGGCTTCCGATGCTTGGCCAAGTCCTGGGACCGGTTTGAATGGTGAAGAGACGTTGACCGGACTGGACCAGGGATGGTCTACTTAGGAATAATATGGTAAACATTTCTTCATGCCTGATTGGTTTAAAGCTAGAAAAAGTGGGCTTTCTGAAAATGGTTCCCCCCCCCCCCATCTCTCCTCCTATCTAAAAGTCAAGCATGGCTGCAGTGGCTACAGTAAAATTAGACTTTTAAAAGCCTCTGGATGATCTAAAAGTGTTCATGGTTTGGATTAAAATGCATTTTTCCACTCTCTGAAGCCACGCCTGACCATAGACACAGCGAACTTAACCCTTTAACTCCTGATTGATTTTATATTAGTGGTTATATCTAAAATGTTCTAAAATTACTAAAAAATATTGTCATCTATTCTGACATGTTTTATTTTTGTATAGCGGGTGGGTTTTGGGTCTGTCTTTAACCAGCAGGTGGCCAACTGTTAATTAAAGGCATTCATTAAAGCCTTTTCTTAACCAGAATTTAAAGTCTCTGTGGTTCCTGGCATTCCACCAGTGAAAGTTCCTTTTGGGTAAATAGTGCATCTCCAGCTGTCCACAGCTTTTGCTGTGCTCTACCAAACTTTGGCTCATACAGCTCAACTTGACCTGTGACAGAAAAAGGAGATAGTGGGTTTTTTTTAGGTAACAGAATCATTTACCTGTATTTTACTTTCATTTAAAACCCTCTGGCCGAGATGGAAACATGACCACTAAACAAAGAATTTTTTTTGCGGGGGAGGGGATTTTATTGCATATGGCCCAAGAAATGTTATGCAAGGAAATCTCTCCACATGGCTACCTCCTAGTGCGAAAGAATACAATGGTACAAAGAGGCACTAGATGCAGCTGTCATATGAGCCAAGGGATGTCACATAAATTACACCATATAATCAAGAGATGAAGATTTCATATATCACCACCAACAAAAGGTTTACAAAAGATTTCAGTGTCTGAACTATTACATTAGCATAATCTAAGGAAGATCAAAAGTCCACAAGCATTATCAAATACTGTAAGTCCATGTTGGCATTCCAAAGATCCCTTCTGGAAGGGGCTGCTTGCAAATGTTCATAATCTCCTGAGAGAGGAGCAAGCTTCTTGTATGCATTGCCTCTGGGCATGGCCAGGAATGTCATACTATAGATAAACTGTGACAATGGTCTCTTGCCCAGAATTCATTCCAGGATGACAGAATTATCTCAGACTCCTAATTAGTCCATGGCAACCTTGACCTGGCCAAATTGCCCAGTGATATTCCTGACACATGATTGTCAGACTGCTGCCATTGTCTATTTACAAGGATAATGTACTGTATTCAGCTTCTAACAGGTAAGGTCTTCCAGCTAAGTGTGCACACTTCCTAGACTAAAGATACAATCTTAAAGTGTTAGATTACACGTCACCGTTATGTACCTAGCATCAACATGGCAGTCTTTGCTAGAACACAAGTTCTCTCTATTAGCAACCTATTAAAACAAACCAAGTCTTTCTATAGGCTCCCTGTGAGGAATGGTGTATTTTTAAATCTTATTTCTATTTCCAATTACTTCATCTGCCCACCTCTCACTGGTCACATACCAAAGTTAATTGGTTTATTGGAAACTTCCCCTTTTCCCTTTTGTCACATGACACATTGTGGCTATTTGATATTGTCACGCACATGAGTCACCTCTAAGGAAGCTCTGGAGTTCCAATATCAGGGTGAATCTGCTTCCCTTCCCTACCTTGAGTGCCAGAAAGGCAGGCGCTTTTAACAGAAGTCCAAGCCATTTATTTCTATGCAATTATACTCAGGAACCAAAGGCCTCTTAGTGAGTAGAGGGCAATCAATGGTTCTCGGATTTGCCATGCTACCTGGGTTTATGGGAGGGAGGGTTGGTGATGTGTAATGCTTGTGCACCATATGTGTGTGTGCTGCTTGTGCAACTTTCCTGTGATTGGGCAGGAACAACCAATGGCTAGAGTGGGAAACCTTTAATACAGAAGGCCAAAAACAGAGTTTCTATAATTCATGTATCAATTTGATCTCCTATCTCTTTCCTAAGTCTTATGAGCTCCCCTTGAACCTCACAGTCATGAAAGCTGCAATCAGCTTACAACATTTTAAGTTGAGTGTTTGAGTGTTGAGCATTTAAACTTGCCTTGCAATGAGATGAACTAGGACTTTCTGCTCTCAGAAGGGAAGACCAAGTTACATTATGCTATATCCTGACTACCTTGGATAGGAGTCCATGTATGGGTAGATGTCTCTGTGTTGACATTCCTGTCTAGCCTGAAATGACCCCCAAAGGATAATTCTGGTGGAAATTATTCCACTACAGAGGGCTCCTGACCAAGGCCTTCAAGAAAGAAACTGTATCCCAGAAACCCTAACTCAGTGATGGCCAACCTTAGTGCTCCAGGTGTTCTTGGCTTTCAATTACCAGAAGCCTATGTCAGCACACCAGTTGATCAGGACATCTGGGAATTGAAGTCCAAGAAAACCTAAGTGCCAAGAATCCCCATCACGGCCCTAGCCCAATGGTTTCTTCTGCGCCTGGTGGGCCACTAATTGTCTTCCACCTTCTCAGGGATGACAAAGAGATAAAATGTGTTCCCTTTCTGAACAGGTTTCCATTGTATAGTCTTTCTAATGTACTCGGACTCTTCTGCTAAAAGCCATCCTGTGAACATATACATAACGATTGAAAACTAGTGTATAAACTAACTATGAAGGACTCAGGAATACAAAAATTGGAGAAGTCAACTGCAAACCTCATTTTTTCTTACTAAATGCTCCCTGATGTTTAGCTCAGGTCTCAGAATGATAATATATACTTTGGGGAGGAAGAGACAACACAGTAGACCAAGATTGGAGGCCAGGATAGAGAAGACCACCACAACCACCATGTGCTTCCCTTTGGTACTGAAGTAGGTGGGCACAAAGGATACCCACACACTACAAAACACTAACATGCTGAAAGTGATCAGCTTGGCTTCATTGAACCTGTCAGGCAACCTTCTGGCAAAGAAAGCTACCATGAAACTAATGATGGCCAGAAATCCCATGTAGCCCAGGACAATGTAGAACATGACATCTGAGCCTTGATTGCATTGCACTATGATCTCATCAATCTGAGAATTCATGTCCATCTCTGGGAAAGGGGGAGATCTTGTTAACCACACAATGCAGAGGAGAACTTGAGGAAGTGACCCAAGAACAACCACAGAAACGCCCATCTTCCTTCCCACCCATCTCCTCACCCTGTTTCCTGGCCTGGTGGCCATGAAGGCCAGAACCACAGTGATGGTTTTGGCCAAGACACAGGAAACAGAGAGAGAGAAGACGATGCCAAAGACAGTTTGCCGCAGAAGGCAGGAGATCTTCCCAGGCCAGCCGATGAAGAGGAAGGGACATAGAAAGCCCAGAAGCAGAGTTGCGAGGAGGACACAGATGAGGTTCCAATTGTTGGCTTTGACGAGGGGAGTGTGTCGGTAGCGAAGAAAGACCCACATCACCACAATAGTGACAGTGGCAAACAGGCTGGTACAACCAACCACAGCTATTCCCAATGGCTCACTGTAGGAGAAATAGTTCATCTTTTTATTGATACATTTAGTCTGTAGTTTGTTTGGGTATTGATCTTCTGGGCATGGTTCACATTGATCTGCGTCTGAAATGGAGAAGCAAAAGAACAACAACTCTGAAATATATCCTTTACAAAAAGATGGCACAAATCAGTCGCACTGGCTACTTTATTTAAATTAGGACTCTTTTTGTTATTCTTCAATCAGAAACATAAGTTTTTACAAGAGTAAGTGGAAAAGGCCTGGATATTTTATCCATCCCATTAGCACACAGGGCACATGAAAACTGTGTGATGTGCAGTTATGGTTCTTTTTTTGATTCTAAATCATTAGTCATGACGGGAAACATGTGGAATCCCTTGAAGTCTAAGAGGAAATGGTCAGGATCTTCCTCTTTTCCACCTGGCAATCTTTGTTCTTATACTTACCAGGTTGAAATGAAATTCTTCCTTGGGGACACCGACCACATCCATAGCAACAAACTTGCTTCCCTTCCTGGACCACCTTGCTGTATCCTGGGTGGCAGCTCTCAACACATGTGGCACGGGGAAGTTCCTAATGACAAGTAGGAAAGAAGGAATCATGATTGAAATGCACAGGCTCTTTTGCATCTATAATCTCCTTAGTGGAACAGCTGCAAGAATTTGAGATGCTCATGCTCTAGTCTAATGCATACTTCTTCAGACTTGGCTCTCCAGGTGTTCTTGGACTTTATCAACACACCTGCTGATCAGGGCTTCTGGGAATTGAAGTCCAAGAACATCTGGAGACTCAAGTTTGAGAACCTATGCTCCTGTGTAGTGAAATGTTTGGCTATTATACTATAATCTGAAGTCAAGTTTCAGAAAGCTGGAATGTTGCAAACATTTTCTGCATTAGAGAATGAATTTGAAGAGTGTGCTCTGGATATTATATAAGAAAAGTATATTTTGGGTATTATATAAGAAAAAAAATTAAGATTAATTTTTATTTTTAAAACATAAAAAAATACAACAAGAAAAAAATCATTTACATATAACATATACATATAAATCCCAGGTAGATTTCAGAAACATTCCCCTTGAATAGTTTTCACCTGCCCAAACTTCTGGTTCCACACAATGGCAGTTCCGTTCATGACAAACTGTTTCCCGACCGGAGCCTTGGGATCGATCCTCCCAACTTGGTTTTTTAGGAAGGATTGATTGGGAAATGTCACCAGGTTCATCAGATCATATCCCAAATCCAGAACCCCATTCTTGTCAAAAGAGATTTCTTCCCCAGCACTATTGTTAAAGTGGACATTTCGCAAGAAATTGTGAAGCTGCATTGAAGCAGAAAAACTAACGGTTAGGAAAATGATCAGGAAAGGGTTCAATTTCTTTCTTTCTAGACTGCTGAGAGCTAGATCCGGCCTGCCATGCCAGATAATCCATCCCACAAGCTGCTGCTACTGCCAGAATTGATCGCAGCTATAAATGAGTCCACGGCCATCATAAACGTATTGATTACAGCTGTAAATGCATCTGTGGCCTTCGTAAATGCATTTCCAACAGCTGCGGATGTGTTTTACGGCACCAGTCAGGCCTACCCAGCTGTCTGAGGGGGTTTGGTCTGGCCCACAGCTGGAAAACGTTGAGAACCGCTGTTTTAGACTCACCATTTGCCAAGACTGAATTTTAGGGTTGAAGGTAAAGAAACAAAGTGTAGTTGGACTGATGAAACAAAAAGCAATTGTTTCTTGGGGGAAAGGAATCAAACTGATATTAACAGGTAAATGCTTTTTAATTTACTTTATTGATATAATTTTACTTCTATGCATTTTGATGGGTCTGGAATATTTAGGCCTTAATTTACCTTGATTTTCCAATTCAGTTTTCACATTTGGTTACTCTTTACCTCTTTTATTTCTTCTTTCAACACACAGACACAGACACAGACACACATAGACACACAAACACACTCAATCTCTCACTCTCTCCGTCTCTCACACACAACATTTGTTATGTATTCACAATGTTGCTATATGGAGTTGAAGCTTAGAATAGAAGCTTTTGATATGTGGTTCTACACGCGGCTGCTAAGGATATCATGGGTTGACCATGGGACTAACGCAGTGGTGGGCTCCAAAGAATTTTACTACCACACTGTGGGCAATGCCAGGTGGAAAGCCCTGCACTGTACCCGAATTAGGACTACTTTATTTCAGAATTTGGATGGACGGGGCCAGCCAGAATTTCTGCTACTGATTCTGGTGAACTGGTGTGAACCTTCTGATGCCCACCACTGGACAAGCGTAGAAGTATTATGCAGAATGGATAAAGAACAATAACTCTTTAAGACCATTAAGCAAAAAAGCTCCTATACCTTGGCCATATCATGAGGAATGACATAAAATATAGAATACTCCAACTGGCTCTGCAAGGAAAATCCCTGGGAAGAGAGTCTCTGGATGTAAACGGACTTCATGGCTGAAGAACCTGAGAAACTGGTGTGGAATGTCCTTGGAAGAACTGTTCCAAGGAATTAAGAACAGGAAGACTATTGCCATGATGATAACCAAGATCTGGAATGGATACGGTACCTGAATAAGAAGTGTTAGAAAAATTAGCTGGCACTACAGTGAAGGACTAGAAGATAACATGCTTACTGATTGCCCAGTGTCTCTAGAACAGCTTTACATTCAACATAAGGTGTCACTTCCAAGACTTACCTGCCAAGGCTGGATGTCCAAATGTTTTTGTGCATCTCCAATCTGTCTTGCTTTCCATTTAGCTTCCGAGGAATACATCGCATGAAGGGCATGTGCTATGGCATAAACTGCATTGTAGACACTGTAGCTTTGGCCAGACATCCCCATCTCAAACACAGTCCCAGGAACATTCTCCAACTTTTCCTTCCCAGTGCAGCTCTCCTTGTTCCTCTTATATATATTATGTTTTGGGACTGAACATTCAAATGCAGTGGCCCAGAATTCCCAGATGTAGTATATTTTAGATTGATTTGGTGTTATGTTTTCCAGGAAATCCTGAAATCCTGGCACTGCATTTGTGTGAGGGGAGAGCGACAAGGTGCCATTGAAGGAACTGGTGGGGAATTTGCTGTCAGAAAAACGAGTGGTGACATCCCATCCAGCGGTTATCATCCAAACTCGCTCCAGTGGATACATAAAGAAGATTTCAGTGTTTTGTAAAATTATCTGCAAACTCTCCATAGAATGAGCATCACCGTGGACAAGGATGACATTGAGATTACAGAACAAGAGATCATTCTTTAGCTTTCGAAGGACAGCAGAAATGACTGAACTTGACAGGAAACTTGTAACAATGGGAACAAACTGAGTCCAGGCAATGCATATCTTGTTCTCCCACAGCCTGGGACTCAATGTTTGAAGAAATGTTTCTCCACTGTCATTGTTGGATAGGAAGAGTCCAATCCAATTCCACCCAAAATATTTCAGAATCCACACAATCCCCTCATATTGAGTCCTTTCATTTGGCACCATCCGAAAGAAGGAGGCGAATTGGGTTTTGTCCCTCATCACAGGATCAAAGGAGCCATAGGTGAGCTAGTTGAGAAGTAAATATTTATATTCAAAAGAATGCATACTTTCCCCATAAATTCTAATTTATAATTCATTATAAATTAATGAACATTCACATTCTATCTGTTACATAAAACTTTGAGAATGCCTATGGCTCTGTGGTCAGGCACATGTTTTAATTCAAAAATATTTCTTCTGAATTAATATTAATATTGGCCAAAGGTATTACATAAAGTGAGTGAAAGATAACTGTACTTGCTACATGTTTATTTAGAAAAGTATAAGAAACATACCTGTGGGATCTTGTAATAATTAAAAATGCGGGCTATTTGGATGGAGTTGTGGGAGGTGAGCCCATCAACAACGGCCATGGTCTTCTTTACCCTTTTACAGTGGTAATTGAGAGGGTTTCCCTGTGCTGCAAACAGGATATCCAAAGCACCCCAGGAGGCTCTTGATGGATGGAAGGCATTGTCATAGATCAAGTATTCCAGTGTCAGGTTGGATAACAAGTTGGTGTTCTTGTTGATCTCCTCAGTGGCAAAAACAAAGGCCAGAACATTCTGGTAGTGTTTAGGGGTGAGGCTGAAATGAGAATTTCACCTTCACTTATATTTTCATATTAGAAAGAGAAGTCTAGTTAATTTCCTCATTGTAAAATCTGTTTTTCAGGAAAGGAGAACAAAGATATTTTCTTGTCTAGAAGATTCAAACATTCTCTCATGATATATTTTTTCTTTTTTACCCTGATTTTTAAGACCAGGTGGAAACTCAAACACCATAGCTTTTTCCATCTGAATTGTTCAATTAAAACCCAATTTGTTCTTCTAATCTACCCAGATGATTAACCCCTGACACCGTGAGTATTCTGAGAAGCAGAGAAAATCTTGTGATGAAACATCACTATCACTATCACATTGTCATCATCAGAATCATCTCCCTGTCTCAGCATTTCCTAAATTTCTCTGAAGGTCACTCAAGTTAGAATTATTTGGATAACTATATTGAAGCACCAAACAACATGAGAATACCAAACCAGCTTAATTTCCAGAAGGATTGAGTTTGTGAGAAATTTTTGGATAATAAAAGAAGGAAGATTATTTTAAAAAAAGGAACATGTATTGACTCCATTTTCAAAAGATGTTCTATCAAATTGAGAAAATTCTACTTGAGTTATCTGTAAAATTTACCTTTTCATTGTGGTTGTGGTTGTGGTTGTGGTTGCATTAGAGGATCTACAGATGATCCTCCCACTTTTTTACTCTGCTGCCCTTCATTTGTAGACATTTAATTAAGAACATAGAATTAGAGAAAGCATTTAAAAAGATATTTTTAGATGTAACATGTGTCTTTTAACCAGCACACAATACAATGCCTCCCATTCATTGGCGCCACTAAGTAAAAATAGAAGGCCCCATCTGAACATGTCAAGGCTTCTAACAATCAACACCATTTAATGAAAGATCAATAAAAGGTACTAATTAAGTTTTTTTAAAAAAAAAACAGATTAACTTACAAGCCTTTCCAGGGGATCGCTGCAGATGAAGTAAACTTGTGTAATGACATTTCAGCATATAGCATGGATAGAAATTCACCAATGATAACACCATTTGGAGAATGAAGATTGGGTTCGTAAGCATATCCATGCCAGCTGCCTCTAGAGCTGATCAAATGCCTGCTATAGACATGTGGCAAAGGGAAGACAAGCCAAAGGAGTATTAAGATAACTACTCGGAATGTCAAGAAATGTTGGCTCCAAACGTGTTCCCCCATTGCCAGCCACACAACTCCCAATACACCAATGGACCAAATTGGACTTTTGAGAAAATGCATACAGCCAGAGAACTAAGACTAGGCTGTCTTCACCGAACATAGATTCCAACCTGAGCTTTCAGCGTAAGTGAAATGTGTCAAAATTCCCTATCTACACAGCAACTAAGGGGACCTCAATTGTCTCCTTCTCAATTGTCTCCTTAAAAATCAACTCACTAGGCAGCGAGCATAGGTGTACAGTCTTGGATGACTCTTTATGGACTCTTTATACAATCAGTGACTCTCTTGGATTATAGCCTTTTAGATGACATTTGACTTTTGAGGGAACCTGGTATCAATCACAGTAATTCTGGAAATTATAGGGCAAATCATTTCATTTCCCAAGGCTCTCTAGTCCCTGATCAGCTACAATAACACCAAAGAAAATATGTTTATGCCATTGGTAACTACCAAACTCTGTTCTGCAGCTGCGACAGAGGAAAACTTGATTTTGCTTGAAAGAAAACTTTGGCTAAACTAACTCTGGAAATTAATTCATTATTGTTAATATCCATAATGAAAATGTCTAATTTGTTGTATTAATTTAAGAAAAAGTAATCGTAGACCGCATAATAAAAAGTAGAGAGATCACCCTGCCAACAAAAGTCTGCATAGTTAAATCAATGGTCTTCCCAGTTGTAATGTATGGTTGTGAGCGCTGGACCCTAAAGAAATCTGAGTGCAGAAGAATAGATGCATTTGAACTGTGGTGCTGGAGGAGACTCTTGAGAATCCCCTGGACTGCAAAGATATCAAATCAGTCAGTCCTGAGGGAAATCAACCCTGACTGCTCATTGGAGGGACAAATACTGAAGCTGAAGCTCAAGGACTTTGGCCACCAAATGAGAAGAGAGGACTCACTGGAGAAGGCCCTGATGCTGGGTAAGATCGAAGGCAAAAGGACAAAGGGGTGGAAGACGATGAGATGGCTAGAGGGCGTCGTTGATTTGGTGGGTGTGAATCTGGGCGGACTACGAAGGATGACAGATGATAGAGGAGCCTGGCATGTGGAGGTCCATGGGGTCACAAAGGGTCGGACTCGACTGTGCAACTGACGGCGGCGGCAACATGCCAGTCTGTGTAACACAGGTCCCAAAACAATACAAAAGGTTCCAGTGCTGCACATCCCATATTAAATAGCTCCAATCTCAATTTACTGATTGGAGTCAGGCAAAAGAATAATGGATCAAAAATCTCACATTTTATCATGCTATTCTCAATCTCATTACACTCTTATGATGTCACTCTCTGAAATCTAGAAGAATTTTTGTTGTTGTTCAGTCGCACAGTCGATTCCGACCCTTTGCGACCCCATGGACCACTGTCCACCAGGCACTTCTGTCCTCCACCACCCTCCTTAACTCGCTCAGCTTTGTGCCCATTGTGTCTACAATACCATCTAGCCATCTCATTTTTGGCCGCCCTCTTCTTCTTTTGCCCTCGAACCTTCCCAGCAGCAAAGCTTTCTCAAGTGAATCCTTTCTTCTCATTTGATGTCCAAAGTAGTTTAGATTCATCTTTACTATTTGACCTTCTAAGGAGCAGTCAGGGTGACATTATTGCAGAATCCTTTGGAAGGGAGAGGTTGACCATCTCACTATGCCTAGAAATTTATCCCGTTCCCTGTTAGCTCAATTTTCAAGAACTGAAGAGTGATCTTGCTTAACGTTTTACACCTGTCTCTTGAAAAATCTGATGGGCATTTAATGAAAAACCTAGTGGGCCATAATTCGACCCATATAATGAACAGGATGGAGTGCCAAGGTTGGCCACCATTGCCTTATCAGTTTAGTGCAAGAGTTCTCAACCTTTTAAAGCCGGGGGCCAGGTCACGCTCCCTCAGACAGTTTCAGGGGCCGGGCAGCCATTTTGCCCTTCCTCTACCACATGGCACTTCTTGGTGTAGTGGAGATGGTGGGGGACCACATGAGATGGTGCCAAGGGCCACATCCGACCCATGGGACGCAGGTTGATAATCCCTGGTTTAATGTAACCCAGTGTACTTTCACCAGGTGTAAACGCTTCTAGTCAGCAATACCAGGTGTTGCTCATCACATAGCTTAGCTACCTGGTTGTGGTCAAGAACAAGACTGAGCAAGTAAATGGCTTTGGGATCAATGATTCATGATGGGGCTCATCATGTTTGTCATCACAAAGCCAGGAGTTTTTCTAGTTTCAGAAGAGGTACAAATTACATTTTCCTCTAGTAATTTGGATGGAAGGTATCAAATTATCACCGCAGGACAGTTCCTAAACACTACCAACATGTCCTAGCCTTGTGATGGTGAACCTGTGGAATGCGTGCCAGAGGGGGCACTCCCAGCCTTCTCTGTTGGCACATGGGCCATTGCCCCAGCACAGAGTTCACCCCACCCCTCTGCCCAGCAGCCCAATTGGAGCTCTTCCTCCCTCTTCCCAGCATAGAGTTCACCCTGTCCCTTTGCCCAGCAGCCCAATAGGAGTGCTTCCTCCCTCCCTCCAGCACAGAGTTTACCCCACCGCTCTTTTTGGGCATTTGGTCTCTAAAAGGTTCACCATCACTGTTCTAGCCTTTGTGTTTGCCACCCAAAGAATCAACCAGATTATTCCCGTCTTCTTACACCTAAGATGTAAAAGTTGGGAAAATCCAAAGTGAATGGAGGAAACCTGATGCTTACTTTCTCTCACTTTACTCAGGTGAAGTCAGTGAGGGGCAGCAACAGGTTCGCACCAGTTCACCAGAAACGGTTTTAACTTTTCCCAGTGTCCCGGAACACTGGTAACGGCTTTTGGGGAGAACCACCTCAGGGGTGTACTTTTTCCCCAGTTCCCACACTGCGCATGCATGCCACGGCATCCTTGCTGTCCTCCCTAGTGGGGAGGAGGAAGAGAAGCTGCTAGCCTGAAGCTCCCTATAGCTTCCTCCCCAGGATAAGTGACTCACCTTCGAGTGGTGTGTGGGTGTGTATTTTAATGTGTATTTATTCTTAATGTGTATTTTTATGTGTTTTATGTCTATTTAATGTGTATTTATTTTAATGTGTATTTTATGTTTTATGTGTATTTTATGTATTTTTATGTCTATTTAATTTGTATTTTTATGTGTACTTATTTTTATGGGTTTTTAATGTTGGCTCTGCCCACATAATTGGCACCACCCATGACGTCATGATGTTGGCTCCGCCCACAATGTTGGTTCCATCCACAGTCTGGTAGTAAATTTTTTGGCTGCCCACTACTAGGTGAAGCTATGGCTTACTGTCCCTCCCACCCAGCATCAGTGTGTTCTGATGACAGCTCAGGGTTCCCAAGTCTGCAGAAGGTTCTACACAAATACTGTACATAATATGCTAGCATCTAATTAGAACTGGAGGTTTTTCAAGGAGTAAAGACCTCTGTTTCCTGAAGCACAAGGCCTCCTCAGCAATACCAGGTGGCAGTAATGTTGTGCTTGGTCATCAAGAAACCAGCACGGACTTCATCTACTGCAAGTGAGAATGGGCAGCCATGAGAGTTTCAAAAGAAAGGTGTCTCTGGAGGAAAATGTTCTATCGCCTTAGACTTAGTAAGCTGCCATCTTGCCTAGTTCTAGTCCTCCACTTTGAAATGTTTTTCAGGCCTTTGTACCATATATGCATAGAGCTGTGGTGGCTCAGTGGTTAAGAAGCTTGACTTGTTAGCTTGAAGGCAGGCAAGTCAGCAGTTCGAGACCTGGGCATTGCAGGATGGATTGAGCACCGGTCTCTGTCCCAGCTCCTGCCAACCTAGCAGTTTGAAAGCAAGAAACTGCAAGTAGATAAATAGGGACCACTTGGGTGGGAAAAGATCTTAGGGACATGAAGGGAGCCTCATCTGAGCATCCTGTGTGCAGTTTCTCCAGCAAAAAATCCTTTCAACCCAGAGTAATTTCTGACATGAAATCATTATTATTACCATATATGCATCTTTGCCATCCAAAGAAGAAGCTGGGTTCACATGTATTTTTGGGACAGGGGTTCAACTCAACTCCTACCCATTTTTAGATTGAAAAAAAAATGATCAGAGAGACTGAATTGCTGTTGGAAAGTGTTGTGCATAAAAAAGCCAAGCCAAAGAGCCTGAATTCTAGACATGTGGGTTCTGGGTACATTTACTCAAACCTTTCTCCTATTTTCAATATTGCGAAATTTTGATCCCCCAAAGCCAAACAGACTTGTATCTTAACAATAAACACAAATCACTAAAATGTTTTTATTAATATACATGTGTGGTTAACATACATTAATTTAAGAAACACCTTATTAAATAATGATTATACTAGTACAGTGCTGTATTATACTGTAGAGCTTTGCACTAAAATATCCTTGTTCCTGGAGCTTTTAGAGAATTGGGTGATGTCACTTCTTGCATGGAAAAACTCAAAAATTCCTTTTCATGTCTTTTCTCCTTCCAGAGCTCACCACTATTCTTATTTGACCTTTTTTAGCCCATCAAATAGATGTAGTTTTGTTTTCCAGATTCTATGAATAATGGACGTGCTTTCCATTCCATTTCCACTGCCATTGCTTTGAGGTTGACGGCATTCTTTGTTCTGCCCCATGGATTGGGCTTCTTTGAACCTGGCAACCTCTCCTCGTCCGGTTCTTCCAGACCCTTGGCTGGCCTCATGCTGGATTAATGGCCTCATGCCACTACACTCTCCCTTGATAGATTTTTCTATCGCCTGAGGCCTCCTTTTTTGCTGGTTATTAGCAATTAAGGGACTACAACTGGGGTTCTCAACATTTTCAAGCCGCAGAACAGACCTCACCCCCTCAGACAGCTGACCAGGATGGACTGGTGGTTTTCCCCGCCAAAAATGGTCCTTTATAACATGTCCATGGCTGTCGTAAATGTGTCGGCTTCCGCTTCTGCTTCCGGTGGCAACAGCGACGTGGGCCACAGGAAATTGTGCTGTGGGCCGAATCTGGCCCACAGGCAGTAGCTTAAGAAACCTTGGACTACAACCTTCAGCCTTTCTTGTGGATGGCTCTCCAAGAGTAGTTCTTTCTCCCTTGCATCCATCCACCAGGATCCCCACTTTGTCCTCAGAAGATGAAGTATCCCTTTCATTCAAGACGTTCACAGGCTTTGTCTTCCAAACATGGCTTGACATTCCTTCACTCTTCCTCCATATTTCCAGTCCTCTCCGGAGTTGCAGTTTAGCTTCCACAGTTCGACTAATGAGGACAAATTGTTCTTTTCCCAGTGCATTGTCCTCCATTTCAGGGTCTTGTCTCATGGTTTCCTTGGGCTGCCTTTGCGCCGACCTCAATGACTCTCCTCGTCTGGTTTCCCTCTCCTGTTTGATTGATGGCCTTTTCCTTGCACCCCTTTCTTTCAGGGATTCCTTTGTTGCTACACTCCTTAGAGCTTTCTTCTTGTGAGCAACTGAGAAATCTCTGCATTGACTCTTCAATGTAGAGGACACCCCAACATCAATTCCTTCTTTCCCCCTTCCAGTCCCCAAGTTCTCTACCTCCTCCACAGCAGCTGAAACTGCCCTCACCTCTCTTTCTTCCTGGGCAGCGACATGTTTTGGAAATTCCTCACTGAGCACTTGTGCTTCGGACATACCATGTCTTGCTAACTGAGGAGTGACACGTTGTTCAGGTTCTTCAGAAGGTGGTCCCATTGTCTTTTTGTAACTCTCTGTATTGCTAAGGATGGAGTGAGGTTCCCTAAACTGGCTGGCTGAGGCAGGACTAACCAATACTACTGGAGATGCTTCTAATGGTTCAGATGCAAAGTCTCCAGCACTTCTCAAACTGTTTGGCTCTTGCCTGGGCAAGTTGTCCCCCTCTCTCCTGCTGCCCCTGTCCTCATTCTCTACCTCCTCCACAGAAGCCGAAAAAGCCATTTCCTTTTCACCGTCCACCTTGCCCCTTTCCTCATTTCTGGTTTGCTTGACCTCTTCCTCCCCATTCGCCCAACCTCTACCTCCACAGCATTTGCATTTTATTGGGAACTGGGCCATAGGCTCCGTGGCCAAAGCATCAGGCTTCTTGGAGAGGGAGTTGCCGACACTCTCTTCATCCCTTTTGGCTGTGTCATTCCTGTAGACTAGGGTCCTATGCACTGTGTAGGAGTATATTAGTTGGAATAATAAACAAACAAATAAATCTGTCTGGGCAAGCAGACCATGTGCAAGGGCTCTCTGGCATTCCCCATCTGCATCCCTGCCATCATGAGGTCCAGGTAGTAACGTTTGGTAGAATTGCCCTGGGTTTTGAGAGACTTTAGGCGCAGCGTCCTGCAAGGCAAAGGTACCCTTGCGGATTGGATGTTCCACTGCACTTTCACTCCTTTTGGGAAGCTGGGGAGGATTCAAGTGATGCCAGTTCTTAGACACAGAGCCAGGATACAAGCCTTGCAGTTGTTCTGCTCCAGAAGACGCCAGGAGCCCTGTGACGTTGTCAGTGGCCATGTTTCCTGGACTTTTGCAGGAGCCTAGGCTTGCTGTGTCAGAAAGCTGGGATCCATTATCCACTGAGGGAAGGGAAGAGAAAGCAAACTCTGTCTCATCAGATGAAGCAGGATTCGGGGCTCCAGGAGGAAGAGGAAAACCTTCCAACATCCCATCTCTCAAACCAGAATGTTGGGTTCCATTGCCTTCTGATAGGAAACAAGAGCCTTCCTCTTCCTGCTTGACTGAACCAGGCTGAGGGCTTTCATTCTCCTCTGACAACAAGGAGGAAGAGCTTTCCTTGGGCTCTCTTGTCTTTCTTTTCACTTCTTCCTGCTCCCTTCCTTGTTGTGCAAGTGACTGCACTGAGGACGAAGAGATGGTCTTGGGGGATACAACATGACAGGCACATTGGCACCTGGGCACCTTACAAGTCCTCACTGACGGACAATTACTTTCAGAGTCTTGCGGGGACCGCACTTGCTCCAAGCTATTCTCATCGTGGCTCTCATCTGCCTGTGAGGTAGGAAAACAGGCATGCACCTTCCTGTCCTTGGATCGCCGAGGAGTTTTTGCATTGGGATATTTTTTCCTCTGCAATCTTGGTAACGTATATAACCAACAACTGAGATTACAGGAATACCTTCTTGCCCAAGGAGGTGGCAGAGAAAGGCAGGGAGTCCCAGGGTGCCGTCTTCCATGAAGACATTTTGACCTCTGTATCAGGATGGTTTGCTTAGGATGTAAATGTATCACAGGTCTCTGAAAAGATTTCTTTTCCAGTGTACCCCTTCGGGATACTTCCCTTCCAACCGTTGAGCATTTCTCTTGGGTTGTTTGGGAAAGCTGGTTTCTTCTAGCAGGAAAGAAGGAAGGTTCTTCAGTAGCCATCCATGGAGTGGTTTTCCTGCCTCGAATGCATCCAGAATTATATTCCCCAGGTCCTTCTGAACCTGAACTAGGATACATTTCTTTCTGGGTAAAGGCATCTGACATTTTGTGGGCTTGGTTACCGCAGGCCATATGGTCTTCCTTCTCTTTCTTTTCCACCTTCTCACCTTCAGCTTCATGCTGCATCCAATTGGGTTTGATATGGAGTTGGTCTTCATCAGGAAAGAAATGTAGCTGTCCCTCACTCTTCCCTTGTGTTGGAAACATGCTTGTTTTCAGAATTCTCATCCCTTCAATTTTTTCCTCTGCCTCTCTTCTGACCTCAGGTTTCTTGTTCAGTTTTCCCATTTCTTCTCTCTTCAGCCAGTCCTCTTCCAGGGAGTGATCACTCTCCTCTTCAGTCCAGGTGCCAGCCATAGAAACCTGTGGAGATGTTTGCTGACAAGACTTCAGAAACGGAGCTTGTCCATGATGTGTTAAGGAAAATGGAGAGCGAGGTAGAACCGCATTCAAAGGCTGCTGATCCAGTTTGGGAAGTTCACATCTGTACGTGGCCACATGGGAATCTAAACACTCTTGGGTTTCTGGACTTTGCCAAGACATTACCTGAGTAGTGGTTTCAAATCCCATACTTCCACGCTTGGTTACTGTCCTGCTGTTCTCCCGCTGTTCTGTGTGCTTTGGCATGGATTGGGACAATGGATCAAAAGGAATCACCGACTCCATCTCAGGGTAGGACAGGTCCCATCTGTGATTGTGTAGGATGTGGGATCTAGCCTTGTCAGAGCCAGCTGGATGCATTCCAGAATCCCCCATCCATGTTTTGTGGACATCCGCCCTATCTGAGCGGAGGAATGAAAGGTTACAGGGAGGGGTTTGCACTTTTCTACCATCCCACAGATCTGTTTTGCTTAAGCTTTCCTCTGTGTGTTCCTCAAAATCAGGAGGAAATGGAGCGAAGGCATTCAGGGAATCCCGCACGAAGGAAGGCAGACCACATGCACGATGGATTTCCTTGAGGTGGATGTGGAATTCCAGGTCAAAAATAGCCTCCTCCGTGGGGATTGGAAACTGAAAGGGAGGACACGATTCAAAGGTTGTTGAGATACTTGACAGACTTTCCTCTTGGTCACTTTCTCCACTCCACATTACAGCTTCGTGCGAGGTGCCTTCACTCTCATTCTGTTCAGCCCATGAGTCCTGGGGAGCCTCCTGGAATGATTTCCTTGGAAAAGACAGCTGTGACTCTGCTTCATTCAGCTGAGATGGTGAAGGAGCTTTGGAAGGCAGGGACATCCCAGAATCCTGGAGGGAATCTTTCGAAAGAACACGTCTAGAATGAGGACAATGTATATTGGCATTCTGAAGGATGGATCCATGGTTTCTTCCTCCACTCATATTTGGTTTGATCAGTCCTTTGGTCAAGAGCCTCCATCCGGCTTCTTGGGTCTCCTGCCTGGATATCTGGCGGTCGATAAGATCTGGAATAAGATATTTAGCAGAGTGCTTCACACCATTTTGGCAGACACCATCTTGGGATCTGGTGGTCTGTTGTTGCTTGAGACCTGGAATTCAAAGGGAAGGCACCAGTTAACTAACCATTTCTTACATGAACAGTGAAAAGGAATACTGAATCATGACACACAGAAAGTGAGAGAACACTTTTTAAACACACAGGTAACAGCAGAAAGGCAACATTTCCCCCTACAGTTTTTTTCTTCTTCATGTCAGAAGCACACAAAGATGCTTTCTGGGTTGAAAGGGATGTGGTTTTGTTTTGTTTTGTTTTTTGCTGGAGGAACTCCACTCTGGGCAGCCAACCGTCACGGATTCTGCGGGACAGTCCCGATTTGAGAGGGGGAATCCCGAGTTACCATTTTTAAGAAAATGGTCACGGAATTCCCCCATGACGTCCCAGATGTCCCGATTTCTCTCCGACACCAGCAGGCATAAAAAAAAAATGAGCCGAATGGCTCCAATAAACTGTGCATGTGCAGAAACTCAATCTGACGCATTGCGCATGCATCAGATTGAGTTTCTGTGCATGCGCAGTTTATTGGAGCCATTTTTGGCTCCAATTTTTTAAAAAAAGTTTTGGAGTCGGAGTCGGAGCCACAGTTTTTAAGCGCGGCTCCGATGGCGGCCGTCAGAGGGCCCTCCCCCCGGGCGCCGCGGGGGCTCCCCGGCTGCGCCAGCCCAGGCACCTGGAGAGCTGACCTCTAAAATCATCTAAAATCACCAGTGCCCAAACTACGGCCCGCAGGTTGGGTCCGGCCCACATGATGTCACCATCCAACCCATGGGCTGAATGGCTGCTGATGCTGGAAGTGCTCCAACATCACCAGAAGTGCCAAAATCGGTGCGTTTTCGTGCCAAAACGTGGCAAAAATGCGCAAAAATAAATTAAAAGCAGCATGAAAATATTCTCCCATCGCTCCTTCCTCCAATAGAAGCACTGGAAGAGGGGGAAATGGCTGGAAATGCGGCACAAATTCACATGCCACCATCACCACTGCCAGTAGGAGTAATCACATAACCTCCCCCCCCCTCACAGCTGACTGAGGGGGTGTGGTAAGGCCTTGGTGGGAAATGTTTGGGCACCCCTGCTGTAAATGCTAGGCAATCTGAACAATTCACGCAATCCTTAAACTGCACAATTGTATGCCAAACCCTCAGGAACAAAAAAAACAATACCCTGGGCTTTCTCCCAGTCTATTGTTCTTGGCAAATAAAAGATTAAATATATTTATTTTGTGTATATTTCGGGTAAAGAATCCTACTGTTAGAAATGAAAGCCAGACAAAACTTTCTACCTCTTCTGTTCTCTTTGGCCGGCCGACTCTTTTGTCTGCTTCTTCTGCGAACCTAGAATAAAGAAGGAAAAGATGATGATGAGAAGTCCAAAATGAAATGAAGGAATAAAGTGTGTGTGTTCATCTGCTTCTGAAATGAGCAATGCCAATTCCATACCAATTTCTACTTTAGGAATTAATTGTCACCTTCCTTTTTACTGTAACCAGCAGGTATGAAGCCTTCAAGGATGAATGGGCAGTGGGTCTCACTTGATAAGTGACCATGATTTCTAAACTTTTGTTAAATCTTTTCATGAATTATTGGAATATCTGAATAAGAGAAATTACAGAGAGGCAGTAGGCTTGAAGGAGGATGTGGTCCCTTTGAAATTATTCGATTTAAATTAGTTGTGGTGAATTGAACTCCACAGGTTTTGTCAATTTGTCTTTCTCTGGAGAAAGACCACATGATGTTCTATGGCTTGTTTACAAAGATCCAGGACAAGAACGAAAGAGACAGCTACAAAATCTTACCTGACGTTTGCTATTTGAAACGTTGGGTGGACTTTCAGAGGGGGAAAAGAGCAACCTGAAACTTCTGTTAAAGCGAGCACAAATTTCACGCCGAAAACGGATGGCCCTTTGGCTTGGCCATGTTACAAAGATTGCTGAAATCAGGAGGGCACATTTGCCCGCGATGACCAACGTTTCTTGATGAACAATGGAATTGTTATGCTTTGCCTCCTCCATCATTCAAACATTGCCAACAGAGGGCTGGCCACCAAGCTAAATACTAGTTGTATTTATTTTATTTATTCTTGTATTAATGAATAAATAAATACACCACTCTGAGTAGCTTTTACAAAGTATCAAGGCACGTAAAACAATGTAAAAACATCGAATCAATAAAGATCAAATTTATATTTATCTCCACTGCAAATGAAAACAACCTGAAAGGCATCAGGCATTAGCAGTAATGATGAGCAGGCTGTTAATGTAGTAATGTGATGCACAGGCTGAAGTGCATCACAAAGGAACTCCACAAAGTGATGTCAAGGGCGTGGTTTCCCTTAGTGATGTCAAGGGCGTGGTTTCTCCTTGTCTTTCCCATGAGCAGACTAAACAGACTAAAATGGTGGGCCTTTCACAGAAAGCCAGTTTTATGTTCATCATTTTTAACATTCTTTGGAATATCACAATGCCAGCCTGTGTCAGACAAGCAGAGAAAGGTCTGGGTAGTCCCTAAAAAAGGAGTCCAGAAAATGATAGGAAAAAACACAACAATAGTAAAGACAATATCTTGAAGTATCATTTAGAAACATCCAAATGTAGAAAACTTACCATATTTGCTGATGTATAATGTGTGTTGGGTGGGTGAGTGTATTTTTATTTAATTTTTATTTAATTTCCTTATTTATTTTATTTATTTAAGTTATTTACGGGTTTGTGTTGTGGTTGTTTGGGTGGGTGGGTGGAGGTTTGTGTGTGTGTTTCTTTGTTTATTTTAATTCTATTTAATTAATTTATTTATTATTTATTATTAGTTCAAATTTATATTGCCGCCCACTCGCCGTGGCGACTCAGGACGGCTTACAGACAATACATTACATTACATTATAATATGTTGGGGTGGGCACAGGGGGATGAGTGGCAAAGTCTTCAACTTGCCCTGGCTTCTTGTTCCCCTGGCAGTTGGTGTAGGCACAGGGGGAGGGGTGGCAAGGTCCTTATCCTTGTTACCGCAAATTTTGAGAGTCCAACATATCCTTTTTATTTAACTCTTTAATAAAGGTACACACATGGGAAAAGGTATGAAAATAGGGGAGAAGCCAATATTTAATTGATAGCAAAGAAATAAAATCATATAAGGGTTAATTGGAAACCTCTCCAAGGGGGGAGGATTAAATAGGATTAGCCCACTAGTCACTAGACTCTGGCAAGGAATGTAAACCTAATGATGTCACCTATTGTCCCCAGTTCCTAAGCCTCCAAAAGTTTGCCTAAAGGTGTAAAAACTGGTTTATTGGCTTCCTGATAAGCAGAAATTCCTTTTTATTCCTACACAGACAAAAGGAATGAATGCCTGAATTTTATAATCATACATCTGGTTTGATTCTCCTTAATAAAGTTCAATTAAACATTGCTGGCCAAGAAAGAGAACATGTAGGGAAAAACCAACTATTAATTAATAACAAGTTTAAGGCTTAATATAAAAAGCCTCAAAGGGAGATGGTGGCCTCCCAGGGGGGGGGGGGAGATGACTCATCGCTAGAAACAATAGGTATTAATCTCTTATCTTTATCTCCTAAAAGCTCCAGAGAGAACAGTTCAATGGAAACTTTACCTGAGAATGACCCCAAGAAGGAATGTGACAATTTAAGAATTGAAAGGAGACATTTCAGCCTTTTACAGTATAACCATTGTATATGTAAACTGCAATGTGTGCTCTTGAAATTACCTTTGCACAATTTTACCAAGCTCTGTAACATGCAATCAAGAAGTGTAAATTACCTTTTTGATTGCCCTCATTTTAGTAAATAGAATTTGCCCTGCACTCATTGTTCCAGGTTTAAGTGGTCTTAAGTAAGAAGTGTATAAATATTGTTGTACAACAGGAAGAAGGGAGGCTCTGTCACAGCAATCATGATGGAGCCCTCCAAGATTGGTTTTTCATTAAAACGTTTGAGGTGAAGACTTCTGGTCTATAATACCGGTCCCTGTAGATCAGAACCCTTAAAAGCCAATAAAACCAATTTTGTTTTGATCAAAACCATGTCTCAGTGTCAGTTCTTTTTGAGGTTAATCCATTCTCCACCAAGAAGCGAACCTAGCCCTAATTTTGCAGTAACATCCTGCCCCGGCTTCTTCTTCCCCTGGCAGTTGGTGTAGGCACAGGGGGAGGGGCAGCAAAGCCCTCATCCTGCCCTGGCTTCTTCCTCCCCTGGCAGTTGGTGTAGGCACAGGGGGAGGGGCGGCAAGGTCCTCAACCTGCCCCGGCTTCTCCTTCCCCTGGCAGTTGGTGTAGACACAGGGGGAGGGGCGGCAAGGTCCTCAACCTGCCCCGGCTTCTCCTTCCCCTGGCAGTTGGTGTAGGCACAGGGGGAGGGGCGGCAAAGTCCTCAACCTGCCCCGGCTTCTCCTTCCCCTGGCAGTTGGTGTAGGCACAGGGGGAGGGGCGGCAAGGTCCTCAACCTGCCCCGGCTTCTCCTTCCCCTGACAGTTGGTGTAGGCACAGGGGGAGGGGCGGCAAGGTCCTCAACCTGCCCCGGCTTCTTCTTCCCCTGGCAGTTGGTGTAGGCACAGGGGGAGGGGCGGCAAAGTCCTCAACCTGCCCCGGCTTCTCCTTCCCCTGGCAGTTGGTGTAGGCACAGGGGGAGGGGCGGCAAAGTCCTCAACCTGCCCCGGCTTCTCCTTCCCCTGGCAGTTGGTGTAGGCACAGGGGGAGGGGCGGCAAGGTCCTCAACCTGCCCTGGCTTCTCCTTCCCCTGACAGTTGGTGTAGGCACAGGGGGAGGGGCGGCAAGGTCCTCAACCTGCCCTGGCTTCTCCTTCCCCTGGCAGTTGGTGTAGGCACAGGGGGAGGGGCGGCAAAGTCCTCAACCTGCCCCGGCTTCTCCTTCCCCTGACAGTTGGTGTAGGCACAGGGGGAGGGGCGGCAAGGTCCTCAACCTGCCCTGGCTTCTCCTTCCCCTGGCAGTTGGTGTAGGCACAGGGGGAGGGGCGGCAAAGTCCTCAACCTGCCCCGGCTTCTCCTTCCCCTGACAGTTGGTGTAGGCACAGGGGGAGGGGCGGCAAGGTCCTCAACCTGCCCTGGCTTCTCCTTCTCCTGGCAGTTGGTATAGGCACCATATCTGATGCCCCAAAGCCAGGAACTCACTACTAGATTGTTGAAGTAGACAGAGGATAGGATTAGTCTGTATTTGTAGAACTGTATAAAAGGCCGTTGTGACTTCAATCTTCAGCTCTCTCTGGAAATTAGATATGGAAGCTCATGTGTAGATTTTTATAGTGGGTGGGTTTTGGGTCTGTCTTTAACCAGCAGGTGGCCAACTGTTAATTAAAGACATTCATTAAAGCCTTTTCTTAACCAGAATTTGAAGTCTCTGTGGTTTCTGGCATTCCACCAGTGAAAGTTCCTTTTGGGTAAATAGTGCATCTCCAGCTGTCCACAGCTTTTGCTGTGCTCTACCAAACTTTGGCTCATACAGCCCAACCTGACCTGTGACAGAAAAAGGAGATAGTGTTTTTAGGTAACAGAATCATTTATTTTACTTTCATTTAAAACCCTCTGGCCGAGATGGAAACATGACCACTAAACAAAGATTTATTTATTTATTTATTTATTTATTTGGGGGGGGGATTTTATTGCATATGGCCCAAGAAATGTTATGCAAGGAAATCTCTCCACATGGCTACCTCCTAGTGTGAAGGACCAGCCGCAAATAATTCAAAACCAGGTATATTTATACACAAAGAATACAATGGTACAAAGAGGCACTAGATGCAGCTGTCACATGAGTCAAGGGATATCACATAAATTACACCATATAATCAAGAGATGAGGATTTCATATATCACCAACAACAAAAGGTTTACAAAAGATTTCAGTGTCTGAACTATTACATTAGCATAATCTAAGGAAGATCAAAACTCCACAAGCATTATCAAATAAGTCCATGTTGGCATTCTACTACTGGATTTCAGTCATTGTGTAAGCCATATTTAGAACATACTATATTGTAATGTAATGTAATGTAATGTATTGTCTGTAAGCCGCCCTGAGTCGCCACGGCGAGTGGGCGGCAATATAAATTTGAAATAATAATAATAATAATAATAATAATAATAATAATAATTCCAAAGATCCCTTCTGGAAGGGGCTGCTTGCAAATGTTCATAATCTCCTGAGAGAGGAGCAAGCTTCTTGTATGCATTGCCTCTGGGCATGGCCAGGAATGTCACACTATAGATAAACTGTGACAATGGTCTCTTGTCCAGAATTCATTCCAGGATGACAGAATTATCTCAGACTCCTAATTAGTCCATGGCAACCTTCACCTGGCCAAATTGCTCAGCGATATTCCTGACATGATTGTTAGATTGCTGCCATTGTCTATTTACAAGGATAATGTACTGTATTCAGCTTCTAACAGGTAAGGTCTTCCAGCTAAGTCTGCACACTTCCTAGACTAAAGATACAATCTTAAAGTGTTAGATTACACGTTACTGTTATGTACCTAGCATCAACATGGCAGTCTTTGCTAGAACACAAGTTCTCTCTATTAGCAACCTATTAAAACAAACCAAGTCTTTCTATAGGCTCCCTGTGAGGAATGATGTATTTTTAAATCTTATTTCTATTTCCAATTACTTCATCTGCCCACCT
The DNA here is from genome assembly GCA_030440675.1 of Furcifer pardalis. NCBI lineage: Eukaryota > Metazoa > Chordata > Lepidosauria > Squamata > Chamaeleonidae > Furcifer > Furcifer pardalis. The sequence goes on from CP126897.1 coordinate 7,399,572, forward strand.
CTCACTGGTCACATACCAAAGTTAATTGGTTTATTGGAAACTTCCCCTTTTCCCTTTTGTCACGTGACACATTGTGGCTATTTGGTCGCACATGAGTCACCTCTAAGGAAGCTCTGGAGTTCCAATATCAGGGTGAATTTGCTTCTCTTCCCTACCTTGAGTGCCAGAAAGGCAGGCGCTTTTCACAGAAGTCCCAGCCATTTATTTCTATGCAATTATACTCAGGAACTGAAGGCCTCTTAGCGGGTAGAGGGCAATCAAAAGCCATGCTACCCAGGTTGATGGGAGGGAGGATTGGTGATGTGTAATGCTTGTGCACCATACGTGTGTGTGCTGCTTGTGCAACTTTCCTGTGACTGGGCAGGGACAACCAATGGTTAGAGTGGAAAATCTTTAATACAGAAGGCCAAAACCAGAGTTTCTATAATTCATGTATCAATTTGATCTCCTATCTCTTTCCTAGGTCTTATGAGCTCCCCTTGAACCTCACACTCATGAAAGCTGCAATCAGCTTACAACATTTTAAGTTGAGTGTTGAGCATTTAAACTTGCCTTGCAATGAGATGAACTAGGATTCTCTGCTCTCAGAAGAGAAGACCAAGTTACATTATGCTATATCCTGACTACCTTGGATAGGAGTCCATGTATGGGTAGATGTCTCTGTGTTGACATTCTTGTCTATTCTGAAATGACCCCCAAAGGATAATCCTGGTGGAAATTATTCCACTACAGAGGGCTCCTGTAGTTTCTTCAAAAAAGAAACTGTATCCCAGAAACCCTAACTCAGTGATGGCCAACCTTAGTGCTCCAGGTGTTCTTGGCTTTCAATTACCAGAAGCCTATGTCAGCACACCAGTTGATCAGGACATCTGGGAATTGAAGTCCAATAAAACCTGAAGTGCCAAGAATCCCCATCATGGCCTTAGCTAAATGGTTTCTTCTGTGCCTGGTGGGCCACTAAGTGTCTTCCACCTTCTCAGGGATGACAAAGAGATATAATCTGTTCCCTTACTGAACAGGTTTCCATTGTATGGTCTTTCTAATGCACTCGGACTCTTCTGCTAAAAGCCATCCTGTGAACATATACATAACGATTGGAAACTAGTGTATAAACTAACTATGAAGGACTCAAGAATACAAAAACTGGAGAAGTCAACTGCAACCCTCATTTTTTTTCTTACTAAATGCTCCCTGATGTTTAGCTCAGGTCTCAGAATGATAATATATACTTTGGGGAGGAAGAGACAACACAGTAGACCAAGATTGGAAGTCAGAATGGAGAAGACCATAACAGCTACCATGTGCTTCCCTTTGGTGCTGAAGTAGGTGGGCACAAAGGATACCCACACACTACAAATCATTAACATGCTGAAAGTGATCAGCTTGGCTTCATTGAACCTGTCAGGCAACCTTCTGGCAAAGAAAGCTACCATGAAACTAATGATGGCCAGAAATCCCATGTAGCCCAGGACAATGTAGAACATAACATCTGAGCCTTCATTGCATTGCACTATGATCTCATCAGTCTGAGAATTCATGTCCATCTCTGGGAAAGGGGGAGACGTTCCTAACCACACAATGCAGAGGAGAACTTGAGGAAGTGACCCAAGAACAACCACAGAGACTCCCATCTTCCTTCCCACCCATCTCCTCACCCTGTTTCCTGGCCTGGTGGCCATGAAGGCCAGAACCACAGTGATGGTTTTGGCCAAGACACAAGAAACAGACAGAGAGAAGACGATGCCAAAGACAGTGTGCCGCAGAAGGCAGGAGACCTTCCCAGGCCAGCCGATGAAGAGGAAGGGACATAGAAAGCCCAGAAGCAGAGTTGTGAGGAGGACACAGATGAGGTTCCAATTGTTAGCTTTGATGAGGGGAGTGTGTCGGTAGTGAAGAAAGGCCCACATCACCACAATTGTGACTGTAGCAAACAAGCAGGTACAACCAACCACCACTGCTCCTAATGGCTCACTGTAGGAGAAATAATTCATCTCTTTAATGATACATTTAGTCTGTAGTTTGTTTGGATACTGATCTTCTGGGCATGGTTCACATTGATCTGCATCTGAAATGGAGAAGCAAAAAAACAATACAGGTATCTCTGAAATATTTCCTTTACAAATAGATAGCACAAATCAGTTGCACTGGCTACTTTATTTAAATTAGGACTTCAACCAGGAACATAAGTTTTTACAAGAGTAAGTGGGAAAACCCTGGATATTTTATCTATCCCATTAGCACAAGGAGCACATGAAAACTGTGTGCGATGTGCAGTTATGGTTCTTTTTCTGATTCCAAATCATGAATCATGAAGGGAAACATGTGGAATCCCTTGAAGTCTAAGAGGAAATGATCAGGATCTTTCTCTTTTCCCACCTGTCAAACTTAGTTCTTATACTTACCAGGTTGGAATGAAATTCTTCCTTGGGGACACCGACCACATCCATAGCAACAAACTTGCTTCCCTTCCTGGACCACCTTGCTGTATCCTGGGTGGCAGCTTTCAACACATGTGGCACGGGGAAGTTCCTAATGACAAGTAGGAAAGAAGGAATCATGATTGAAATGCACAGGCTCTTTTGCATCTATAATCTCCTTAGTGGAACAGCTGCAAGAATTTGAGATGCTCATGCTCTAGTCTAATACATACTTCTTCAAACTTGGCTCTCAAGGTGTTCTTGGACTTTATCAACACACCTGCTGATCAGGGCTTCTGGGAATTGAAGTCCAAGGACATCTGGAGACTCAAGTTTGAGAACCTATGCTCCTGTGTAGTGAAATGTTTGGCTATTATACTATAATCTGAAGTCAAGTTTCAGAAAGCTGGAATGTTGCAAACATTTTCTGCATTAGAGAATGAAATTGAAGAGTGTGCTTTGGATATTATATAAGAAAAGTATATTTTGGGTATTATATAAGAAAAAAATTAAGAATAATTTTTATTTTTAAAACATAAAAAAATACAACAAGAAAAAAATCATTTACATATAACATATACATATAAATCCCAGGTAGATTTCAGAAACATTCCCCTTGAATAGTTTTCACCTGCTCAAACTTCTGGTTCCACACAATGGCACTTCCGTTCATGACAAACTGTTTCCCGACCGGAGCCTTGGGATCTATCCTCCCAAATTGGTTTTTTAGGAAGGATTGATTGGGAAATGTCACCAGGTTCATCAGATCATATCCCAAATCCAGAACCCCATTCTCGTCAAAAGAGATTTCTTCCCCAGCACTATTGTTAAAGTGGACATTTCGCAAGAAATTGTGAAGCTGCATTGAAGCAGAAAAACTAACAGTAAGGAAAATGATCAGGAAAGGGTTCAATTTCTTTCTTTCTAGACTGCTGAGATGTTGCATTTTTTATCCTGGAAAACCTCTAGAAGTTTAAACCCTGAGCAAGCAATCTTCTCTTTATAATCCAACAGTTTGATCTGTGGAAAAAATCACAATGAGTCCCTAAGAAAAAAGCTGGAAGAAATTCTCCTTTCATTACAGCTGTTTGGCATATACTGTACTAAAGTGTTGGATCCGATCACACAAATCCATATTACATTAATAGATTAATCCCTCTGCAACTCCTTCTTCTGGCGGGGTCTTGAAGAAGAAAGATAAGAACTTAAAGGTTTAAATTAGCTCCAGTTTTTAGAATCTAAAGGTAATGTCAACCAAAGGCACTTAGAATGTTGACTGGACTGACCTACAGATATGTGGCCTAGAAACTGGATTAATGACCTGTAGACCAGGGGTTCGCAACCTATGGTCTGTGGTCTAGATCCGGCCTGCCGTGCCAGATAATCCATCCCACAAGCTGCTGCCACTGCCAAAATTGGCCACAGCTGTAAATGAGTCCACGGCCTATACCAATTGCCAGGGGAAGAAGCAACTAGGGCAGGATGAGGACCTTGCCGCCTCTCCACCTGTGCCTATACCAACTGCCAGGGGAAGAAGCAACCAGGGCAGGATGAGGACCTTGCCGCCCCTCCCCCTGTGCCCACCACAACATATTGTAATGTATTGTCTGTAAGCCGCCCTGAGTCGCCACGGCGAGTGGGCAGCAATATAAATTTGAAGAAATAAATAAATAAATAAATAAATAAACGTATTGACTACAGCTGTAAATGGATCTATGGCCTTCGTAAATGCATTTCCAACAGCTGCGGATGTGTTTTACGGCACCAGTCAGGCCTACCCAGCTGTCTGAGGGGGTTTGGTCTGGCCCACAGCTGGAAAACGTTGAGAACCGCTGTTTTAGACTCACCATTTGCCAAGACTGAATTTTAGGGTTGAAGGTAAAGAAACAAAGTGTAGTTTGTTGGACTGATGAATCAAAAAGCAATTGTTTCTTGGGGGAAAGGAATCAAACTGATACTAACAGGTAAATGCTTTTTAATTTACTTTATTGATATAATTTTACTTCTATGCATTTTGATGGGTCTGGAATATTTAGGCCTTATTTTACCTTGATTTTCCAATTCAGTTTTCACATTTGGTTACTCTTTACCTCTTTTATTTCTTCTTTCAACACACAGACACAGACACACATAGACACACAAACACACTCAATCTCTCACTCTCTCACTCTCTCTCTCTCTCTCACACACACACACACAAAGAATTTTACTACCACACTGTGGCCAATGCCAGGTGGAAAGCCCTGCACTGTACCCGAATTAGGACTATTTTATTTCAGAATTTGGATGGACAGGGCCAGCCAGAATTTCTGCTACTGATTCTGGTGAACTGGTGTGAACCTGCTGATGCCCACCACTGGACAAGCTTAGAAGTATTATGCAGAATGGATAAAGAACAATAACTCTTTAAGACCATTAAGCAAAAAAGCTCCTATACCTTGGCCATATCATGAGGAATGACATAAAATATAGAATACTCCAACTGGCTCTGCAAGGAAAATCCCTGGGAAGAGAGTCTCTGGATGTAAACGGACTTCATGGCTGAAGAACCTGAGAAACTGGTGTGGCATGTCCTTGGAAGAACTGTTCCAAGGAATTAAGAACAGGAAGACTATTGCCATGATGATAACCAAGATCTGGAATGGATACGGTACCTAAATAAGAAGTGTTAGAAAAATTAGCTGGCACTACAGTGAAGGACTAGAAGATAACATATTTCCTGATTGCCCAGTGTCTCTAGAACAGCTTTACATTCAACATAAGGTGTCACTTCCAAGACTTACCTGCCAAGGCTGGATGTCCAAATGTTTTTGTGCATCTCCAATCTGTCTTGCTTTCCATTTAGCTCCCGATGAATACATCGCATGGAGAGCATGTGCTATGGCATAAACTGCATTGTAGACACTGTAGCTTTGGCCAGACATCCCCATCTCAAACACAGTCCCAGGAACATTCTCCAACTTTTCCTTCCCAGTGCAGCTCTCCTTGTTCCTCTTATATATATTATGTTTTGGGACTGAACATTCAAATGCAGTGGCCCAGAATTCCCAGATGTAGTATATTTTAGATTGATTTGGTGTTATGTTTTCCAGGAAGTCCTGAAATCCTGGCACTGCATTTGTGTGAGGGGAGAGCGACAAGGTGCCATTGAAGGAACTGGTGGGGAATTTGCTGTCAGAAAAACGAGTGGTGACATCCCATCCAGCGGTTATCATCCAAACTCGCTCCAGTGGATACATAAAGAAGATTTCAGTGTTTTGTAAAATTATCTGCAAACTCTCCATAGAATGAGCATCTCCGTGGACAAGGATGACACTGAGATTACAGAACAAAAGATCAATCTTTAGCTTCCAAAGGACAGCAGAAGTGACTGAACTTGACAGGAAACTTGTAACAATGGGAACAAACTGAGTCCAGGCAATGCATATCTTGTTCTCCCACAGCCTGGGACTCAATGTTTGAAGAAATGTTTCTCCACTGTCATTGTTGGATAGGAAGAGTCCAATCCAATTCCACCCAAAATACTTCAGAATCCACACAATCCCCTCATATTGAGTCCTTTCATTTGGCACCATCCGAAAGAAGGAGGTAAAGTGGGTTTTGTCCCTCATCACAGGATCAAAGGAGCCATAGGTGAGCTAGTTGAGAAGTAAATATTTATATTCAAAGAATGCATACTTTCCCCATAAATTCTAATTTATAATTCATTATAAATTAATGAACATTCACATTCTATCTGTTACATAAAACTTTGAGAATGCCTATGGCTCTGTGGTCAGGCACATGTTTTATTTCAAAAATATTTCTTCTGAATTAATATTAAATGTCTGGCTGGACATTCCACTATATGGTAATGGAGTAGACTGTATAGCCAGTGGCTCAACATTTAGTGTTGGGCAGCAGTAAATAACATGACTCCCTAAGGGGGCCAATGGCTATGGGGAGATGAGCCCCTTTAGATGGGGTGATGGTCCCCCTCAGTGGAGGAAATGCCACTGGAAACCATCATATAGGGCCAAACAGTGAAATGAGTGGAGGAGGATCCATTTCACTATTCTGATTCCCAATTGTCATTGAGACGGAAGAGGCCATGACAAATGGCCTGTCTGTTGAAGGTGCTCCTTGTCAATATTGTCAAGGTTGCAGCAGTCTATTGCAGCCCTGGAGTCAAATCCTGCATGTCTCATTTCATACATGCCTCAGGAGATGGCTCTGTGATCATGCTGTGTGGGTCACTTCACAGCAAGCTGGGATCCACTGCAAAGAAAATCACACCAATGGCATTTTTCCTGTTTGATACACCCATCAAATGTGAAAATGATTTTCAGGAAAAAAAAGGTATACTCAGACACAAGTATTTTCTTCCCTCCCATACTGGACTATGGCTGGGAGTATTCCTCGGAACGATATTTTGGAAACCAAAACTCTTTAATATACATCAGTTGTTTCAAACATACCTTCGACTCCAACTTCTTGAGGCCAGTCAAATAAAACTATTGGCCAAAGGTATTACATAAAGTGAGTGAAAGATAACTGTACTTGCTAAATATCTTGGGTTAATCATGTGAAATTAGAGACAGCAAGAAACACTGTACAAGGAAGCTTAGTGTGATCAACCCAATTATTTACGGGTAAAGAAATTGCTGGTGTTCTGAAGACAATTATAGGATGGATTGTAAGTTGTATTGGAGAAGACAAGCTGACATAATAAGGTTAAAATATTATGAGATTGCCTTTGGATTGAAAAGGGCCATAATTCAAGAGAGCACCAATTGCAGAGAGATGATGTTCAGTCTTTACAAAGAGGTGGACTGGGGATAAGAGTAAGAAACATACCTGTGGGATCTTGTAATAATTAAAAATGCGGGCTATTTGGATGGAGTTGTGGGAAGTGAGCCCATCAACAACGGCCATGGTCTTCTTTACCCTTTTGCAGTGGTAATTGAGAGGGTTTCCCTGTGCTGCAAACAGGAGATCCAAAGCACCCCAGGAGGCTCTTGATGGATGGAAGGCATTGTCATAGATCAAGTATTCCAGTGTCAGGTTGGATAACAAGTTGGTGTTCTTATTGATCTCCTCAGTGGCAAAAACAAAGGCCAGAACATTCTGGTAGTGTTTAGGGGTGAGGCTGAAATGAGAATTTCACTCACTTATATTTTCATATTAGAAAGAGAAGTCTAGTTAATTTCCTCATTGTAAAATCTGTTTTTCAGGAAAGGAGAACAAATATATTTTCTTGTCTAGAACATTCAAACATTCTCTCATGATATATTTTTTCTTTTTTACCCTGATTTTTAAGACCAGGTGGAAACTCAAACACCATAGCTTTTTCCATCTGAATTGTTCCATTAAAACCAAATTTGTTCTTCTAATCTACCCAGATGATTAACCCCTGACACCGTGAGTATTCTGAGAAGCAGAGAAAATCTTGTGATGAAACATCACTATCACTATCACATCGTCATCATCAGAATCATCTCCCTGTCTCAGCATTTCCTAAATTTCTCTGAAGGTCACTCAAGTTAGAATTATTTGAATAACTATATTGAAGCACCAAACAACATGAGAATACCAAACCAACTTAATTTCCAGAAGGATTGAGTTTGTGAGAAATTTTTGGATGATAAAAGAAGGAAGAATATATAAAAAAAGGAACATGTATTGACTCCATTTTCAAAAGATGTTCTATCAAACTGAGAAAATTCTACTTGAGTTATCTGTAAAATTTACCTTTTCATTCTGGTTGTGGTTGCATTAGAGGATCTACAGATCATCCTCCCACTTTTTTACTCTGCTGCCCTTCATTTGTAGACATTTAATTAAGAACATAGAATTAGAGAAAGCATTTAAAAAGATATTTTAGATGTAACATGTGTCTTTTAACCAGCACACAATACAATGCCTCCCATTCATTGGCGCCACTAAGTAAAAATAGAAGGCCCCATCTGAACATGTCAAGGCTTCTAACAATCAACACCATTTAATGAAAGATCAATAAAAGGTACTAATTAAGTTTTTTAAAAAAACAGATTAACTTACAAGCCTTTCCCGGGGATCGCTGCAGATGAAGTAAACGTGTGCAATGACATTTCAGCATATAGCATGGATAGAAATTCACCAATGATAACACCATTTGGAGAATGAAGATTGGGTTCGTAAGCATATCCATGCCAGCTGCCTCTAGAGCTGATCAAATGCCTGCTATAGACATGTGGCAAAGGGAAGACAATCCAAAGGAGTATTAAGATAACTACTCGAAATGTCAAGAAATGTTGGCTCCAAACGTGTTCCCCCATTGCCAGCCACACAACTCCCAATACACCAATGGACCAAATTGGACTTCTGAGAAAATACATACAGCCAGAGAACTAAGACTTGGCTATCTTCACCAAACATAGATTCCAACCTGAGCTTTCAGCATAAGTGAAATGTGTCAAAATTCTCTATCTACACAGCAACCAAGGGGACCTCAATTGTCTCCTTAAAAATCAACTCAATAAGCAGCGAGTATAGGTGTACAGTCTTGGATGACTCTTTATGGACTCTTTATACAATCAGTGACTCTCTTGGATTATAGCCTTTTAGATGACATTTGACTTTTGAGGGAACCTGGTATCAATCACAGTAATTCTGGAAATTATAGGGCAAATCATTTCATTTCCCAAGGCTCTCTGATCCCTGATCAGCTACAATAACACCAACGAAAATATGTTTATGCCATTGGTAACTACCAAACTCTGTTCTGCAGCTGCGACAGAGGAAAACTTGATTTTGCAATTTCCTTGAAAGAAAACTTTGGCTAAACTAACTCTGAAAATTAATTCATTATTGTTAATATCCATAGTGAAAATGTCTAATTTGTTGTATTAATTTAAGAAAAAGTAATCGTAGACCGCATAATAAAAAGTAGAGAGATCACTCTGCCAACAAAAATCTGCATAGTTAAATCAATGGTCTTCCCAGTTGTAATGCATGGTTGTGAGCGCTGGACCATAAAGAAAGCTGAGTGCGGAAGAATAGATGCATTTGAACTGTGGTGCTGGAGGAGACTCTTGAGAATCCCCTGGACTGCAAAGATATCAAATCAGTCCTGAAGGAAATCAACCCTGACTGGTCATTGGAGGGACAAATACTGAAGCTGAAGCTCAAGGACTTTGGCCACCAAATGAGAAGAGAGGACTCACTGGAGAAGGCCCTGATGCTGGGTAAGATCGAAGGCAAAAGGACAAAGGGGTGGAAGATGATGAGATGGCTAGATGGTGTCGTTGATTTGGTGGGTGTGAATCTGGGCGGACTATGAAGGATGGCAGATGATAGAGGAGCCTGGCATGTGGAGGTCCATGGGGTCACAAAGGGTCGGACTCGACTGTGCAACTGACGGCGGCGGCAACATGCCAGTCTGTGTAGCACCCAAAACAATACAAAAGGTTCCAGTGCTGCACATCCCATATTAAATAACTCCAATCTCCATTTACTGATTGGAGTCAGGCAAAAGAATAATGGATCAAAAATCTCACATTTTATCATGCTATTCTCAATCTCATTACACTCTTATATCACTCTCTGAATTCTAGAAGAATTTTTGTTGTTGTTCAGTCGCACAGTCGATTCCAACCCTTTGCGACCCCACATGGACCACTGTCCACCAGGCACTTCTGTCCTCCACCACCCTCCTTAACTCGCTCAGCTCTGTGCCCATTGTGTCTACAATACCATCTAGCCATCTCATTTTTGGCCGCTCCCTTCTTCTTTTGCCCTCCACCTTTCCCAGCATCAAGGCCTTCTCATTGAATTTCTGCCTGATGTATAGCTGTCAACACCAGAGAAGCCAGTCTGTGAAAAATACCCAGTTGGCCTCATTTGCTATCCTTGTTTCACTCTGATATGGCATGGCCAAAAATAATAATTTCGTGTCAGAAAATTATTCTGGGTTGAAAGGATTTTTACAAGAGAAACTCCGCTCAGGGGACACCCAGATGAGGCTCCTTTCATGTCCCCAAGATCTTTTCCCCACCAAAGTGATCCCTATATATCTAATTGCAATTTCTTGCTTTCGAACAGCTAGGTTGGCAGGAGCTGGGACAGAGACAGGTGGTCAAACCGTCACGTAGTACCCAGGTCTCGAACTGCCAACTTGCAGTCCTTCCAGCTAACAAGGCGAGCTTCTTAACCATTGAGCCACCACAGCCCCTGGCATGGCCAACAATCTGCAACATTTCCCCCTCTATTCCCCATGTTATCTCAGATGCTACCCTTTCCCTTTCTAATACTCACGGCTCTTATGCATGGAAGAGACTCATCCGTTCTAGAAAACGCCAAGATCAAGCAGGTAAAGAACAACGACAACAACAACCCAACTTGCGTCCTCTGATTTTGGTGGCTTTGTTTGGTTCTTCAGCTGACATTTCTCTACATCTCTCTTTAACATGAGCCTCATTCTTTCCTAAAAATAATGACCCTTGCTCTCTTCTCTTTGGTTTAACATGTGGCAAGTAACCTTGTGCCTATAATCCCTATGCCTGTCTCTTGAAAAATCTGATGGGGATTTAATGAAAAACCTAGTGGGCCATAATTCGACCCATATTATGAACAATGTGGCTTATTTTACTTTTCATGTCTCTTTCAAGGCTGTAGATTAGCATACGTTATGGAAGGAATCTTCAGCCTATACAGCAGGGGTTCCCAAACTTTTTGTATCGCAGGCTGGTCACATGGTTCCTCCCACTGGAAGTGGAAGTAAAATGCACCCATGTATGTTTAAGACAGCTGTGGGTGCATTTATGGCAGTGTTTTGTACATGTGCAGGCGTGTTTTACTTCCACTTCCAGGAGTGGCGCAAGCAGCGCGGGCTGGATAATTTGGCACTGCAGGCTGGATCTGGCCCACAGGCTATAGCTTGGACACCCCTGCTATACATATGAGATGTAGGAAGGCTATAAGCTTCATGAATTCTTCTTTTATACCAGCACCTCTCTCCCACCTCTCTCTTTCCAAATTTACACTCTTATTTTCCCCCTCATTTTTACCATTACAAATAGTGTGCATGGCTATGAGGTGACCACACGCCATATTTCAGGAATTCCTTTTGCAATACTCCTTAGACCATCCTCTTGATGTTGAGGTTGGTGGCCTTCTCCCATGGGCTCCTTGGGCTGACCTTATTTTGACCTGAGGACCTCTCCTCCTTCAGTTACCTCATTTCTTTATTTCTTTATTTATTTATTTATTTCTCAAACTTATATAGCCTTCCCACTCACCGGAGTGACTCTGGGTGGCTCACATTCCCTTGGCTGACCTTATTTTCACTTCTATAAGGGCTAGAGACATGTCTCCCAAACTTAATTAAAGTTGAGGAACAAGGGCAGCTAATGGTCCAAAACAGGGGCAAGATGTCCAGTCTAAAACTTGGGTTAAACCCACCCAATTGAGCCATATTATATCCCTAAGGTTTTGTTCCTTTCTGCACATCCTTAATTTGATGGAGTGCCAAGGTTGGCCACCATTGCCTTATCAGTTTAGTGCAAGAGTTCTCAACCTTTTAAAGCCGGGGGCCAGGTCACGCTCCCTCAGACAGTTTCAGGGGCCGGGCAGCCATTTTGCCCTTCCTCTACCACATGGCACTTCTTGGTGTAGTGGAGATGGTGGGGGACCACATGAGATGGTGCCAAGGGGCACATCCGACCCATGGGACGCAGGTTGATAATACCTGGTTTAATGTAACCCGGTGTACTTTCACCAGGTGTAAACGCTTCTAGTCAGCAATACCAGGTGTTGCTCATCACATAGCTTAGCTACCTGGTTGTGGTCAAGAACAAGAGTGAGCAAGTGAGCAATCATTGACAGTAAATGGCTTTGGGATCAATGATTCATGATGGGGCTCATCATGTTTGTCATCACAAAGCCAGAAGTGTTTCTAGTTTCAGAAGAGGTACAAATTACATTTTCCTCTGGATGGAAGGTATCATGTTGGAAGAACCTATTAAATTATCACGGCAGGACAGTTCTTAAACACTACCAACATGTCCTAGCCTTGTGGTGGTGAACCTGCGGAATGTGTGCCAGAGAGGGCACTCCCACTCTTCTCTGTTGGCACATGGGCCATTGCCCCAGCACAGAGTTCACCCCACCCCTCTGCCCAGCAGCCCAATTGGAGCTCTTCCTCCCTCTTCCCAGCATAGAGTTCACCCTGTCCCTTTGCCCAGCAGCCCAATAGGAGTGCTTCCTCCCTCCCCCCAGCACAGTGTTCACCCCACCCCTCTTTTCTGGCATTTAGTCTCTAAAAGGTTCGCCATCACTGTTCTAGCCTTTGTGTTTGCCACTCAAGGAATCAACCAGATTTTTCCCATCTTCTTACACCTAAGATGTAAAAGTTGGGAAAATCCAAAGTGAATGGAGGAAACCTGATGCTTACTTTCTCTCACTTTACTCAGGTGAAGCCAGTGAGGGGCAGCAACAGGTTCGCACCAGTTCACCAGAACCGGTATTAACTTTTCCCAGTGTCCCGGAAAACCGGTAGCGGCTTTTGGGGAGAACCACCTCGGGGGTGTACTTTTTTCCCAGTTCCCACACTGCGCATGCATGTCAAGCGTTTGGTGTGCATGCGCGCCTACAGCGCTTGGCGTGCATGCGCGGCCTCCTTGCTGTCCTCCCAAGTGGAGAGGAGGAAGAGAAGCTGCTAGCCTGAAGCTCCCTATAGCTTCCTCCCCAGGATAAGTGACTCACCTTCAGGTGGTGTGTGGGTGTGTATTTTAATGGGTATTTATTTTTAATGTGTATTTTTATGTGTTTTATGTCTATTTAATGTGTATTTATTTTAATGTGTATTTTATGTCTATTTAATGTGTATTTATTTTAATGTGTATTTTATGTCTATTTAATGTGTATTTATTTTAATGTGTATTTTATGTTTTATGTGTATTTTATGTATTTTTATGTCTATTTAATTTATATTTTTATGTGTACTTATTTTTATGGGTTTTTAATTTTGGCTCCGCCCAAATAATTGGCTCCATCCATGACATTGGCTCCACCCATGACGTCATGATGTTGGCTCCGCCCATAATGTTGGTTCCACCCGCAGTGTGGTAGTAAATTTTTTGGCTGCCCACTACTAGGTGAAGCTATGGCTTACTGTCCCTCCCACCCAGCATCAATGTGTTCTGATGACAACTCAGGGTTCCCAAGTCTGCAGAAGGTTCTACACAAATACTGTACATAATATGCTAGCATCTAATTAGAACTGGAGGTTTTTCAAGGAGTAAAGACCTCTGTTTCCTGAAGCACAAGGCCTCCTCAGCAATACCAGGTGGCAGTAATGTTGTGCTTGGTCATCAAGAAACCAGCACGGACTTCATCTGCAGGTGAGAATGGGCAGCCATGAGAGTTTCAAAAGAAAGGTGTCTCTGGAGGAAAATGTTATATCGCCTTAGACTTAGTAAGCTGCTGTCTTGCCTAGTTCTAGTCCTCCACTTTGAAATGTTTTTCAGGCCTTTGTACCATATATGCATAGACCTGTGGTGGCTCAGTGGTTAAGAAGCTTGACTTGTTAGCTTGAAGGCAGGCAAGTCAGCAGTTCGAGACCTGGGCATTGCAGGATGGATTGAGCACCGGTCTCTGTCCCAGCTCCTGCCAACCTAGCAGTTTGAAAGCAAGAAACTGCAAGTAGATAAATAGGGACCACTTGGGTGGGAAAAGATCTTAGGGACATGAAGGGAGCCTCATCTGAGCATCCTGTGTGCAGTTTCTCCAGCAAAAAATCCTTTCAACCCAGAGTAATTTCTGACATGAAATCATTATTATTACCATATATGCATCTTTGCCATCCAAAGAAGAAGCTGGGTTCACATGTATTTTTGGGACAGGGGTTCAACTCAACTCCTACCCATTTTTAGATTGAAAAAAAATGATCAGAGAGACTGAATTGCTGTTGGAAAGTGTTGTGCATAAAAAAGCCAAGCCAAAGAGCCTGAATTCTAGACATGTGGGTTCTGGGTACATTTACTCAAACCTTTCTCCTATTTTCAATATTGCGAAATTTTGATCCCCAAAAGCCAAACAGACTTGTATCTTAACAATAAACACAAATCACTAAAATGTTTTTATTAATATACATGTGTGGTTAACATACATTAATTTAAGAAACACCTTATTAAATAATGATTATACTAGTACAGTGCTGTATTATACTGTAGAGCTTTGCACTAAAATATCCTTGTTCCTGGAGCTTTTAGAGAATTGGGTGATGTCACTTCTTGCATGGAAAAACTCAAAAATTCCTTTTCATGTCTTTTCTCCTTCCAGAGCTCACCACTATTCTTATTTGACCTTTTTTAGGCCATCAAATAGATGTAGTTTTGTTTTCCAGATTCTATGAATAATGGACGTGCTTTCCATTCCATTTCCACTGCCATTGCTTTGAGGTTGATGGCATTCTTTGTTCTGCCCCATGGATTGGGCTTCTTTGAACCTGGCAACCTCTCCTCGTCCGGTTCTTCCAGACCCTTGGCTGGCCCCATGCTGGATTAATGGCCTCATGCCACTACACTCTCCCTTGATAGATTTTTCTATCGCCTGAGGCCTCCTTTTTTGCTGGTTATTAGCAATTAAGGGACTACAACTGGGGTTCTCAACATTTTCAAGCCGCAGAACAGACCTCACCCCCTCAGACAGCTGACCAGGATGGACTGGTGGTTTCCCCCGCCAAAAATGGTCCTTTATAACATGTCCATGGCTGTCGTAAATGTGTCTGCTTCCGCTTCTGCTTCCGGTGGCAACAGCGACGTGGGCCACAGGAAACTGTGCTGTGGGCCGAATCTGGCCCACAGGCAGTAGCTTAAGAAACCTTGGACTACAACCTTCAGCCTTTCTTGTGGATGGCTCTCCAAGAGTAGTTCTTTCTCCCTTGCATCCATCCACCAGGATCCCCACTTTGTCCTCAGAAGATGAAGTATCCCTTTCATTCAAGACGTTCACAGGCTTTGTCTTCCAAACATGGCTTGACATTCCTTCACTCTTCCTCCATATTTCCAGTCCTCTCCGGAGTTGCAGTTTAGCTTCCACAGTTCGACTAATGAGGACAAATTGTTCTTTTCCCAGTGCATTGTCCTCCATTTCAGGGTCTTGTCTCATGGTTTCCTTGGGCTGCCTTTGCGCCGACCTCAATGACTCTCCTCGTCTGGTTTCCCTCTCCTGTTTGATTGATGGCCTTTTCCTTGCACCCCTTTCTTTCAGGGATTCCTTTGTTGCTACACTCCTTAGAGCTTTCTTCTTGTGAGCAACTGAGAAATCTCTGCATTGACTCTTCAATGTAGAGGGCACCCCAACATCAATTCCTTCTTTCCCCCTTCCAGTCCCCAAGTTCTCTACCTCCTCCACAGCAGCTGAAACTGCCCTCACCTCTCTTTCTTCCTGGGCAGCGACATGTTTTGGAAATTCCTCACTGAGCACTTGTGCTTCAGACATACCATGTCTTGCTAACTGAGGTGTGACATGTTGTTCAGGTTCTTCAGACGGTGGTCCCATTGTCTTTTTGTAACTCTCTGTATTGCTAAGGATGGACTGAGGTTCCCTAAACTGGCTGGCTGAGGCAGGACTAACCAATACTACTGGAGATGCTTCTAATGGTTCAGATGCAAAGTCTCCAGCACTTCTCAAACTGTTTGGCTCTTGCCTGGGCAAGTTGTCCCCCTCTCTCCTGCTGCCCCTGTCCTCATTCTCTACCTCCTCCACAGAAGCCGAAAAAGCCATTTCCTTTTCACCGTCCACCTTGCCCCTTTCCTCATTTCTGGTTTGCTTGACCTCTTCCTCCCCATTCACACAACCTCTTCCTCCAAAGCATTTGCATTTTATTGGGAACTGGGCCATAGGCTCCGTGGCCAAAGCGTCAGGCTTCTTGGAGAGGGAGTTGCCGACACTCTCTTCATCCCTTTTGGCTGTGTCATTCCTGTAGACTAGGGTCCTATGCACTGTGTAGGAGTATATTAGTTGGAATAATAAACAAACAAATAAATCTGTCTGGGCAAGCAGACCATGTGCAAGGGCTCTCTGGCATTCCCCATCTGCATCCCTGCCATCATGAGGTCCAGGTAGTAACGTTTGGTAGAATTGCCCTGGGTTTTGAGAGACTTTAGGCGCAGCGTCCTGCAAGGCAAAGGTACCCTTGCGGATTGGATGTTCCACTGCACTTTCACTCCTTTTGGGAAGCTGGGGAGGATTCAAGTGATGCCAGTTCTCAGACACAGAGCCAGGATACAAGCCTTGCAGTTGTTTTGCTCCAGAAGACGCCAGGAGCCCTGTGACGTTGTCAGTGGCCATGTTTCCTGGACTTTTGCAGGAGCCTGGGCTTGCTGTGTCAGAAAGCTGGGATCCATTATCCACTGAGGGAAGGGAAGAGAAAACAAACTCTGTCTCATCAGATGAAGCAGGATTCGGGGCTCCAGGAGGAAGAGGAAAACCTTCCAACATCCCATCTCTCAAACCAGAATGTTGGGTTCCATTGCCTTCTGATAGGAAACAAGAGCCTTCCTCTTCCTGCTTGACTGAACCAGGCTGAGGGCTTTCATTCTCCTCTGACAACAAGGAGGAAGAGCTTTCCTTGGGCTCTCTTGTCTTTCTGTTCACTTCTTCCTGCTCCCTTCCTTGTTGTGCAAGTGACTGCACTGAGGACGAAGAGATGGTCTTGGGGGATACAACATGACAGGCACATTGGCACCTGGGCACCTTACAAGTCCTCACTGACGGACAATTACTTTCAGAGTCTTGCGGGGACCGCACTTGCTCCAAGCTATTCTCATCGTGGCTCTCATCTGCCTGTGAGGTAGGAAAACAGGCATGCACCTTCCTGTCCTTGGATCGCCGAGGAGTTTTTGCATTGGGATATTTTTTCCTCTGCAATCTTGGTAACGTATATAACCAACAACTGAGATTACAGGAATACCTTCTTGCCCAAGGAGGTGGCAGAGAAAGGCAGGGAGTCCCAGGGTGCCGTCTTCCATGAAGACATTTTGACCTCTGTATCAGGATGGTTTGCTTAGGATGTAAATGTATCACAGGTCTCTGAAAAGATTTCTTTTCCAGTGTACTCCTCCAGGATCCTTCCTTTCCAACCGTTGAGCATTTCTCTTGGGTTGTTTGGGAAAACTGGTTTCTTCTAGCAGGAAAGAAGGAAGGTTCTTCAGTAGCCATCCATGGAGTGGTTTTCCTGCCTCGAATGCATCCAGAATTATATTCCCCAGGTCCTTCTGAACCTGAACTAGGATACATTTCTTTCTGGGTAAAGGCATCTGACATTTTGTGGGCTTGGTTACCGCAGGCCATATGGTCTTCCTTCTCTTTCTTTTCCACCTTCTCACCTTCAGCTTCATGCTGCATCCAATTGGGTTTGATATGGAGTTGGTCTTCATCAGGAAAGAAATGTAGCTGTCCCTCACTCTTCCCTTGTGTTGGAAACATGCTTGTTTTCAGAATTCTCATCCCTTCAATTTTTTCCTCTGCCTCTCTTCTGACCTCAGGTTTCTTGTTCAGTTTTCCCATTTCTTCTCTCTTCAGCCAGTCCTCTTCCAGGGAGTGATCACTCTCCTCTTCAGTCCAGGTGCCAGCCATAGAAACCTGTGGAGATGTTTGCTGACAAGACTTCAGAAACGGAGCTTGTCCATGATGTGTTAAGGAAAATGGAGAGCGAGGTAGAACCGCCTTCAAAGGCTGCTGATCCAGTTTGGGAAGCTCACATCTGTACGTGGCCACATGGGAATCTAAACACTCTTGGGTTTCTGGACTTTGCCAAGACATTACCTGAGTAGTGGTTTCAAATCCCATACTTCCACGCTTGGTTACTGTCCTGCTGTTCTCCCGCTGTTCTGTGTGCTTTGGCATGGATTGGGACAATGGATCAAAAGGAATCACCGACTCCATCTCAGGGTAGGACAGGTTCCATCTGTGATTGTGTAGGATGTGGGATCTAGCCTTGTCAGAGCCAGCTGGATGCATTCCAGAATCCCCCATCCATGTTTTGTGGACATCCGCCCTATCTGAGCGGAGGAATGAAAGGTTACAGGGAGTGGTTTGCACTTTTCTACCATCCCACAGATCTGTTTTGCTTAAGCTTTCCTCTGTGTGTTCCTCAAAATCAGGAGGAAATGGAGCGAAGGCATTCAGGGAATCCCGCACGAAGGAAGGCAGACCACATGCACGATGGATTTCCTTGAGGTGGATGTGGAATTCCAGGTCAAAAATAGCCTTCTCCGTGGGGATTGGAAACTGAAAGGGAGGACACGATTCAAAGGTTGTTGAGATACTTGACAGACTGTCCTCTTGGTCACTTTCTCCACTCCACATTACAGCTTCGTGCGAGGTGCCTTCACTCTCATTCTGTTCAGCCCATGAGTCCTGGGGAGCCTCCTGGAATGATTTCCTTGGAAAAGACAGCTGTGACTCTGCTTCATTCAGCTGAGATGGTGAAGGAGCTTTGGAAGGCAGGGACATCCCAGAATCCTGGAGGGAATCTTTCGAAAGAACACGTCTAGAATGAGGACAATGTATATTGGCATTCTGAAGGATGGATCCATGGTTTCTTCCTCCACTCATATTTGGTTTGATCAGTCCTTTGGTCAAGAGCCTCCATCCGGCTTCTTGGGTCTCCTGCTTGGATATCTGGCGGTCGATAAGATCTGGAATAAGATACTTAGCAGAGCGCTTCACACCATTTTGGCAGACGCCATCTTGGGATCTGGTGGTCTGTTGTTGCTTGAGACCTGGAATTCAAAGGGAAGCCACCAGTTAACTAACAATTTCTTACATGAACAGTGAAAAGGAATACTGAATCATGACACACAGAAAGTGAGAGAGCACTTTTTAAACACCCAAGTAACAGCAGAAAGGCAACATTTCCTCCTACAGATTTTTTCTTCTTCATGTCAGAAGCACACAAAGATGCTTTCTGGGTTGAAAGGCGTGTGTTTTTGTTTTGTGTTGTTTTTTGCTGGAGGAACTCCACTCAGAGGATGCCCGAATGAGGCTCCTTTCAGGTTCCCAAGATCTTTTCCCACCCAAGTGGTCCCTATTTATCACTTGCAATTTCTTGCTTTTGAACTGCTAGGTTGGCAGGAGCTGGGACCCTACAGCTACCATTCTATGATTAAATTACCCTTAAGGAGACCTTTGCAAGGATTTGACAGAAATCGCATTTCTTGTCACTTTAAAGCTTTAAAATAGTGTTGGAACATCAAAATACAGCAGAATAGTACCTCGGAAAACGTTATGACTTGGTTCCACAAGTCATAACATTATCCGGTTTTTACCGTTGTGTGATGCATTGATCGCCCGTTAAAAAAACCCTGTTCCCTTTCCGAAGAGAAAAGGGAATGGGGGTGATCTGGTTTGTTTAGCAAGCGGGGGGGGGGGTGTTTCTAAAACGAAGCTAGGAAAACTTCATCCTAGCTTCTTTTTAGAAACCTCAGTCTGGATTGCTAACGGGCTTAGCGATCCAGGTTGGGAGGGGGCTTTCTAAGATAGGCTTGGGACCCTTTTCCCAGCCTCTCTTAAGAAGCCCCCCCCCCCCGATAGCTAAGCCCCTTAGCAAGCGGGGGGGGTCTGAAAAGAAGCTAGGGAAACAATTGCATCACACAATGTCATGTTTGCCTCAAATTCCCTGACATTATCCCTGTCACCCAAAAAACACACATGGCCAAAAGGATTGGCTGACAAAGTCCCCAGAACCCATTTAGCACTTCAGATTCTGAAACAAAAGCCCTATCATCTAAATCACCAGTGCCCAAATTACGGCCCGCAGGTTGGGTCCGGCCTATGTGATGTCACCATCCAACCCACGGGCTGAATGGCTGTTGATGCTGGAAATGCTCCAACATCACCGGAAGTGCCAAAATCGGTGCGTTTTCGTGCCAAAACGTGGCAAAAATGCGCAAAAAAAAATTAAAAGCAGCATGAAAATGTTCTCCCATCGCTCCTTCCTCCAATAGAAGCACTGGAATTGGGGGAAATGGCTGGAAATGCGGCACGAATTCTCATGCCACCATCACCACTGCCAGTAGGAGTAATCACATGACCTGCCCCCCCCCTCACAGCTGACTGAGAAGGTGTGGTAAGGCCTTGGTGGGAAATGTTTGGGCACCCCTGCTGTAAATGCTAGGCAATCTGAACAATTCATGCAATCCTTACACTGCAGAATTGTGTGCCAAACCCTCAGGAACAAAAAACAACAATACCCTGGGCTTTCTCCCAGTCTATTGTTCTTGGCAAATAAAAGATTAAATATATTTATTTCATGTATCTTTATTTCATGTAAAGAATCCTACTGTTAGAAATGAAAGCCAGACAAAGCTTTCTACCTCTTCTGTTCTTTTTGGCCGGCCGACTCTTTTGCCTGCTTCTTCTGCGAACCTAGAATAAAGAAGGAAAAGATGATGATGAGAAGTCCAAAATGAAATGAAGGAATAAAGTGTGTGTGTTCATCTGCTTCTGAAATGAGCAGTGCCAATTCCATACCAATTTCTACTTTAGGAATTAATTGTCACCTTCCTTTTTTACTGTAACCAGCAGGTATGAAGCCTTCAGGGATGAATGGGCAGTGGGTCTCACTTGATAAGTGACCATGATTTCTAAACTTTTGTTAAATCTTTTCATGAATTATTGGAAAATCTGAATAAGAGAAGTTACAGAGAGGCAGTAGGCTTGAAGGAGGATGTGGTCCCTTTGAAATTAATCGATTTAAATTAGTTGTGGTGAATTGAACTCCACAGGTTTTGTCAATTTGCCTTTCTCTGGAGAAAGACCACATGATGTTCTATGGCTTGTTTACAAAGATCCAGGAAAGGAACGAAAGAGACAGCTACAAAATCTTACCTGACGTTTGCTATTTGAAACGTTGGGTGGACTTTCAGAGGGGGAAAAGAGCGACTGGAAACTTCTTTTAAAGCGAGCACAAATTTCACGCCGAAAACGGATGGCCCTTTGGCTTGGCCATGTTACAAAGATTGCTGAAATCAGGAGGGCACATTTGCCCGCGATGACCAACGTTTCTTGATGAACAATGGAATTGTTATGCTTTGCCTCCTCCATCATTCAAACATTGCCAACAGAGGGATGGCCACCAAGCTAAATACTAGGTGTATTTATTTTATTTATTCTTGTATTAATGAATAAATAAATACAGCACTCTGAGTAGCTTACAAAGTATCAAATCACGTAAAGCAAGATAAAAACATCGAATCAATAAAGATCAAATTTATCTTTATCTCCACTGCAAATGAAAACAACCTGAAAGGCATCAGGCATTAGCAGTAATGATGAGCAGGCTGTTAATGTACCGGTAGTAATAATGCACAGGCTGAACTGCATCACAAAGGAACTCCACAAAGTGATGTCAAGGGCATGTTTTCCCTTAGTGATGTCAAGGGTTTCTCCTCATCTTTCCCATGAGCAGACTAAAAAGAGACACAAAATGGTGGGCCTTTCACAGAAAGCCAGTTTTATGTTCATCATTTTTAACATTCTTTGGAATATCACAATGCCAGCCTGTGTCAGACAAGCAGAGAAAGGTCTGGGTAGTCCCTAAAAAAGGAGTCCAGAAAATGATTGGAAAAAACACAACAATAGTAAAGACAATATCTTGAAGTATCATTTAGAAACATCCAAATGTAGATAACTTACCGTATTTGCTGGTGTACCCTCATCCTGCCCTGGCTTCTCCTTCCCCTGACAGTTGGTGTAGGCACAGGGGGAGGGGCAGCATTTAAATAAAATACAATTTATTTTATTTTATTTTATTTTTATTTATTTTATTTTTATTTTTGGCCTTGCCCACACCCACGACATCATGACGTTGGCTCCCCCCCCGACGTCATGATGTCATGACGTTAGCTCCGCCCCACTGTCCCGCATTGAATTATTACCGTATAAAGTTGGCCGCCTTAGTATAAGAACTACTCTACCACCACCCCTTAAAATACACTGAAAAATGGAGTGTGTCTTGTATTGTGTATAGCGGCCTCTCGTGGGCTATTTCGGTAATAATGGAGTGTGTCTTATTCTCTGATGAGTCTTATATGAAGGCAAATATGGTTGAAAGAAGAAAGTGAAAAAGCTGGCTTGAGACTCAATATCAAGAAAACCAAGATCATGGCAACAGGCCCTCTCAGTCCCTGGAAAATAGATGGGGAAGAAGTAGAAGCAGTGACAGATTTTACTTTCCTAGGATAAAAGCTCACTGCAGATGGAGATTGCAGCCATGAAATAAAAAGGCGACTGATGCTTGGGAGGCAAGCTATGAGAAACCTAGGGAACATAGTGAAAAGTAGAGACATCACATTGCAAACAAAAATTCGTATAGTCAAAGCCATGGTACTCCCGGTGGCAATGTATGGTTGTGAGAGCTGGACCATTAGGAAAGCTGAGTGCAGAAGAATAGATGCCTTTGAGATGTGGTGCTGGAGGAGAGTTTTGAGAGTCCCCTGGACAGCGAGAAGAAATGGGTCAATCTTAGAGAAGAAATCAACCCTGACTGCTCCCTTGAAGGTCAAATAGTAAAGATGAAGCTAAAGTACTTTGGACATCAAATGAGAAGAGAAGATTCACTTGAGAAAGCCTTGATGCTGGGAAAGGTGGAGGGCAAAAGAAAAAGGGGACGGCCAAAAATGAGATGGCTAGATGGTACTGTAGAGACAATGGGCACAGAACAGAGAGAGTTGAGGAGGATGGTGGAGGACAGAAGTGCCTGGTGGACAATATCTTTTGGATATAACAGATGCAATTTAGATTAGGAAGAGCTGTGAGGGTGACCCCAAAAGCTGTGTGTCCACCAATGAAGTCAAGTAGGTATAGGGAAAAGGTGTTTGGATTGTTACACCCTCTTCTGAAAGAAAACTGGACAAAATCCAGAGGGTCCAATTCTTCCTGGCATAGACAGGACCATGCTGAACCTTTCTGTCATATGAAGGTTAAAGACTTGCTAGGGGGCGGGGGGTTGGGGTGGGGAGAAGATGAGGAGTCTGATCAAAGATCAAAGCACAAGGATCATAACTATTTCCCTTTTTAAAAGAGGTATCCCAAATGTGAGATGGACAAACTCCCTAAAAGGAAGTCACAGCTTTGAGTTTACCAGGGCTGCTGAGGGGAGGACATTTTTGAGGTTACTCATTCATAGGGTTGCCCTAAATCCAAAGCAACATGACAGATATGAGAAGCCAAAGAATTTGGGGTGTCCATTTACAGGTGAGAGAGATTTTAAAAATTTCCCTGAATTCTTTCCCCCCTAAATTCACCCATCACTCACACCATGGGAGACAAGGAAAACCAGAAGGGAGGTTCCTGGAATGACATCAATAGAGATCTAGATTAAAACTGTACACACTTAATTGAAAGGTGATTTTTAAAAAATGTGTGCAATAAATATGTGCTGTGTAGTTTTGCCTGTGGCTCTTCCACAGCTGCAGTCTATATTTAGGACAATTAAGCAGCTGGACGATGAGGACACAAAATCCCAACTTCTATAATTCAATTCCCTGGGGTGAGAGTGGGGTGGGGATTCAACTGCCCAAATATGCTAAGAAGGGTTAAAGTCCTGAGCAACAGATCAGAGAACGAACTAGGAGGAGGAAGCTGGTTTTTTAAAGCTTGTTGGGACAGTCACATGACATGACGAATCCTTTGATCTCGGCTTCTTCCGGGAAGACAACAGCTGACTAGGTGACTCCACACTTCCCCATTAGCAGAAATCCTGGTCAAAGTTTTCTCTATCTGCAATCGGATTAGACAGACGTTGTGGGTTTCCTGGACTCTTTACGTTTGGAACACTGTTGACTGAATTTCCTGTGAAGAATTAAAGGTTCCTTCTCATGTCAAGGAGGATCAAGGGAACTGCGTGGAGGAAAAGTGTTTGATCTGTTTGGCTTTCACTTGCATGCCTTCCAAAATGGACATCAGACTTTACCTTTCACGCATTGGTTATCAAGGTCCTGTCGAGCCATCTTTGGAGACGCTTAGGGGCGTCCACCGCTGCCATCTGCTCTCGGTGCCCTTTGAGAGTCTCAGCATCCACTGTGGAGAACCCATCATCCTAGACCTGCCTCTTCTCTTCAGGAAGATTGTCCACCACCGCCGGGGCGGCTTCTGTTTCGAGCTCAATGGCCTTTTCCTTTGGCTATTGCAAGCATTAGGATTTGATGCCAAAGCCATGGCTGGACGGGTCCTGAACCGCTTTACCCAGCGTTACGGTCCCTCCTTGGACCACTTGGTGATTTTGGTCCAGCTGGACAAGCAGGAGTTCCTTTGCGATGTGGGCTTTGGGGAAGCTTTTACGGAGCCCTTAGACTTGAAGCCGGAGGTGGAACAAGTCCAAGAAGGTGGGATCTTTTGGCTGGGCCTGACTGGGGACATTTGGGTGCTGGAGCGCCGAAAAGTATCCGGAAGGCCAGGGAGAGCCCTGTATCAGTTCACTCTCGAGGAGAAGAAACTGGACGATTTTACAGACATGTGCCTCTATCACCAAACATCACCCAGCTCCATCTTCACCTGCAAAACCTTCTGCTCTTTGCACAGAGAGGGTGGCGGGCGGCTGACTTACATGGGTCAGCGTCTCATTTCCAGTAAGGGAGAAGAGCGGACAGAGACCATTGTTGAGAGCTCAGAGATTCCCAAAATACTGTTCGAACAATTTGGCATCACCTTGGAGAGGGCTTTCACACCAAAAGATGAAGAAATTGTGCCGCCTCCTGAGGACTGTTTCTAGTGGAGGAGAACATGTAAGGAGTTGGTTATGATGGCCTTTAAGGGCCCCTATTTCAAACTGGTAATTCTGTAACTGAAACAAGGGAGGATTGACCCAGCTTTCACCATGGTGACCTTGCTAGCCAGCAATGGTAGGATTGGGAAGTCCAAAAGATCTGTAGATTTGCTTAAATAATTAAGGTTGATCCTGTATGGTGGACAAAGATGATCTAGGTAAGACTTACTTGATTTAAAAAAATCTTTGTAAATGAGGACTTTGCCAACCTTCAAGGGATGGGTTTCGTCAACTCTTGCTAGGATATGCCTTGGAGGACTGCACTAAATCAGGGGTGGTCAATCTTTTTTTGCTGTATGCCTGACCACGGCCCCAGACAGCCGAGCAGGCGAGACCATGCACCCCGGAAGTGAAAGCGGGTGCATTTATGCATTTATTACAGCTGTGGGCGCATATTCCACCTGACAAAAACACGCCCGCTTTCACTTCTGGGTGCGGTGGAGGCGATGAGGGGCCAGATGGAATGGTGCTGCAGGCTGGGTCTGGCCCACGGAAAGTAGGTTGGGAACTCCTGCGCTAGATGATGACAGTCATTTACAAGAGGTGCTCCCTCATGTGGCATAATGCATATTATTAATCATCTTTTCACCACTGCAATATTTTTCCTCTCCTCCTTGCCTTGCGTTTAGCATACTTTTGTTTGTTTGTTCTGGGATTTGGATATTGGAAGATGATCATGACTTTAAAATGTGTAACTGCTAAGACACACATCTCTGAGCAAAGCATGTTATGGGAGGGGAAATGTGTTAAACAGAATGGGTGTGAAAGTGAAAATAAACATTCTTTCTAGAGCTCCTTGAATAGTTATTACCTCTTGCTTTGTGAATTGGTCATAGTGGCAAGATATTTCTTCTTCGTGTCTCACCATACCCCAGGTCAGAAAAGCATGATGAGGCCAAATAATCCTGTAGTTTTGGAATAAATCCAGGAAAGTTTAAACACAAGGTCAAGAGTTCCCAAGATGCTAGGGATAAGATTTCTCCATCTAGATATTTGACGGAAAGTATTGAAACATTCCAAAGCTGCAAACTTCCATCTTACAATACTTTCTTCTGGATGGGAAAATGGGCAGGATATACATTAACAAATAAATATGACTCCTTTTTTTGTCTGCGTTATTTAAATTATTTTTAAACAAAACATTTCTTGAATATGTCTTGTGTGAGAGAGAAGTGGGGGAGGGGGAGGGAGAGAAGCCATGAAAAAACACAATTGGACTTCTCTGAGGGCATGTAGTATATACTCTTGACAATTAATGGATTCCCCCACTCCCACCCCACCCTGCATGCACGCTTTCTAAATCGCAGCGATTGAGTTTAGCTACCCTAAATGTGGAATGTTCCCCAAACTCTGGGCAGTGAACACTTGGAAGCAGATATGTTGAATTGCAACTGTCATCAAGGGATGATGGAAACTATAGTCTAACCCAGTGGTGGTGAGCCTATGGCACGTGTGCCAGAGGTGGCACTCAGAGCCCTCTCGGTGGGCACCTATGCAGTCACCCCAGCACAGAGTTCACCCCGCCCCTCTGTCCAGCAGCCCAATGGGAACGCTTCCTCCCTCCCCCAGCACAGAGTTTGTCCCGCCCCTCTGCTCAGCAGCCCAAAGGGAGCATTTCCTTCCTCCCCTGTTGCTGTGTTGGCACTTTGCGATAAATAAGTGGTTTTTGGGTTGCAGTTTGGGCACTCATCTCAAAAAGGGTTCGCCACCACTGGTCTACCGATTGAGAGGACACAAAGTTGTGGAAGGGTACTTAAACAATCTGGATTCAGAAGACTTTCCCACCTAACCATCAATCACTTGATCTACTTTTTGCCCATCCCTGCTCTTCCCACCGCATGGCATAAGTGTATCTATACTATATGTATTTCTGCCTGTTTCATACCTGTTTAACAGCTCAAAATCTATACTATAGAATCTGAGAATTCATCGTTTGGTAAGGAACTTAGAATTCTCTGCTGTCATTCAGAGGAACAAACTATCAGAGAGCACCAAGTTCCTCACTAAACTACGAATCCCAGGATGCTATAGGACGGGGAAATGGCTGTTAAATTGATATCAAAGTGATGTAAATGTGTGATGTAGATACACTGCCAGGGACCCAACGCCAATCAACAGGCTGCGGTTAACTAACCTAACAACGATGAGGACTAACAGCTTTGGGTGGCAAAATCCACAAGGATAGGTGACGGTCCCCAAATAGATTAAACCCCACTTGAATCCATCTTGAATGGAGGACAGCAGCTTCATCAATACTGCCCTGGGGCTGAGGAGGACCTTGCGTGCTAAAAGGGCTCAGGACCAGAAAGTGACTCACGGAACTGGATCAGTGGTACAGGTGTCATGCTGCAATGCGGAAGACAAATGGAAGGCCACTGCATTATATTCTTAGGACACTGCATTATATTCTCATGGCTGATTGCTATGATGATCGCCAATATTTGGATTCAGATATGGAAGAAGAAGCATGCTCTCTTACATGCTACTGAATGAAAATGGACCTTCAAAAGTGGTTTGCATGGAGAAATAGCCCGCCAGGAAGCATTGATCCACTTCTCCTAGCAGGCCACAAAACAGCAGATTCCTGTCAGAACTCTTTAATTTTTGTGGTTTCTTTTCTAATTCAGTAAAAAAAAAGGAGTGTGAGCCTCACAGCTTGCAGAAATAAGAGGAACTTCTCATCTGTGTCGTATCAGGCCTGTGTTAAATGCTGATAGCAACCTTGTGCCATCTGAAGCAAGCAGATAGGAATGCTGGGCCTCATTCTCAGAAGAATGTGGTAGCACAACAGGGATTATAGGCACAAGGTTACTTGCCACATGTTAAAGCAAAGAGAAGGGAGCAAGGGTCATTATTTTTAGGAAAGAATGAGGCTCATGTTAGAGAGAGATGTAGAGAAATGTCAGCTGAAGAATCAAACAAAGCCACCAAAATCAGAGGACGCAAGTTGGGTTGTTGTTGTCGTTGTTCTTTACCTGCTTGATCTTGGCGTTTTCTAGAACGGATGAGTCTCTTCCATGCATAAGAGCCGTGAGTATTAGAAAGGGAAAGGGTAGCATCTGAGACAACATGGGGAATAGAGGGGAAAATATTGCAGATTGTTGGCCATGCCAGGGGCTGTGGTGGCTCAATGGTTAAGAAGCTCGCCTTGTTAGCTGGAAGGTCAGCAAGTTGGCAGTTCGAGACCTGGGTACTACGTGACGGTTTGACCACCTGTCTCTGTCCCAGCTCCTACCAACCTAGCAGTTCGAAAGCAAGAAATTGCAATTAGATATATAGGGACCACTTTGGTGGGGAAAAGATCTTGGGGACATGAAAGGAGCCTCATCTGGGTGTCCCCTGAGCGGAGTTTCTGTAGCAAAAATCCTTTCAACCCAGAATAATTTTCTGACACGAAATTATTATTTTTGGCCATGCCATACCAGAGTGGAACAAGGACAGCAAATGAGGCCAACTGGGTATTTTTCACAGACTGGCTTCTCTGCTGTTGACAGCTATACATCAGGCAGAAATTCAGTGAGAAGGCCTTGATGCTGGGAAAGGTGGAGGGCAAAAGAAGAAGGGAGCGGCCAAATATGAGATGGCTAGATGGTATTGTAGATGCAATGGGCGCAGAGCTGGGCGGGTTGAGGAGGATGGTGGAGGACAGAGGTGCCTGGAGGGCGGTGGTCCATGTGGGGTCGTGAAGGATCAGAATCTACTGAACAACAACAAATGTTGGGGGAAATGCAGCACCTGTTTTATTTCTGCCTGCATGGGACTGCCAAAGTTACAGGAGTCAAACCAGAATAAAAGTAGCTCATTTTGGGATGAGAGTGCATGACCTCTAGTTGTAAACATGAGAGACATAATACCAAGGCCATAGTTTCAATTTCAAAAGTGTCAGTGGCGTTCATTTCATGCCAGACCAATGTCCATTAGGAATAAGAGCTAAATGAGACAGGTAAAAAAAGTGGGATATTTATAAACTGCTCTGAATGCTTGACAGTATGTAAACATTTAAAACGCAGAATATATTAGGCATCAATGAAACTGAGGTAAATAAAATGGTAGCACTTTACTGAAATGTTTTACATAAGGTAGGAGTATACAAGCTTTCGGATGTCATAGAACTCTTCATTGTGCAAACTAAGGGTAGAATCATTTCAAGGACACACTGAGCATGTTGAGGTTACAAGGCACCAGATTATGTACAGCTGGCTGGATAGCTCATTGATTTGGGCATCCGGCTACACAGCCAGAAATTGGGAGTTTTATTCCCCGCCCCCCGCCCCCATCCATTCATATCATACAAGGCATATGTGAAAACAGAAGGACAAAGACTCCAAGGCATGCCCAGAGGAAAGTGGAGAGATAAAATAGAAGGAGCAGAAGATCACTTTAAAAATTGTCTTAAAACTCCTTTGCATTTAAACTTGAGTGTCCTGCAACTCAAATAGCTGATAATCTCAGTCTCATCTTTTCAAAGTGCCACATTATTTGTGATATGCAAAGCAGGGAAGAGATAGGTAAAAGTTAATTGGGGGGGAGGGAATTTCAACTCCCCAGAAATTCTGGAGCCACCACGCCCAGATGTTCTGGGAGTTCAGAAAGTCCAAAAAAGGGATCTCCCCCCCCCCCTCATTTCTGGCCAGGAGGAATCAAATCAATAGTGGGATATATCTGTGGGAAGAGGGTCCCTTCCTCTCTCATTGTTTATCTTCTCTCCCCAATCTTCTCTGCAAAGACCTCGGTCACCATGGTTCAACATAAGGAAGTACCTGATGTCCACATTTTCAGCACCAAAGCCGGAGATGTAATTGTCCGCCCAGACCTTGACTGTTACCTCCTCCTCCCTTCTTTGCCAACCTCGCCTTTTGCCGATCTACGGACCCTCCATCTTTCCTTACGCGGTGGAGAACACTATTTTGGCTCTCGTTGGGATGCCTCCATCTACATGGTCAAGGACAACCGGCTCCTGGAAGCCGAGGATTTGACTGCCGGAGCTACCAAACCAGCACGTCTACTGCACCCAAGTTGCTGTGGCGGGCAACATTACTTTACCATTGCCAGCGGCTCCTTTGGCATAATCATGAGTCCTGGCTCTGTGACAGCAGTGAAGGACTTGACCACAGGGGAGCCCGATCCAGAGGTACGTCTAGGGTGGAACCAATGGCCCAAAGAAAAAATGAGGAGCAGCCGTAGCTACCTCTATTGGCATCTGTGGGACAACTTTATTGGGGAATTCTTCTCTTTCCATCCCCAAATCCTCGGCTTTTTGCCCGGAGGTCTTGGCCTCATGAAAGGCCATGCGTTTGGCGCTTGGAAGTTGCTGGACACCATTCGCAACCACTCTGATGTACCCACCACCATGACGCAGGGGATACTCCGCAGAGTGGGTTGCGCCAACGAGAAGTTGGCCGACGTTGTAGATGGCTGGGTGGCATCATCATTGGACGCACCCAAGCCAGGCTCTATCGCCGTGGCGATAGTGAAGGCCCAGTTTGCATTGCCAGTACAATATGGCGGTTTAGGCCTTAACACAGAGCCAGAAGAGTGGGACGGACTCCGCGAGGAAGAGAAAACCTTACAATTGACACTGGACCCCCGGGATGTAGCTTATGTGTGGCAGTACCAGCTGGGCCTTGGCAAAGAGGCTGTCTTATTCTGCAAGGAGATCAAGATCACGCATAGCAGTGACCCGCCATCTGACATACCCCTGCCTCCATCATCCTAAATTGCAGAGCCCGGTCCTGGTCATCCCTGCGACTTCTGCAGAACATTCGTTTTAACCTTAATTGCATTTTTGTTGTGTAATTGAATTTTTAAATGTTTAAAGTTTGCTGTGTTCGTGTGTGTTATTAATTTGCTGTTGCTTTAACATTGTCTTCTAAATTGCCTGGGGTCCCAGGGAGGAAACTGGCATCAAAATACAAGAGTTCATAGGACACCTTCTATGTCTGTGTGAATTTAAAAGAAACTTAATATCATGCTTTTAACTGTTGTGTGAGCCAAGTCCTCGTTTTGTACCTACCCATTTCACCATGAAAACTCCTACTACTTCTCCGTACAAAGGAGAACAGGAGGAATACAATCTCCCCAAAACTGAGAGGAGCATCTCATATTCTAAGAAAACAAGACAACAACATTGGGGAGGTGGTGGTTGAGGCTGGGAAAAGAGGGAGAACTTTGCATGAGATGGAGTAACTTAATACAGGAAACCACAGGCTTGAGTTTGCAAGATCAAAAGTAGGCTGTTATTGACAGGAACCCCTGCAAGCTATTAACGCATAGCATCACTGCCAAGTCAAAATTGGTGTAAGAAGCTAAGTGTTGTTCTGCTTCTACGGTTTGCTTTTTATGGCATTATGTCAATTAAGGTAAAGGTCTCCCTTGCTCAAAAGCCAGTTGTGTCTGACTCTAGGGGGTGGTGCTCATCTCCGTTTACACACAGCGTTTCCCAATCTTTGGTTTTTGGACTTCAGTTCCCAGAAGCCTAAACCAATTCCCCAAAGCACTGACTTAGGCTTTTAGGAATTGAAGTCCTGTGCCCCATGTTGGGAACCACTGGTTTACAGACAAAGAGCCAGCATCGTCTGCATCTGCACTTTTCCATAGTCACATAGCAGGCATAACTAGACACTAAAGCTCACAGAACGTTGTAACCTTTCCCACCAAAGCAGTACTTCTTTATCTACTTGCAATTTTTTTCCTTTAGAACTCTTAGGTTGGTAAGAGCTGGGACAGATGACAGGAGCTCACTCCATCACACAGCACCTGGGTCTTGAACTGCTGACCTGGTGACCTTCCGGTTGTCAAGCTCGGCATCTTAACCACTAACCCACCGCAGTCCCATACTATGTCAATTAAGGGCCCATAAACAAGAATGGCTGGATAGTTCAGTGGTTTAGGTTTCTAATTGTGGCGCCTGAAGTTGAGAGTTTGATTCCCCACTATGATACCTGGGAGATTAGCCTACCTGTGTAGCCTTGGCCAAGCTGTACAGTTCCCAGGGCACCCCCAGAAGAAGAGAAAGGAAAACCACTTCTCTACCCAGAAAAACCCTGGAACAGGTCGTGTAAATTAAAATTAAGAATCACCTTAAATCAGAACTAATTTGACGGCACATGGTTATTAAATAAAGCACATTCTTGGAGAGGGCAAGCTATTAATTTTATTTATTTTTGAAGTTGGAGCTGTATACAGTATAAAATTACAAATACAGTATAAAATTAAAAAAATACAGTAGTCTCTAAAGTGCCACAACCTTTTTTTGTCTTTTTAATTTCACTTATGTACGTCCCCGACTAACATGCAGGTGACTTGTGTGCTGTTTGTAAAAGCAAAAGAACTGGAAATCCAAAGGATAACATATAGATTTCCGATCAGCATAAATCAAGCTATAAATCCAAACTCCCTGCAGTAGGAAACGTCGGAATCAGAGATGGGATGTAACAGGTTCTCACCAGTTCTCCAGAACCGGTAGTAACTTTTCCCAGTGTCCCGGAGAACTGGTTGCAGCTTTTGGGGGGAACCACCTTCGGGGCTTACCTTTTCACTGGTTCCCCCACTGCACATGCGCACCAAGCACTTGGTGTGCATGCACGCCTACAGTGCCTTGGCGCGTATGCATGGCCTCCTTGCTGCCCTCCCAAGCGGGGAGGAGGAAGAGAAGCTGCTAGCCTGAAGCTCCCTACAGCCTGCTCCCCTAGAGAACTTGTTAGGCAAAGACTTAGTACCTAACTTCTTTAACTGTTGAAAAGTGCCAAAATGAAGCCATCTAGTGTGAGAAAGATTAGCCAGAATAAGCTTTAAGCTCTGTTTAAAAGCTCCGGTTGATTTGTGTTGTGGGTGGGTGGGTGTATTTTAATGTATATTTATTTATTTTATTTATTTACAGGTTTGTGTTGTGGGTGGGTGAGTGGGTGGGTTGAGGGATGTGTGTATGTGCGCACATGCTTATTTTTATTTTATTTTATTTTACTTCATGATGTTGGCTCCACCCACACTGTGATGATGTCATGGTGGGGGTAGTAAAAATTTTGACATCCCACCACTGGTCGGAATGCCTTCCTTCTCCAGCTTGCTGTGAACACGCGTGTTGTTCCCCCACCCGGGTTGCAAAAAGGAGACAAATATGGCCAACCCCGAGCTCGATTTCTGGCCCAAGGGGGGCTACACCAGACCCTTCGGCACCCACCCACCCACCCGGTTCCAGATCTCCTCCCCTCGGTAAGGAGGAGCCGAGCCTCCGCCTGCCTCTTCCCGGAAGGGGCCGCGGCTCCCGCGGGGCAGAGGCCGCCTCTAGTGCGCATCGGCCGCGCCGAGGAGCCCGGTGAGGTCCGCAACTGGGCGCGCCTGCCTCCTTCTCCCCTTCGGACGTTTGGGATCCGGGGTTTGGTTGGCAGGCTTCTTCTTCTGGCTGCATTGGGGTGTGTGTGTGTTTATCCTCCTGTTTTGGGGTGGCCTCCCCAGTTCACTTAACCCCCCCCAAAAAAAAAAACACCTGGGAGTGCCCCCCCCCCTTCCAGGTTACTTGCAAAGGCTTGAACTCGGCTGCAAAGAGAGAAAAAAAATATCTCCCTAGTTTAGGGTTAGGAACAGTGGTGGGATGTCAAATTTTTTACTACCCCACCGTGATGTAATCACTGTGTGGGTGGAGCTAACATCATGATGTCATGACATTGTGGGCGGGGCCAAAGAAAATAATAATAATAATATTATTATAATAAAATAAAAATAAGCACACACACACACACCTCAACTCACAACACAAGGACAGTAAGGAGGGCAGCAAGGAGGCCGTGCATATGCACCAAGCACTGTAGGCATGCATGCACACCAAGTGCTTGGCATGTATGCACAGTGGGGGAACCAGTGAAAAGGTAAGCCCCAAAGGTGGTTCCCCCCAAACACTGCTGCCAGTTCTCTGGGACACTGGGAAAAGTTACTACCGGTTCTGGCGAACTGGTGCGAACCTGTTACATCCCATCGCTGGTTAGGAACCTCACATTTTGTAATTGTGATTTGGGTTGTTTTTTTTTTTTTTAATATGTGTTTTTGATATGTTTTGTGATGTGACACTTGTAACTTTGATACTGTATCTTGTTTTTCTGTGAGCCGCCCAGAGTTGCTGTAAAGCAAGTGGGGCGGCATATAAATCTAATAATAATAATAATAATAATAATAATAATAATAATAATAATAATAATAATAATAATAATAATAATAATAATAATAATGCCGGGTGGGCTTCCTAAACCTCTTCCCCTTGTTTCTCACTGCGAGTGTGGCTGCTAGTAGTCCCAAAGGCGAGGGAGCACTCTGCACGTGCTCAGAGGTGCCCTCTCTCTCTCCGGGACGGGTCATTCAAAGGTTTTGAACGCCAGCTTATGGGAGCATCCTAGAAGCGCCCCTTTTCCTGAATCTCTTGCATTGGATTTCATCAGCCATGGATGGCTCTGCCATTCCCTAAACCAGTGGTGCCCAAACTAAGGCCCGGGGGGCCGGGTGTGGCCCCTGACACCAATTCATCCGGCCCGCGAAGCCCTCGTCGCTCCTGGAAGCGGAAGTAAAACGTGCCCGTACGGGCGCGTTTTACTTCCGCTTCCAGGAGCGACGAGGGCTTCGCGGGCCGGATGAATTGGCGTCGGGGGCCGCACCCGGCCCCCGGCCCTTAGTGACCAGCTCCCTGAACCACATGATCAGCCCACAGCCCAAAAAGTTTGGGCACCCCTGCCCTAAACTTTATTTATGTATTATCAGCCATCCTCGAAATCAGGGGTGCCCAAACTTTTCAGGCCATGGGCAGGTCATGTGGTTCAGAGGGCAGGTCACTATGGCCCATGGGCCGGAAACAGCCCCTGACACCAATTCATCTGCCCCCCGCCGCCCTCCTGGAAGCAGAAGTAAAATGCGCCTGTAGGCACTGGAGGCCGGATGAATTGCCATGGGGGGGGGAGATCTGGCCCACAGGCTAGACTTTGGGCACCCCTGCCCTAAATCTATGAGCCTGGAAAGTTTAGTAGCCAGAGGTGTGAGCTACCAAAAAGGTCCAGGAGGTTTAATTTGGGGTGTTGTTGGTATCAATTTTTTTCCAGAGGTTTGGGGTGGGGGCAAAGTGGTGTCCCAACATTCATGCATGCAAAATGTGCCATTACAGCATATAATTAATATTTCCTACTGTGTCTGTGCAGATGCCTATAGGAAGCCTCTATTTGAGAATGCAGCCACTCTTTTTAATTGAATAAAAGTATATGTTACCCTTGATTGAAAGCCAGCCGTATCCGACTGTAGGGTTTGGTGCTCATCTCCATTTATGGCCATCCGTCTGTAGACATTTCTGTGGACATGCGGCAGGTACAACTAGACACCTGGAGTGCACAGAACGCTGTTTTACCTCCCCATTTATCTATTTATCTACTTGTAATTTCTTGCTTCTGAACTGTTAGGTTGGCAGGACCTGAGACACAGACTGGTCCTGACTCCATTGTACAACACTTGGGTCTCGAACTGCTGACCTGCCGACCTTTCAGTCAAGCATCTTGAGTCCCTAGATGCCTTTAGGAAGCCCATATTTAGGGATGCACTTGCTATTTTTAATTTAATATTAACACTTAAGAGTCCCGTTCTATGTACAGTTATTTTGACAAGAAAATTGGTTTATCATATTTAACCTCTGAGCTGGGAAAATTATAAGGTGGCTGATCCCTACTGATCAGAATATTATGTTACATGACTTTTCCATCCCTTACTTTGTCAGATCTTCATGGCTTCCATTGTCCCCCGGACAGCCTCCCCAGGCACCGATACCTTCGCCACCCGCCACGGTTTCTTCATCGTTCGCTCAGACCTGGGTTGCTACCTCCAAGTGCCTGACTTCTCCTCAGGAGAGGATATCAAGGTGTGGGACCTTCACCCAGCCTGCCGTGGCAAGGACCACTATGTGGGAGACCCCACCAGTTCAGCCCTCTATCTCATCCATGGAGACTCCTTCCGCAAAGCACTGGACTTGAACTCGGAGCCACCTTCGGAAGGGCTGCCGTTACACTCCAGCTGCCGAGGGGGCGACCATTATGCTTTCTGTGAAGGCCATTTCTTGGTCTTCTTCTTGAAGCGTGGGGTGGTCCTCTCCGTGGATGACCTGGCCTCTGGGGCGTCACCTAAAGAGATCGTGCTGGCGCCTCATCTTCTTGATGGACTGTATTATTATGGTGCGGACGCCAACCGCCTGGCTTGTCTAAGGATGGATGATGCAAATCACTTGCTTGGCCACTTCTTTTCAACCACGACAGGTCAAGAGGAGTCCTTCTCTGTCCATCCTGATGTGCTCCCTTTCCTTCCCGGTGGCCTTGGTCTTACCTGCGGTGCAGCCTTTGGCACATGGGAATGCCTCAAGCTCATCTCCAATGCAACAGACCTCCCGATGCCTAGCAGCCACGACATCACTCGCAAAGTTGGGTATTCCAAGCATGCATTTGCCCAGAAGTACCACATCTGTGGATCAGTTGATCCCGACTCTTTGGCCATCTCCCTGCTTCAGTCCCAGTTCTCTCTCCCCGTTGCCTATGGCGGATTGGGGGTACAGACAGAGCAGGAAGAGTGGGAGGAAGTAGCGGAAGAGGGGGAGCCTTTGAAGGTGATCTTGCAACCCCGTCAGAAGCTGTACTGGTGGCATTACCAGCTTGGGTTGGGGAAAGAGCCCCTCCTGTTTTGCCGGTCGCTCAAAATCACCCGCAACCCCTCGCCCCCTACTCACGTACCTCTGCCGCTGGTGGATTCTCAGTGCCCGGACTAAAAGTTAAGTCTCACTTTCCTGAGAGTGAGGAAACGGATGCTTGTAAATAAAAGAAATTGATTTACCGGTACTTAACTCTGTTTCCCCTTGGTTTGTTCCCAATTCATAAAGTGTAAAATCAGCAGCTGGGGTTTTAACGTGTAGAATGGCAAAGATCACCCCTGCGGTTCATCAATGCAGAAGTTCACGCTGTCCTTAGGATCAATATTTTGTGGGAAAGATCCATAGATTGATTTAGAACAGTGTTTCCCAAATGCTGGTGTTTGGACTTCAGTTCCCAGAAGCCTAAGCCAGTATATTGGCTGATCAGTGCTTTGGGGAATTGACTTAAGCTTCTGGGAATTGAAGTCCAAACACCAGCATTTGGGAAACACTGATTTAGAAGGAACCTTTTAGGTCAGGGGTTCTCAACCTTCTGCTCATAGGCCGGATGCAGCCTGTGACACCATTTCATGTGTCCCCCCCCCCCCCCCCGGCCTCCATCACACCAGGAAGTGGATTGTGGTGGAGAAAGGGCAAAATAGCCGTAAAAAGGTTGAGCACTTCTGTTTTAGGCCATTGTGTCCCTCTGCTGAATGGAGGAATCTGAATCAACAAAGATATGACAAGAGGGTTGCCCAGCAGCCCAATGAGAGCGCTTCCTCCCTCCCCCCAGCACAGAGTTCACTCCACCCCTCTATTTGGGCACTCAGTCTCTAAAAGGTTCACCATTACTGGTATAAAACAGTGGTGACAAACCTATGGTACTCGGAGCCAGCTCTGGGCACCTGTGCAATCACCTTAGCACAGAGTTCGCCCTCCCCAGCAGCCCAATGGGAGTGTTTCCTCCCTCCTCCCAGCACAAAGTTCACCCCGCCCCTCTGCCCAGCAACCCAATGGGAACGTTTCTTCCCTCCCCTGTTGCTTGTGTTGGCACTTTGCGATAAATAAGTAGGTTTTGGGTTCGATTTGGGCACTCTGTCAATAAAAGGTTTGTCATCACCGGTATAGAGTATCCTCCAATGCTACTGTCACCCTCAAGCCCTCATCGCCAATTAGATTTTTTAATTAAACTATCAGTGGGGCATTTTTTTTAAGACTTGTTACAGTCAATGGAAAACAACAGGCTTTTTAAAAAAACTGCCAGCACCCTATCAGAAATTCCATCAAGCAGCCTGCCCACACCGAATCATTTACTAAACAACATTAGTGTCTCTCTGTTTTGGACTAGCAGTTTTTATGTTGAAAGTGAAAAAAGAAACACATTGAATGTTGGTTTGGATACGCATTGTCAAAATGTGAATTTGGAACTTGATACTGGTTTAAGATTAAGTGCATTTGTGATTTTATTATTTAAAAAAATCTCTTCCCCACTGCTGCCCTTTACAAATCACAAAACATAAGTGCTGTGAAAAATATTGCTTTCATACCAGCCAGAGCATAACTTAAACTGTGATTTGATCCTCCTTTAAGGTGCAAGAATAACTTTGCTGGCTAAGACAACTTTGAAACGGCTAACCCTACCTAGTAAGGCATTTGCTTCTATTCACTGTTATGGATGAATTCTATAAAGTAATGGTTTTTTTTTTTAAGTGGAGCATTTTGTGGGACAAACACAACTTTCCTCCACAACCAATACCCTACTGGTGAGACTGGAAAGTCTCAGAAGCTCTGATCATTTTATGTTCTGGATCAGACCTCTTGGGTGTGGGAGTTTTAATATTGATGACCCTGGTCTGCCTCCCTTCCCACACCTGAGAATTTGGAAATGCCTTTCTACCACCCTAAAATAGGAGGCTGGAGTAAATTTTCCAACCTGTAATCATTCCCTGTGGACTGCATTATATATCTTTTGCTATACCATTTCACAATCCATTCTTGTTTGATCAAGAGAAATTTTGTTTGGTCAGAAATTACAAGTTCATTATTAGCTTTCAAAAAATTATTCTAGTTTCACATTTCCCCAGAAGCAAACAAAACATTTCTCTACCAGCTTTGACTGGGAATCTGGGGTGGGGAAAGGGGAGTATATCTTTTTTCTAAGAAAAGTGTGTGTCCATGTGGGTGGAGGATATTGAATGTTGCTTAAAACATTAAAAAACACTGAAGATCTAAGAGATTGCATTGTGATCTGAATTTCAGAAGAGACTTTTTAAAATCTCATTTAAAAAACCTGCCACATATCTTTAAAATCCAGAGAATATTCTCACTATTATGCTTAGAGGACAATTATTTTACAATTAAAATACTGGTAGCAAACAATAGCTCCCCAGAGAACTGAGCTGCAATGCTAAAATGGCTCTTCTTTACCATTTTCCTTCCTTTACTCATTTCGCTATATTTTCTTCCAGTTGTTTCGAGTTTCCCAGTTGTTCTTCAACAGGACCTAAAGCTACATCAACGCATCCAGACCTTTTTTAAAACTCTTGGAATCTATGTAACAGTTGTGGTTTCAATCCCAGAAACTATGGGAACTATATTGCTTCACAGACCAAATACAGGAAACATATGGTCTCCAGAATTGCTGGACTGTTGCACCCATGCTCCCCTGCTAATAATTACGATCGGAATTTCAAATGGCTCTTATAGAACGATTTCCAGTATTATTCTAGGGTGGGAAAGAGCACTGGATATTAAATATTCAAAACAGTGCTATTTCTCTGCCATATCTTTGGAGAGCCATACAATGGCCATATTGCACAGAGCAATTCAACCTTGAGTTACTTCTGAGTGATTCGAAAGACCACTTGTTTGTGAAGCGAAGAGGTTTGGACTCCGGTTAGTAAAGGTGAGGTGAACCATCCATCGTCTAAGGACTCATAAGTTTGGTACAAATGGCAAAGTTCATCATCTACCACACAATATTAGATAGCAAAGGTGTTCTTCATCTCTCTTCGCTCACAAACACCTGGTGACTCAACCAAGGTCTGAAGGAAAGGATCCAAAACTGTCCTTTTATACAGCTGCCATGAACAGTTCCCCACACATGCCAATCCAAGGCAGGATTTTGGTACCAGAAATTTTGCTAGCTCAAAAAGGCAGATTGAGAATTGCTTCGGAAAGCTTGTTGAGATCTTGGCACGAAGGGTCCCGCATAAGAACGAAGTCCACTTTCTTATCCTGATCCACAAAGATCTCCAGAAGATCCCTCCTCAGCTGTTCGGTCTCTGCTTTCGGCCGAAGCGTCTCCTTCTGAGTGGTAGCCTCTTGAGGGCCTCTCCTTTGATCGCCATACAAACCCCCTGGTGGTCTCCTGTCTCGGAGGTGAAGGACTTCCGTCTGTGAGGCAGGCCGTACTGGTATGGAGGTGGACATCGGACGACCGCTGAAGGAGTGACAGTTTGAAGCCTTGGTCCTGCTAGGGGAGATTTCAAAGAAAATATTTGGTCTCCGACCATTTAGATGGAAGAAACGTTTCATTAAAACTATCAAAGTCTTAATGGAAGAAACTTGATGTTTGATGATGGGGCAAACACAGTTCTACCCTCTTTGTTGCTTTAAGAACATGACACTAACCACAGTTTGGATCACAGAATCTAGAACTGGAAGGAGAGCACCAAAAGGACATTGAGTCCAACCCCTGACATAGCAAAACACCTCCCCCCCCCCCCAGCAATTCTCCCCTATGTCACTCAGAGGACTCTGAATAGGCTGAGGCTTGGAGTCCTTAAATGTAAGACCAACATGCTCAAGTGGGGGCTGCTGGCGGACAACAACAGGCTGAGTAAATAATGTGGAGAGATACAGAGTCCAGCTCATTTACTGGTCTGCTAGTTACTACCAGAAACATGTACCAATGGGGATTTAAGTTTAGCCAACAACAAAGCCAAGAAAGTATTTTGATCTGGGCATGAAAGAAGACGGCCAGGCTCCCCTGAAGACCACAGGTTCCCCACCCCTACCATACACTATACTAGCTAGGGCTATTGGAAATTGTAGCTTCCTGCCCCCACCCCAAAAAGAATAAAACATCTAGGGCAGTGATGGCAAAACTTGGCACTCCAGGTGTTCTTGGACTTCAATTCCCAGGAGGCCAAGTCTCTGTGAATCCACATAAATAGGTTTACTGCACACAGGACATGAAAGAAGAACACAATAATTGAAACAGCAACAAAGCCCATGCGCTTTGTAGTTCTCACCGCAAGATGGTGCAGTAGCACCATCTAACTAGGGCTGTTGTGGCTCAGTGGTTAAGAAGCTCGCCTTGTTAGCTGGAAGGCCAGCAAGTCAGCAGTTCAAGACCCGGGTAGTGCATGACAGTTTGAGCGCCTGTCTCTGTCCCAGCTCTTGGGGACATGAAAGGAGCCTCATTCAGGTGTCCCCTGAGTGGAGTTTCTCCAGAAAAAAAATCTTTCAACCCAGAATAATTTCTGACATGAAATTCTTATTATACTATCTATTGCAATACATCCAACAAGTAGAAAGGTCAACTGATTTTAAGGGTTTCCCTCCCCAGCCCATCTGCTTCTCATGTTTCAAGCTGTGTCCTTCAGGATGCTCCCACTAAATGACAAGAATCAGGTTCTTTTTCATACATCCTGGATAAGTTTAAAAGCTCAGAAGGCAGATAACTAGAACCCACCTGGTGTAATGGTTAGAGTGGAGGCAGGATGGGATGGGCTGGGCTTACAAGATCTTTGGACTAGAGACCCTAACACTTCTTAGGACCATCTACCCTGGTTAAAACTGATGGGAGTTGTAGTCCAACAACAGCTGGGCACTTTACCCTGGCCAGGGTTAGACTGTTGAGTCTAGAGCATGGGTTCCCAACCTTTTCAAGCTGGGGGCCAGGTCATGCTCTCTCAGTCAGCTTCGAGGGCTGGATGGACATTTTGCCCTGCCTGCATGATGGGGGTGGCGATTTTGTCCCAACAGCTTCAAAGGGATGGCCATATGTTTCTTTAATGCCCTTGGAGGAGTGGGGGGCACATGAAATGGTGTTGAGGGCCAAATTGGGCCCACAGGCCTTAGGTTGGGAACCTCTGGCCTAGAGCTCAGCAGATCCAGGTTTTGGTCCACGCCTCAATCCATAAAACTCACCTTGAGTCCATCTCTATCTCTTGGTCTTACCTGCTGCAGGTCAACAAGGAAAGATGGCCACCTATGAAGCCTCAGGCTTGCTGAAGGGAAAAGTGGGTTGTATCATTTCTACTATTTCATTCCAAGTGTGGATAAATACCTGGGTTTCTTTTTCAAGAATTCTGCTAAGGTGGGTCCCTCTCGTCCCAAAGGGTCGTCTGGAACCATGAAGATATTCCCCACGAAGATGTACTGGAGAAGGCTAGATTCAGATGAAAACAGAGAATCAACAAGGGGGTCACCAAAGGGGTTAAGATAGTTCTGGGCATTGGGGTTGGT
This sequence comes from Furcifer pardalis, assembly GCA_030440675.1. NCBI lineage: Eukaryota > Metazoa > Chordata > Lepidosauria > Squamata > Chamaeleonidae > Furcifer > Furcifer pardalis. The sequence continues at coordinate 7,441,894 of CP126897.1, forward strand.
GAGGGCCATATAGTTGAGCTTCAACTATATGGGGTTCTCATTTGCTGTCACAACCCCATCACCATCACCACCTCCACCTCCACTACCACCATCCCACCACCATCAAGTTCTTCCCTTTAAAGGCCCATGCATTACAGTAGTCATGTTGGCTGGAATATTCTGGAAGCTGTAATCCAAAAAAGTAAATAATAGCTGTGCCAGGCTCTATTCTTCCAGAACAAAAGGATTAAATTCCATCCCATCCTTTCTCTTGCTTCCTTACAGCATAACTGAGTTTGAAGGGGCCTTTGGGGCCATCGAGTCCAAACCCCTCCTCAATGCAGGAATTCAAATCAAAGCAGATCTGACAGATGGTTGTCCAATTCTCTCTTGAATGCTTCTAGTGTTGGAGTGTTCACCACTTCTTTAGGTAGCCTGTTCCACTGGTGTACTGCACAAACCACATTAAGATGTTTTTCCTGATATTCAGCCTATACCTGGCTTCCTGTAGTTTGAGCCCAGTTATTATGTGCCCAGCACTCTGGGATGACAGGGAACAGATCTCGACCCTCCGTTGTATGACCATCTTTCAGGTATTTGAAGAGTTGTGTTGTTTCCCCTATCAATTTCTTTTTCTTAAGCCTAAACATGCCCAGTTCCTTCAGTCTTTCCTCGTAGAGTTTGGTCCTTGTTGCCGTTCTTTGTACCTGCTCTAAGTTAAGTTGCATCTTTTTTTAAAGTGCAGTGGCCAGAGTAAGGGCTGAAGTGGCTCTGTGATTAAGAAGCTCGCCTTGTTAGCTGGAAGGCCGGCAAGTCAGCAGTTCAAGACCCAGGTACTGCATGACGGCTTGAGCGCCTGTCTCTGTCCCAGCTCCTGCCAACCTAACAGATTGAAAGCAAGAAATTTCAAGGAGACAAATAGGGACCACTTTGTTGGGAAAAGATCTTGGGGAGATGAAAGGAGCCTCATTCGGGCATCCCCTGAGCGGGATTCCTCCAGCAAAAATCCTTTCAACCCAGAATAATTTCTGACACGAAATTATTGTTAGTGGCCAGAATTGGATACAATACTATACATGCGGCGTAACTAGTGTGAGGAGAGTGGGCCTAGTAGTACCTCAGGGGACTGTGGTGGTTCAAGTAGTTAAGATGCTGAACTCAACGACTGGAAGGTCGGAGTTCAATTCCCGAGTACTGCACAACGGAGCAAGCTCCAATCTCTGTCCCAGCTCCTGCCAACTTAGCATTTCGAAATTGCAAGTAGATAAATAAGTGCCACTTCTATGGGAAGGTAAACCGTGTTCTATGCACTCTGGTGTCGAGACATGCCTGCCACATGTCCACAGAAACATCTACAGACGCAGACTGTGACTATAAACAGGGATGAGCACTGAACACTAGAGTCGGATACAACTGGCTTTCGAGCAAGGGCAAACTTTGCCTTTACCTAGTAGTACCTCACAGGTATTGGAGACTATACTTCTGTTAATGCAGCCTACAACAGTATTGGCCTTTTCTGCAGCCACATCACACTGTTGACTCATATTTAGCTTGCAATCTTTGTAACAATGCTGTGTAGAAGACTTTGTGGTCCTGCTTCACCTTTCCTTGATGATCCTGGCCCATTTCTTGGACTCCTTCACAAGGTCTCTAAACTGGTCATTGGTGACGATGATGCCGTCGGTCGTCTCCGCTAGCCTGAGCATGAACCTGGACAGGCCAAGGTGGGGTGAGTGGAGGAACCATAGAAAGAAAGAGGAAAAAACAGTGAAAACCTTAAAGAAACTTAGTATTACCATGTTCAGCTTAAACAGTTTCAAAATTCTTCCCATGGAGACATGCTTTCATTTGTCGAGCCACAGATCCTTGTCATGCTGGAAAGGATATTAGGGTGGGTGGGTGTATGATTTATTCTGGATCTCACTCCTACCTCCATTGTGCTGAATGAGACTTATCCCACTCCCTCCTGGAGTTATATATACAGTACTCCAAGAAGATAGAGACCAAAGGGGCCAATCTAGCTTTCAAAGCTTATTTACCAGAGAATGCCCAGACATTTAAAAATAAGTGCTGATATTTCCATTAATTATTAACTGATTTTTCCCACTCCCTTGAATAAAGTCCATTCATGGGGACTGGAGACCTTTCTGACCCTGGACAGTCTTACGAATGGTTTTCTCTTTCCCATGCCAGTGGCATGTAGCAGCCCAAACCAGCACAAGAAATGGGCAGCCTTCCAGATTCTGTCAGACTACAAAACCCATGGTATTTCATTTTGTGGGTTTGGGTTGATGGGCACTGTAGTCCAACAAAATCTGGATGCTCTGGGCTTAATGACTGGACTTCATCTGGGCAGAATCCAAGAATCATTGGGACAGATTTATTTTCATTCTCTCAAGCTATCCTACCTTATAATGTCGATGTGACGTTAAAAAGGAAGAACTATAGATAGCTCACGAGTCAAGGCACCTCCCCAAAATTTCAGAGATGTGACCTCTATTCTGTGAGTGTCCAATGTTCTTGTCTTTCAAAAAGCAATTAAAATTTATTTATTTATTTATTTATTTCTATGAATATTTGGGAAACCAACAGCGTTCTCACCAAGTCTCACTCTTATGTCTAACGAAGTGGAACTTGATCCAAGAAAGCGAACATTAAAATACAGCAGCTAGTCTTTAAAGTGTCACTTTTTTTGTCATTTTGTTTTGTTTACTCTCTCATATGCTTGAAACACAGACTAACAGGGCTACCACTTCAAAAAATGTCAAGCACTATCTTTCTTTCTCAATGCATGATGCAATGGTGACACAGTGGTTAAACTACTGTACTGCAGTCAAAATGCTGTGAGTTCAATCCTGACTGGGATCAAGTTTGACTCAGCCTTCCATTCTTCCGTGGTCAGTAAATTGACTACCCATCATGTTGGGTGCAAAATGCTAATTATCTGTACAAACCGCCCATAGAGTCCACTAAGCACTATGGGATAATATGTACGTGTAATTACTAGTGCTATAGCCTTTTTTTTCTTTTTAAAAAATAGAATTTTATCAGACATTTGTAATTGGGTTTTTTTAATATACAGTATATATATATATACATCATGACTCAAAATGCACAAGTAAAACCCTCCCCGCCCCTTTCACACCCGTCCCATCGACTGGCAAGATTCATTTCCGGCTTTGGTCTCAAGCGAAGGCTCACGGACTGCACAGCAAAGCATCAAGAATATAGGGCATCTTGCAATCTGGAAAACCCAAACTGGGGTGGAAGGAACTAGGGAATTTCCAAATTCAGGCAAAAAATGGCAAAACAAAAACCACAGAATTCTTGTCTTTAAAAGGCCACCATGTATGCAATCAACTTGTGCAAATTATTACTGATTCACCAATTGTTTAATGATTACTTATTCATTCTTAATTCTTCCTTCCAACATGCACAAGCCCTCCCAAAAATAATGGCAGCTGGAAAATCAGTACATACCATATATACACCAGTGTAATTGCATTAGAGACTGCAGTGGCTTAGTGGTTAAAACACTGAACTTGATGACCAGAAGGCTTGCAGGTCAGCCATTCGAGACCCGAATGCTGCATGACTAAGTGAGCTCCCGTCTCTGTCCCAGTTCCTGCCAAACTAGCAGTTTGAAAGCCAGAAACTGCAAACAGATAAAGAGATACCACTTCAGTGGGAAAGTAACAGCGTTCTGTGCTCTGCGGTGTGTAGTCATGCCTGCCACATGGCCACAGAAATGTCCCAGATGCAGATAGCGCTGGCTCTTTGGCTGTAAACAGAGATGAGCACCAAACCCTTGAGTCACATACAACTGGCTTTTGAGCAAGAGCAACTTTTCCCTAATCGCGTTAGGCCAACACAAAAGAGTGAAACCTGCTAATTGATGAATTCCCAATCAACTATCTAGCTGCATTCTGGATCACACAATTAGAGCTAGAAATCACAACTAGAATTTCAGTCACGAACTCAGGAACTAGCAGGTATTCACTGGTCTGAGGAATAAGAATAATCACTTGGGATCTGGCCATAACTAATAAGGTAATTCTGTTTTTGTCACTGTTATTGTTAGGTTGCTCTGGTCTATAGTAATGTATATATGCATTGATATTTGGGGTGTATCTCTGGCTGTTCGTGGTCGCATGGATTCAACACAGGACTAATTCACCAAAATCAGTTCCTGGCTCAGTCCCTTTAACCCTGTTTTGCACTTGGCTGGCGGACTTTGGGGTCATAGTAAAAAAAAAGGCTCTGAAATTCCATCTGCTTAGAACATTAAAAAAGTTTAACCACTGTTCTTACTAGAGGGTTACTAGAGGACATTGTCTGTGGCTGCTCTCAGATTGTGTAATGCTCTCCCTCAGGAGATTAGGTTAACTCCCTCCTTTTTATCTTTCTATGGTGGCTCAGTGGTTAAGTAGCTCGCCTTTTTAGCTGGAAGGCTGGCAAGTCAGCAGTTCAAGACCCAAGTACTGCATGACGGATTGAGCACCCGTCTCTGTCCCAGCTCTTGGAGACATGAAAGGAGCCTCATTTGGGCGTTCCCTGAGCTGGGGTATTTTTTTAATTAATTAATTAATTAATTTTGCTTTCTAAGTTAATTGTTATTTTTAAGTATTTTTAGTTACTTAATGGATTTTTAAAAATTACTGTATTTAATTGCCTTTTAATTTGTAATTTACTGGTTTCCCCCCATAAAGTCTTATTCCTCTACTACAAGCACCAAAGTCTTCCTGTCCTAAGATCTTATGTAAGATTTTTCCTTCCAGCCATGCTGAATTTCCACCATTTTCTCTACAATCGCTGCACCAAACTTAAGCATTCGGCTACTGATGCTCTCTGGGAACATTCTGTGACTTCGCAGTAGCTGAGCCAATGGCCAGGAGCAAGGAGGAAGAGTTGATCAAAACCAGGCAAGAGCCAATACTTGTAGACATGTGAAACATTCCACAGTGCAGACTGAGAGCTGGACTAACCTGTCATCATACGGTACAACGCCTTTCCCATCTATTTTACGCGAAGGGGTAAGAGAGAGGATGCTTAAGTTCAGCAACTCAACCAAATAATGCTTCTCTGCAGATGGGGAAGACAGGAAGGCATAAAAGAAGAAAAAAAGAACCATCACAAAAAATTGGAGTGTAAAAGCCAAGACATCAACATCACACAAACAGAACCAGGCTGCACCAAACGGAGCCCTAATCCCATTGCCTGGCAATAAATCCCACTGGTCTGTCAAGATTTTATGAATTGCAGTATGCAGAATTGCACATTCAGATGACATCTTGGTTAGAACCTGGGTAGGCAAACTTGTGCTTTTCACAGATCTTGAACTAAAGCTTCCAGTATCTCTAAATCAGCATGTAATAAAAACTACAGGAGGCCATCACCCAAAATATGCAGAAATTAGCATGCAGCTAATCTCCCAGACTGCAGTGGGTTAGTGGTTAAGATGCTGCACTTGATGACTGGAAGGTCGGAAGGTCAGCAGTTCAAGACCCAAGTGCTGGTCCCAGCTCCTGCCAACCTAGCAGTTTGAAAGCAAGAAATTACAGGTAGATAAATAGGTAGCACTTTGGTGGGAAAGGTAATAGCATTCCATGCACTTCAGTGTCTAGTCATGCCTGCCACGTGTCCATGGAAACATCTGCAGACACAGACAAGCTGGCTTTTTGGCTATAAACAGAGATGAGCACTGAACCCTAGAGTCAGATACAATTGGCTTTCAAGCAAAGGCTACCTTTACCTTTACCCTAATCTCCCTGAGTTATGAGTATTTGACCAGGGAGATCTAGGTTCATTTCCCTCCTCCTTCATGAACCTCAGTGAGTGATCTCCATCCAGCCACTACCTGTCAGCTTGACCTGCATCACAGGGGTGTTGTGAGGTAAAATGGAGAGGTGTCACTGGCTGACTGACTGACTGGCCGGCCGGCCGGCCGACTGACCAACCAACCAATTGATCTCACCTCTCACATTGGAATCTTCTTCCATTCGATGCTGAGGTACCAAAACTGTCAATTCTCGGTGGCCACGATCCCAGAAGAATTGTACTGCCAAAGCAATCCCCCGGCACGAGAAGAACTGGTTGAGTCCATGCCTGTGAGGTAAAGAAGGTGGCACTTAAAGACATCTGTGGGACCATGTCTGCTCAAGTGTAGGAACAGTCACTTAGGTAAGTCCAGAGTGAGCTGTGTGTAAGAGAATACCACACACTGATCTAACACCCAGGCTCTAACATCCCACTGACCCAGGAGGCTCATTCCCACTGACCCAGGCATAGCCTCTTAAGCCTGTGATGGCGAACTTTGGCACTCCAGATGTTCTTGGACTTCAATTCCCAGAAGTCCAAGCCCCCATGAATCCACACGAATGGGTTTACTGCGATTCATCCACCCCGCCCCGCCCCACCCCAGTCACTCCTGGAAGCAGAAGTAAAACGCACTCGTATACGCACATTTTACTTCTGCTTCCAGGAGCGATAAAGGCGGCGCAGGCCGGATGAATCGCAGTAAACCCATTCGTGCAGATTCATGGGGGCTTGGGCTTCTGGGAATTGAAGTCCAAGAACATCTGGAGTGCCAAGGTTCACCATCACGGTCTTAGGCTAACCTATGCCACAGGCAAACAAAAAGAGCCTTATGTTCTTACACAATACAACGGCAGGAGAAAGGTGATACCTTTATTGAATCACTAAAATTCAAACATTACACAAGCTTTTATGATTCAAGATCATTTCTCCACACAAAGGTTTTTGTGTTGCCTTCTTCTCCAGCCAAACAGAAACTTGCAGTTTCAAAAGAAGGTCATTTGAGTAATGGGACATTATGTGTACAGTACACTTGGTTTCCTGTGCTTCTGGAATGGAGGATGATATCAGCCGATATGTGTGCAATGCAGCCTCCTGTTTCTCCCTGCTTACCGCCAAGAAGCAAAGCCTGGGACAACATCTTGTCATGAACGTTTGGGACTTTCATTGATAATTTTCCTGCACTACCCAGAAGAAACTGGTGGATGTCTGAAAGAGTGATCTTGAATTACAAAAGCTCACATAATATTTGATTTTTTGTTGTTGTTTTTACTACTCCACATGGTTAATGAGATTGTTAGAAAATTAAGCATCATGTAGAGCAGAGGTACCCAAACTTTTTGGGCTGTGGGCAGATCATGTGGTTCAGGAAGCCAGTCACTAAGGGCTGGGTGCGACCCCCGACGCCAATTCATCCAGCCCGCAAAGCCCTCATCGCTCCTGGAAGCGGAAGTAAAATGCGCCCGTATGGTCTTAAGTGACTGGCTTCCTGAACCACATGATCAGCCCACAGCCCAAAAAGTTTGGGCCCCCCTGGTCAAAATGATGGCACCCTCTTGGCTTTGTCCTTGTCCAAAAGATTTCAACCATAATTTAATATACAGTATAAGAGCTTTGGAGAAAGGACAGAATTCCACATTTTGTTGGTCTCGAATTCCCAGGGGCTAAGACTCATAGTCCATACTTTGTCCAGTCCTGATATACTTGATTGTTAAGTTTTGAGTTGATTCTCCAGCCTGAAAGAATAGTTAGAGCTATTTCCATCTTCCAAACGACTTAGCCTATAATGGTGTTCCCTGTAAGCCAGATTCCAGATCTATATTCAGTTTAGCCAATCAGAAGCTACTCTCTGGCATGCATATTCCATCTTCCTTCTTCAAAGTAAATTAACCCTTTCCCTCTCACTGACATCATAATAATTTCCTGTCAGAAATTATTCTGGGTTGAAAGGATTTTTGCTGGAGAAACTCCACTCCGGGGACGGCCAAATGAGGCTCCTTTCATGTCCCCAAGATCTTTTCCCCACCAAAGTGGTCCCTATATATCTACTTGCAATTTCTTGCTTTCGAACTGCTAGGTTGGCAGGAGCTGGGACAGAGATGGGCACTCAAACTGTCATGCAGTACCCAGGTCTCGAACTGCCAACCAGCCTGCCTTCTAGCTTACAAGGGGAGCTTCTTAACCACTGAGCCACCGCAACCCCTCTCACTGACATTAACTGTGACTTTAACTGTGGCTTAGAGTGACCTGTGCTAACCATGGTAAATACTAACCACAATGACCCAGATAAAAGAAATTATGAAACCATCTGTTAAACCAAGATAGTGAGGAAAATTGGATAGTTAACACTTTGTGCCTCTAACTCTAAACTACCATTAATAACAGTAGATGAAGGGAGGAAAAGAGAACATTTGACTGATGAGGAGAGCAGCGACAATCAATACACATTGTCATGGCGGGTTCCCAAACCCCAAAGCATGGCTGGCATAGAATTAGAATTAAGTCTGTACTGGTTCTTCCTGCTTTCACAACACCTCAGCTCTGAAACATGAACAGCTTTTCACAAGATCTAAAAATATTGAGATGCTAGGGATGAACTATTCCACAGAAGAAAATGTAGAGATTGGAGGCAAAGGAAGAAAAATCTAGTTTTCAAAAAAAAAAAAAAAAGTACCCAAAGTAATACAAGAATGCCAATGAAAGATGTTCAACACTGGCCAGGTTATCCTGCTATGGTAATAGAGCAGACCATACTGCCAGCAACTCAGTGTGGAGTGTCAGGCTGCAGTTAACTAACCTGACAACTCTGAGGACTAACAACTTGGGTGCCAAAGTCCACAGGGAAGGGTGATGGTCCCCAAGTGGATTAAATCCCACTTGAATCCATCTTGATGGAGGGCAGCAGCTTCATCAATACTGGCCTGGGGCCGATGAGGACTTTGCGTGCCAAAAAGACTCAGGACCAGAAAGTGACTTGCAGAACCGCATCAGTGGTATGAGGTCCTACTGCGATGCAGGAGGCAAAAGAAAGGGCACGACATTATATTCTCAGGACAATCTTCATGGCCGATTGCCATGATGATCGCCTATATTTGGACTGAGATATGGTAGAACAAGAACTAGCAGACCAACACAGATTTGGGATGACTACTAGATGGGGTCATATGGAGCTGCTGACCAATAATATAACCATTCTCTCTATGGATACATAAAGGACATCAGTGTGTTAAAACTCTTGCTTTGGATAAAACTTTGGATAAACTAACCTCATACCTTGAGTAGGAGGAAGTGAAAAAGCGAGTCTCTTGACTCTCTTGTACTCACATCATAGCAACGTTGCTGCCATCAATGATGACCATCCGTAGATTCTTCTTTCCTGGGGTGTTGGCCAACTTGAGCTGGAACTCAGTCTGCAGGGCCTCCTCGAAGCGCTGAGCTCCGGTTACTGTAGAAATGGCGCCTTGGTAGGGGAGCCCTAAGCTACTGTTTTCTGTTGAACAGCTCTCTTCAGAATTTGACGCACAACACAAAGAGATGGCACCAGAGGAAGCATCCTGAGGGAAAGCAACTTCTGGGTTAACCGGTGATACCCGGGTAGCCTCATGGAAGGGGCCCCCACGGCGTGTCTCATACTCAGGTCTCTGCTGAGAAGATTCCCCTTGATTCAAGATGGCTGTCATCTGAGTACCCAATGGCCCTCCTTGTTCCAGTTTGGCTGCTGAAGATGGCATCATACCTTCAGACTCCCCTTGTGGCTCTCCTTTCTCATGCAGCCTCCTCAACAGATCTGCCAGTGGGGCTCCTGTCTGTATCTCTGTGGAGATCTCACTTGGAGAGTAACCACAATTTGCCACGGCTGTCTTGATGAGGTCTCTAAAGTATTTATCTTCATCCTCCCTCTCTTCTGGGGAAAGCCCTCTTCCCCCAAGCTCTACTTGAGGAGGGCCAAGATTTTCTTTCTGGGATATGCCTGCTTCTGCCATCTGGACCCTGTCCAAGATAGTCGAAGGCGCTTCCTTTACCCCACCCTCCAACAATATCTTCTTGACCACCCGCTCCTCGTAGCCCATGGTCTTGAAGAAGTTGAGTCTCATTTTGAATTCCTTCTCAGTCCAGGAGGACAGATGGACGTTCGACAAGGACTCTTCCTCACTTGACTCCTCAGGCAAGCTGACCGGGCTTGACTCCTTCACACCAAAAGAGTCCTTCCCTTCTTCCCGCTTATCCTCCCAGGACTCAGCCAGCCCTGAGCAACCAGGAAAAAGCTGGACCTGGTGACTATTCTTTGTAACCGGAATGGGTTGAGGGGAACTCCTGGGAAGGGCCGGCCTCAAGCCGCTCATCGTCTCTGGCCAAGCCTGAGGACCAGGCAAGTTAGGTGAGAAGTCCTGAGGCCTAGTGTGCCATTCGTACTCGGTGAGGCCTTTGGGGAAACCAGTCCTTGACGCCTGAGGAACAGGATGGTCAGGAGTCCTACCAACTGCGGGAAGCACATTCGTTGTAACATTTCGTGGCCTAGCAGAGCAGTGCAGTTGCGTTGGATGTTGGGGTTTCTGAGGAGATTCTTGAGGCTCAGCGAAGCCCAGAAGCTCGTCAACCCTTGAATCTCTAGTTCTGATCTGGTCTTGGATTCTGCAGAGACCCAGAGATGTGTCAAAAGTGTTCTGAGGCCTTTTTGGTGACCCGTTGCCGCCGCTATACATAGTTCCTTGCCCCCACTCCAACGAAGAGTTTTCTCCAGAACTGTGAGGTCCCCAACACCCGTTGACTTGTCTTTCTTCCCTAGCTTCTTCCTGAATCTCCTTGACTAAGTTGAGCAACTCTTCCTTGACCGCCGTGGGCAGGATCAAGAGGTCCACGGCATGTTTGTCGTCGTAGTTCTCCACTAAGTCCCGGAAAGTCCGCTTGACCTGAGCTTCCCGTTCCTCCGGCAGCTTGGGGTTCTTTTGGTGCTTTCCCACAAACTCCTGGATCCGGCTCTGGGCCATGACAAAAGCTTCAGCTGAGCCGGAGATCGACAGAGCTCCAGGGTGAAGCACAGAGAGGTGAGCGGAAGTCCCTTGGATGAGGCAGTCCAGGAACAGGCCATGAGCCCCTGAAAAAATGCACTGCATATCTTTTGGGTAATGGACTTCATCATTCAGCTCCGGAGCACAGAGGCCTTTGATGTATTCCTGGACAAGACAGGAAAACAAGATGTAATAGTGTCACTGTAGAATGTTATTCACAGAAAACTAGAGCAGAACATTTTTCAAAGGCAAAACTTACAAAGGTTTTTCTGTAACTGCAGTACTTCTGTCCTGAAAATAACAGGTAATATAACAATGCGCAACAACAGTTTTGCTACTGGGAATAACACATGTGATTTACATGCTATTGAGTGTGCCGCATCAAACTCAGAATTTGCCTATCACACACAGATTTTAAGGCGTGCAAAGCTGTTCAAATGGCTGGTAATTGGGTAATGTATTTTTACATAGGAACAAATTTAACAGTTGCAGCTACCACCATACCTGCTGCCGCATCAGCTGAGCCACGTCCCCTGGTGGCATGCATGTTCCAGCAGCCTGGCCAAGTCAGTGAGCTTACGCCAGAAATAGGTATATAAGGTGAAATGGACCAAGGGCTTGTCTCTAGTGTGAAACCATCTTATTGGATAGCCCGTTAGTGACCAGCTTCCTGAACCACATGATTGGCCCATGGCCCAAAACGTTTGGACACCCCTGGATTAGACCAAGTAGCAGACAATATTTTGTGTGTGTGTGATGCAGTATAATGAAAAGATATAATAAAAACCAAATAGCACCATTTCAAAGTTAAATTTTCTCTCTAGATAAGTATTTATAATGCAACATCCCTTATCCTGTTGTGTAATTCTGCCCATGCAACAGAAGTGATGCACCAAAAACAGCAGATTGCTGCTAATCAAGAAGTTCCTTTAAAAAAAAAATGGGGGTGCGTATAACTAATGCATAATGCAGAAAGTTGCACTTACAGTTAACTTTTTCATTTGCTGACAGTAACATCAGTGCTGTTGTGGAGATGGAGCTACACAAACAGCTGTTTGTGTTGCTACAAGACACTGTATTTAAAACACGCACACGTGTATTAATGCATTGATCTTTGAAGATGCTAAAAAAATTAACAATATGTAGCACCGTCAAGATTATTTTTGTTAAATTGTAGCTGTGTTAGTCTGTGCAAGCATTATCAGATAATAAATAAAATAAAAAGAGAAAAAAATAATTTTTAAAAGATGGGAAGGAAAGGTTCCACAGAGCCCTGGTGCCACAGTGGTTAAATTACTGCACTGCAGCCAAAACTGCTGACTTTGAGTTCAATCCTGGCAGGGATCAAGATTATGAACCACCCAGAGAGTGCACTAAGCGCTATGAAGAGGGGACATATAAGTGTAATTGCTATTGTTGACTGATAAACACACTGAATCCAGGTTACAAAGTATTACCGTATATACTTGACTATAAGTCATCCCGAATATAAGTCGAGGTACCTAATTTGGACCTCTAAAACTAGGAAAATAGATTGGCCTGAGTATAAGTCAGGGATGGAAAATGCAGCAGCTGCTAGTGAGTTTCAATAATAAAAATACATGAAAATATGGTAAAATTAATTAATTTAGATATTTGTGGGGGTATGTTTTTAAGTTTTTATGGTAGTGTTAGTGCTTTTTTTTTTTTACTGTACCACTGCAGTTTTGGAACCCTTGGGGTAGTTTACCTGAATATAAGTTGAGTCCCCTTTTTGGTACTCATTTGGGGAGCTAAAAAACTAGACTTATACTCAAGTATATACAGTATGAGTACTTCTCCTCTTGTCCAGATCTTTGCAAAGTTATTTTTTTACCTTGGCTCTCTGTAGATGTTCCCGGTGTCCTTGGAGCTGCAACCAGATCTTCCTTGCCCCCTGGGGGTCTCCACTGGGGCTCTGTACTGACCCCAAGACCCCCAGGATGTTTAGCTCTACACCAAACAGGCGCTCGATGCGCGGGCGGTGCTGGGTCACCATCTCCTGAGCTTCTTCTGGCACGGCGAAATCATCCAGGGTCCTGCCACCACTCAGCATGATGGGTGAGTGCAGAGGCTCTCTCTTTTGGTGTGTCGCACTGTGCACCGTGACTGCCACTGGTTGTCAAACGCCTAACGAGCTGTGTAAGAAAATGACCCATTAAAGCTGATCATGAGTCACTTTTCATATTTGCCAGGGAATTTACACTGATCCCTTCAACACTTTATAAGCCAATATTCAAAATGCAGATGTTCATTTTTCTATGCCCTGTTTTAATCTGACCGCACTGACGTAATTATAAGCAATGTGGAGATATACCTAACATTTGAACTTTGTGCTCCATCCACAATAAAGTTATAAACTGCAATGCACAAATGCTGATGCTGAAATAAACTTGCTAGTCTCAAAACTCTATAAGACTCCTTTTTAAAAAACATTTTCTTTCCTCCTTTTTGTTGTTTTAAAAAAGAAGAGTCCTCGACCAATCTTATATTTAAACAAAGCTAATTAGAAAATTTTGAGAGTCCCCTGGACAGCGAGGAGAACAAATAGGTCAGTCTTAGAAGAAATCAACCCTGACTGCTCCCTAGAAGGTCAAATAGTAAAGATGAAGATGAAGTACTTTGGACATCAAATGAGAAGAGAGGATTCACTTGAGAAAGCCTCGATGCTGGGGAAGGTGGAGGGCAAAAGAAGGAGGGGCAGCCAAAAATGAGATGACTAGATGGTATTGTGAATGCAGTGGGCACAGAGCTGGGCGGGCTGAGGAGGATGGTGGAGGCCAGAGGTGCCTGGAGGTCAATGGTCCATAGGGTCACAAAGGGTCGGAATCGATTGTGCAACTGAACAGCAACAACAAAATTAGAAAATTCATTTGTACATAGAAAGTACTGTATACCAGTAGTACACTTGAATCACAAGCTCTTATTAGGATAGCCTCAATGATCACCATTCCCAAGGGAAGCAAAGAGGATGTGGATAACCATACACACCCACACACCAATTCTAGCTCTTTTCATGGCCCTCAGGAGAAGTTCTTTTGTAAGGCTAAGGGGTCTTAAATGCTTATTCTGACCAATGCAAAATATCTCCCACAGCCACAGGGATAGTTCAGCATGTGATACAGCTGCTGAGAAAATTAATTTCCGACAGTGGGAAACAGCAAAGAGAAAGGAAAGTCTGGAGTGGGTGGCAGCTAATCTCAAGGTCCCTGCTAATCTCAAATTCTCAAGGTGCTGGTTATAAGAGCACAAAAGACTGGCAGGAAATCAAGGAGCTAAAGGGTTGGCTGGGAGAGAAGGTTGTTTTGAAGAATTCATTCATTCATTCATTCACATTTATACCCAGCCTGTTTGATGCACGCACCACTCAGAAAAAAAAATCAGGGAAAGAAGAAAGTACAGTACAGTATCAGCTAAAGTTGGGCTTTGAGGAAGACAAAATCCCATAGGGTAGAGAAAAAGACACAAAACATAAACTGTCTCCTATGCTAAAGACACCTAAAAATCTCAACTTTCTGTTTTGTTTCTGTGACACGGAGAGAGAAATACATTATTTTGGATTATTGGTTTTCTTGTCAGAGATTAATCAGGTTGAACAGATTTTTAGGGGATGCCCGAATAAGGCTCCTTTCATGTCCCCAAGTGCATAAAAAGATCTTGTTGATGTATAAATACAACATCCAAATAAATTTTGCAAAGAGCAGAATTGGGAGGGGAAAACACAGCCCCTCCTCAGGAAAAAGACATTGTATGGTTTAGGAAGGGAAATAGGTTCAATGTAAACACACTACATAGATCTTCTTCTTCTTCTGCCATATGAGAATCTGAATACTGGCAATCCTCATGGCAATCAACCATGAAGACTGTCCTGAGACTATAATGCAGTGGCTTTTCATCTGCCTTCTGCATCACAGAATGATACCCGTACCAAGGATCCAGTTTCCCATATCACTTTCTATTCCTGAGCCCTTTTGGCACACAAAGTTCTCCTCAGACCCGGGCCAGTACTGATGAAGATGCTACCCTCCATCAAGATGGATTCAAATGGGATTTAATCAATTGGGGGCCATCACCCTCCCCTGTGGACTTTGCCACCCAAGGCCATTTGTCCTTGGGACTACATAGATCAAATAAATGGGGGGGGGGGCACAAATAAACCCAACAGTTTGGTTATCTGTTGTGGATTCAAGTGAACGATATTCAGTTTGACAAAATGGTGAAGAAGGACTGATAGAAAGACCAAGTAAGAAATGACTTTACTTTTCAATTGGACAGCGAGGAATCTTGTGGCACCTTAAAGACGGCTACATTTATTGGGTTGAAATATTACCAGTGGTGGGCAGCAACAGGTTCGCATACACACACACCAGCAGGAGGGGTAGCAAAATTTGGTGGCCTTTGGGCAGGGGCGTGGTGAAATTGGGTGGCCTTCGGACGGGGTGGTGGTAGTGAAATTGGGTGGCCACGGCCATCTCCCTGCCTTTCCCAGACTAACACGGCTACCATTTAAAGTTTTATTCTGTGCAAGCATATCAGAGAGTAAACAAAACAAAAAGACAAAAACGTTGTGGCACCTTAAAGACTAACTGCTGTATTTTAATGTGAGCTTTTGTGGATCAAGTCCACTGGCTCTTTAGCTATAAACAGAGATGAGCACTGAACCCTAGAGTTGGTAATGACTGGCTTTCGAGCAATGACAACGTTTACCTAATAACAGAAGATCCATGATTGGTATTCAAATTTGACATCAGGTTTTGTCCCTGCAAGTGGTTCAAGGCCTCCCTTGCTCAAAAGCCATTCATATCCAACTCTAGGGTGCAGTACTCATCTCTATTTACAGCCAAAGAGCCAGTGCTGCCTGTGTTTGCAAATGTATACATAGCCACATGGCAGGCATGATATAGGTTCCACCCATGACATAGGCTCCACCCACAGTGTGGTAGCATTTTTTTTTTTTTTTTTTTTTTTGCTGCCCACCACTGAATATTACTTTTTGCATTCAATGACCTTTGGACTATGTGCTGTTCCTAAAATTTCCCCTGTGTTGTTCTCTTCCTGGTCTAGGCTGAGAAAACGCTCTGGAGTGTTCAAAGGCTTGCACAATTCATGCACTTGAAGATCTGACTGTCACCTCTCAAAAATGTTCATCCAGATTTTCAGGCTTTTTTTAAAAAAACAGAAAAATCATACCCACTTAATGAATGCCTCGTGTTATTAAAAAATAGTAGAATGACATATTACTAGAGCTTGAAAGTAATTAGTTACAAACGAAACCATTACTAGCAACTCATTTTAGTAGAGGGGGTGACAAGTAATGTAATTAGTAGTAGCATAGCTAAAGTAAAAATCATGTAATAAGTAACGGCAAAGTCGTATTTTAGATGTAACAGAATAATATTTCCTCACAGCTTTTCAAAGTTACTTTTGAAAGATACCTTTAAGAGCATTTTGACAGGGATCTTTTATCTCTGGCTCCACTGTATTATCCAATATGAACCACTTCACCATTGGCCTTTCCATAAATATTTGCCAGGTACAAAAAACATCACCCCCCCCCCCCAAAGTATCTATTTATCTTGCCATCCCCAACACTGTGCTATTAACACTGCTGATTATTACCCGGGTGAGGGAGGCATAGATAACCAGGAGAGCAACCTAAGTGAAATGAAGCAGTAAGTTCCTTTGCAAGGAATTAGTGATAAGAAAAATAAACGTATCTTTCTTTTTATAAAAGGCATTTCCCAAACTCACGTATATGGGTTCCTCCTTTGATCTCACTTGGAAACATTCGTATCCCTCCCCTCCTTCATTTTATCTGCCTACTGGAAACGTTCCTTTTTTTCATTTTATTTCCCTACTGGAAATATTCCTGTTTTCATGCTTTTTTAAAGTAGTTGAAATGTTCACTGAAAACGTTATTTTCGTTTTATTTCCCTACTGGAAACGTTTTTTACATTTTATTTCCCTACTGGAAACGATCCTTTCATACTCGCATACTTTTTTTTAATACATACCCAAACATCCATATACAGAATTCCAACACCCATATACCGTATATATATATACAAGTCAAACCTCATATAACACTAAAACCTGGTTCCACAAGTCTTGGTGTTATATGATTTTTAGTGTTATCCGATGCATGTTAAAATCCTATGGGATCCATAGAGATACATTGTAACCACACAGGCTTTAGCGGTTGTTATCTGAAGCATCCCATAGGATCTTAAGGTTATCCGATGCAATTCTTCCCCCCAGATTGCTTAATGTGATGCGATTTTAGTGTTATTCGATACTAATGTTATACAGTAATACCTCATATAACATTAGTATCGAATAACACTAAAATCGCATAACATTAAGGAATCTGGGGGAAAGAATTGCATCAAATAACATTAAGATCCTATGGGATGCTTCAGATAACAACCGCAAAAGCCTGTGTGGTTACAATGTACTGTATCTCTATGGATCCCATGATCAGATAACACTAAAAATCATATAACACGAAGACTTGTGGAACCAGGTTTTAGTGTTATATGAGGTTTTACTTGTATGAGGTATTACTATTACTGTAATTATGTACGTATGTATACATTGTGAGCCCATGTAATCCTATACACACAGACACTTAGATGTATGTACTGTATGTGTGTGTGTGTGGATACACTGTGAGCCCATATCATCCTGTAAAACAGATACAGTACTTAGATACTGTGTATACCGGATTAGATACACCATAACCCACCCACCCCCGCCAGCATTCTGGGACAGGTAGTCTAAAAAAGGGGGCGGGATCTATCCCACCCACCTTCACTCATCATCTCCCCCTCCCCAATAAGCAGCCAAAGATGTGAGGAAGAAAGGGGTTCCCACATCACACACACCCCTAAAATGTTTACCTCCCACCCACCCACCGACCCCTCCTCACCCTTCTTACCCCGGAGTGTCCACCACTACCACCAGGCAGGCTCCGCGTCGAGAAAGGGGGCGCCTAGTCCTCCTCCCTCCCTCCATCCTCTTCGGTTTCGGTTTCGCTTTCCCCCCCGGACGGGTCACCCCGAAACCTCCTCCTCCACCCGGAGCGCGACCTGCCCAGGCTCAGCCCCGGCTTCCATTTTGGCAACCAGGCGGGGCTGCTGCCGGAGTTTCCCCAGCTGGGCTGGGCTGGGCTGGGCTGGGCAGTAGCGCGTCGTTCCCCACCCACCTCCTACCCACCTCCACCCCAGACTTTCACTTGCCCGCTTCCTCTACCGGTTGAACTTCCTCCTTCCACCACCACCACCCGTCCCCCTTCCTTCTCCCCCCCCCCTCTCTTTTGCAAAATTTCGAGCTCAAGGCCTTTAGTGTTTATTGATTTAAATCTTTTTTGTCGCCATCGTTTCTGAGCATGGGCAGAGTGCTGCGCGCCCAGCCACCCCTCTTATTACGCCCGTGCTTAGATGGCTGGAGCGTTCCTTAAGCATCCAAGCGTCTTTGGTGCTTTTTCATTCTCTCAGGGCCAGGACAATACGTTACGTTACGTTACTTTTGCTTTACTTCGTCCCCTGGAAAAGGAACACGTTTCGTGGCCTGGAATCTGCACCAAAGTGAGGGTGGTGCATTTAGACTTGCGGCCAAGAGATTTTATTTTTATTTTACTTTGTCCCTTTGGGAAAAGAGCATGTTTTGTGGCCAGAATTCCTCCTTCCTCAAATTAGACCTGGCACCAGAGAAAGACAATTTTGAAGCATTGCCATCCTCAGCCTCTGATTGGTTTTCGTTTGCTTTTGTTATGTGCCATTGAGTTGACTCCAATGGCACATAACATGAACCATTCCCAAACTGTCCTGTCCTCAAAAGCCCTGCTCAATCCTACAAATTACAGCCTGTGGCTTCCCTTAGGAAATCGATCCATCTGGCATTTCCTACTACCTTCTGTCTTTTTAGGATGGGCTCATAAAACTGACCCAACCGGTCTATTGCTTTTGTGTCTTTCTGTTAATGGCATTGTAAGTCCACAGGAAAGGGGGATGATGATTCCCAAGTGGGTTAAATCCCACTTGAATCCATCTTGGTGGAGGGTTGCATCTTCATCCATCCTGGCCTGGGGCTGATGTGGACTTTGTGTGCCAAAAGGACTCGGGGCCATAAAGTGACTTGCGGAATTGGATCAATGGTATGGGTGTCACACTGCGATGTGGAAGGCAGATGAAAGGCCACTACATTCTCAGGACAGTCTTCATGGCTGATCTCCATGATGATCGCCAATATTTGGATTCAGATACGGCAGAAGAAAAAAAGAAGATAATGCTAAGGTTATATGAAATGTTCAAAAAATGGGCTTGGTATGGTTGCCACCACAGTGGGTTTCCATGGCTGAAAAGGTATTTGAAGTCTGATATTCTACGTGTTGCGTCACTCTGACTCATTTTTGCTACAGTTGTACAGGTTTTGGACTGTGTTGTCACATGTTATTGAGTAACACCCAGTTTACAGTGACCACAATAGGCTTTTCAAAGTACAGTATGAGAGATATTTAAGAAGTAGTTTTACCGAGTATATCCGAGTACAGTACTATATACATTTTTTCCTCCCTGAAAATCATTTTCAGGAAAAATACCACTGTCATGAATTTGTTTAAGGTGGATCTCAGCTTGCCATGAAGTGACCCACACACTATGATCACAGAGCCATCTACTGCAGCACTTACGAAATGAGACATGCGGGATTTGACACCGGGACTGCAATGGACTGCTGCATCCTTGAGGATATGGACAAGGTGAACCTTCACAGCCAGTCCATCTGGCATGGCCTCTTCTGCTTCCATGACAGTTGATAATCAGAATAATAAAATGGATCCTCCTCAGCTCATTTTGCCGTTGGGCCCAATATGATGGTTTCCAGTGGCATTTCCTCCACTGGGGGGGACCATCACCCCCCCCCCTTAAAGGGGCTCATCCGCCCATAGCCATTGGCTTCTTTAGGGAGTCAGGTTATTTACCACCACCCAACACTTGCCATTGAGTTACTGGCTGTATGGTCTATCTCAGTGGTGCCATATGGGCGCATTTTACTTCCGCTTCCAGGAGAGATGAGGGTTTTGTGGGCCGGATGAATTGGCGTCGGGGGCCGCACCCTGAACTACATAATCGGCCCACAGCCCAAAAAAGTTTGGGCACCCCTGGTCTATCTACTCCATTACCATAGTGGGATGTCAACCCACACACTCTAGCTGGCTTACAACACAATAATAAAAATAAAAATCGTTACAATAATAAAAAAGATATGTGCTAATATTTTGTTTTATTATTGCAAATTGTTCGCTTACTCTTGTGTGTTGTATATTATTGTGTGCCACCCAGAGATGTTTACAACAACTGGGCCATGAATAAACAAACAATGCTTTACAGTACTGTACTTGGTTATGCTGCCTCAGGCAAAAGTATTACAGTAATGCTCACCTGCTTTTTACAAAAATACATTTTTAAAATTATTTTATTTTATTGGTTATTTCCTCTTTTGAATGCGGGTGCTTCCAGGAAGAGATTTCTGTATGTATGTAATTATGTTGCCTCATCCAAGAATTTTTCAGAGGCCATCGATGATGTCCTCTGCCCTTGGTTTCCTGTCCCACCCACCCCGGCCACCACTTGTCTTCTCTCTTTGCGCTTGTGCATACGCAGTAAAGAAGAAACGATACAGTCCTCCATCTAGAAATTACCTTGAGTTTCGTAAAGGAAATGCTTTGAGATATAAATGTGGTGCGGATGCGTACGGCTGCCTGGAAAGTTCCTCTTTCTTTTCATAGGGAGAGAAGGCTGTCCCCTTGCAAAAGGATCTGGTTGTGTGTGTTTTAGAGACAATTTTTATACTATAATAATAATTTTGTGTCAGAAATTATTCTGGGTTGAAAGGATTTTTGTGAGAGAAACTGCTCAGGAATGCCTGAATGAGACTCCTTTCATGTCCCTAAGAGCTGGAACAGAATGGGCGCTCAATCTATCATGCAGTCCCCAGGCCTCAAACTGCCAACTTGTCAGCCTTCCAGCTAACAAGGCAAGCTTCATAACCAGTGAGCTGTCGCAGCCCCACTAATTTTTATACTGCCCATCTGAGATGTTTCCCACTCTGGGAGGTGTACAAATAATTAAACGAACAAGCAACAATACTGTACAACAAACAATAATAATAATAAATCAAAATATCTGAGTTGCCTGTGAAAATTAGACCTGCTTCCACAATTATGGCATTTCATAAACAGCTAAACACATACCTTTTCTAACCAGCATTTCCCTCTTAAGTAAATTGATTACAAATGTGCAAGATTCCTCAACTAAAGAATGCTATTATTTTCAACTTAATTTTAATTAAATTCTGATTTGTTTTTGCCAGTTACATATATTTTGGGTGTGAATAGAAAACATAGTAGAACTCTGTACATTTAT
Organism: Furcifer pardalis; assembly: GCA_030440675.1. Classification (NCBI taxonomy): domain Eukaryota; kingdom Metazoa; phylum Chordata; class Lepidosauria; order Squamata; family Chamaeleonidae; genus Furcifer; species Furcifer pardalis. The sequence continues at coordinate 7,463,138 of CP126897.1, forward strand.
TAATGCCACCTGGGTATGTATTTTATTAATGTTTATCATTTATTTTATTTTGTTTGGATTGGCTTTGTTTTATATTATTGTTTTGTGGGTTATTTATTTCAGTGTGGTAAGCGGCCCAGAGTGCGGCTTGCACCAATTGGGGTGGGGTATAAAATGAATGAACAAATGAATGACATCTGAGGCAAGCGACCTCAAATCTAAACATCTAACTTATTGGCAACGGGCAATCCAGATAGGCCCAGGGCAACTTCCAGAAAAAAGGGAATGTTAAACCACTTCTGTTCCACTGTTTGTTCTCTACCTAGAAAACCCTAGAAAGGGTCACTATAAGTTAGAATCAGCTTCAAGGCTGAATTATTTCGTGTTAGAAATTATTCTGGGGTGAAAGGATTTTGCTGGAGAAACTCCACTCAGGGGAAGCCTGAATGAGACTCCTTTCATGTTCCCAAGATCTTTTCCCACCAAAGTGGTCCCTATTTATCTACTTGCAATTTCTTGCTTTTGAACTGTTAGGTTGCCAGGAGCTGGGACAGAGACAGGCATTCAAACCATTGTGCAGTACCCGAGTCTTGAACTGCTGACTTGCCAGCCTTCCAGATAGCAAAGCGAGCTTCTTAACCACTGAGCCACCACAGCTCCTAACATCATTAAGAGGCACCAAACATCATAGTGTGTGCATTTCCTTCTTTCTCAGATCTCTTTTTATGCAATTTCACTGTAGCAATATAGTCAACATGATCCAACTAGCCATGTTCATATTTTTAAAATCCCATTTGACTCAAAGGTATTTAAACTACTTGCCACTAATTTGTTTAAAATCATGAGCATGTCAGAACCAGGGACTTAGAAAGGATTTGAGAAGCTTTGTAAGAAAACACAAGTCAAGACAACTATGTTCTCTGAGAAGGTGCAGAAGCCATGCTAAAAATAAGTTGGAAGAGCAGCTGTAGCCTACTGCAGTGGAGGCGAACCTATGGCATGCGTGCCAGAGGTGGTACTCGAAGGCCTCTCTGAGGGCACCCATGCGGTTGCTCCAGCACGAGTTTGCCCCGCCCCTCTGCCCAGCAGCCCAAAGGGAACGCTCTCTCTCTCCCCCAGCACAGTGTTTGCCCCACCCCTTTGCCCAGCAGCCCAATGGGAGCACTTCCTCCCTCCCCCAGCTCAGCGTTTGCCCCACCCCTCTGCCCAGCAACCCAATGGAAGTGTTTCCTTCCTTCCCTGTTGCCGTGTTGGCACATGGCAATAAATAGGTGGGTTTGCAGTTTGGGCAGTTGGTCTCTAAAAGGTTCGCCATCACTGGTCTGGTTTGAAGTATTCACCAAGCCAAGAAATTCATCTCTCTTTTTCAGTCTGATCTACCTTGCAGGGCTCTTAAGGGGATAAAGCAAGGAGCAAGTGAGCCACTCTTAAAGCAGCCTATAAATGTAGTTCATAAAATTAATAAATGCATGCAAAACGTTAAGCCACTGCTGTTTGCAAGGAGGAAGGACAACTGTTCCTTTGACTGTTTTCTCCGCCTTTCTTCCGGGTTTGCACCCGTGTTTACACCCACACCTCTTTCACACACATGCCTTTGCCCTACAGACCTGCCTTAATCCAGGGAAATTCCAGATTGCAAAAGCCACTGGACAAAGAGAAGACGATGCTGGGCTTTCCTTGCCTTTTCAAGCTTTCCTTTTTTAACCAGATTTTTTAAAAAAGGAAACAGTCCTGTTCAACTCTGTCTGTTTGAGGCTTGTTGTGGCACAAGTCCAATTTCAAATAAAAAAAGAACCAGGGATGCCATCATTCGTATGGTAATATTTCCTCTTTTTACAGAAAAAGGTCTGGTGTGTGTGTATGATTTTTTTTTAAATAAATTATCCTGCTACTTTCAATATTCCACTTTAAGATTTACCACTCAAGTGTTGGATTTCTTTATTGTTCTATCCCAGTGATGGCAAACCTTTTAGAAACTAAATGCCCAAACTCAACAGGCTGCTGTCTGTGCCACAGAGGGGCGGAGCAAACTCTGTGCTGGAGGGAGGGAGGGAGCAATCCCACTGGGCTGCTGGGCAGAGGGGCGGGGCAAACTCTGTGCTGGAACAACAACACACGTGCCCACAGAGAGGGCTCTGAGTGCCCCCTCTGGCACATGCGCCATAGGTTCTCCACCATTTCCTCATTCTTCCAGACCTCCAAAATACCTGGGGCATTACTAATTTCCCCAGGTAAAGGTCTTATTTGCTAGAAAGTCAGTCATATCTGACTCTAGGGGGCAGTGCTCATATCTGTTTACAGCCAAAGAGCCAGGGCTGTCTGTACAGATGTTTCCATGGTCATTTGGTAGGCATAACTAGACTCTGGTGCACACAGAACCCTGTTACCTTTCTTGCCAAAGTGGTACCTATTTATCTACTTGCAATTTCTTGCTTTTGAACTGCTATGTTGGCAGGAGCTAGGACAGACAACGGGTGCTTTCTGCTTTCCCAGGAAATAATTAACATAAGGAATAAAGGATTTGGAATATAATATAATATTGTTTATTGCACCAGTCATTGACTATGGCAAAGCATAAGAAGTAAAAACACTAGGATATAACATGAGCACAACAATTAAAAGTGACACAGTAAGATTTATACACATTAAGATTGCATACATAAGAGACAAACATTTACATGTAAAACAATTTAGTATTATTAAAATGTAGCTATTAGGGATGTCATTGGTGAGTTTTATCAGATTCCAGTTCTACTATCCTGGTTCCAAATCTCAATGCTAATTTGTAGGAAGAGAGTCCATATAATTCTTCCTGTGTCTAGCAGCCTTTACTGCAAATTAGGCAACATCTGTTGGGCAGAAATAAAGGAGGAAATTCAATGTTTTTCTAAACTGTCTTCCACAGTTGATAAGGCGTGAGCTGATAAGGACAGAAGGGAGGTGAGAAGACACAACAAGAACAGAACAACATTAAGTGGGCATCTTTTATTCTCATGGGAAGGAGAACTTTGGAGGAAGAAGGACACTTACAATGATGTAATCTTGTCCGATTGGTTTATTCTGGACAAGAAGAAGGGAGAATAATTAAGTGCAGCTAGATGGAAGATATAGTACAGTAATATCTCAGATAACATTAGTATCGAATAACACTAAAATCGCATAACATTAAGCAATCTTGGGGGAAGAATTGCATCGGATAACATTAAGATCCTATGGGATGCATCGGATAACAACCGCTAAAGCCTGTGTGGTTACAATGTATCTCTATGGATCCCATAGGATTTTAACATGCATCGGATAACACTAAAAATCGGATAACACCAAGACTTGTGGAACCAGGTTTTAACGTTATTCGAGGTTTTACTGTAGTTCTTTTGTGTAATCTTAGTAGCAAGTAGAATGCTCTCAGAGAAAAGTCTTCAGCATTTTTTTTAAAAAAGTATTTGTTTATTCTGTCTGAAGTTTGCATTTGTATGGTTGTGAGAGCTGGACCATTAGGAAAGCTGAGTGCAGAAGAATAGATGTCTTTGAAATGTGGTGTTGGAGGAAAGTTTTGAGAGTAGCCTGGATAGCAAAGAGAACAAACAGGTCAATCCTAGAAGAAATCAAACTTGACTGCTCATTAGAAGGTCAAATAGTAAAGATAAAGCTAAAGTACTTTGGACATCAAATGAGAAGAGAGGATTCACTTGAGAAACCCTTGATGCTGGGAAAGGTGGAGGGCAAAAGAAGAAGGGGGTGGCCAAAAATGAGGTGGCTAGATGGTATTGTAGATGCAATGGGCACAAAGCTAGGCATGCTGAGGAGGATGGTGGAAGACAGAGGTGCCTGGCAGGCAATGGTCCATAGGGTCGCAAAGGGTCGGAATCGACTGTGCGACGGAACAACAAACATTCCTTTGGGATTTGGCACTCATAAAGGAAAAGCACTTTGCTGATGCCCAGAGGCCCTCTCACTGTCTTACCATTATTAGTTCATTAAAGCACTCAGTGGTTAAGAAACTCGCCTTATTAGCTGGAAGGCTGGCAAGTTGGCAGTTCGAGACCTGGGTACTGCATGACGGATTCAACACCCATCTCTGTCCCTGCTCCTGAAGGCATGAAATGAACCTTATTTGGGCATCTCCTGAGCAGTTTCTTCCGCAAAAATCCTTTCAACCCAGAATAATTTCTGACATGAAATTAGTATTAGTTCATTTGGTCTAGGGATAAAACATCATCTTGGAAACAAGTCATTGTAGGATGCCTCACACTGAATCATGGTCTGCAACCCCTAATCTTGAGATGATTAAGGATGATAAAAAGGACATTTAAAAGCACCTGTTAAGCACTGCCAGGTCCTTTTCTGTTGAATGAAACATTCTTTTTGGTCACCCCAAATATCTGCCCCTTCATTTCCACCTCAACATCCTCACTGTTGAGGCCTGGTGGCCCTTCAGATTGTCCACTCACCTGTGTTGTCAAAAGAGTTACAAGCTGAACCAGATGTGAGGAAAACAACTGTCTCTTTCCTCTTCCCTTCCTTTGGGAAATTTGCTTCTTCATTCAGTGCTCAGCCAGCCAACCTCACTCCAACCTACATCCAGCTGTTCTGGTGCCATCTCGTGGCCATCTTTACGGAAGAGGCCTCAATCAAAATCCAAAACCTATGGTCAACAGGCAGAATATGTGTTTTCTAGCACTATGGATCATAATATCTTCCAAAGCACCATCTGACAATTGGATATGGTGAGGGTGAAGAAGAACAATGTGCCTAAAACTAGTTGGTGTGTTGGTGTGACCAGAGGGTGGTGAAAAACCCAGAGACAAGATCCACATTGTTCCTACTTCACAGAACAAGTTGATGAATCATATACAAATCCAGCTTACCTGTCAAAAAGTTAACACCCTTCAAGTTTGAGACTTGTGAGGGACTTGAACCATAAGACAGAAACAGGCCAAAGATTCCCTTCGTACTAACTTCTACAGCTGGATAGGACACCAAGAGTCTTTCACAGGGTTTATGGCAAGGATGACAGAAGTGGGCTATATAATTTCCTTCTTCTGTTTCTGGAGGCAAAAAAATATGAAGCTGAAACTGTCCAACTTTAGGCACATCATGAGAAGGTAATGCTCTTTGGAAAAGACCATAATGCAGGGAAAGGTGGAAAGAAGCAGGAAAAGAGGAAGGCCAGACATAATACGGACTGACTCTGTGAGAGTCAGGTTTGCTGAGGACAAGACAAAGGTTTAGCAAATGGGCAATGAGATAGCGGTGGTGATTGTGTGCCGATTGGTTTGTGTTGGGAAGAGATCATTTCTTCGTCAAGTGGACATAAATGAATGTGAGGCAGAAGACAGTCAAACATGGAAAGAAACTGACCGAGTTGCTCATGCAGAGAGAAAGGGACTTTAAGTATTTCCCTCATAGAAGTGCGGTGTGAAATTTCAGGTTTTTTCAGCTGTGTTTGTGGTGCTGTATTATGGTTGACATCTGTCGCTCTCTCCTCTTAAATTGGTCAGTGTAGGTCAGGGGTTCCCAACCTATGGCCCATAGGCCGGATCTGGCCCATGGTGCCATTTCATGTGAGGGGGCCACCCCTCCAAGAGTATGAGAAACAAAATGGCCACCCCATCGTGCAGACAGGGCAAAATGGCTGTCTGGCCCTTGAAGAGGACTGGTGTAGGTGATGGACAACTTCTTTCCATCCATCTTTAGGAAGAACCTACCAAATGTCACAGATTGCTTAATAAGGCCATGAAGGGGGGGGGAATGCTAGAGATTAGGTATTCTGAGATTAGAGAAAGCAAAAACTGACAGATACATAGATTCCTTTGAGAAATCTTGAAATGTACGGATCCTCTCACTCAAAATAATAGTAAATTCAGTTTACATTTTTGTTTTGTTTTGAGTCAGCGGAACTTGAAAATGGGAAATGTCCAAATGGATGGCAAAAATGAGTGCTGAATCCCAATTTCTTCCTGGTTATTTTTTAAAAAAAGAATCTGTTACTTTGTTTCTATTACCTGTGGTTTTAATGGGGAAGGGGTGTTTCAGCCCCACAGAGAGGAAATCAGGCTCCTTGCTTTGGGAGAAAAATATATGGCCTATTTTGAACAGTGAAATCCATGCAATAGTCCAACCATGTTTTCCCCCCAGATGAGTCTACTGTCTCTTTAATATCAGCATCATGCCACATGCATTGCATCAGACTCAACAATCCATCTCCAACACTAAGAAAAAAGAAAGAAATGACGCCAGTGCTGATGCTCTGAGAATTACAATCCATTTATCATGCAATTCTCACACCTTTACAATCAAAACATCTGTCAGGCTTGTGAAATGGAGCTGTTTCCTTCATCTTCCTGCACTTTACCACCGGGAAGCACCCTGTATCCCATGGATGGGACAACCTTCCTTTTTAATTAGCAGTAGGCTTTATTTACTTCTAACACTAATATAGGTGCATTGGAGAGATTTACTCATTCATCCGGTTGCACGTAAGAGACAGATTTAACGTCACTGGGTCAGGGAAATCCAATACTGTAAAAAGGTTCCAGGGTACATAAAAGCATGTCCATAAACCCCTTTAACTATTAAAACCAAATAAACAATGATAAACTGTCCTGTAAGCAAATAAACCAACAATTTCTACATTCCCAAATGACTGAGCTGTTTGGTCAAGAAAAAAAAATACTTGTCTCAAGAGTGTGTTTTAGAGCAAACACAGGCCATTTCTGCAAAGGCGGTATGGAAAGGGGATTATTTTTGCGGGATAGCAAATAAGAAGAAATAAATAAATAATCTTGCAATTTACAATGTTTGACACATGCCATAAAAAACACATTTATCGATACTGAACAGACATTAACACGTTGCATCTCCTGTTGAAATCCTGTAAATTTCACAGATCCACTGTCACCTCATCCTTGTTAACCGCTAAATAAATAGACTTTCAGGGTATGACGGAAGCCAATGGAGGAAATACTTTGGCACTTTAAGGCATGATTCAAAGGAATCAGTGTAGGTACATCGTGTGATGTTCAAAGCATCTGGATCGTGCTTCACGTCCAATAAAGCACATGGACGTCCTGTATATAAAAGGCAGAGGACTCCCTGATTTTTGTTAATTCTGCTCCTTTCTCTTTTCCTCAACACTATTGTTCTGCTTTGTTGGAACTCCTGCTTCTGAACCATGAAGAAGGTCAACGCCATTTTGCTTCTCTCTATCTGCTTCATGATGGCCATCGTTGTTGTAGAAAGTGACTCTCCCATGAGGCTTTGTGGAAGAGAATACGTTAGAGCGGTCATCTCCATTTGTGGCGAAGTCCATGTCAAGAGGCAAGTTCAAATGGACTTCTCCCAAGATCACACAGGTAAAGAGCTTTTTATAACGCCAGATCCAATATCTTAATATCTCAAGTTCCACTATGGTAATAGAGTAGACTAGGAGTTCACAATCTTTTTAAACCAGGGGCCGGGTCACGCTCCCTCAGACAGCTCAGAGATGGCCATTTTGCCCTTCCTCCACCACATGGCACTTCCTGGTGTGGTGGAGGCAGTGGGGGGGGCCACCTGAAATGGTGCCATGGGCCGCATCTGGCCCATGGGCTGCAGTTTAAGAATCCATGGAGTAGGGGGGCGTGGTTAAGATGGCGCTGGGTTGAGACATACTTTAACTTGCTTGCGCACAACGAGAATAAAAAATGGGATTATAAACGAGAACAGTATATAAAGAACTGAAACCGATCGCAATAAAAGACACAGGTGCTGGAGTGCTACTGCGAGCCCGACGAGAAGAAATAAAACTAACTTTTAAGCTATGGGATCGAGGCCGGGAAGCAGCGAGGTTGGCTGGTGCCCCCTTTCTTTCCTATTCTACATTCAGCTAGATGCCCCTGCTAGCCCTCCACTATAAACAAACCCTCTCTCCTTGCTGCAGATTGTGAAGTTCTTCTTATATATATATATTTTCCTCTCTCTTTTCCCTTCTTCCGGGTTCCCGATCTGCTTTTTGCATTTCCCATTTGTTGTGGATCATTTGGATTACCTGAAGCACAGACAATAGTTGGATTGATATTTTGCTTTCTTTTTTCTTTTCTTTTTTCGGGCTTGTTTTTCCTCTCCCCCCTACCCCCATGAACTGATTAATTTTTGAGAAAAAGAAAAAGAGACTTTTGACGGTGGTGTTTTGAACTCATTGTTGATTCAAAATAAAAGTTTGATATTGTCAGGGGGGGGGGCAATGTTTTGGCCGAGTTCATAGAGAATAAGTCTTTCAGGAGCTACCAGTTATGAGAACCACATGGTATCACATGCCCCTCTCTGGATACTGGGAAGATACTGGGATACAGGGAGTGTCTGTTTCTTCAGATCCTGTATCTAGCTGGCCGTTATGCCAAGAAGCTAGACTAGTAAGTAGTCTCTTTGCTTGATCAGAATGGGCCTCCTTTCGTTGTCTTTATGAATCTACCTTGAACAATAGCAATTACACCAGGGGTTCCCAACCTAAGGCTGGATTTGGCCCGCGGCACCATTTCATGTGATGCCCCACCCCACCCCTCCAAGCCCAAGGGCATTCAAGAAACAAAATGGCCATCCCCTTGAAGCTGTTGAAACAAAATAGGCCACCCCCATCGTACAGGCAGGGCAAAATGGCTGTCCCTTGAAGCTGACTGAGAGAGCGTGACCCGGCCCCAGGCTTGAAAAGGTTGGGAACTTCTGAATTACACTTACTCTATATACCGCCCAATAGCGCTTAGTGTACTCTCTGGGCGGTTCACAAGGCAATTAGTATTTTGTCCCCAACATTGATGGGTACTCGTTTTATTGACCTCAGAAGGATGGAAGGCTGAGTCAATCTTGATCCTGGTCAGAATCGAACTCACAATGTCAGCTGTTTAGGCTGCAATACAGCAATTTAACCACTGTGTCACCAGGGCTGCTTCTTTGTCTTTTCTCTTTTTTTTTAATGACACAGATCCAGAATATAACCTTGGTTTTCAAGAACTGGACAAATCGCAGAATTTCAGCCCTATTCCTTCCGAAGGCCAAGCTGACCGAGCCTTACAAGCCATGTGGGTAAACTCTGTGGAGAGAAGACAAGCGACGCCTTCCCTGCCCACCATCTGTTGCAGCATTGGTTGCAGTGCAGCCGACATCCGTTTGCTCTGCTAGTTAATCGCGCCGCATTTCTCTGTAGCCAGTGACATGAAAAATCATGTTGTCTTCTGGGACAGACTTTCCGAACTATCCCTGATCTCCAGAGTTCCTGCCAAGCTAGTCAATAAAAACTTGTGCTGATTGAATAGAAATGGGGTGATTTCAATCCACAAAGAAGAAAACGAATGATCTTGTCTGTTTTCCTTGAAGGTCTTTGGAGTTTTGCACATTGCATGCCACAGGCAGTGGTGAAAAAGAGATTAAAGTTGGGCTTTTTGTTCCATCTTCTTCATCAGCTGCCAATCCATTCTGGATATTGGCTGTCATCATGGCGATAGCCTTCCTGTCCTTAACTCCTTGGGAACAGTTCTTCCGAGGACGTGCCACACCAGTCTCTCAGGTTCTTCAGCCATGAAGTCCGTCTATGTCAGGGATTCTCAACCTGCAGCCCATGGGTCAGATTTGACCCACACCACCATTTCATGTGGCCTCCCACCGCCTCCACACCAGGAAGTGCCATGTGGTGAAGGAAGGGCAAAAAGGCCATCTGGCCCTCAAAGCTGTCTGAGGGAACGTGACCTAATGGCCCCTGGCTTAGAAAGGTTGAGAACTCCTGGTCTACACCCAGGGCCTCTCTTCCTAGGGATCTTTCCCTGTAGAGCGAGTTAGAGTATTCTATACAGTACTTTATAATGATGTAGCCAAGGAGCCTTTTTCGTTCCAATACTGAGATCTGGCTTATAAAGCTACTGTGGGAAGAGATCTCCCAGTTCATAAGCCACAGCTGCTTTTTCATCTTTCATGTCCAGGTCAGATTTTAAAATGCCAAAATGAAGTGACTTTCTTGGCTTTGTCATTGGCCAAAGTTAAATCTTTAGTAACCAGCAGACCAGCAAGTGAGTTGGATTCTGTGTCTCTCCACACTCACACCGCGTGTTGTTGTCTACCAGCAGCATGCTGGTCTTACATTTAGGGACTCCAACCCTCAGCCTATTCAGGGTCCTACAAGTGATGTAGGGAAGGTTGAGTTTCTCAGCTATATCCTCCTTAACCCACAGCTTAGAGAACATTACATCTTCTAGAAGCAGAAGGCTGTGGGTTTAATGCAAAGTACCAATGAACTGTCAGAACTACCATAATTACGACCATTGCCTCCTCACAAAGATTTTCAGAAAATCTTCCCCCAGGTGTCCCTTTGTGGCCAAAACACTCTATTTTAAAATATAAAAATAATGATAAGGAGAAACGGGTTGCATTTCTTTGTAGGTGGGATTGTTAGGGAGAAGTGATTGGAAATGGGTTGGAAATGGTGGTTGCAAATTGCATCTCACGCTGTGCCGCTTTGGAAAAGGGGTGGGCCCAGATACCCTGGTGTGAGCAGTCAATCAGTTTCACAACACACAACTGCTATCCTGAAGGGCCGTGGTAGCTTAAGACACCCAGCTTGACAAACAGGTTGGCAGGTCAGCAGTTCTAGACTGAAGCACTGTGTGACAGAGTGAGCTCCTGTTGCTGTCCCAGCTTCTGCCAACCTACCTAAAAAGCAAGAAATTGCAAGTAGATAAATAGGTACTGTTTTGGTGGGAAAGGTAACAGCGTTCCATCTAGTCATGCCTGTCACATGACCATGGGAATGTCTACAGACACAGACAGTGACGGCTCTCAGGGTGTAAATGGAGATGAGCACCACACCCTAGAGTCAGGTATGACTGGCTTTTGAACAAAAGACCTTTACTTTTGTTATATTGATCCTTAAACTGGTGACCTGCTGATAGAGCCAGCGGAAAACTCCCCAGTAAACAAAAGAAACTCATTGCAAACTCCACTTTCCACAAGAGCGTTTTGACCACACGTGGATTTTATTCTGTGCCAGACCCAAACACAAACGCTCATCCACCCACCCCATAAAACAAAGACCTGCGTTCGCTCGGCCTTTTCCTTCTCCAAGACATTTTGAACAGTTTGGTGAAACAGATACATGTGGCATCTTAAGGACTAGCACCAATAAATTTGTGAGTCTTTCGTGCTGGAAGGCTTGTATGTGTTTCCATGCAATACATTCAGGTCTATTTCTCCGCAACTTATTCAAATTATTTATTTATTATTTATTAGTTCAAATTTATATTGCCGCCCACTCAGCGTGGAGACTCAGGGCGGCTTACAAATAATACATTACAATACAATATGTTGCTATGGGCACGGGGGAGTTTTTGAAACGGTAGCCCAGTCAGTCTGTTCAAGCATATCAGAGAGTAATCAAAACAAAATGACAACAAACATTGGGGCACCTTAAAGACGAACTGCTGTATTTTGATGTGAGTTTTGTGGATCGAGTCCACTTCGTCAAACTGGACTCGATCCACAAAAGCTAACATCAAAATACAGTCAAACCTACATACAAATTTAATTCGTTCCTTGAGGTTGGATGTATCTCCAAAAATTCTTATCTTGAATTTCCCATAGGAATGCATTGAATGCAATTTTCCATAGTAATGCATTAAATTTCTTATCTCAAAAAAATCCTATTAAAAATTCTTATCTCGAACCTGATTTTTTCCCCTGAGATTTCTGGATGTATCTCAAGTTTTTCTTAAGATGAGCTGTTCTTATCTCAAGGTGTGACTGTACAGCAGTTCGTCTTTAAGGTGCCACAACGTTTTTGTCACTTTGTTTTGTTTTGGTGGTATTATTCTGATATTATTCAAGTGCATGTATCTATGCATTCAGCCTATTTTACCTGCAAAAGAACTGGTCACATCATCTGAAAAGCTTTCTGTTTTCTCAAGTCAGGCTAAAATATCACGGAGTGCAGAGCTAAGATCAGGAAAGGCGAAGGGGTAATTGGTTTCCAAAGTCCGTTTGGGTACCACACGCTGCCCTTCCAGTAACATGATGCTCCGCTCGGGGCCAAAGACAGTAGACACCACAAAACCTGGCAGGGGCAAGAGGGCAGGCCTTCGGAGGGCAGACCCCAACGCCTGGGCAAAGTCCTTGTTTGTGGTGTTCACAGCAGAGGGTGCCACGCCGTTCAGGATCCCTGCAACACCCTCCGTCTCCAGGGCATGTGTCACAATGCCAGTTAAATCCGCCACATGGATCCAGGGAAAAGGCTGTTGGCCAGAAGCAATGGGGCCGCCCAGGCCGAGGCGAAAGGGCCAAAGCATCTGGGCAATGGCTCCACCATCTTTGCCCAGCACAACGCCTGAGGGCAGAAAGAGAGAGGAGCACAACTGTAAAAAACACAACCACCACCACTATTATTACTACTGTGACAGAGTTAATACCTGTAGGGTACTGCAGTGGCTTAGTGGCAAAGACTGGAAAGTCGGCAGGCCAGCAGTTCGAGACCTGAGTGCTGTGCGACAGAGTGAGCTCCCGTCATCTATCCTACCTTCCGCCAACCCAGCAGTTTGAAATCAAGAAATTGCAAGTAGATAAACAGATACCACTTCAGTGGGAAAGGTAACAGCGTTCCATGTGCGCTTGCACCTAGTCATGCTTGCCACATGACCACTGAAATGTTTGCAGATGCATATAGCGCTGGCTTTTTGGTTGTAAAGATGAGCACTGCATGGAAAGTCAGATACAACTGGCTTTTAAGCAAGGACAATCTTTACTGTTTACCTATACGGTATTGGAGATAATGCAAACCTAGGATTTCAGAGAGCTGGGTTCGAATCCTCACTCGACCACAGAAACCAACTGGTGTTCTGACAATGGTACACCAGTCCTCAAAAATCTCATGTGCTTTAAAAAATCTTGTTGACATTGCCAGGAGTCAGGTATGATTTGGGAGCACATCACAAAAGCCCCGAATAATATTTACAGATTACCACAAGGCTGAACCCACAAGGATGGAGCATTTTAAAGATCATTTTAATTCATAGCTAAACTATCCACTTCTTCAGTAACATGGAATTAAAAAAATTGCAGGGTTCTGAGTGCTTGAATTATTTCCTGTGTGATCTTTAAAACAATCTTGTAAGGTAGACCTCTGATGTTTACTCAGTTTTGCTAGACGCAGGGGGTGGCAAGGGGAACTGTGAAAGTCTATTGCTTACAAATGTACACTAAGGCATGGTGAGATTCGAACAGGTTTCTAGGTGAGGCTCTTAACCATTATGCTACATTAGAATAGCCATTTAAGGACCATTACAACTCTGGACTAGCAGAAGCTGTGCAGGGCATTACAGGGGGGGGGGGGAGAAATTCCTACCCCCCGATCTAAGAGTACATCTTACCGGATCGCACAACCACTTGTTGGGTGTCGTCCCCGGGGATTTTAGCGGCTGCCTCCCAACGGTTTACCAGGCGAGAGAAGAAATCAAAATCTCCACTGGGGCTGTCTTCTGTGTATTTAGTAGTGTGGCTCGGCTTGTAACAAGCTGGATAGAACATTGCAGAGATTAATTATACCATAAAGCAGGGGTCCCCAACAACCGGGCCATGGGCTGGTATAAGGCCACGGGCTGTCCCGAACCAGGATGCAGGGGAGGGTGGCGCTGGAAGCCCCGATACTAGCCTTCTGCCCTGAACGTGCTTCACCAGGTCTGCCCGGCGAACTGAGCAAGAGTGCAAGCTTCAGACACAACAGACAGGCAGGTGGCCCTGGGGCCCTCCTCCATGTATGTCGGGGCTCTGCCCCCCCCCCCCCAAAGTGTGCAGTGTGATACCTCACTGCTCAAGTTGAACAGTGTGGCTGGCAGGCAGCTGCCCCCCTTGGTTTTAATGCTACAGCGTAGCTCTTCCCCCCCACTTACTGGTCAATGGAATAATTGTTTAGCATGAAACCAGTCCGTGCTGCAAAAAAGGTTGGGGACCCCTGCCATCAAGGATTCCCTAGCCCAGTGTTATCGCACAACTGTCACCTACCTAAAAAACAGCACTTGGAAATCTATTTCTCAATGGAAAACTCCAATAAAAGGCAAGCTAATTAGCTTAAAGGGCCGCAGTGGCTCAGTGGTTAAGATGCACGATGACCAGAAAGGTTGGCAGGTCAGCAGTTTGAGACCCGAATGGTGCATGACAGTGAGTGCCCATCGTCTGTCCCAGCTCCTGCCAACCTAGCAGTTCAAAAACATGAAATAGGAAGTAGATAAATAGGTACTGCAGAAAAGGTAACAGCGTCCTGTGTGCTCCCATGTCTAGTCATCCCTGCCACGTGACCATGGAAATGTCTGTAGATACAGACAGTGCTGGCTCGTTAGCTGTTAATTCGAGATGGGTTAGACATGATTGGTTTTTGAGCAAGGAAGACTTTGATCTTTATAAACAAAATCACCCCATTGTATCACCGTATTATTACACCGGCAAAACTGGTTGCTCAGAACTGGAAGCGCATTAGTCTCACTTCGTTCCCATGGAAGCTCTCAATGACAGAGAGAACATGCTGTACCCTCAAACTATTTAACTCCTAGTGAATGCTGAAGAAACATTCCAGTCAATACCTACGCCGGTGACGAGGACCCAGGCACGAGGCGGGTGCTCTGCTTCGGTAATGGCTTTTGCCAAAGCCTTTGTGGTCTCTACTCGGCTGGCAATCACATCTTGGCGAAAGGATTCGTCCCACCTACAATAGCAAAAGGAACCATCAGCAGAGCACTCTACATTTTGCCTGTCTTGTCTTATTGCAATTTTCAATATAGTGCTATAATGCCCTTGGTTTGCAGTGGTTTAGTGGTCAAGATGCTGAACTTGATGACTGGAAGGTAGGCAGGTCGTCAATTCGAGCCCTGAGTGCTGCACAATGGAGTGAGCTCCCGTCTCTGTCCTGTCTCCTGCCAACCTAGCAGTGGCTCAAGTCACTAAGAGGCTGACTGGGAGGCAGTTCGATTCCCGAGTACTGCAGGACGGAATGAGCTCCCGTCTCTGTCCCAGCTCCTGCCAACCTAGCAGTTCAAAAACAAGAAATTCCAAGTAGATAAATAGGGACCACTTCGGTGGGAAAGTAACAGCATTCCATGCGCTCCGGTGTCTAGTCATGGCTGCCACATGACCATGGAAACATCTGCAGAAGCAGGCAGCACTGGCTCTTCGGCTTAGAAACAGAGATGAGCACTGACCCCTAGAGTCGGATATGACTGGCGTTCGAGCAAGGGAAACCTTTACCTTTACTTAAGTAGGTACCACTTTGGCAGGAAAGGTAAGGGTTCTGCATTTAGTCATGCCTGCCACATGAACATGGGAGTACCTGCAGACAGCGCTGACTCTGGCTATAAATGGAGATGAGCACCAAACCCGAGAGTCAAATATGACTTGCTTTACAGGAAGGGTGACCTTTACTTTACTGTATTTTTTGTTCTCTGCTATCAAACATTACCGGGGGGGGGGGATATTACCAGGGGGATGTAGGATGAGTCACCAAAATCCTATTAAAATCTTCTCAAGTGCTGTTGTCCAGGAGCTGCGGAACTTACCTTCGAAAGGGGTTAAGGACATTTTCCCCAGAAAGGTTGACTGCTCCGTCACAGGGAGGGAGCCCCGTGCGGGAAAGCTCATCCTGGTGAAAAGGGGAGAAGATGGTAAGTTTGCCCAGATCTGGAGACTCATCCCCCCCCCCTCCATTTTCACTAATATTCAACTCTGCACACTATGGATTTATTGGCTACTTTCCCTAATTATTACATTTCTATCTTGATAATTATTACAGGTACTACTTTGGGCACATTATATCGTCCAGCAAAGAGCTTAAGATGTCATGCATGGTTCTTGTCTTCATTTCTAGTATTGTAACAAGTCAGCAAGGTAGGTTAAGGTCCAACATTACCCTATGTGCCTTTCATCTGAGTAAGGATTTGAACTCTGATCTCCTGAGTCCTATGCTACCGGTAGGTCTCAACCTTTTAAAGCCAAGGGCTGGGTCACGCTCCCTCAGACAGCTTTGGGGGCTGGACGGCCATTTTGCCTTTCCTCAACCACATGGCACTTCCTGGTGTGCTGAAGGCAATGGGTGACCACATGAAATGGTGTTGTGGGCCGCATCCAGCCCCTGGGCCACAGGTTAAGAATCCCTGTACTGTACTGTACTGTACTGTACAATACAAAGCTGGCTTGCTCTCTTTGGCTGACCTTCTTATTGAACTTCAACAGCAAAATTATTTCTAGAAGCCTTCACTGCAGAATCTTCCTCTCTGCCTCTTGCAGGCAAGTTCTCAAATTCAACAAGCACCGACTGCAGCCATCCTCATTTGCAAAACCTTAAAAACGCTCATCATGTGCACTAATCAAACCCTAGATCAAGGTAAAACCCCTTAAGACATACCCAAGTAATCCGGTTCTTTCCAGGCTGGCGGGAAATAACCGTGACCTCATGCCCTCGATTCTGCAGCCGTTGTGTCAAAGCTCTGCCGACAAACCCTGTCCCGCCGCCTAGTTTAAACCAGATATTGTAAGAGATGAAGACAGTACACAGATGTGGAAGCTGGACAGTAAAGAAAGCTGACAGGAAAATATTTGATAATTTGCAGGATGGTGCTGGAGGAGCTTTGCAGATACCCTGGACTGCCAGAAAGACAAACAAGGGGGTCATGTATCCTTTCATGCCTTAAATTTATCTCCAGAGGCAAACCTGATGAAGCTGAGGCTGTCCTGCTTTGGGCCCATCATAAGAAGCAAGATTCTCTGGAAAAGGCAATGATGTTGGGAAAGGTGGAGGGTAGCAAGGAAAGAGGAAGCCCAAACATGAGATGGATTGACTGTGACAGAACCACAGGCTTGAGTTTGCATGAGCTGAGTGGAGCTGTTGAGGAAGGTACATTTTGGAGACCTCTCATTCACAGCAAAAACAAGAAAGTACAACCACCTCTTGCAGCAAACTAACATTTTAGTGATTCCTTCGGGGCACATAGAAAGTTTCCCTGAAGATTGTGGGTTTTTTAAACCACAATCGGATATACCCTGGAAACAGCACCCTTGTGTTGCTGACTAATCTTTCTCACACTAGGTCAGGCAAAAGAAACTGCAGAATTAACTCACCAAAAAGTGTTTTCATTTTGGCAGTTTCATGTCTGACCTAGACACAAAATTCTTTAGATTCTTTAAACTAGAGACTAAAAAGTTTTAACTTTGCAGATCTTACAGACTGTAGCCCATGTCTTCAGGTAGATTTTGAGTCTTAAGACTCAGGTGAGACCAGAGATAGAGAGTGTCAGAAGTCACAGTCCAATATTCCACACACTACGCAACACTGCCATTGGTTTCCAGGTCCTGCTTCCTCATATAATAACAACTGCATGCTGTCCAGTGAATTCTGACTTATGGTCACCCTTTCCAGGGTTTTCTACCTATTGAGTACTCAGATGTGGTTAGCCCTGGGACTGTGTACGCAGGCAGGCAATTTTGGGACGCACATTGGGGAGACGAACTCTGGTTCCGCAGCCAGATGCATGCAATATGCCAGCTTGTGCATGACCTTTCTATCCCATTTAACAGATGGCAGGGAGAAGCAATTTTAGCAGGCTCTGCTTCTCAAGGAAGGGTGGGAAATTAAGATGTCGTTTACGTCGGCTTCAGGCAGTAAAGGTTTAGGTCGGCTGTGAGAGGAACCTTCCAAAAGAGAAACCTCACTGATATATAGACACGTATTTCCTACGACTCAGAAGGTTACCAAGCACAGATCAAGACAAAATTGCAACTTCCAAGTCCCAGTTTCTTTGCAAATAAATGCATGCATAAACATATTTTGCACAACATATTCATTTATAAACATATTTTGCATAAATTGGTAAAATGACCCTAATAATCCTCAAACTTTTCGTTCAGCAACATTTCGCCAGCCTTCCTTCCTACCAAAGGTAAAGGTTTCCCTTGCTCGAAAGACAGTCGTATCCAACTCTAGGGTTCAGTGCTCATCTGTTTCAAAGCCGAAGAGCCAGCCCTGTCTGCTTCTGCGGACATTTCCGTGGTCATGTGGCAGGCATGCCTTGCTAGACGGAACGCTGTTACCTTTCCCACCAAAACAGTCAGCGTCTTAGCCACTTGAAACTCTCCCTTAATTCACTCACCTACGAACACGCGCATGGTTTATACAAGCTGATCGCGCATGCGCAGACAAGGGAGCGTGATTCGCCGCCCCTCTCTCAAAATCATAGAGAGGGACGGTGGTTAGAGTGACCGTTCAGCTCTGACTTCCGGTCAAGAATCTGTTATTATAGCAACAGGTTGGGGCCGCTCTAGCTCTTGATGTTTCAATGGTAGTGGAGGATCCCTTAATCTTAATTGTTATTGTTCAGCAACAACTTTTTAATTGCCATACACACCTGCATATGCTTATGTGCATGTATGAGAGTAAAGGTCTCCCTTGCTCGAAAGCCAGTCGTATCTGACTCTAGGATGCGGCGCTCATCTCGGTTCGCAGCCAGAGACTTAGCACTGTCTGCGTCCGCTGTCATTTCCCATCGTCATGTGGCAGGCATAACTAGACGCTAAGGCTCACGGAATGTTGTTACCTTTCGGGCCGAAGCAGTAATTTTTTTTTTGTTCTGTTGCACAGTCGATTCCGACCCTTTGCGACCCAATGGACCATTGCCCGCCTATTTTGTACCTATTCATCTACTTGTAATTTCTTTAAAGTCTTTAAAGTGCTACAATGTTTTTTTATTTTGTTTATTTTATTTTGTTTTCTGATATGTCTGAACCACAGACTAACACGGCTACTAACTATTCTAAAAAAAAATGCAATTTCTTGCTTTTGAACTGCTAGGTTGAGCAGGAGGTGGGACAGAGAAGCAGTGGTGGAATGTCAAAAAATTTACTACCCCACCGTGATGTCATCACAGTGTGGGCGGAGCTAACATCATAATGTCATGATGTCATGGGCGGGACCAAAGAAAAAAATAAAATAAAAATAAGCACACACACCCCTCTCAACCCACCCACAACACAAACCAGCAGCTAGCAGCTTCTCTTCCTCCTCCCCGCTTGGGAGGGCAGCAAGGAGGCCATGCATACGCCCAAGCACTGTAGACATGCATGCACACCAAGTGCTTGGCACGCATGCGCAGTGGAGGAAACAGTGAAAAGGTAAGCCCCGAAGGTGATTCCCCCTAAAAGCTGCTACCGGTTCTCCGGGACACTGGGAAAAGTTACTACTGGTTCTGGCGAACTGGTGAGGACCTGTTACATCCCATCACTGCAGAGAAGGGAGCTCACTTCGTCATGCAGGACTCAGGTCTCGAACTGCTGACCTGGCAACATTCCAGCCATCAAGTTCAGCGTCTTTACCACTAAGCCACCGCAGTCCCATTGCATGATATAGTACATGCATATACTGTATTTTAATGCTAAAGCAAAGCAAACACACTTATATACCGCCCCATAGCGCTTAGTGTACTCTGTGGACGGTTCACAAGTTAATTAGCATTTTGTCCCCAACTTGCTGGGTACTCATTTGAGCGACCTCGGAAGGACGAAATGCTGTCAACCTTGACCCCTGGTTCGGATCGAACTCACAACCTTTTGATGGTAGCACAGCAGTTTAACCACTGAGCCATGACTAGGGCTACCCATATGCTGCATACTTTCATAGTTTTAAATCGTGCGAAGCTTTGATATATAAAAAAGAAACATTTAACACGCGAACATTTTTGTGTGTTTGCACATATAAATAGTAAGCGCGCACAATTAAGATGGGGGCGGGGAGGAACGCGGCGGCGGCGCCTTTAAGAATTGGCTCCTCCCCGTCATTTCCGCAGTGCGTGACATTACCGGAAAGAGGAAGTGGGTATTGGGGCCAGACCGGAAGTTGATGCCGGAGTGTACTAGGAAAATCTGGTGGAGGAGGAGCTAAAAGCCGCAGGGAGGACCTCTTCGAAGGGCAGCGGCTAAACCTATTAACATTTATTTTATTTATTATTTTATATATTTTTATTATTATATTTAAAGGCCATCCAGGAGGCCTTCCAGAATTGTTTTAAGCATAAAGGTGACTTTTGTCGTTTATTTTACTTTGGGTGCGGTTAAAGTTATGGGGCTGCGGTGGCTCAAGTGGTTAAGGCGCTGAACTCGCTGACTGGAAGGTCGGAGTTCGATTCCCGGGTGCTGCACGACGGAGTGAGCTCCCGTCTTTGTCCCAGCTCCTGCCAACCTAGCCGTTTGAAAGCAAGAAATTGCAAGTAGATAAATAGGGACCGCTTCGGTGGGAAGGTAAACAGCGTTCCTTGCACTCCAGTGTCTAGTCATGCCTGCCACATGACCACGGGAATGTCTGCAGACGCAGATAGCGCTGGCCCTTTGGCACCAAGTAGGGCGGTATATAAATCCAATAAATAAATAAATAAAATAGAGATGAGCACTGAACCCTAGAGTCAGATACGACTGGCTTTTGAGCAAGGGCGACCTAAAGGTATTCCCCCCCCCTCACCCAGATGTGGGAGGGCAAATCTTTTTCTCCCGACATGTTACCCCTGGCCATGGTGCCTACGTCTGGTAGAATTTGCATTGCATATGAGGTTGCCATTCTGGCATGAGAAATGGGGGTGGGGGGGGGAGGCACCCATGATTTTGGGGAAGGTTTTGTAAAAGGGGTTCTCAACCTTGGTCCACTGGGTGTCCTTGGACTTCAGTTCCCAGAAGGCCAAGTCATCACACCTGCTGATGGAGGCTTCTGGGAATTAAAGTTCAAGAACAGCTGGAGTGCTAAGGTTTGCCATCACTGATCTAAGGAGCCTAGGTTGAGAAACATTTGAAGATTGCTACTTAAAAGCTATCTTAACCAACTCCAATTCTCCTCCCACGTTCTCTGTTAGAAATTGTCTTTGGGAATTTCTTCATCCTTTCTAGTTAGCGACCAAGGTCATGCAGATCCTTGTACAGTATTCTCAGTCACTATGTTTTGAGTGAGAAAGCTGGACAGTTTTGAAAACACTGATAGGAATAAAATTGACATTTGGTATATATGGTGCTGGGTGAGAGCTTTGTAGACAACCAATTAAGCCTGAACTCTCTCTGGATGTAACAATGATGAAGCTCAAGCTGACCTACTTTGGTGACATTATGAGATGGCAATATTCTCTGGAAAATGCAGTAGTGATAGGAAAGTTGGAAGACAGTAGGAAAGGATGAAATGTGAGATAGATTTATTCCCTAGTCCCTTGGTCTGCAAATGTGGCTCTCCAGATGTTCTTGGACTTCAATTCCCAGAAGCCCCAATCAGCAGGAGTGCTGACTTGGGCTCCTGGTAATTCAAGTCCAAGAACATCTGGAGAGCCACATTTGCAGACCACTGCCCTAGTCTAAAGGAACTACAGGCTTGAATTTGTTAAAGCTAAGTAGGGCTCAGAACATATTGAAGACCTCTAATTCATAGGGTTGCCATAGATCATGGACCCTATAGATCATAGAAACATGGACCCTATATCGCCAAGACATTAAAAAGCTTGAGCGCTTTCACCAACAGAAGCTAAGATCCATCCATCAAGTGGGATGACTATGTCACCAATATCGCAGTCCTTCAGAAGGCTGCAGTGGCTCAAGTCACTAAGACGCTGACTAGGAGGCGGAAGGTCAGCAGTTCGATTCCTGATTACTGCAGGACGGAATGAGCTCCCGTCTCTGTCCCAGCTCCTGCCAACCTAGCAGTTCGAAAGCAAGAAATTGCAAGTAGATAAATAGGGACCACTTCGGCGGGAAGGTAACAGCGTTCCGTGCGCTCCGGTGTCTCGTCATGCCTGCCACATGACCATGGAAACGTCTGCAGAAGCAGACAGCGCTGGCTCTTCGGCTTAGAAACAGAGATGAGCACTGACCCCTAGAGTCGGATATGACTGGCTTTCGAGCAAGGGAAACCTTTACCTTTACCTCAGAAGGCAAATCTAAACAGCATTGAAGCCTCCATCATAGGCCATCATCTTAGATGGATAGGGCATGTCTGCTGTATGGATGGCTCTAGGCTTCCTCGCCAAATCATTTATGGGGAACCTAGCTCCGGCACAAGACCTCACAGAGCTCCTTTGAAGTGTTATAAGGACCAACTGAAACAAACCATGAAAGTGTCAGGTATAAACCCACAAACTTGGGAGACAGTGGCTGAACATCGCCCACTTTGGCACCAAACCATTGCTGCTGATACTGATCACTTTGAAGGGGAACACTGTAGGCATGAAGAGACTAAGCGACAAACATGGAAGCTTCATCAAACTCAACCATGCTCCCCACCATCTATTCAGTGTCCTATATGTGGTTGCATGTTCCATGCCAGGATTGGTTTATTATGGAGTCATCAACCACAACCATCAGCAGAGAAAATGACTTCCAGGAAAGAATGTATGCTCAGGTACAGGTAGCAGCCGACGACAATTTCATGCAATTTATAGCTTCTGAGATGCTATCTTCTGTTTAACTAGTTAAAAAGGAAGGCTTCTAGTTTCTTCCCATTGGGATGAGAGCAAGCAGCTAGACAAGGATGCAGCCGAAACCAGGATAGTAGTGAATTCGGAGAGGTTGGGTGCTCAGAAATTGTAATGCTGTCATAGTAGTGATATTTGTAATAGTTCATATGGGTTATGTGGAACTGGATACAGGAAAGTAGTACACTGCAGTTCTCTTAACATTTCACATCCAAGGCATTTTGCAATATTTGTCACTGCACTGTAGATCTGGCAGCCCTTTGGCTGAACCCTCCTCTGAATTCCAATTCACTGTCTACTTTTGTCTTAGGAAGACTTTGATGTATGAGAGATGGAGGCAATGATACACTGAAGCAGCTTTTGATTTACTGGGAATCAGTGGAAATATTTGGAGATCTGCTTTTCTCTCCCATAACTATTTGATGTTCTCATTTAGAATCTGTACGTAGTCTTTTTTTATAGGGAGAGATGAACACTCCAGGAGGACTGGTGACTAATCGTGGTCGGCGTTTCAAATGGGCCATTGAATTGAGTGGACCAGGCAGCGGAAGCAGGTATGTAGGATATTTTATACAAGCTACCTCTGTAAGCAATTGTTTTGACCCCAAAAAGGATGAGATAGCTGCATTGCTGACCAGTGTAGGAATTTTTCTATTGTTGTTGTAAGCAGCCCAGAGTGGGGGGAAATCCCAGATGGGTGGGGTATAAATGTAATAAATAAATTTGGCTCAGATATTTGTTTCTGTTTTCTTGCCAGAGGTCGGAGTGACCGCAGTGGTGGTCAGGGCGATACTCTGTATCCCATAGGCTACTCAGACAAGCAAGTGCCAGACACAAGTGTCCAGGAAACAGATCGCATCTTGGTGGAAAAGGTAATACTGTACTCTGCAGGGTAATATTTGGACCCTTTAGTATCCTCTCTGGGCGATCCAGAATGTGGGCCGAGGAGCCCTTTGTGTAAGCTGTGAGAAAATTGTGATGACCACAGATGGCTTCATAAATGCAAACTCTGCCTTTTCAACCCTTCTGTTTTCTCTCCTTTAACTTTATCCTCTAGCGCTGTTGGGATATTGCTCTAGGCCCCTTGAAGCAAATCCCTATGAACTTGTTCATCATGTATATGGCAGGCAACACAATCTCCATCTTCCCCACCATGATGGTTTGTATGATGGCCTGGAGGCCTATTCAAGCTCTTATGTCTATTTCAGCCAGTAAGTAGATTTGCATTCCTACTCTTAGCAATCCCCTTTCTTCTTATGTGCTCTTGTATCCCTCTGCCTTGACTGATTGCAGCTTAACAGGATTAGATTTGCCTGTGGTCCCACCAGGGAAAGATTGTGTGTCCTTTAGGGACATACGTAGTATGCTTCTCTTTAGTTGAAATCTAGTGTGCATGGGGTGGCTAAGACAAATGACAGAGGGAATGGTATAACTGCTCCAGATCATAGGATTTGCATAACACCAGTCCCTCTGGGGTTCCCTATAAAAATTGATGAATACATATAGAAGCGTGGGAGAGTAGTCTGCTATAAAATCCCCTGATGACCCAATCCAAGGACATTGTATAAATATAAATAAATAAATTGTGTGAATGAAGCATGTGTACAATAGCTGGACTAGAATATATGTACTTGTGTGAAACATGTTTGAAGGTACAGGAAAAATTGTTGGGTTGGGTTGGTTTAAGTCTCAAAAGCAGGGGTGGTCAAACTACAGCCCGTGGGCCAAATCTGGCCTGCAGTGCCAAATAATCTGGCCCTTGCAACTCCCAGAAGCAGGAGTTCAATGGGCCCACACATGTGCAAAACACTACCGTAAATGTGTGTATGACAACTGCAGGCACCATATACGGGCGCATTTTACTTCCAGTGGGAGGAACTGTATGACTGGTCCACTCAACCAAATGACCAACCCATGGCACAAAAAGTTTGGGAGCCCCTGCTCAAGTGTTGGCAGGCAGTCTTCCTGGTAATGCTACCAGCTCAATATAATAGTTTGAGAGTATGTTTGACAAACATTTCAATCTGTTGCAGTCTCAAGTAAAATGGGCTACTTGCACACAGGACAAGTTGTCTATGTAGAGAAATAGAGTCAGTACATTTAGTGCAATGTATGCCAATGCCTAGATAGCCCAATGGTTTAGATATCTGATAGGGGGTTCAGTTCTCCACTGTGCCTTCAGAGAGAAGCCAGCTTGTGTAGTCATGCTATTTATGCCCTGGTGGCTGTAAGTACAGCTCAGTGGAGATCAGGTAGGTTAGAATGCCAGCATGGGGTAGTGCAGAATATGGGAAGAATGCAGCCTCCCGGGTTTTTATTTGACCTCCTTTAAGCTCTCTGTTTCCCACAACTGAATTGCAGCTCCAGGAGGACTCCAGGAATGGCCTTTTAAATAGGTCAGAGGACCTCCCACACTGCCAAACACCTCAAAATAACCACTTTTGCAAAACTGGGAGAGGGATTCTCGCCATCACCCCTAGTTTGATTTTCTTTAAAAAATAAAAAATTAAGATCTGTGATCCGCAGACGGTCCCATGGATTAAAAAAATAAAATAAAAACCGACAATGGACTTGTCAAATTTGCCTATTCTGCTATAACAATTCAAATGCTTACTTGGTGTGGAAGATCATTGGGACACATAAAAAACTCTCCATATCTAACTGCAGGGCTGTTTTGAGGTAGACTGGAGTGCTGAGTCTATGCCTGCCACTCCTGTATATAGTCCAGGAGTTCATAAACACTCAGCTTTAACTGAAATATCTCCCTGACATTCTTCTTCTTGCAGAAGGAATTCACGGCCAAAAGGCCTCTTGCCTACGTGCCACACTGCTGCGTTTACAACTGTATACAACTTGTTAGCATCCGGGGGGGGGGGGATGGGACACTATTCTAGTTAGACTGCAAAAGGCATTATCCAAAAGAGAGATAAACAGGTTTGGATGTCTGAAAGTGTCCTGGAAGAAAAGCTTGCCTCGTATCTCAGCAGTCAGTTCTGTCTCTTGACTTCTCTCTTGTTGACCCCACAGCCTTCAAGCTACTCGAGAGCTCAAGCCAGAAGTTCCTTCAGAGCCTGGTGTATTTAATTGGCAACCTCTTAGGATTGGCTTTGGCCGTCTATAAGTGCCAGTCAATGGGACTCTTGCCAACACATGCTTCAGACTGGCTGGCTTTTATTGAACCACCGGAGGTGAGCGTGAAGCATTTTGGAGGCTAGCTTTCAAAAAAGATAATGAGTTAGGAGTGGGTGGGTGATGGCAAATAGTCTGCACAAGAGTCAGGTCGTCATTGTTTACGTTCTGCAAGTTGAGAACAAGGTGACACAAACCTTGCTTTCTTAAAGCCGAAATCCCTTCTGGACTGATAACTTCATCTTTTAAAAAGTCAGTCCTTCAAGCTGACATACCTAACAGAAGTATAACGAGGTGTTTATAGTCCTTTGCTTGTTAGTGTGTTTAAGAACCTGGTTTTAAATAGTTTCATTAGAAAGATCCTTGCTCAAATTTGATTTTTCTTCTTCTTTTAACGCCCAGCGCATGGAGTTCACAGGAGGAGGCCTCATATTATGATTCAGCCTCGTACAAGAAACCACTTGCTGCTTCAGACAGTTGGACTGCCGATTACTCGTCTTTTTTCATGCCTCCTGACTTCCTTCCAAAGTTGCCAGTTCCAAAGGATAGGCTGGAGTTTTTGGTGGAGTTAGCAGATTAAAATGACAGGATTAAAAAAGACTGATGTCTGTCATGGGCAATTCAAAGGCTCATCCTGATCATCTTCCCTCTTCTGTTACGCCCAGAATAAAAGCAGTAACACATATGCATATTTGTTTTCACAGATTTCCTAAAGCACAGCACAAAAGGGCCAACAGGCTAGTAAACCAGCTTTCATTTTTAAAAAATATAACATGCATAGTTTATAATTACTGCTGATACACAAGTTTTGTTCAGAGCAGGTCTACCTTGTATCCAGTTACTTTTTTAAAAAAGAGGTAGCAGAGGATCAGAAATACCTATGCCTGAGAATCACAGGTGCCAAGAACTGTCGGAGTAGACAATGCTGAGTTAAATGGATAAATATTCAGACCTTGTGGAAGATAATACATTGTGTTCCAACTGTGCCCTAAACTATTTAGCTCTTTAAGTCCCAGAAACTCTAGAAAGGGTATGAATCAGTGTGGGAGAAGTTCTCCCACAATGATTTATACCTTTTCCAGAGTTTCTAGGACTTATTCTATGTCCTACATACAAATTAGTTCAAAGCTACCCATGTGTTTGAATTTATTTAGGACAAGAACTATGGAAAATTTAATACCAGTCTGTTTGTTTATACACCTACAACAGTGATTGTAAACCCTTGGCACTCCAGCTGTTCTTGGACTTCAGTCTCCAGAAGCCCAAGTCCCCGTAAATCCACACAAAAGCATATACACAGTAAACCCATTTTGTGTGTGTGTGTGTGTGGGGGGGGGGCCTGCCGTGGGGAAGGGGAGACTCATAGGGAGGGGAGGGATCCAGCCACCTGGGGGGAGACCAGGCCAGCCATGGGGACAGTGAGCCTGGAGGCCCACAGGCGGGCCCAGCCGGAGAAAGAAGAGCCCTCGCAGGGGAGGCATGCCGCTGTGACCTGGCCGCCCTCCATCCAGGACTTCACCATTGTCAAACCCATCAGCCGTGGTGCCTTCGGGAAGGTCTTTCTGGGGCGCAAAGGAGGGAAGCTCTATGCTGGGATGCCCAAACCTTTTGGGCTATGGGCCTGTCATGTGGCTTATTCAACTGTTCTTATAACTTTTCCTTTTCCTTTCTTTTACCTTTAAACTCTCATTCCAAAATTGATTTAATCTCAAGTTTATCATTTATTATTTCCCAAAAATTTATTAACATATTCTCTAATTCTTTTCTTAATACCTTTCTAATTCCCTTCCTAATACCTTTCCCTTCTTGACTCCCAATCTCATCTGTGATCCAACCTTTTTACAGTTATGCTCCAGTTATCCAGTTACTTCCCCATTACTACTCTCCATTATTTTCATTTTCTTATTCTACTTATACTAATTTTCTCACTTCTACACTTATTTCTTTTTTGAGATTATACCATTTCTTAATTGTCCATTTTAATCCACAGCTCTTTCATAATACCTTTCCTTCCTCGCTTCCTTATCTAAACCTTTTTATCCAACTTTTTTTCTCCTTTTTTAATTTTGATTTTACTCCAAATATCTATTTCTTTCTCCATTACTACTGCTGTCTACTATTGTTTCCCTATTTCTTATCCTATTAATGTTAATTATCCCATCTTTACATCCGTTTCCCCCTTTTTTTGTCTAAGTTAATGCTCAACTTTCAATTTGATCATTTTGTTCTTTAAATATCTTTAACATCTATTCCGCATATTTTAATGTTTCCTCTGCTATCCCTAGCTGTGAATTTATTTTATTTTATTATTTTAATGGAGAATTTTAAGTGTATTAACAACTCGTTGTTGGCATCCTTTACATTATATTTCATTCATGCTGTTAGTCACTTAACATTTCCTGACAAATTGTAAATCAAATGCAATTAATGGTTGGGTTATCAAATTTTACCGTCCACTATAATGACCCAGGATCACTTTAATTATGTACGTACTTCATCAACACACTCTATGAAGGAAATCTAGGTTTTGATCCTACGCTACTCCCCCACCTATAAATATTTTACATCCCATACTTTTCCATAAGGTTAGTATAAAACGAATTATCCCATTTCTAAGTACATTCTTTACAGCAATTAAAAGTTTGTCCTAGAAGTCCTATAAACATCTAAATTAACAGGCAATTTAAAAAAAAATTGTCATACCCTTTACTTTGTTCTCTTTTCCTGATAAGATAACATAATCTTCTTCTCTTTTCATCTTCTTTTAACATATAATAACAGCTTATTATCCATTTTCCAAAATACACAATCCTTTGAATTAAGTTTCCTTTAAACAAAATTAATCAAGCGCTTCGTACTAATTTGGGAGTTACATCCACTTGTTAACTGATTGTAGTTTTTCCTGTTCACGACCCTTTACGTTAATTTTCATTTATACCAATTAATCAATAAGCACTTCATAATCCTTTAGAACTTTCATTCATTTAAAAACCATTTTTCTTGTCAACTCCATTACCCCAGATTTCTTTTAATTCAAAAGAGACAATATTGATTCTCTTTCCTTGAGGTTACTATCAGTATTACTATTATAAGTCTATTACTTTCTAGTAATTTAGGAGTAACATCCATTTGTTAACTAAATTATAAGTTTTTCCTATAACTGTATAGTTTGTCCTAGAAGTCCTATAAACAACTAAATTAACAAGCAATTTAAAAAAAGAATTTTTTGTCATACCCTTTACTTTATTCTCTTTTCCTGATAACATAATCTTCTTCTCTTTTCATCTTATTGTAACATATAATAACAACTCATTTATTTTCCAAAATACATAATCCTTTAAATTAAGTTTCCTTTAAACAAATTAATCACGCACTTAGTACTAATTTGGGAATTACGTCCGCTTGTTAAACTGATTGTAATCTTTTCCTAGTCATGACCCTTTACGTTATTATAAGTTTTTCCTATAACTGTATTACCTCTAACTTCTTATAATCCAAAAGTAGGATCATATCAATTTTCCTCCCTTTATTTTTATTTACTATTATTATTACTATTATGGGAATTTATTGTCTGCCTATATTTGATAACTCCTCTTTGATTTTACTCCATTCTTTTGATCCTTTTTTAAATAATATTACATGATTCAAATATGTCCGAATAATCAGTTTGCTTTCTTATCACCACTGCTTTCCCTGCCCAGAAAAATCTCAACTGCTGAAATTGTAACCAATTATAATTCACTCCCTTATCTCTTAACAATTTAGTAATTGGTTCAATTCCCTTCCTCCACAATCTTTCTCTTTTTGTTAAATCCTGGTAAATATCCAATTGTTCACCCTCCAATTTTGGGACCCGTGTACCGTTTTTCTAGGCCATCAATTTTAGTTTGTTATCCAAGCTTACAAATTTTACCAAGACATGTCTTTTAAATATCCCATTGCTTTTCTTTCCCAGTCTATAAGCTGCTGATATGTCCTCTTGTGTAAAATTCCTCCCCATCTTCAATTCATTCAACCATTTAATAATTCTTTCCCTTAGTCTATCTAATTTACACTCTGGAATGTTTTTTTATCAATAAATTCCTTTTTCTCGCCTCCACTTCCAACTTATACAGTCTTTTTTCTTGATTATCACTTCTTTCATCTCCCTCTTTTCCTTTTCCTTGAATAATTTTTATCAATTCTTCCACTGAATTTAATTTTGTCTCTATTGCAACAATTTTGTCATTTGTTATTGTCTTAAAGTTTGCCAACCAGCCCCTTAAATCCTGTTGTTCTTTCATAATGTCTTTCGTTTGTTGCTTAATGTTTTGGATCTCTTCTTCCATAGATTTTGATTTTAATTCTAATACCGCAAATTTATCATTTATTGTTTTCATAGTCTTCCAGCAAATTCCTTAAATCTTGTTGTTCTTTCATAATATCATTAGTTTCTCGCTTCCTTATCTCGTTCAATTTATCCAACTTATTTTCAATTTTATTCCAAATATCCATTTCATTGTCCATTTCACCCAAAAGTTGCTTTTCTTCTTGTTTTACTAATTTCAAATTTTCTGCCTGTTTATTTTGTTCTTTTTCTGAATATACCAAATCTTGTTCATCTGTTATAACCATTACTATTTCCTTCGTATCTTTAAACTCTCTTTTTACTGGTTTTGTTTCTTCCTTCTCTTTAATAAGATATTCTTTTATCATTTCTTGAAACCTTTTTTGGTACTTTCCCTCATCTTTATCCATTTGTTCCCTCCTCTCCGCCGTTGTTCGAGCTCCGCAGTTACTTCAGCTCTAAATGTTTCTTTATCTAACCGTGCCCAATAACTGTAGTCTTTAGTTTTTTTTTTTTGGTGTGCTGGAAACTCATTCTTACTTTCCAAATTACACACTACTATGTATTAAGTTTAGATTGTCTTCTCAGCTGTTCCCCTTTAATAGTCAGTCAAGCCATGACACACCGAGTCCCTAAATTGTAGGTCCAATGCTTTCACAGTGTGTTAGGGGTATTCAAAGCATGACACCTGTACCACTGATCCAGTTCCGTGAGTCACTTTCTGGTCCTGAGCCCTTTTAGCACACAAGGTCCTCCTCAGCCCCAGGCCAGTATTGATGAAGCTGCTCCCCTCCATTCAAGATGGATTCAAGTGGGATTTAATCTATTTGGGGACCGTCACCTATCCTTGTGGATTTTGCCACCCAAAGCTGTTAGTCCTCATCGTTGTTAGGTTAGTTAACCGCAGCCTGTTGATTGGCGTTGGGTCCCTGGCAGTGTATCTACATCACACATTTACATCACTTTGATATCAATTTAACAGCCATTTCCCCATCCTTTAGCATCCTGAGATTCGTAGTTTAGTGAGGAACTTGGTGCTCTCTGGTAGTTTGTTCCTCTGAATGACAGCAGAGAAGTCCAAGTTCCTTACCAAACGATGAATTCTCAGATTCTGTAGTATAGATTTTGAGCTGTTAAACAGGTATGAAACAGGCAGAAATATTTACAGTATAGATACACTTATGCCATGCGGTGGGAAGAGCAGGGATGGGCAAAAAGTAGATCAAGTGATTGATGGTTAGGTGGCAAAGTCTTCTGAATCCAGATTGTTTAAGTACCCTTCCACAACTTTGTGTCCTCTCGATCGGTAGACCAGTGGTGGCGAACCCTTTTTGAGATGAGTGCCCAAACTGCAACCCAAAAACCACTTATTTATCGCAAAGTGCCAACACAGCAACAGGGGAGGAAGGAAATGCTCCCTTTGGGCTGCTGAGTAGAGGGGCGGGACAAACTCTGTACTGGGGGAGGGAGGAAGCGTTCCCATTGGGCTGCTGGAGAGAGGGGCGGGGTGAACTCTGTGCTGGGGTGACTGCATAGGTGCCCACAGAGAGGGCTCCGAGTGCCACCTCTGGCACACGTGCCATAGGCTCACCACCACTGGGTTAGACTATAGTTTCCATCATTCCCGGATGACAGTTGTAATTCAACATATCTGCTTCCAAGTGTTCACTGCCCAGAGTTTGGGGAACATTCCACATTTAGGGTAGCTAAATTCAATCGCTGCGATTAAGAAAGCGTGCATGCGAGGTGGGGTGGGAGTGGGGGAATCCATTAATTGTCAAGAGTATATACTACATGGCCTCAGAGAAGTCCAATTGTGTTTTTTCATGGCTTCTCTCCCTCCCCCTCCCCCACTTTTCTCTCACACAAGACATATTCAAGAAATGTTTTATTTAAAAATAATTTAAATAACGCAGACAAAAAAAGGAGTCATATTTATTTGTTAATGTATATCCTGCCCATTTTCCCATCCAGAAGAAAGTATTGTAAGATGGAAGTTTGCAGCTTTGGAATGTTTCAATACTTTCTGTCAAATATCTAGATAGAGAAATCTTATCCCTAGTATCTTGGGAACTCTTGACCTTGTGTTTAAACTTTCCTGGATTTATTCCAAAACTACAGGATTATTTGGCCTCATCATGCTATTCTGACCTGGGGTATGGTGAGACACGAAGAAGAAATATCTTGCCACTAGGACCAATTCACAAAGCAAGAGGTAATAACTATTCAAGGAGCTCTAGAAAGAATGTTTATTTTCACTTTCACACCCATTCTGTTTAACACATTTCCTCTCCCATAACAGGCTTTGCTCAGAGATGTGTGTCTTAGCAGTTACACATTTTAAAGTCATGATCATCTTCCAATATCCAAATCCCAGAACAAACAAACAAAAGTATGCTAAACGCAAGGCAAGGAGGAGAGGAAAAATATTGCAGTGGTGAAAAGATGATTAATAATATGCATTATGCCACATGAGGGAGCACCTCTTGTAAATGACTGTCATCATCTAGCGCAGGAGTTCCCAACCTACTTTCCATTGGCCAGACCCAGCCTGCAGCACCATTCCATCTGGCCCCTCATTGCCTCCACCGCACCCAGAAGTGAAAGTGGGCGTGTTTTTGTCAGCTGTAAAATGCGCCCACAGCTGTAATAAATGCATAAATGCACCCGCTTTCACTTCCGGGGTGCATGGTCTCGCCTGCTCGGCTGTCTGGGGCCGTGGTCAGCCATGCAGCAAAAAAAGATTGACCACCCCTGATTTAGCGTAGTCCTCCAAGGCATATCCTAGCAAGAGTTGACCAAACCCATCCCTTGAAGGTTGGCAAAGTCCTCATTTACAAAGATTTTTTAAAATCAACTAAGTCTTACCTAGATCATCTTTGTCCACCATACAGGATCAACCTTAATTATTTAAGCAAATCTACAGATCTTTTGGACTTCCCAATCCTACCATTGCTGGCTAGCAAGGTCACCATGGTGAAAGCTGGGTCAATCCTCTCTTGTTTCAGTTACAGAATTACCAGTTTGAAATAGGGGCCCTTAAAGGCCATCATAACCAACTCCTTACATGTTCTCCTCCACTAGAAACTGTCCTCAGGAGGCGGCACAATTTCTTCATCTTTTGGTGTGAAAGCCCTCTCCAAGGTGATGCCAAATTGTTCGAACAGTATTTTGGGAATCTCTGAGCTCTCAACAATGGTCTCGGTCCGCTCTTCTCCCTTACTGGAAATGAGACGCTGACCCATGTAAGTCAGCCGCCCGCCACCCTCTCTGTGCAAAGAGCAGAAGGTTTTGCAGGTGAAGATGGAGCTGGGTGATGTTTGGTGATAGAGGCACATGTCTGTAAAATCGTCCAGTTTCTTCTCCTCGAGAGTGAACTGATACAGGGCTCTCCCTGGCCTTCCGGATACTTTTCGGCGCTCCAGCACCCAAATGTCCCCAGTCAGGCCCAGCCAAAAGATCCCACCTTCTTGGACTTGTTCCACCTCCGGCTTCAAGTCTAAGGGCTCCGTAAAAGCTTCCCCGAAGCCCACATCGCAAAGGAACTCCTGCTTGTCCAGCTGGACCAAAATCACCAAGTGGTCCAAGGAGGGACCGTAACGCTGGGTAAAGCGGTTCAGGACCCGTCCAGCCATGGCTTTGGCATCAAATCCTAATGCTTGCAATAGCCAAAGGAAAAGGCCATTGAGCTCGAAACAGAAGCCGCCCCGGTGGTGGTGGACAATCTTCCTGAAGAGAAGGGGCAGGTCTAGGATGATGGGTTCTCCACAGTGGATGCTGAGACTCTCAAAGGGCACCGAGAGCAGATGGCAGCGGTGGACGCCCCTAAGCGTCTCCAAAG
Organism: Furcifer pardalis; assembly: GCA_030440675.1. Classification (NCBI taxonomy): domain Eukaryota; kingdom Metazoa; phylum Chordata; class Lepidosauria; order Squamata; family Chamaeleonidae; genus Furcifer; species Furcifer pardalis. The sequence goes on from CP126897.1 coordinate 7,496,898, forward strand.
ATGGCTCGACAGGACCTTGATAACCAATGCGTGAAAGGTAAAGTCCGATGTCCATTTTGGAAGGCATGCAAGTGAAAGACAAACAGATCAAACACTTTTCCTCCACACAGTTCCCTTGATCCTCCTTGCCATGAGAAGGAACCTTTAATTCTTCACAGGAAATTCAGCCACGTAAAGAGTCCAGGAAACCCACAACGTCTGTCTAATCCGATTGCAGATAGAGAAAACTTTGACCAGGATTTCTGCTAATGGGGAAGTGTGGAGTCACCTAGTCAGCTGTTGTCTTCCCGGAAGAAGCCGAGATCGAAGGATTCGTCATGTCATGTGACTGTCCCAACAAGCTTTAAAAAACCAGCCTCCTCCTCCTAGTTCGTTCTCTGATCTGTTGCTCAGGACTTTAACCCTTCTTAGCATATTTGGGCAGTTGAATCCCCACCCCACTCTCACCCCAGGGAATTGAATTATAGAAGTTGGGATTTTGTGGCTGTGATACAATCTCATCGTCCAGCTGCTTAATTGTCCTAAATATAGACTGCAGCTGTGGAAAAGCCACAGGCAAAACTACACAGCACATATTTATTGCACACATTTTTTAAAAAATCACCTTTCAATTAAGTGTGTATAGTTTTAATCTAGATCTCTATTGATGTCATTCCAGGAACCTCCCTTCTGGTTTTCCTCGTCTCCCATGGTGTGAGTGATGGGTGAATTTAGGGGGGAAAGAATTCAGGGAATTTTTAAAAATCTCTCTCACCTGTAAATGGACATCCCAAATTCTTTGGCTTCTCACATCTGTCATGTTGCTTTGGATTTAGCGCAACCCTATGAATGAGTAACCTCAAAAATGTCCTCCCCTCAGCAGCCCTGGTAAACTCAAAGCTGTGACTTCCTTTTAGGGAGTTTGTCCATCTCACATTTGGGATACCTTTTTTAAAAAAGGGAAATAGTTTGGTCCTTGTGCTTAATCAGACTCCTCATCTTCTCCCCACCCCCCACCCCCTAGCAAGTCTTTAACCTTCATATGACAGAAAGGTTCAGCATGGTCCTGTCTATGCCAGGAAGAATTGGACCCTCTGGATTTTGTCCAGTTTTCTTTCTGAAGAGGGTGTAACAATTCAAACACCTTTTCCCTATACCTACTTGACTTCCTTGGAGGACACACAGCTTTTGGGGTCACCCTCACAGCTCTTCCTAATCTAAATTGCATCTGTTATATCCAAAAGATAGTAACAGAATAGTACAAGTCTTCCTCAATCTAAACCAGAGGCTGTTCAGTCTCAAACCTTGGCAGCCAAGTGCCGATGTTCCCCAGAAACCTTCCTTTCCAAGTCCTTCACCCTGAATCAAAAGGATCTGCTGCCATTACAGAGTTCTCACAAAGTGATTCCTATAAAACCAGTGAAACTTTGAAAGTACCATTTTGTTGTTCAGTCGCACAGTTGATTCCGACCCTTTGCGACCCTATGGACCATTGTCCACCAGGCACTTCTGTCCTCCACCATCCTCCTCAACTTGCTCAGTTCTGTGCCCATTGTCTCTACAATGCCATCTAACCATCTCATTTTTGGCCACCCCCTTTTCTTTTGCCCTCCACCTTTCCCAGCGTCAAGGCTTTCTCAAGTGAATCCTCTCTTCTCATTTGATGTCCAAAGTATTTTAGCTTCATCTTTACTATTTGACCTTCAAGGGAGCAGTCAGGGTTGATTTCTTCTAAGATTGACCCATTTGTTCTTGCTGTCCAGGGGACTCTCAAAACTCTCTTCCAGCACCACATCTCAAAGGCATCTATTCTTCTGCACTCAGCTTTCCTAATGGTCCAGCTCTCACAACCATACATTGCCACCGGGAATACCATTGCTTTGACTATACGAATTTTTGTTTGCAATGTGATGTCTCTACTTTTTACTATGTTCCCCAGGTTTCTCATAGCTTGCCTCCCAAGCATCAGTCGCCTTTTTATTTCATGGCTGCAATCACCATCTGCAGTGAGCTTTGATCCTAGGAAAGTAAAATCTGTCACTGCTTCTACTTCTTCCCCATCTATTTTCCAGGGACTGATAGGGCCAGTTGCCATGATCTTACATTTCTTGATATTGAGTCTCAAGCCAGCTTTTTCACCTTCTTCTTTCAACCATACAGTATCTGCCTTCATATAAGATGCATCGGAGAATAAGACATATTCAATTATTACCGAAATAGCCCACTAGAGGCCACTATACACAATAGACACACTCCATTTTTCAGTGTATTTTAAAGGGTGGTGGTGGAGTAGTTCTTATACACCAGCAAATACGGTAAGTTATCTACATTTGGATGTTTCTAAATGATACTTCAAGATATTGTCTTTACTATTGTTCTGTTTTTTCCAATCATTTTCTCGACTCCTTTTTTAGGGACTACCCAGACCTTTCTCTGCTTGTCTGACACAGGCTGGCAGTGTGATATTCCAAAGAATGTTAAAAATGATGAACATAAAACTGGCTTTCTGTGAAAGGCCCACCATTTTGTGTCTCTTTTTAGTCTGCTCATGGCAAAGACAAGGAGAAACCACGCCCTTGACATCACTAAGGGAAACCACACCCTTGACATCACTTTGTGGAGTTCCTTTGTGATGCAGTTCAGCCTGTGCATCACATTACTACATTAACAGCCTGCTCATCATTACTGATAATGCCTGATGCCTTTCAGGTTGTTTTCATTTGCAGTGGAGATAAAGATAAATTTGATCTTTATTGATTCGATGTTTTTACATTGTTTTACGTGCCTTGATACTTTGTAAAAGCTACTCAGAGTGCTGTATTTATTTATTCATTAATACAAGAATAAATAAAATAAATACACCTAGTATTTAGCTTGGTGGCCAGCCCTCTGTTGGCAATGTTTGAATGATGGAGGAGGCAAAGCATAACAATTCCATTGTTCATCAAGAAACGTTGGTCATCGTGGGCAAATGCATCATCCTGATTTCAGCAATCTTCCTAACATGGCCATGCCAAAGGGCCATCCGTTTTCGGCGTGAAATTTGTGCTCGCTTTAACAGAAGTTTCAGGTTGCTCTTTTCCCCCTCTGAAAGTCCACCCAACGTTTCAAATAGCAAACGTCAGGTAAGATTTTGTAGCTGTCTCTTTCGTTCTTTTCCTGGATCTTTGTAAACAAGCCATAGAACATCATGTGATCTTTCTCCAGAGAAAGGCAAATTGACAAAACCTGTGGAGTTCAATTCACCACAACTAATTTAAATCGATTAATTTCAAAGGGACCACATCCTCCTTCAAGCCTACTGCCTCTCTGTAACTTCTCTTATTCAGATTTTCCAATAATTCATGAAAAGATTTAACAAAAGTTTAGAAATCATGGTCACTTCTCAAGTGAAACCCACTGCCCATTCATCCTTGAAGGCTTCATACCTGCTGGTTACAGTAAAAAGGAAGGTGACAATTAATTCCTAAAGTAGAAATTGGTATGGAATTGGCATTGCTCATTTCAGAAGCAGATGAACACACACACTTTATTCCTTCATTTCATTTTGGACTTCTCATCATCATCTTTTCCTTCTTTATTCTAGGTTCGCAGAAGAAGCAGACAAAAGAGTCGGCCGGCCAAAGAGAACAGAAGAGGTAGAAAGCTTTGTCTGGCTTTCATTTCTAACAGTAGGATTCTTTACATGAAATATACACGAAATAAATATATTTAATCTTTTATTTGCCAAGAACAATAGACTGGGAGAAAGCCCAGGGTATTGTTGTTTTTTTGTTCCTGAGGGTTTGGCACACAATTGTGCAGTTTAAGGGTTGCATGAATTGTTCAGATTGCCTAGCATTTACAGCAGGGGTGCCCAAACATTTCCCACCAAGGCCTTACCACACCCCCTCAGTCAGCTGTGAGGGGGGGGGGCAGGTTATGTGATTACTCCTACTGGCAGTGGTGATGGTGGCATGTGAATTCGTGCCGCATTTCCAGCCATTTCCCCCAATTCCAGTGCTTCTATTGGAGGAAGGAGCGATGGGAGAACAGTTTCATGCTGCTTTTAATATTTTTTTTGCGCATTTTTGCCACGTTTTGGCACGAAAATGCACTGATTTTGGCACTTCCAGTGATGTTGGAGCATTTCCAGCATCAGCAGCCATTCAGCCAGTGGGTTGGATTGTGACATCACGTAGGCCGGACCCAGCCTGCGGGCCGTAGTTTGGGCACTGGTGATTTTAGATGATAGTGCTTTTGTTTCAGAATCTGAAGTGCTAAATGGGTTCTGGGGACTTTGTCAGCCAATCATTTTGGCCATGTGTGTTTTTTGGGTGACGGGGATAACGTCAGGGAATTTGAGGCAAACATAACATTGTGTGATGCAAATGTTTGCCTCAAATTCCCCAACGTTGATCTCTGCCCCAAAGCCCGGAGGGCTGAAGACCAGCTCTGCAGGCTTTGAAGCAGAGATCTCCGCTCAGATCGGCGGTTTGGTTGGGGGGAGGGCATGCCCACCCGTTCTCCCCCCAACCAAACTGGCGATCCGATTGCATGCTGGGACTGCCGGGATGTTGGGGGAGAAACCGTGTACGTGTACGCTCTCTCCCCCAACACCCCAGCTGTCCTAGGCGATCGCTGGGACTGCCAGGGTGTCGGAGGAGAGATCGCAGGCATGCACAGTTTCTCCCCCAACACCCCGACAGTCCAGAACAGCTGGGGTGCCTAGGACAGCTGGGGTGTTGGGGGAGAGATTGTGCACGTGCACACACACCACAACCTGGATCTCTGAGCCCCTTAGCGATCCAGGTAGAGGTTTCTGAAAAGAAGGTAGGAAAAAGTTTCCCTAGCTTCTTTTCAGAACACCCCCCCGCTTGCTAAGGGGCTTAGCTATGGGGGGGGGGGGACTTCTTAAAAGAGGCTGGGAAAAGGGTCCCAAGCCTCTCTTAGGAAGCCCCCTCCCAACCTGGATCGCTAAGCCCCTTAGCAATCCAGACGGAGGTTTCTAAAAAGAAGCTAAGATGAAGTTTTCCTAGCTTCGTTTTAGAAACACCCCCGCTTGCTAAGCAAACCAGATCACCCCCTGTTCCCTTTTCTCTTCGGAAAGGGAACAGGCTTTTTTTTTAACGGGCGATCAATGCATCACACAACGTTAAAAACCAGATAATGTTATGACTTGTGTGGAACCAAGTCATAACGTTATCCGAGGTACTATTCTGCTGTATTTCGATGTTCCAACACTATTTTAAAGCTTTAAAGTGACAAGAAATGCTTTTTCTTTTTTTTAATTTTTTTAGCAATATTAAAAAAGTAACAAAACATACAAACAACAGAACAGAAAAAGAAAAAAAAGTTACATACCAAAAAAAAAAAAGAAATAGTTCCCAAGTACATCTTACAGCCTTAAAGATGAAGAGGAAGAAAGAAAAAAAAAAGAGAAGGAAAATGCAAATCAATATAGTATAATATAATCTCATATTACATTAGTTGTTTTCTATACAATTACTATACTATATATTTTCACCTTTGTATCAACTTTCCTCTTTCACCACAATGTTACTACTTTATTGTTTTATACATGGAAACTATCACCCAGTGCACTAAAGTCCTTGAGTCTACCAGCCACTCCTTTTACAGCTCATTCATTCTGCCAAAAATACATTGTATTCGGTGCAGGTTTTTCTCCTTTATTATCCATCAATGTGTGTTGCAAAAAAGGTTTCCAAATGTCCCAAAATCTATTTTGTTTTATTAACCCCCTTTTTATATTTAATTCCCATGTTAGTTTTTCATTTAATGCCATGTCCCAAGCATCAGCATACCATTTACCAATTTCTAAATTCATGTTACCTTTCCAATTTCTGGCTACTTGTTGTCTCGCCAATGTTAAGAAAATGGACAATAACTCTTTCATATTTTCCTCTAAATTCAATTCCTCTAAATCTGTTAGTAAAACAATTTTTTCGTTCAGCTTTAAGCTAATATTTAATTTTTTTGCTATTTCTTGTTCCATTTTATGCCAGAAATTGGAAATGATTTTACAATCCCACCACATATGTTTGTATGTCCCAGTTTCCTGATGACATCTCCAACATTTTTTTTGAGTTGCTACTATTTATTTGATTTAGCCGAACTGGCGTCATATACCACCGCCACAAAATCTTATAGTTATGTTCTTTAACTTTTGAAGACAAGTTCCGCATAATCCTACTTTTCCATTTTTTATTCCAACTCTTGTCCGTAATGTTAATACTTAAATCAATTTCCCACATTCTTTTAAGTGCATCCTGGGATTCTTCTATATTGTTTATCATCTTATATAACTTACTTACTATTCCTTTTATCCCCATTGAACCTCTTCTTATTTTATATATCAAATCCTCAAAGTCGGTCAACTGCCTTGTAGGCTGTAGTTTCTTTATATTGTTTATTCCACTTGTCCAACATTAGTATCCGAAGCCAGTTCAACTTTAATTCCTTATAAATTTCTTTTTTTGTCTCTTCATTCTCAATTCGATTCAACCAATCTTTTAGTAAAATTATATCATGTTTATACATATTTTTTAGTAAATCTAGATTTTTAACTGGGAATGTTTTAAGATCTTGCAACTCTAATATTGGAGAGGTATTTGGTGCCAATTTATCTTTTAACTTTACCCATACACTTATCATAGATTTTAGGACATTATTTCTTGGTTTTAGCTCAAAAACTGTGTTTTCCAAAAATTCCCCCTTTGCACACACATTACTATCTTTCATTTCAGTCTCCATCCATATAAGGTCCTCTATCGTTAAAAGTTTTACCAAACCTTTAATTTGGAACGCCCTGTAATACGATTTAATATTAGGTAACCCTAAACCACCCTCTTTCTGTGATTTATACCATAAACCTTTCGGTATCCTTGCTCTTTTCCCTCCATTACAGTAATCATTCAATAGGTTTTGAAAAACTCCTAATTCTTTTTCAGATTGTTTAATTGGGAGGACTTCAAATAAAAAGTTGATCTTGGGTAATAAACTCATTTTACAAACAGCTATTCTTCCAAACCAGGAGGTCTTCAATACCCGATATCGAACAATTCTCTTCTTAATTTCCTCTTTCACTTTATCATAGTTTAATTTCTTCAAATCCTCTACATTATCTACAATGTTAACTCCTAAATACTTTATACTTTTCCTAATTTGAATTTTAAAATTTTCCTTAATTTTCCCTATCTCTTCCTTATTTAATTTACTAAAAATTGCTTCAGATTTTCCCCAGTTTATTTTCAGGCCTGTTATCTCTTCAAATTTTTGCAGGTGATTTTGAATATTTTCCATATTTTTTATAGGATCTTTCATTATAATTAAAGTATCATCTGCATACAAACTTATTTTTGTTCCATTTATCCCTTCTATATTTGTATCACTCCTTATAGCTCTAGCCAATAATTCCATAGCCATTATAAACAAAATGGGGGAAAGAGGACATCCTTGTCTCATTCCTGTTTTAATTTCAATATCTTCTGTAAATGAGTCATTTACTCTTACCTTAGCATAACTACTTTTATGAAGTTGATTAACTACATTTTTAAATTTTTCCCCAAATTCTAATTTTTTAATAATTTCCTTGATAGTGACCCATTGTAAAGAATCAAAGGCTTTAAAGATATCTAAAGATAGTAGTCCTATTTTACCTTCTCTTCTCTTGTTTATTTCTAACAAATTTAACACCCTTATTAAGTCGGACATATATCTTCCCTTTAAAAAACCTCCCTGATCTGTATGTATATATTCCCCCCAAAAAACTATTTAACCTGTTAGCCATAATTGCTGTAAAAATCTTTGCATCCTGATTAAGGAAACTGGACGATATGAATCAATGAATTCTAATTTTTTTCCTGGTTTTGGTATTAAAACTATGATGGATCTAAGCCATGAATTTGGAGATTCTCCCCCTTCCAAAACATAATTATATAGCCTGATTAATGTTGGAATAATAATTTGTTTAAATTCTTTATAAAATTCAGCTGGTAATCCGTCTTCTCCTGGGGTTTTCCCTATTTTCAATTTGTTTATGACATCTAGTATCTCTTTTTCTGTAATTTGTTCTTCCATTTTAGCCCTATGCTCTGCTGTTGTACTCTTCCCCTTGTGTTCTTGTAAATATTTTTCTAATTTGCTTAAATTTATTTTCTTATCTGTATACATATTTTGGTAAAAAAAATTAACTATGCTAACTTTCTCTATTGTTTTGTTACACCTTTTATTATCCTCCCTTATTAAAGTTCCTATCTCCCTTTTTCCTTCTTCTCTTTCACTGCTTTTGACAACAATTTTGAACTCTTATCACCAAACTCAAAATATTCCCTTTTCAAATAAATTAAATCTCTTTTAATTTTTTCAATATCCCTTCCTGCTAATTCCTTCTGTAACAATTGTATTCTTTCTAATGTCTTCCTCTCCTTTGTTTTAGCGCGTTTAGTTTGCAATAATTCAATCTCTTTTTCCAACTCCAAGTATCTGTCCTTATATTGTTTTTTAAAACTTTTAAATTTAATACACTCACCCCTAAATACTGCTTTCATGCCGCCCCAAATTGCATTAAAATTTGTTTCATTATTATCGTTGATTTTCCAAATTTCTTCCCAATTTTTAGTTATCTGATCTTTTATCTCCTTGTCTTTAAATAGTTTTGAACCAAGTCATAACGTTATCCGAGGTACTATTCTGCTGTATTTCGATGTTCCAACACTATTTTAAAGCTTTAAAGTGACAAGAAATGCTCTTTCTGTCAAATCCTATCAAAGGTCTCCTTAAGGGTAATTTAATCATAGAATGGTAGCTGTAGGGTCCCAGCTCCTGCCTACCTAGCAGTTCAAAAGCAAGAAATTGCAAGTAGATAAATAGGGACCACTTGGGTGGGAAAAGATCTTGGGAACCTGAAAGGAGCCTCATTCGGGCATCCTTTGAGTGGAGTTCCTCCAGCAAAAAAAACAAAACAAAAACACACCCCTTTCAACCCAGAAAGCATCTTTGTGTGCTTCTGACATGAAGAAGAAAAAAACTGTAGGGGGAAATGTTGCCTTTCTGCTGTTTCCTGTGTGTTTAAAAAGTGCTCTCTCACTTTCTGTGTGTCATGATTCATTATTCCTTTTCACTGTTCATGTAAGAAATGGTTAGTTAACTGGTGCCTTCCCTTTGAATTCCAGGTCTCAAGCAACAACAGACCACCAGATCCCAAGATGGTGTCTGCCAAAATGGTGTGAAGCACTCTGCTAATTATCTTATTCCAGATCTTATCGACCGCCAGATATCCAAGCAGGAGACCCAAGAAGCCGGATGGAGGCTCTTCACCAAAGGACTGATCAAACCAAATATGAGTGCAGGAAGAAACCATGGATCCAATCAACGTTGTCCTCATTCTAGACGTGTTCTTTCGAAAGATTCCCTCCAGGATTCTGGGATGTCCCTGCCTTCCAAAGCTCCTTCACCATCTCAGCTGAATGAAGCAGAGTCACAGCTGTCTTTTCCAAGGAAATCATTCCAGGAGGCTCCCCAGGACTCATGGGCTGAACAGAATGAGAGTGAAGGCACCTCGCACGAAGCTGTAATGTGGAGTGGAGAAAGTGACCAAGAGGACAGTCTGTCAAGTATGTCAACAACCTTTGAATCGTGTCCTCCCTTTCAGTTTCCAATCCCCACGGAGGAGGCTATTTTTGACCTGGAATTCCACATCCACCTCAAGGAAATCCAGCGTGCATGTGGTCTGCCTTCCTTCGTGCGGGATTCCGTGAATGCCTTCGCTCCATTTCCTCCTGATTTTGAGGAACACACAGAGGAAAGCTTAAGCAAAACAGATCTGTGGGATGGTAGAAAAGTGCAAACCACTCCCTGTAACCTTTCATTCCTCCGCTCAGATAGGGCGGATGTCCACAAAACATGGATGGGGGATTCTGGAATGCATCCAGCTGGCTCTGACAAGGCTAGATCCCACATCCTACACAATCACAGATGGAACCTGTCCTACCCTGAGATGGAGTCGGTGATTCCTTTTGATCCATTGTCCCAATCCATGCCAAAGCACACAGAACAGTGGGAGAACAGCAGGACAGTAACCAAGCGTGGAAGTATGGGATTTGAAACCACTACTCAGGTAATGTCTTGCCTTAGTCCAGAAACCCAAGAGTGTTTAGATGCCCATGTGGCCACGTACAGATGTGAGCTTCCCAAACTGGATCAGCAGTCTTTGAAGGCGGTTCTACCTCGCTCTCCATTTTCCTTAACACATCATGGACAAGCTCCGTTTCTGAAGTCTTGTCAGCAAACATCTCCACAGGTTTCTATGGCTGGCACCTGGACTGAAGAGGAGAGTGATCACTCCCTGGAAGAGGACTGGTTGAAGAGAGAAGAAATGGGAAAACTGAACAAGAAACCTGAGGTCAGAAGAGAGGCAAAGGAAAAAGTTGAAGGGATGAGAATTCTGAAAACAAGCATGTTTCCAACACAAGGGACGAGTGCGGGACAGCTACATTTCTTTGCTGATGAAGACCAACTCCATATCAAACCCAATTGGATGCAGCATGAAGCTGAAGGTGAGAAGGTGGAAAAGAAAGAGAAGGAAGACCATATGGCCTGCGGTAACCAAGCCCACAAAATGTCAGATGCCTTTACCCAGAAAGAAACGTATCCCAGTTCAGGTTCAGAAGGACCTGGGGAATATAATTCTGGATGCATTCGAGGCAGGAAAACCACTCCATGGATAGCTACTGAAGAACCTTCCTTCTTTCCTGCTAGAAGAAACCAGCTTTCCCAAACAACCCAAGAGAAATGCTCAACGGTTGGAAGGGAAGTATCCCGAAGGGGTACACTGGGAAAAAAATCTTTTCAGAAACCTGTGATTCATTTACATCCTAAGCAAACCATGGTGATACTGAGGTCAAAATGTCTTCATGGAAGGCGGCACCCTGGGACTCCCTGCCTTTCTCTACCACCTCCTTGGGCAAGAAGGTATTCCTATAATGTCAGTTGTTGGGTAGATACGTTACCGGGATTGCAGAGGAAAAAATATCCAAATGCAAAAACTACTCGGCGTTCCAAGGACAGGAAGGTGCATGCCTGTTTTCCTACCTCACAGGCAGATGAGAGCCACGATGAGAATAGCTTGGAGCAAGTGCGGTCCCCGCAAGACTCTGAAAGTAATTGTCAGTCAGTGAGGACTTGTAAGGTGCCCAGGTGCCAATGTACCTGTCATTTTGTATCCCCCAAGACTATCTCTTCGTCCTCAGTGCAGTCACTTGCACAACAAGGAAGGGAGCAGGAAGAAGTGAACAGAAAGACAAGAGAGCCCAAGGAAAGCTTTTCCTCCTTGTTGTCAGAGGAGAATGAAACCCCTCAGCCTGGTTCAGTCAAGCAGGAAGAGGAAGGCTCTTGTTTCCTATCAGAAGGCAATGGAACCCAACATTCTGGTTTGAGAGATGGGATGTTGGAAGGTTTTTCTCTTCCTCCTGGAGCCCCAAATCCTGCTTCATCTGACGAGACAGAGTTTGCTTTCTCTTTCCTTCCCTCAGTGGATAATGGATCCCAGCTTTCTGACACAGCAAGCCCAGGCTCCTGCAAAAGTCCAGGAAACATGGCCACTGACAATGTCACAGGGCTCCTGGAGTCTTCCGGAGCAGAACAACTGCAAGGCTTGTATCCTGGCTCTGTGTGTGAGAACTGGCATAACTTGACTCCTCCCCAGCTTCCCAAAAGGAGTGAAAGTGCAGTGGAACATCCAATCCACAAGGGTACCTTCGCCTTTCAGGACGCTGCGTATAAAGTCTCTCAAAACCCAGGGCAATTCTACCAAACGTTACTACCTGGACCTCATGATGGCAGGGATGCAGATGGGGAATGCCAGAGAGCCCTTCCACATGGTCTGCTTGCCCAGACAGATTTATTTGTTTGTTTATTATTCCAACTAATATACTCCTACACAGTGCATAGGACCCTCTACAGGAATGACACAGCCAAAATGGATGAAGAGAGTGTCGGCAACTCCCTCTCCAAGAAGCATGACCCTTTGGCCACGGAGCCTATGGCCCAGTTCCCAATAAAATGCAAATGCTATGGAGGTAGAGGTTGGGTGAATGGGGAGGAAGAGGTCAAGCAAATCAGAAATGAGGAAAGGGGCAAGGTGGACGGTGAAAAGGAAATGACTGTTTCGGCTTCTGTGGAGGAGGTAGAGAATGAGGACAGGGGCAGCAGGAGAGAGGGGGACAACTTGCCCAGGCAAGAGCCAAACAGTTTGAGAAGTGCTGGAGACTTTGCATCTGAACCATTAGAAGCATCTCCAGTAGTATTGGTTAGTCCTTCCTCAGCCAGCCAGTTTAGGGAACCTCAGTCCATCCTTAGCAATACAGAGGTGTACAAAAAGACAATGGGACCACCTTCTGAAGAACCTGAACAACGTGTCACACCTCAGTTAGCAAGACATGGTATGTCCGAAGCACAAGTGCTCAGTGAGGAATTTCCAAAACATGTGGTTGCCCAGGAAGAAAGAGAGGTGAGGGCAGTGTCAACTGCTGTGGAGGAGGTAGAGAACTTGGGGACTGGAAGGGGGAAAGAAGGAATTGATGTTGGGGTGTCCTCTACATTGAAGAGTCAATGCAGAGATTTCTCAGTTGCTCACAAGAAGAAAGATCTAAGGAGTGTAGCAACAAAGGAATCCCCGAAAGAACGGGGTGCAAGGAAAAGGCCATCAATCAAACAGCAGAGGAAAACCAGACAAGGAGAGTTATTGAGGTCGGAGCAAAGGCAGCCCAAGGAAACCATGAGACAAGACCATGAAATGGAGGACAATGCACTGGGAAAGGAACAATTTGTCCTCATTAGTAGAACTGTGGAAGCTAAACTGCAACTACGGAGAGGACTGGAAATATGGAGGAAGAGTGAAGGAATGTCAAACCATGTTTGGAAGACAAAGCCTGTGAACCTCTTGAATGAAAGGGATGCTTCATCTTCTGAGGACAAAGTGGGGATCCTGGTGGATGGATGCAAGGGAGAAAGAACTACTCTTGGAGAGCCATCCACAAGAAAGGCTGAAGGTTGTAGTCCAAGGTTACTTAAGCTACAGCCTGTGGGCCAGATTCGGCCCACAGCACAATTTCCTGTGGCCCACGTCTCTGTTGCCACCGGAAGCAGAAGCGGAAGCAGACACATTTACGACAGCCATGGACATGTTATACAGGACCATTTTTGGCGGGGGGAACCACCAGTCCGTCCTGGTCAGCTGTCTGAGGGGGTGAGGTCTGTTCTGCGGCTTGAAAATGTTGAGAACCCCAGTTGTAGTCCTTTAATTGCTAATAACCAGCAAAAAAGGAGGCCTCAGGCAATAGAAAAATCTATCAAGGAAGAGAGTAGTGGCATGAGGCCATTAATCCAGCATGGGGCCAGCCAAGGGTCTGGAAGAACCGGACGAGGAGAGGTTGCCAGGTTCAAAGAAGCCCAATCCATGGGGCAGAACAAAGAATGCCGTCAACCTCAAAACAAAGTCAGTGGAAATGGAATGGAAAGCACGTCCATTATTCGTAGAATCTGGAAAACGAAACTACATCTATTTGATGGGCTAAAAAAGGTCAAATAAGAATAGTGGTGAGCTCTGGAAGGAGAAAAGACATGAAAAGGAATTTTTGAGTTTTTCCATACAAGAAGTGACATCACCCAATTCTCTAAAAGCTTCAGGAACAAGGATATTTTAGTCCATAGCTCTACAGTATAATACAGCACTGTACTAGTATAATCGTTATTTAATAAGGTGTTTTTTAAATTAATGTATGTTAACCACACATGTATATTAATAAAAACATTTTAGTGATTTATCTTTATTGTTAAGATACAAGTCTGTTTCGCTTTTGGGGATCAAAATTTTGCAATATTGAAAATAGGAGAGAGATTTAAGTAATGTACCCAGAACCTACATGTCTAGAATTCAGGCTCTTTGGCTTGGCTTTTTTATGCACAGCACTTTTCAACAGCAATTCAGTCTCTCTGATCTTTTTTTTTTCCAATCTAAAAATGGGTAGGAGTTGAGTTGAGCCCCTGTCCCAAAAATACATGTGAACCTAGCTTCCTCTTTGGATAGCAAAGATGCATATATGGTAATAATAATGATTTCATGTCAGAAATTACTCTGGGTTGAAAGGATTTTTTGGTGGAGAAACTGCACACAGGATGCTCAGATGAGGCTCCTTTCATGTCCCTAAGATCTTTTCCCACCCAAGTGGTCCCTATTTATCTACTTGCAGCTTCTTGCTTTCGAACTGCTAGGTTGGCAGGAGCTGAGACAGAGACCGGTGCTCAATCCATCCTGCAATACCCAGGTCTCGAACGGCTGACTTGCCTGCCTTCAAGCTAACAAGTCAAGCTTCTTAACCACTGAGCCACCACAACTCTATGCATATATGGTACAAAGGCCTGAAAAACATTTCAAAGTGGAGGACTAGAACTAGGCAAGACGGCAGCTTACTAAGTCTAAGGCGATAGAACATTTTCCTCCAGAGACACCTTTCTTTTGAAACTCTCATGGCTGCCCATTCTCACTTGCAGATGAAGTCCGTGCTGGTTTCTTGATGACCAAGCACAACATTACTGCCACCTGGTATTGCTGAGGAGGCCTTGTGCTTCAGGAAACAGAGGTCTTTACTCCTTGAAAAACCTCCAGTTCTAATTAGATGCTAGCATATTATGTACAGTATTTGTGTAGAACCTTCTGCAGACTTGGGAACCCTGAGTTGTCATCAGAACACACTGATGCTGGGTGGGAGGGACAGTAAGCCATAGCTTCACCTAGTAGTGGGCAGCCAAAAAAATTACTACCACACTGTGGGTGGAACCAACATTGTGGGCAGAGCCGACATCACGGGTGGAGCCAATGTCATGGGTGGAGCCAATTATGTGGGCGGAGCCAACATTAAAAACCCCTAAAATAAGTACACATAAAAATACAAATTAAATAGACACAAAAATACGTAAAATACACGTAAAACATAAAATACAATTAAAAATAAATACACATTAAAATACACACCCACACACCACCCGAAGGTGAGTCACTTATCATGGGGAGGAAGCTATAGGGAGCTTCAGGCTAGCAGCTTCTCTTCCTCCTCCCCACTTGGGAGGACAGCAAGGAGGCCGCGCATACATGCCAAGCGCTGTAGGCGCGCATGCACACCAAGCGCTTGGCATGCATGCGCAGTGTGGGAACTGGGGAAAAAATACACCCCCGAGGTGGTTCTCCCCAAAAGCCGCTACCGGTTTTCCGGGACACTGGGAAAAGTTAATACCGGTTCTGGTGAACTGGTGCGAACCTGTTGCTGCCCCTCACTGGCTTCACCTGAGTAAAGTGAGAGAAAGTAAGCATCAGGTATCCTCCATTCACTTTGGATTTTCCCAACTTTTACATCTTAGGTGTAAGAAGACGGGAAAAATCTGGTTGATTCCTTGGGTGGCAAACACAAAGGCTAGAACAGTGATGGCGAACCTTTTAGAGACTAAATGCCCAAAAAGAGGGGTGGGGTGAACTCTGTGCTGGGGGGAGGGAGGAAGCACTCCTATTGGACTGCTGGGCAAAGGGACAGGGTCAACTCTATGCTGGGAAGAGGGAGGAAGAGCTCCAATTGGGCTGCTGGGCAGAGGGGTGGGGTGAACTCTGTGCTGGGGCAATGGCCCATGTGCCAACAGGGAAGGCTGGAAGTGCCCCCTCCGGCACGCATTCCACAGGTTCACCACCACAAGGCTAGGACATGTTGGTAGAGTTTAGGAACTGTCCTGCGGTGATAATTTAATAGGTTCTTCCAACATGATACCTTCCATCCAAATTACTAGAGTAAAATGTAATTTGTACCTCTTCTGAAACTAGAAAAACTCCTGGCTTTGTGATGACAAACATGATGAGCCCCATCATGAATCATTGATCCCAAAGCCATTTACTGTCAATGATTGCTCACTTTTGTTCTTGACCACAACCAGGTAGCTAAGCTATGTGATGAGCAACACCTGGTATTGCTGACTAGAAGTGTTTACACCTGGTGAAAGTACACTGGGTTACATTAAACCAGGTATTATCAACCTGCGTCCCATGGGTCGGATGTGGCCCTTGGCACCATCTCATGTGGTCCCCCACCATCTCCACTACACCAAGAAGTGCCATGTGGTAGAGGAAGGGCAAAATGGCTGCCCGACCCCTGAAGCTGTCTGAGGGAGCGTGACCTGGCCCCCGGCTTTAAAAAGTTGAGAACTCTTGCACTAAACTGATAAGGCAATGGTGGCCAACCTTGGTACTCCAAGTGTTCTTTGACATCAATTCCCAGAAGCCCAGGTCAGCACTCCTGCTGATCAGAGTTTCTGGGAACTGAAGACACTTGTTCTGAAGAGAAGGTCAACTTAAATGTTTTGGCATAGAAAGGGTTGCAGTTCTCATAGTCAAGCTTCAGGGAAGGAAGAGGTGTACCTACATAGAAGCATGCAGACCGTTGCAAAGGTCAAGAGATATTGCTGTTTCAGCTCCTTTTGACACTTACTGAGGACGTTCTGGCTAGAATCCTGTTGCATAGTTCCACCTGTGCAAAAGGAATAGGGATAGCAACAGCAGACTGTTGTTGGTAAAAAAAATGTTTCTTTTTACATTAGGGGAGATTGCTGTGTGAGTCATGTGCAAGGAGATAAAGTTTTGACTGAAAAAGGAACTTCAAGCATTCCTCTTGTGTGGGCAGAGTTATACAACAGGATACTGACCACTCTTATCTCCCCACTCAAGCTATTGCAGCCTGTTCTGCTTAACACTTGCATAAGATGGAAAATGTCATCTCTGGGCTTGCTTACCCAGAGAAGAATGTGAGGGACACAGGGAAAGGGACTGATGGTAGGCCATCTCCATTAAGCGATCGCCATTATCTACTACCATGCATTGGCAAAAGGTGAATTGAGGTTTCAGGATCTCCAAAGAGCTAAGGTAGAAGCGAATTACTATAGAAGTCGCCTCTGTCTTTCCAGACCCTCTTTCCCTTGGATTTCAAAGGGAAAGCAGAAAGACTTTGGCACTGACCAGAAGAAGAGAATGGCACCCTGCTGCAGACTGAAACGCCCATCCTCTTTCCTCTTTTCTTACTTCCCTCAACAAGTAACCCTATGTAACTGTCCCTCCAGCTGACGGGCCTCTTGCTTCCTTACAATGGCTACTGGAGAGCGTTAGCAGCAATTAGGAGGCAGAAGCCATGGCCATATCCCTCCTTTTGTGCTTCTTTTCACCCCCATCCGAATCAGTCCTTGCTGACTCAACGGCTCCTTTACTTGTTGAGGGAGGGAGGGGGAGAGCCGCCTCCCGGCCCACCTGCCTAAAAGCTCATGATGTTTCTACCATGGACCCGTTTAATATGTGGAAGGAGGAAAGGGGTTACCCTCCATCCTCAAAAAGGAGAAAACTGCCCTGACTTCAGACCCCAACTATCGCATGGGGACAGAAAGCAAAGGAGGTGTGGCACCAAGAGCTGCTCTTCTTGGGAAATCGAGTGGCAGGCAGGTGGTCACGGGCAGGCAGCAGACGTCAATGTGACAGCATTGAGTCCATCAGGAGAAAGACCTCCCGGTGCCTCTAGGAGTAGATGGTGATGACCTCACTACCACCACCTCGCACGAGCAGTACACGCTCCAGCCCCTCTGTGAGCACCTCCAGGAATTCCATATCTGGAAACAGAGAGTCAAGGAAGTGCACAAGTACTGTACATGAGTATCCAGACACCCTTCCAACTGCTCCACCTCCCCCAACCCTATAAAGAAGCTTCTACAGGAAAGGATACAGTTCTCATCTCCTTCAGGATTTCGTGGTGGACCTGGCATATTGAGCAGCACCAGCTTGGCCTCATGGGACTTGTTCACAATGACCTCGTTGAGTTTGACGGCTGTGTGCATCCGCCGCACATTGGACTGGTCCCTGGGTTGGGAGGTGAGGACAGGTTATGGCCAAGACCACTCCGTGCACATATGGATACATGAGGTTTTATCATGATTATTTATTATATTTATACCCCACCCATCTATGAGATTTTCCTACTCTGGGCTGCTAACAACAGAAAACTCACACTTTAAAAACAGTCACACATTTTTAAAAATACATATAAATATACCAGGAACTGAAAATCTATTGGCGACAGAGAGAAGTAAACAAAACACCTAACAATCAGCTGTTGCTAATATACTCCCAAAAGCCTCTTTTTAAAAAATGGTTTTAATTGTTTTTTAAATATAGGCCGGGATGGAACCTGGCGCAGCTCAAATGGAAGAATTTTCCACAAAGATGGTGCTGTCACCAAGAAGGCTCTTCTCAAGAGTCATGACCTTTCTTGCCAAACTTGGGATTGGCACCTGGAGCTGCGCCATCTGGAGGGAACGAGTGATGTGGGCTGATGTCCTGAGGGGAAGACATTCCACCAGGTTTTATAAAAGCAATTGCTTTATGGATGAGAGCCCTGCCTCCTGGGGGGGTGATATGGTGAGACCACTAAAGCTCATGTAGCTCAGAGGAGAGGGCACTGGCTTTGCTCTTTCCTGAAGAGAAAAATAGCAAGGTGATATGCAAGATGCCAGCCTGCAATGACTGTGGGCCTTAGATGGGTGTGAGGATGGCTGTGTGTTGCCAGAAGGAAAATAACAGGAACCCGGGGTGAAAAGAATGCAAAATTCCTTTTGGAGGTACAATCAGATTGACATTCAAACTGTAAAATAAGTAGAAAAGACATTTGTCTCTTGCAACTCTCAGCTTTGTTGGAGAGCAGATTCTGGCAATCCCATAAAACCAGGTATTAAAGATGTATATATGTGGCCCAAATCATGCTGTAAAACAGAACACCAGATCGTTCCTGTGTCACCATCGTTGGTTTCCAGAAGTCACAGAATGCAAGACAAAGCTACAAAGCAGTGATGTTTTGTATTGTACATTACTGAATCGATTACTGTATGGTTATTTTCTTTGTATTAGATATGAATTGTATTGTGATTATATTGTTTATTGTCCATTCGGTATTGTATATTGTTTATGGACTGTATTTTGATTATATTATGTTTATATTTATGTTGTTGCACTCCATTTTGGGATACTGTAATTTTGTATTGTTGATCTGTTATATTGTATTGTATTCGATTTTATGTTGTAGGCCGCTCTGAGTTGGTTTTCACCAAGTAGGGCGGCATATAAATCGAAATAATAATAATAATAATAATAATAATAATAATAATAATAATAATAATAATAATAATAATAATAATAATAATAATAATAATAATAATAATAATAATAATAATAATAATAATAATAATAATGGTCAACCTTGGTACTCCAGATGTTCTTAAACTTCAATTCCCAAGAGCCCTGATCAGCAGGAGTGCTGACTTGGGCTTCTGAGAATTGAAGTCCAAGAACATCTGGAGTGCCGAGGTTGGCCATCTCAGCTATAAAGTGGAGAGAGAGAAGGCCTATGACATTGGAGGTGTTCTGAGAATGGCTGGATCCTTACGGCCGCATGTTCAGCAAGTCCTGGAAACCCTCGGGTGGTTTAGATCTCTGCCCACGGGATGCCACGTATTTGTCCTTGGTCCACGTCATGTGCACCTTCTCCTGGTAGGTCTCTGTCTCTTCATCGTCATCTGAGCCAATACTGGTCAGGCGCAGCATAGAGTTCCTGTCCTTCACAAGCTGTGCCTGTAAGAAAGGAATCCTATGTAAGTCAGCAAAGGAGCAACCCAAAAGTGCCTGTTTTCTCAACCTGTTCCCTCCCATCAGGCATCAGAAACCAGTTCACCTCTCGGTCCCGTTCAGTCTTCGAAAGACGCATTTGCCTCAGCATCTGGCAACGCTGCTCCATCATCAGCGTACGCTCATATGTGTATGCAGAGATGTCACTGTCATGCTGCCAGGGGTAAGAAAGAAAGCCTGGTGAGAGTGGTAACCTTTTCACAGCAAGGATACAGCCCTTCCCTTCCCCACATTTCTCTCTTCTTTTAACACATGGCAGATAAGCAAGTGTGTTTCTCTAGGAATCTCCATAGAGGTAAATAGGTTTTGGAAAAATGGGTGAGTGTGGTTTATAAAGCAGACTCTAGTGTTTTCCTTGGAAAGGAAACGGCATGCACAGAAAGAAATCTGAGAATGCATCCCCCCCGATGCAGGAAAAACATCATGGGCATTGAATTTGTTTAAGGTGGCTCCCAGCTTGCCATGAAGTGACCCACACACTAAGATCACAGAGCCATTTCCTGTGGCACATGTGAAATGAGACATGCAGGATGGACACTGGGACTGCAATGGACTGCCACAGCCTTGAAGATATGGACAAGGTGCACCTTTGCAGCCAGTCCATCTGGCATGACCTCTTCTGCCTTCATGACCATTGGGAAGCAGAATACTGAAGTGGTTCCTCCTCTGCTCATTTTGCCCTTGGGCCCAATAGGATGGTTTCCAGTGGCATTTACTCCACTGAGGGGACCATCACTCCATCTAAAGGGGCTCATCTACCAGTAACTGTTGGCCTCTTTAGGGAGTCAAGTTAATTACTGCTGCCCAAAACTCAAGTGTTGAGTCACTGGCTGTACGATCTACTCCATTACTGTAGCGGGATGTCCGGCCAGACAGTATCTCCGATAGCTATGGCCAGAATCTTGTATTCAATATGTCTAAAAGTCCTTGATTCATCCTTTGACTCATCAAGAATATTACCTATCACTGTTAAGCAAAAAACAAAAACCAATCCCTGTTTCTTTCCCTGCCAGTTTTCTGTGCCTCACCATTTCCACTACTTCTACTTCTGCCTCAATACGGAGGTGATACAGGAAGGTTGCTAGATCCTTCTTCATCTGGATGCTGTTGTCCTCCAGCTGGGCTACTGTAAAGATGCGGATTTTGCATTTACGCCACACCTTGGAAGCAGGAAGAGGGACAGTCAGGATCACACCACAAGCTTATCTTTCCCACTGACTCCCCTCCCACAGTTATGGTCTCATTTAACCTTCTTCTTATTCTTCTACTATGTAGCTTTGACCAGGAGGCCACACGCAGCGGTTCGGTCTCATCTTATTCTAATGTGTAAACTATTTAGCCGTGACTATATCACATTGCCTGAAGTGCACCACGTGGAGGCATTTGGAGTCACACTGGAGGACTTACACAGAGGAAGCCCTTCAATGGCTTTCAAACCTGGCCGTGGAACTCTAGCTAGGAACTTGAGATGGACAACTTGTGCTTGCTGTGTATATCAACATTAATGTAGACAACTGAAGTTCATCATACGATAAATAAAATAAAGTACAGTAATACCTCATATAACATTAGTATCGAATAACACTAAAATCGGATAACATTAAGGAATCTGGGGGGAAGAATTGCATCAGATAACATTAAGATCCTTTGGGATGCTTCAGATAACAACCGCTAAAGCCTATGTGGTTACAATGTATCTCTATGGATCCCATAGGATTTTAACATGCATCAGATAACACTAAAAATCATATAACACCAAGAATTGTGGAACCAGGTTTTAGTGTTATATAAGGTTTTACTTGTACCTTGTGCTGCTTGAAAAGGAAAGGGAGCAGCATCAGCATCCCACCATCATGAACAATCCACCAGACATCAATATTCCCCTCCGTGAAGGGCTCCGTATTACTGGGGAAGAAGGCCACATTCTTTAGCACAAGCAAGGCCAAGTGGGCAGCTGTGGTCACTCGGACAGTGCCTGAAATGTAGAGGTTGAAAGTCATGCACAGTAGGGTCACCTTCCTGGGCTGAACACCCCTATCCATCTCCTCCCCTCCCCAGAACACACACGCTGGAAGAGACCATACCAATAAAGGTCTTCCAAGAACGGGAGTCCTCACTTTGGCGCCAGGCATTTGGCCAACCCATCACCACCGTGTTATGCTTCATGCCGCCCAGCCCACAGGACTGAATGAGGTGGGAGATGCCCTCTCGGACTTTGGCAGCTACCACGATCTGGCAGAAGCCTTTGACACGTTCTGCTTCCATCAAGTGTTTGATTGTCTAGAAAGAAAAATACATATATATTTCCCTAGTAGGTTTAACACTAGCACAAAAGAACACGTGGGGAGTTAAACCAGACACAGAATATGTTTAGTAAACATTCACTTGCTGGTTCATCTATCATGTTAACTATTAACAATACAGGCAGGTGGAAAAGGGACAGGACAAAACCTGTTTCCCTTCTGCCTTACACCCTATTGATACAGGACAATAATTTCCCGGCCTAGCCCATTTCTGAAAGCCAGGGTGAGAAAACATCTTAAATATGGAATAACCGACCTTTGCTAAACTATTGGTTTGCCTCTTAAGACAATTTTAAAGCACTGTCTGTCATCTCAAATCAATGTCTAACACGCCCACTCGCCATTCTGCTCTCATTTTAGCAAGTATGTGTGTTTGTGTGGTTTGACTGTTAAATGTCACATCCCAGAATCCCACCAGTCACTGATAAGGTTAGTCACATCATAGATCAGTGGCAGAACTACATTGCATGCAGCAGATTCAACCTCCAGTATAATCCCTTACATTTAGAAGAGCTTTGGTCAGTTAGCAGTAGGCTGAATCCCCTGGCACATAAAGACACGTTCTCACATTCCTTGTACTGACTGGTTTATGCATTTGATATCAGGAAAGCCTAATGCTGGAAAGAATCCTAAGGGCCACTGAGTCAATTTTCTTGCCAAAGCCGGATAATCAACTTTTAAAACACACCTTAGAAGTGGGCATCTAACTTCTGTTTAAACACCCCCAGTGAAGTCTCTCAAACAGCTCTTATTGTGACTCAAGACATTCTTCCTGAATCCATTACTTAGAACAACACCCTCAGCAGCTACAGGAAAAAAACAAACCCTGGCTCCATCTTTGGGACAACCCTTTAAATATGTGAATAAGGGTAATTAGAAGATATGTTCTTATTAAAGTACAGTAATACCTCATATAACATTAGTATCGAATAACACGAAAATCACATAACATTAAGGAATCTGGGGGGAAGAATTGCATCAGATAACATTAAGATCCTATGGGATGCTTCAGATAACAACCGCTAAAGCCTGTGTGGTTACAATGTATCTCTATGGATCCCATAGGATTTTAACATGCATCAGATAACACTAAAAATCATATAACACCAAGACTTGTGGAACCAGGTTTTAGTGTTATATGAGGTTTTACTGTAATAATATCTAGTCAGCTGAAATGGAGCATCAAGAGAGGTTCACCTGCTCGGCTGCCAGTGCCTCACTGTAGCACTCCAAGAAGTTGCCAACCATGACGGAGCCCACAATGGTCAGCCCCTTGCCAGCTTTCAACTGGGAGGCAAAGGTGAGGAGATGGGGATGCTTCACATGCAGGTCCTCATTCAGCTTCAGGAGCACCAACAGCTGTGGCCTGGGAGAAAATGAGGTCCAATATATCCATACAAGGAGTGAAGTAACAGATGGTTTCAGACATAATTCACATACACTGATGGATCACACTGATGTACATGTGTGAAGCAGTTTATAGCACAACAGACACATGATATAGAAAGATGTATTACACACATGCCAAGGTTCCTGTTTCTTGGACGCAGAGCCACAGCAAAATCAAAAAGTAATGAGTCTTCCCTACCTCCAGTTCTTGGTGT
Organism: Furcifer pardalis; assembly: GCA_030440675.1. Taxonomy (NCBI): domain Eukaryota; kingdom Metazoa; phylum Chordata; class Lepidosauria; order Squamata; family Chamaeleonidae; genus Furcifer; species Furcifer pardalis. The sequence continues at coordinate 7,520,537 of CP126897.1, forward strand.
GGGGTGGCCCTTCCTCAAGGCGCAGCAAGGCAAAGCGGGCTGCACTCAGGGACAGGCCGCGGATGCCGTCCCCCCACTCCTTTTCAGCCCTGGGGGAGGGATGCACAAAGCGTTCAGCCAAAGAAGGTGGTTGGGAGAACCAAGTCACAAATCCCCCCCCCCCCCAATCTTCCAGGGTTCAAGGAGGAGATGAATATGCAAAGGTGGTGGTAGAAAATCTAGACTGATACAGGCATTTCAGAAAACAAAACAAAATAAACAAAATAAAATAAAATAAAAAACACTGTAGCACTTTAAAGACTAACTGCTATATTTTTATTTTATATTTACAATAAAAATATAGCAGTTAGTCTTTAAAGTGCTACAGTGTTTTTTATTTTATTTTGTTTATTTTGTTTTGTTTTCTGAGATGCCTGAACCACAGACTAACACGGCTACTATTCCAAAAAATTCTAGACTGATACAGATTCACATCAGGAAAATAGAGATTACAATGTTTACCCTCTCCCTCCTTCATACAGAGGGACCCAAAGAATTTGGGCTTCAAACCTCTGTGTCATCTAGCCAGCACTGCAGTTTTCTGAAGGAAGAAAAAGTTTTCCCTTTTGGGATTAGGGAGGGCAGAAATCCTGACCTTTTCTGTTCTATAACTAAAGAGAGGAGTCCCAAGAATAGTGCCCCAAACTACTCGGACTTCCATCTTAAGCAGTTCCCCCCGAAGCCCAGAACATACACACACATCCCCATAGCACAGTGATGGCGAACCTTGGCACTCCAGGTGTTCTTGGGACTTAAATTCCCAAAAGCCCAAGTAGGCACGCCTGCTGACTTGGGCTTCTGGGAATCGAAGTTCAAGAACATCTGGAGTGCCAAGGTTAGCCATCACTGCCATAGTATCTCAATGAATGTGTTAAAACCCAAAACTCTGTTCATCTCTAGAGACTGGATGAGTGAGCATAGCTGCAAAGGATGCTTTTTGCCATTCCTTTACTGTGGGAGAGGAGACTACTTAAAAAGAGGTTGAATCCCGGAACCCCAGATAGTTGGGAGGTACTCACCCATGGTACTCAATATATTTATAGATCATTCCAGCTATCACCATGGCAACAATGGCATAATACCAGGAGGAGATGAACATAAGCGCCACACAGATACTCATGCCCATGAAGGAGAGTGCCCTGGGAGGAGAAACATAAGAGAAGACACATAGTCATTGTTTGCAATTATTTGTTATTTAAACGAGAGTCAAGGGATTGTGGGTGATGCTTTCTATTATAGAGAACAATTGGGTCCAACTCAAATGTTTTGAGTCAGAGTTTCCTCATTGCACTCTAACTTGGAAATCCTATTCCTTTTGCACCATGAGTCCAAAATCTCCCCATTTCAACAGTTTTCTTTGCAACATATAACCCTGATCTGATGTCTTCCATGCACCATATACTGAGGTATTCTTACCAGTGGTAGTACCGGAAGCGTGGCCTCCAGTTTGGAGTCCGCAGCAGGGTTTGTAAGGCGCAGGCCAGGTTGACAAAGAGGTAACACATCAGGAAGAACCTAAGAGAGAACAAGAAGTGGATTCATTTTCTGCACCTACTGCCCAAAGTCCTGCTTCCTGGGAATCCCACTCCATGACAATGAGAGCTTTGAAACTTACATAGAGAGGATAGGGGCTACCATGTCCAAAGAGGCGATAAGGATTCCCAATTCTGCAATGCCGGCTGTTAAGAGCAAGGCCCAAGTGGGCTCACCGTTGGCTTTGCCATGGCCAAAGACCTAGGGCAGAGAAGGGAGAGAGACTCAGACACATCAATGTCAGAAGCCAACCCTTTAAAAAAAAATATCCTTTTAATGAATGCCAAGACATTAAGTGGTAACCGTCACTCTTACCCGCAAGAAGGGTATAATATTGTCTTTAGCAATAGCCTGTAGCAGTCGAGGTGCGCCAGTGAGGCTTTGCAGCCCAGCTCCACACGTTGAGAAGAAAGAACCGATGACAATTACCCAAGGAGAGGGCCAGGACAGTGTCCCCACTACAAGGTTCCCCTTCACGGTGTCACCAAACCTATCCAATGAGAGCAAAAAAGGACATGTTACAGTATAATAATTTCATATTACAGTAATACCTCATATAACATTAGTATCGAATAACACGAAAATCGCATAACATTAAGGAATCTGGGGGGAAGAATTGCATCGGATAACATTAAGATCCTATGGAATGCTTCAGATAACAACCACTAAAGCCTGTGTGGTTACAATGTATCTCTATGGCTCCCATAGGATTTTAACATGCATCGGATAACACTAAAAATCATATAACATCAAGACTTGTGGAACCAGGTTTTAGTGTTATATGAGGTTTGACTGTATAATAATTTCGGGTCAGATATTATTCTGGGTTGAAAGGATTTTTGCGGAATAAACTCTGCTCAGGGAATGCCCAAATGAGACTCCATTCATGTCCCCAAGAGCTGGAACAGAGATGGGCACTCAATTCATCATTCAGTAAGCGAATCTCAAACCGCCAACTTGCCAGCCTTCCCAGCTATCAAGGCGAGCTTCTTAACCACTGACCCACTGCAGCCCCTATTGCCTGCCTGACAGCTAATAATGAGAACAGAAGATCCAAAGATTACAAATCTTCCAGCTTGCAAAAAAACTCAGAAGACTTAAGGAGGGACCTCTCTGGTTTCAGTTGGAATAACTGAGATTCAGGTATAGTGCAGTATTATATACAGTTGTACCTCGCTTAAAAAGCATAATGCGTTCCTCAGAATTGCTCTTTAAGCGAAACACCATTGTAAATGACTAATTGTGGGGGGATTGCAAACCCCGATTTATTTGTTAAGTGAATTTTTGGTTGGTTTTATTTGTTAAGCGAAGAGAGCATTCAGAGAAAATTCTGCTCTTTAAGTGAGTTACTCTTTAAGCGAGGTGCTCTTTATGCGAGGTTTGACTGTATTATAATATATATATTATATATACATTTCAGTTGATTTACTCCCAGACCAGTGGAAGCAAGATTGTAGCTCCAATCTGGATGCAGTCAGAAAAGGGGAATCAGAGAAACTTAATAGCAAATTTCAACCTTTAAAGGGGGTTCATTTGACATGTATACCAGGATTTAAAATTCTGTCACCAGAAGAGCTCAGTTTTTAGTTAACACAGCTAAAGTGTGCATCCAGAATATGGTGGAACCCTGCTTTACGGACAGCTCACTTAATGGAAAACTCGCTATATGGAAGGAAATCCCAAGAAAATGGCACCTCGCTTACCTGGGGGTGGGGATTGTTATTTGGAAAGGTTTTTTTGGGTGTTCTGACACTTCCCACGCAGTTGGAGGGTGTCTGGAGCATTTCTGCTCTGTTTTTGATTTTTTTTGGTTGCTTTTTGGCACCTCCAGAAGCATTCCCCACAACCAGCAAGTGCTGAAGTTCCCCCTCCCACCCCCTCAGCTGTTCAGTAGGCACTTTACTTGCAATTACCAGGACTGGTCACTAGATGGCGCTGTCAGAAATGTGCTGAATATGCATTGCAAACCAAAATAAGTTCCCATCTTTTATCTGTTCAAAAGTGCCCTTTGCAATTTTTTGCTGTGTTTTCTCCACTTCAGAAAGTGTTTCGAACTAAAAAAAACCACTTGTTTTTGCTTTTTCTAACCTCCAGAATGGAAATATTGGTTTTCAATGGATTCCTATGGGAAACCGTGCTTTGTTTTAAGGAAAAATCGCTATAAGGAAAACCCTGTGGAACGGATTAATTCTATAAAGCGGTTCACTGTATATGCTGGTTCATATTTAAGGAATGTGGAACCAATGGAAGCCAATTAACTGCCACTTACTTGTCTCTAAGTACAACACCGTCTATACAAGCTCCAAAAAGCACCACATTGCTAAGATCTAGAGCATCAAAAGAGTCAAGGAATTATAGGGTATGGCACAAGGAAGTATACAGTACAGGAGCCCAGCCAATCTTCTGTAACACTCACAGACTTTCCCCACCCTTATTCTTGCCCTTGCTTACTGGTTTTGTCACCTTACTCATTTACTATAAAGGATACACACAAAAGAAGTGGTAAGAATCGCCAAGATGGTACCAATGGGAATCGACTTCTGGGCATCCTTCAAGTCTCCAGAACGGTTTGATCCAGCCATTATCCCTATGAAAACAAAGTAACACAACCCCTATGTATGAGGAAAATATGCAGGAGGAACCATTAGTATGACCTGTGAGACTCTTGGAACTATGTCCATGAAAAGGACAAACAAAATCAATCATTGAAGGAAGGATTATTGGGGAATTATGCTGATCCATCTGTAAATGATTCACTCCCTCAGTCTTGAGGAAGGGTTCATTCGGGGACAGCAGTGTTAAAAAGGGGTTTACTATTTAACCTCAAAACTGATCCAAGGATCCAAAGCTTTGACTACAGGCCTCCCAGACTCAGCACCCACTATCTACCCTTCTAGTGCAGTTCGGCTCCTTAACATAGCACTTACCGGTGACGGAAGGGAAAAAGATGCCGACAAGAAGGGTAAAAGAAGTGGTGATATCAGCCAACACATAGAGTTGGTTCAGGGCTCCCCCTGCATCGACTGAAGGCAAAGATGGCTTCTCGATGATCTCGCCTTTCATCAGATAGGTACTCCAAAGGTTCTCTGAAAATTATCAATAAAAGTTCTGAAATCATTATTATTCAACTCTTCTCCCAAGATCTCAGAGCAGAACATCCATTCTGTTCCATCAACCTTCTTTTCACACCACTCTCTTGAGATAGGTTAGTCTGGGAGACATTGGCTGATCCAAATCTATGCAGCTGAGCTTCAAGGACCTCACAAATTTGTTCCCAATTGGGAGATAGTAATTTTGTGTCAGAAATTGTTCTGGATTGAAAGGATTTTTCCGCTCAGGGAATGCCCAAGTGAAGCTCCTTTCATGTCCCCAAGAGCTGGAACAGAGACGGGCACTCAATTCTTCAAGCAGTACCCGGGTCTTGAACTGCCAACTTGCCAGCCTTCCAGCTAGCAAGGCAAGCTTCTTAACCACTGAGCCAATTGGGAGACAAAGAACTGTTTATTGAAGGAGTATGTTTCAGCCCACAGGGTTGCATGAGGTATAAGGATCAGACACGCAGCCACCGCCCCCAACATGGAAAAAGAAATCTATAAGAGGACTGCTTGGATGAAGAGAATCCTGATACACTTTGTCCTTTTCTTTGCTTAGAGCAGTGATTCCCAATCATGGATCCCTATGTCTTCTTGGACTACAATTCCCAGAAGTCTTCAGTATTGGCTCTGCAGGCTAAGGTATTCTGGGAGCTTGAGTCTTCTATGGAACACCAGTGTTCCGCGGAACACAGTTTGGGAAATGCTGGCTTAGAGAAACCACCTATAGCACACTTTTTCTTGGGCCAACAATGTGTGAAAATAACTGCACCATTTACAAGGATGACAATCCTACCCGTAATAATGCCGCTAGCCAGCCCTGGAATGCCCTGGATCTCAGTGATGTTGTTCTGCTGAAAATAGTCATCGCATGAGCCGTTGGGATGCTTGTTCTTGCAGAAGTGCTCCCAGAGGTTGGTGTGCACGGTGACATTGTTGCGCTCTTCAGTCTTGGCACATTTGTCAATCTGGTGCTGGGAGAGAGAGCGGTTCCCCAGCATGCACACGCTGAACAAAGAAGAAAAACAGAGAGGTGAGTTAAAAGTGGCCAATGCCCAGGCTGGTTTGACAGCCCTGATTCTCTATTTCCCAAGAACACTTTGGGTAGCCCTAAGAGGATGAAGACAGAGTTGTTGTTTGGCAAAAGCAGTGGTAGGAATCATGTCACAGTCCAGAGCGCCTATGCATGGCATTTCCACACACCATCTGGAGAGTACAGCCTGTGCCTGAGCTAAAAAGATGAGGCGAATGGGATGAAGACTGGAGTGATGAAGACGGAAAACTCTGAGTGAATCTGACCAAACACAGGCTAAAGAGCATCTCAGAAAACAAAACAAAACAAAATAAAAAACACAGTAGCACTTTAAAGACTAACTGCTATATTTTCACTGTTAGGTTTCGTGGATCAAGTCCACTTCATCAGACAAGGAATGAAACTTACAGGCATGTTCTTATATACCAAATTCAGGAGGTCGACGGAGAAGGGTTGGCAAAAAATTCAAGGCTAAAGAGCTTATCCGGAATCCTATTCTGTGGCAGTGGCCACAGTGAAGAAAGGCTTTCCCACTGCCGTAACACAGAGTTGTCCAGAGATGTTGCCAAGGGTTGAGGGCTTAACGTATGCCCCACCAAAAGAATTTTGGTGAGGAATTTGCACAACACCAGGCAAAGTTGCTCTGATCCACTCTGATACTGTAATTGATACAGGTCTCATGGATACAACCTTGCCCCCTGCTTTACAGATTATAATGAATTCATTTCAGTTGGCACAGCTTGATGATATGGACAGGATTCCTGGAGAGGTGAATGCCACCACATATGTGCTAGACCAGGAATTCTCAACCTGTGGCCCACAGTGCCATTTCATGTGTCCCTCCGTCCACCACACTAGGAAGTGCCATGTGGTAGAGGAAGGGCAAAATGGCCGTCCAGCCCCCGAAGCTGTCTGAGGAAGCGTGACCTGGCCCCTGGCTTTACAAAGTTGAGAACTCCTGTGCTAGACCCTTGCTGTTTCTGGCTTACAAAAGCAACCAGAGAGTGAACAACAGAGTGGGTAAGGGTGGTAAAGGCCTCCTTATAGTGGATTAGGATCCCAGCATGTTTAAAGGAGGCAATAAGACCATTATTTAAATCCAACTGTACTGGACCACTATCAGCCAGTCTCAAGCATTCCATTTCTGGGGAGTGTATTCTCAACTCTGAGAATTCCTGGATGAAGAGGATCAGGGTGGCCAACCTTGGCGCTCTTGCTCTGTTGTTGGACTTCAATTCCCAGAGGCCCAAGTCAGCACACCTGCTGATCAGCCGCTCCCAGACTGTGGAACACTCTCTCTGGGAGATTAGTTTGGACCTGAAGTGGCTCAGTGGTTAAGAAGCTCACCTTGTTAACTGGAAGGCCAGCAAGTCAGCAGTTCAAGACCTGGATACTGCATGATGGATTGAGTGCCCATATCTGTCCCAACTCCTGCCAACTTACCAGATCGAAAGCAAGAAATTGCAAGTAGATAAACAGGAACCACCTTGGTGGGAAAAGATCTTGGGGACATGAAAGGAGCCTCATTCAGGTATCCCCTGAGCAGGGTTTCTCCAGCAAAAATCCTTTCAACCCAGAATAATTTCTGACACAAATTATTATTATTATTATTATTATTATTATTATTATTATTATTATTATTATTATTATTATTATTATTATTATTATTATTATTATTATTATTATTATTATTATTATTATTATTATTATAGTTTGGTCTCCTTCTTTTTCTCCTTCTGCCAGCAGATGAAGACCCACCTAGCTCTTCAGCCAAGCTTTTCATATAACTGAGTCACTGGATGCCAGCCTTTAGCTGAGTAAGTCTGTTTTTAAAGTTTTAATTTCCCCCCCAATTCAGTGTATTCTAATTGCTGCTTTAGTTGATTCTTTTAATGTACAGTATAATTTACTATGTTGTAACTTTGTCATTTCTAACACTGTGAATCACTTTGAGTCAGGAGAAAGGTGGCCTATAAATGAGACAGATCTATAATAGGTTGGTAATCTCCAAGCATTTAGCAACTTACGGGAAACTGGGAGGTGCAAAGGAGGACTTGATGGCACCCATGTAGATGGCCAGGATGGAGACGATGACACAAGCGAGGAAAAGCGAGGCGAACTTGTTCACATAGCGCACGCCCACGAACACCACCAGCACCATAAGCACCAGGAAGGCAGAGCCATACACCCGCATGTTGTTCAACATGGCTGCCGGCTCCTTCAGGGAATCCTCACTTCGGAAGATGGCTGCCTCAGGGACAATATACATCTGAGAGAGGACACAAAAGAGACACACACCGCTTTAAGAGGGACAGCAACTGTAGGAGATGCTGTTTCTGATCAAGGCAATTTCATGCTTATCTGAGGAATGCATGTTGCTTACTCCACATTTACAAAGCCATCCTATATTTCATGGATATTATGAGGTGTTTAAACCTTACCAGGAAGATTTCAATGGCTCCCAAAATATACATTGCAGCAGCAAAGGTGGTGCCCAGGTAAAAGCAGAGTCCTACAGCTCCTCCAAACTCAGGGCCCAGTGCTCGTGATATCATGAAGTATGAACCCCCAGCTATGGAGAGGAGACAAAGAAGCAGACAGGCAATGGAAACAGTGGCCAGGTCAGAGAAGGTTCTTAGATATTACTATTTACACATATGCTCCAGAGCAGAGTTCAGCAAACTTGGCTCTCCAGGTGTTCTTGGACTTCAATGACCAGAAGCCCAAGTCAGCACTCTGGTTGATCAGAGCTTCTGGGAATTGAAGTCTAAGAACACCTGGAGAGCCAAGTTTGCTGATCCTGGCTCCAGAGGAATGTGTTTCTTTCTAGAATTGATGATCCATCTTTCATCTAGGTGGCTTACAATAACAAACTCAATTTTAACTAAGTGAACCAGCAAGACAAAATCAACAGAAAAGGACAAAATTATCAAGCTAAAGATTATTTGAAAGGATTTCAAATGCCACTGTAAGTAATTAAAATCTTGAGATCTAGAAAATGAAAACAATAGTTGGAAGTGAGAACCTATAGTGAAGTGGTGGTATAAGTTGGGTATCCACACAAAAGGATATCTTTCTCTGGTAGGCATATACCAAACATCAGAGAGAGAGGCACTAAATAGGGCTTCTGAAAATGACTGTGTTTAGAGAGCAGAAGAGGGTTCTTTAAAATTAGGAACTCACCAGGCACAACTCCATTGGTGGCAATAGCACTCATAGAGATAGCTGTTAGCAACGTCTGGAAAGGAGAACAGGGATTTACGTTACATGCATTTGTTATGGACTGTCAAGTCTTCTGTGACTCATGGCAAACCTGCGAATGAGAAATTTCCAAAATGTCCTGCCCTCAACAGCCCTGCTCAGCCAAGGCAACTTATAGCCTCTGAATACAAGCACAGAATCTTGGCCACTTTTATCACTAAGTGGTAACATTAGTTGTGGGTGGAGATCATTGTGGATGGAGGTTGTGCAGAATGTCGTTGCGGAGATGTTTACTCATGCACGGACTCCTCGCTGAATAACAACGCCAAGGTATAAGGTATTGTATATACTCGAGTATAAGCTGAGTTTTTTAGCCCCAAAAATGAGTCTCAAAAAGGGGACTCGGCTTATACTCAGGTAAACGACCACGAAGGTCCCAAACCATGCTGGATTGAGAAGTGCCAACAATTTAATTAATTTTATCATATTTTCATGTATTTTGATTATTAAAACTCACTAACACCTGCTGCATTTTCCACCCTTGGCTTATACTTGGGGTTTTCCTGGGTTTTCAGGTCAAAATTGGGTACCTTGGCTTATATTCAGGTTGACTTATATTTGAGTGTATACATTAACATTAGCCTAAAATTAAAGCTGATGTGCTTCCTACAAAATTTGAGTCTTGTTATATCATTTTATTAGTTTACTTTCCATTCTTGTCAGTTTTTTTAAAAAGGGGGAGTCAAAATGCTGTGTACCCTTCATTAGGTCTCCAACTTATGTTACAGCTATAATTAAGATCATATGCTAAGATAGAATCGTTCTTTTCCTTTCTCAGATTGAGCGAAAACATTTGGTCAAATAGAAAAAGCAGATAATATTCCAACGCAACAATAAATTAGTCTAAGAAAATACAGAAATGTTGACCAGGAATAAGCCATCTTTGATTTCAATGCACATGGTATCCCTGAAAAGGATGATTTTTATATTGGCACATCAGCAATGTGTCATTTAAATACACAGATCATCATCATCATCATTAGTTATTTATTAAGTCAGCTTCACAAGTTGGGGGCTTCTTCCCTGCCACACTTCCTTCTATAGCAGGGGTGGCCAATCTTTTTCCATCACCGGCCTGACCACATCCCCGCACAGCTGAACAGGCCGGACCATGCCCCCAAAAGCGGACACATTTTGGCTGTCATAAATGTGCCCACTTCTGTGTTTTATGGCAGCTGTTTGCACATGCATGGACATGTTTTACAGCTGCTGTAAACGTGCCTGCTTCCACTTCCAGGTGTGGCGGAGGCAGCGATGGGCCAGATGGGATGGCACTGGCAGCCAGGTCCGGCCCATGGGCTGTAGGTTGGGAACCTGTTCTATAGGATATCAAAGACCACTCTACTAGGACATGCTACATATGATAACAGAAAGGAACTCACACAGGAGCAGCAGACGAGTACAATGGCAAAGGCTTGCAATATACCAGCGGTACCCACTACCCAGGTAAGTCGCAAAAACAAGATCACTCCAAAGATGTTCTGCAAGCAGGGCAAGTAGACACCCATGAATGTGCCCATCTGTGGAATCTGGAAAAGGAAAAAAACCAAGTAGTGTTTCAAAATTTACTCTCCCCATTTTATTATGCTGATTTTGCTCTCCCATCCTTCAGCTCTTCAACATCTCCAAAATATAAATGTACGCCTCTGCTTCTCAGACCTTCAGTTCTCTTCTCTTCTGTGTCCTCCTGTTGTATTTATAGAGAAACCTCTGCCTAAGAAACTGCTACAATCAGGACTCAAACCTGGGTTATTATTATAATTATGTACTGCATCGGCTCCCAGTTTCTTTCTGTATCAGGCACAAGGTGTTTAGTTTTATCTCTCAAAGCCCTAAACAGTTTTAGACCACCCTACCTGGTGGAATGTCTTCCCCTCAGGGCAACAGCCCGCATCACTTACTTCTCCAGGACGACGCATCTCCAGGTGCCGACCTCAAGATTAGCTAGGAAGACCATGACTAGGAGGAGGGCCATCTCAGTGGTGGCACCAATGTTGTGGAACTCCCTCCCAATGGAGCTGCACCTGGTACCATCTCTTCATATGTTTAAAAAGCAACTGAAAACATCTCTTTTTAAAGAGATGTAAAATTTCTGGAAATTTTGAAGCCATTGGGGAGAGGGGTGGTGGAGAGACTATTTTTATAGATTGAAAGTAACTCTGTTACTTTAGGAACATAAAATATGACTATGTACAATTTGATTTGCCATCAGGTATATTTAAAATACAGTGTATCAAAAAATTATTACAAACATAATGGTAGAAGTGGAACATCTTTAGTTTTACTAGTTTACGTGGAGCAGCCAATAAATAAATAAATAACCCGGAGGAAACCATCAACATGAGTAACATAGATTTTAAAAATATTTCCTCTCTGCAGTATCAAATGGACATAAAGCACGTATTCCCATAAAAAGAAATGAGGGCAAAAAGTCTATGATTTCAGGAATATATGAACACCTTGTCTTAAATATTTTATTCATCATTCTAAAATAAAATATTTGATAATCATTTTTTTCTTTTTTCAAGTTCTTCTTTTGGGAGGGGAAGGGAAGGCTTCAAGAAAAAAAAAAACAGGGGGAAAATCCCCCCAACCATTTTTTCTCTTTTTTCCAGGCTTTCTCGTCTCTAGTCCATTTAGAATAAATTAAACAAGTTGTCGTCATCGGCTGCAACTCATATCCTAGAATGCATTTTTTCCTGAAGCAGATTTTTTTTCCTGAAATAGGGGGAAAACATTCTGAAGCTGCTGGTGTGAATTTCTTTAAGGTATATCTCAGCTTGCCATGAAGTGACCCACACACTACAATCATGGAGCCATCTCCTGCGGCACACATAAAATGAGACATGCAGGATTTAACACTGGGACTGCAATGGACTGCCACAGCCTTGAGGATATGGACAAGGTGCGCCTTCACAACCAGTCCATTTGGCATGGCCTCTTCCGCCTCCATGACTGTTGGGAATCAGAGTTCCTCACCCATTCATTTTGCTGTTGGGCCCAATATGATGGTATCCAGTGGCACTTCCTCCACTGAGGGGGGGGGCATCAACCCACCTAAAGGGGCTCATCCACCTGTAGCCATTGGCCCCTTTAGAGAGTCTGGTTATTTACTGCTGCCCAATACTTGGCAATGAGTCACTAACTGTACCGTTTACTCCATTACCATAGCGGGATGTCCAACCAGACTAAATGGCCAGATGAATAAGATACACAGAAAGTTAAATCTTCCTCTCAGAATTGGGGTCAGGGGGAGATCACAGGTATCAAGGGAACTATCTGTCTCAGAGTGTGATTCTGCAGTTGAGGGATTTGAATATTTTCCATAGTTCTGAAGAGACAGACACCAAGGATTCCAGTCTGTCTTCATTCTCCAGCCCCACCCCAATCCCAGAGTAGTCCTGTCTCACATTGTCTTCAACCACTGGCCAAAGTCCAGATAAAGAAAAAAGACATTTTAACATTTCTAGAAGCAGCTCAGCATTTGATTTTCGGAAGTCAACATAAGAAGGAAATCCCATAGGGGTGGGGAATCTGAAAGAAAGTATCACCCCCTGACAAGCTAGATCTCTAACTTTTCTGCTCCTTCAGCCTATGGCCGTGATGGTGAACGTTGGCACTCCAGCTGTTCTTGGACTTCAATTCCCAGAAGCCCAAATGTGGGTTCATAGAGACTTGGGCTTCTGGAAATTGAAGTTCAAGAACAGCTTGAAGCCAACGTTCGCCACCAGTGGCCTAAGACATTTACCACCTCTAACTGCCCAGATACTTCAATCACCCACAAACAGTCATTCTGTGCCATACCTTCATGGGCTTCTTCTTGCCTGGAGGGACATTTTCTGCCTCCTCATGTTCACGGGCTCCTTGCATCAAGTTGGTGTAATTGGCCATGCGATTCAGCAGGGATGACACCTTGGGCCTAGTATCCATCTCCTCCTGAAAACATTGGGAAGGACAGCAGGAGGGGCGAGAACAGCTTGCTGTGATGGATCTCATTAATTACAAATTAAACAAGATTCTTTAAGGCTATGGCAATATATCAAAAGCAATGTAGTTTAGAATAACAAGAAAGAATCATGGAACATATAAATAACATGGGTGGGCAATAAAAAAGTTACATTAAGTCTCACTGCTAGTCTGCATGGATTTCATAAATGAGATACGTTGTCACCCAGAAGTGTTTATTTGGCTTCAGTCATTATGGGGAGGAAATGACACACAACTCACTGATTTGGGTACTTAGCTGTAGCAGCAGAAGATAGTTCAATTCTCCACTTTCCTATTTAGAAGAGCAAGCTGCTGTGGCTTTGGGGAAGCTGCACAGCCCCAGAGCATCCTCAGACGAAGAGAATGGTAAACCACATCTGAGTACTCTATATTTACAAAACCTGGAAAGTCCATTCTCAGTTGGTACCAAGTTCATCAACACATTATCATTACTATTAATGATGCAGCACACAAAAGTGTGCTGGGTAAAGGTTGCCCTTGCTCAAAAGCCAGTCATATCCAACTCTAGGGTTCAGTGCTCCTCTATTTATAGCCAAAGAGCCAGTGTTGTCTGCGTCTGCAGACATTTCCGTGGACATGTGGCAGGCATGACTAGACACTGGAGGGCACGGAACGTTGTTTACCTTCCCACCGAAGTAGTATCTATTTATCTACTTGCTATTTCTTGCTTTCAGTGCTAGGTTGGCAGGAGCTAGGACAGAGACGGGAGCTCACTCTGTCGTACAGTACTTGGGTCTTGAATTGCTGACTTGCTGATCTTCCAGTCATCAAGTTCAGCATCTTAACCACTAAGCCACCGCAGTCCCCAAAGTCTGCTACCTAGCCAATTAAAACTGTTGAATTTTCCTTGTCACTGAACTGTGCTTTTGCACTGTCAGGACTGCCTACGTAGTTGTGAGTGTTATTATTCTCTAAGAAATATAGATTGTATGACACAGAATTCAGTGTGTCACTTTGTTTCATTATCTCTGTACTTTCCCCCACATTTAGCTTTATATAACTTTGCCATTTCCAGTCCCAAGCCCGGATGAGAAAGGAAGAGGGTCGGGAGTTGAGCTGGCACCTGGGCCCCATAAAACGTTCTTACTGAAGAAATGTGGAGCCTCCCAGGCACCTGTACGGCATGAGAAGGAACTACTACTACAACTACTTAGCTTTATATAAGGAAAAGTATCACACTGGGAGATCGTAATGGTATAAAGAAGAGAGGCAACATATACAGACACAGAAAAGGAAGGAAGAGCAGAGAGAAGAAGCCTGCACAGAAGGGGTGATGGTCTTACCTCAAAGAGTGCCAAATTTTTGTCAAAGAACTCATCGCCATCTTCATAGTTAATATTGTTGAGATAGGAATGGGGATCTTTCTTATGCCCTGGATCTGCAACAAGAGAAATACCACCCACAGAAAGGTAAGTACGATATGTGCCAGCATATAAGATACATCAGAGTATAAGATGCACCCAATTATTACAAAAAATAGCCCTCTATAGGTCACTATATACAGTAAAAGATGCAATCCATTTTCCAGTGTATTTTAATGGGGGGTAGTGGGTCTTATATGCCAGCAAATATGCTAGTTCCAATCTGGCAAAAGAACCCTTAGTGTTTTCCAAGCATGATCACTATCACTATATCTGCACATTTGGAGCTGTGAAAATCTATTTAACATTGAGTCAGGCTACAATAAAAAAATTATAACATCTGAGAAGGATAATCAAGCTTCGCTTCCCTTTATTTGTTCACCATTCTTTTATCAATTTGCCTTTATTTTCCTAAACTTCTCCTGCCTTCACAAAAGAAAGGAACTAGGCATACTATTCTAAGGATAAGACTTGCAAAAGAAAATCACCTAACATTCTTCATTAATGGAACGGTTTATATAAAAGCAACAGATTGGTTGAGCTTGCTAAGAAGAAACCCCACAAATAGTCCTTCTTACAAACTAAATTAACCATCCTTCTTTACTTCCAAACTAATCCAGTTCATAGATCCTCAAAACCTACCTCAGAAATCTGATGCCAAGTTCCCAAACCAAAAACATAGTCTTGTGGTGAGAACCTGGCTACATATACAAATGATTCTGTATGAAATAACATTTCTTGCCCATTTTTGTTTTAATCTTAGACGATTCAGATACACAAGAAGATTCTGGGTAGGGGTGAGTGTTATTTAAAATGCAGGTCAAATAGACATAGGCGTGGTCCCAAGCAAACAAAGACAGAATGTACTACGCTACCCAACAACCCTGAAGCATGGAATGTGGCCATGCGCCTGGGCTAGATTAACATCCCACCCTGTTCCCGTTCACTGTGTAGATTCTAGAAAGAAAAGGATAATTAAACTTGAGATATGTTGCTTCCCATACTTGAGACAGAAAGTATTCCTCCATGTAGTTCAGCTGTGTATGGCAATCAGCAAACAGACAAATGGAAGTTATTTTAGAATGCCAGGGATTTAAGAGATCCTATGCTCAACCACCCTAAATTCTGCTGCTGGAATACAGAGAATCTATTACACAAATCTGGCTTGAGGCTCTTCTGGATTCACAATCCCCACCCCCCACCCCACATGCAGAAACAAAGAGTTTTTAAGTGTTTCAGACACTTTATGTTGACTATGTCTAAAGATCAGTCATTTCAACATACCCAAGATAATCATCTTTCTACAGTTTGCACAATCCGTTCTCCTTGGCTGAAGGAGAAGAAAGTCATTATCTTTGGAAAAACCCATCAACTCTCTCAGGCTGTTTGATTCACTTTCCCAAACATGTAAAATACAGGAATGAGATTAAGGATTGTTATTCTGGATTTATGGGAATAAATTCACAATGGAATTGAATGCTACTAAATTCCAGATGGATATAGTTCTTCCAGGAAGGTTTATGTATTCAAAGGCAAACTTCTAGTAGTCTATAAAATTACAGACCTTCCTATAAAACATAATTTGTGCTCTGCACAACATATGGCTTATAAAAGCCTGCCAAATACCATATTCATTCCCCCACCCCCTGCATTTAAGGAGACTATCATCTCCTCAATGGTGGCCTTTATATTCAAATGGCTTATGAGCTTTTTTATTTTTCCCATCTTTTTTTTTTTAAGAAAAAGCTATCTACTATTTTAAGGAATGGTCTAGCAATGGCCTAGAGCAGGGGTGCCCAAACATTTCAGGCCATGGGCCGGTCACGTGATTTAGGGAGCCAGTCACTATGGCCTGGGGCCAGATGTGGGCCCCGATGCCAATTCATCTGGCCCACGAAGCCCTCGTTGCTCCTGGAAGTGGAAGTAAAACACAGAACATAGTTTGGGCAACCCTGGTCTAGAGCAATGATGGCAAACCTTGGCACTCCAGTTGTTCTTGGACTTCAATTCCCAGAAGTCCAAGTCCCTGTGAATCCACAAGAATGGGTTTACTGCATGTCTGTGCAATAAACCCATTCATGTGGATTCACAGGGACTTGGGCTTCTGGGAATTGAAGTCCAAGAACAACTGGAGTGCCAAGGTTCATCATCATGGGCCTAGAGACATAAATGTTCCAGGAAGCCACACTGCTTCTTTAAGTAGCTGATGTGATTTTTTTCTTAAAAGAAGATGGTGGCGGTAGTGGGGCTCACTAAACCTTTGGTCACTAAAATATGAGCATCTCCTGTAAATTCTTCAAGTTCTTACCTTTCCAAATGATTCAATCTTAAATCCCACCCTCACAGAACTCCCTCCCTCCCACCCCACCCCAAAAACTGTGGCAAATAAAAACAGAAACAGAAAAGAGGGATTTCTGCAAAGTTGTCTGCCTGCTTTAAGAATGTTTTCCTACTTTCCCAGGTAAGTGACTGTTTATTAGTTTCTATTAAAGGACAATGATGCAATGAAAAAAGCAATGCCTTTGGCAGAGAATAGTTGTATACACTCACAGTTCCCTGTACATTATTAGGAGTTAACGCAAGAGTAGCTGCAGGCAATGAGCTGCTTGTGTGGGCATACTGTTTTGGATCACGTTGTCAGTCCCACCAAGAGTAAACCATTTCAATCAACTGCTGAAAAGTTTGTCAACAAGTGGCTCTATTTTGGCAGAGAAAAGGCACTGGATTTAAGCCATACAGCCCTTCAATTGTACAACAGCAGACAACACGGACACTTGCAAACACACACAGGAATCCTCTGCAATACTGTACCTAAGAGCTGATACTGTTCCCCTGTGATGGAAGTTTGAGTCACATCTGAAAAATGAAACAGAACGAAGATGAATTGCAAAATAAAGAATGAATAAGGGAATTAAGCGATTGGCCCAGCTTCTCTTTCCTACCTTGCCAGGATTTTTAAAAAGCTACTTTCTTCTCTCTCAATTATCACTAGCAAAACAAAAAGGTTGCAGTATTTCAAAAACAAAAAATGATAATAATTATTTCATATTTTCCCACTTCCTTCCCAAACTGAGTTTAAAACACTGTATTGTTGTAGAATTGTTGTATCAAAAGATGAGACGGGTTTTTCCATATTCCAGCATAGTATAATCCAAAGGGACAGAGGGTTAACAGGTGTTTTTTTTTGGGGGGGGAGGGGGGGAGGGGTGCCAGATAGTTCAGGTTCTAAAAAAGAAAGAATAACTAAAGGTAAAGGTCACCCTTGCTCAAAAGTCAGTCATATCCAAGTCTAGGGTTCAGTGCTCATCTCCGTTTATAGCCAAAGAGCTAGCGCTGTATTCATTTGCAGACATTTCCGTCGACATGTGACACTAGAAGTATGGAAAATGGATGTGCTGCATCCCAGAGTCCCTCTAGCACAGGGGTGCCCAAACTTTTCGGGCTGTAGGCCAGTCATATGGTTAAGTGGACGAGTCATGTGGTTCCTCCCACTGGAAATGGAAGTAAAACATGCCAGTGCAAAATGCTGCCGTAAATGCACCCACGGCTGTCATAAACACGTTTGCGACAGCTGTGGGTCATTTATGGCAGCAATTTGCGCATGCGTGGCCACATTTTACTTCTGCTTCCAGGAGCAGTGAGGGTAGTGTGGGTCAGATCTGGCCTATGGGCCACAGTTTAGGCATCCCTGCTTTAGCATTTGTGTGGGATGGGGAAATCCAGCATGATCAACAACATCTCTTTTCCTCCATCACTCTTAAGGGGTGCTGATTTACCATCTTTTTGGACTAAGGTTTCGTTCACAAGCATTTTGTCTAGGTCCAACTGACTAGCCATCCTTGAAGATTTGGTGTGCTTGCTTACAGCTTATAGCAGGGGTGCCCAAACTACGCCCCATGGGCCAGATCTGGTCCCTGACACCAATTCATCCGGCCCACACTGACCTCATTGCTCCCAGAAGTGGAAGTAAAAAGCACTAGGGTCTGGATCTGGCCCATGGGGCATAATTTGGGCACCCCTGGTTTAAGCAGAGAAAATGGCAGCTTAAAAGCTATCACATTCTGTTGCAAAACAGATTGTAAGGCACATTTTACTTCTGCTTCCAGTGGGAGGAACTACACAACCGGCCTGCTGAAACACATGTCCACCCCCTGGTAAGTATGTGAGTGGGGAGGGTTGCCAGCCAGGAGCATAGAACCAGAGTTCAAATTATATAAATTGAGAGTGGGAAGAAAATAGTAAGCTCTTATCTCAACTGATATAAAACAAACTTAGGGGACGTACAAAGAGAAAGAAAGAACAATGGATCCTCAGCAACACTGGGTCTACAACTCCTATAGTCCCTGACAACCAGCCAGCTTTGCTTGGGAGTGATCAGGATTTTATAGCCCAATATGCGTGGATCCAAGGTTTGGAAAAGATTTTTAAGAGATGAGTATGGTGTTGAAATTTAACTTCTTGAAGAAGGAAGAACTGGCAAATCAATCTTGGTAAGTGGTTCTCAACCTTTTCAAACTGAGGGCTGAGTCATGCTCCCTCAGACCACTTCAGGGGCTGGACAGCCATTTTGCCATGCCTGCCACACATGGCACTTCCAGGTGTGGCAGAGGCCGGGGGGGGGGCACATGAAATAGTGTTGTGGGCCGTCTCCAGCCCCTGGGCCGTAGGTTGAGAATCCCTGATCTAGGTGATGGTGTTTTCATCTATGCAATTCTTTACTGATGGTAGCATAAGGGAAAAAAGAATCAGTTCTAGAATTTCATCTCTAACAGAGTTAGCCAGTCTCGTTCACTGCTAGGTTTTCAGCATATATTATTCAGCATTTATTTCAAAAGGTCTTCTGTAAAACTAAGCATTCTGCTAAGTATCTTTTACTATTGCAGATATTTTGTTTACAACAACTGTGCATTTGGTTTTTACTGTTTTGAGGTTTTTAATAGTCTACTATTAGCCACACCCGGAAGTCCATCCATCTGTCTATCTATCCCTCTCTCCATCGAGGGTGGAGAGGCCGTTATAGCATTGTATTGTTGTATATTATTATATGCTATTTTTCTAGATTGAATTTTGTATATTGTATTACTGCGTATTTACTGTGTATATTGTTTAATTACCATGGGAGCTGCCCTGAGTCGGGTTCCCTGATAGGGCAGCATACAATTGCAAAAATCAAATCAAATCAAATTAAAAATCTATTGGGGAGAAAAGATAAAAAGTTTGTTTTCTTCAAAATGCAAGAACACATAATTATGTGCAAATTTGACACAGTTACCGTCTAGCAGTGCAGAGGTCTGCTGATGATTATATAACCACTGCTCCAGGGGCAGTCACAGGTAGTGAGACAAATGCTAGCACTGACTGAAGGATTTAGTTGGAGGCCAACAAGATGAATCAAGCACAAAACAGCCAACAATGTCTACTAGAGAAAATGTAGAAAATGCAAGACTAGGTTTTCAAGAGAATGGCAGAAGTAAGAACTGTTCGTGAGGGATCAAACACAAAATAAAGCATTTCTATTCCACAATCTGTGAATGTCAACCCTACTACTCTTAACAATTTCCCTTGGCCTGCTGGCACAATGTAGTTTCCAGCAACAGAAAAAGAAAAATCAGTTGAGCCTGAATTGGGAATTGTCCCTTTTCATTGTTGACAAAGGAGGATTCAAAATGCCAGAGATAAACAGAGATTACATGGATACTAAAAGGATTTAAGCGTTTCTGATCAGGAAGGGTGTGTATCCACTATCTCAGTCTGACCTGGGAGTTCTTGAGGGGGTGGGTCCTGCCTTGACAGCAGGATGATTAGTAAATCCTTCTTTATGCCAACATTTCTGAAGGCCACTGAAAAGATATGAGCTACAACCTGTTGCGCTGTTGCGCTGATGGTATAAAAATACAGTAGGACTGTGATGGCTAACCTTAGCATCCAGATGTTCTTGGACTTCAATTTCCAGAAGTCCAAGCTCCCTGTGAATACACATGGATGGGTTTACGGCAATTCATCTGGCCTGCGCTGCCTTTGTCTCTCCCGGAAGCGGAAGTAAAATATGCCCGGATGACGAGGGCAGCATAGGCCGGTTGAATCGCAGTAAACCCATCCGTGTGGATTCACAGGTGGCCTGGGATTCTGGGAACTGAAGTCCAAGAACATCTGGAGTGCCAAGGTTCACCATCACGGGTCTAGGAGATATACATACTGCTTTCTGCTCTTCAAATTCTATTCTAGGCTTCAGAGTTTTTTCTTTGCTTCCTCTTTTATCCCTTCAAGTGTCAAGGAAAGGGTACAGAGTGAAGGGTCTAAAGCACGTATGCACAGCAATTTCCCCCTTTCAGCTTTCTAAAGTGTCGCATCGCCAAACAACATGGACTAAATAGATATGACCTTGAATAAATCTGAAACACTGACCGACCCACCCCCATTCTTCTTCTTTGGTGTCTAGGCCAGATGTGAAAGTGCCAAAATGGAGGTCCCTTTTGGTGAGTTCATTCTACAGTTCCTTTCACCTAACCTAGTGTGAGAAAGATTAGCCAGCAACACAAGGTTGCCATTACCAGGATATGCCCGATTGTGGTTCAAAAATACTACAATCTTCGAGGAGGTTCTTTCTGTGCACCTATAACAATGCTTTATGGTGTGCTGCTGTCAGAACATGATTACTGTATATACGAAATTGCAGTGTTAATCTCTAATAATAACAGGATGTATAGATTCGGGGGCTAACTGTTATTTACAATACATCCAAGGTATGAAAGTGCTCTGAAAAGCACATACACCATTTAATATCCCTCATGTTATTGCTCTTTCTATAGAACATGTATGTCGTGGAGGTATTTAAGATTGCCATTTTCACCTACACAGCAGCCAATACTAATGTGCTCAGGGTCATGGAACTGGTGGTAAAATCCAGCTCCTAAACCCGTTAAGCACGTGCTACAACCTACTCCAGGCCTTTCAGATATGCTAAGGTAAAGGTCACCCTTGCTCGAAAGCCAGTCGTATCCGACTCTAGGGTTCAGTGCTCATCTGTTTCGTAGCCAAAGAGCCTGCACTGTCTGCTTCTGGAGATGTTTCCATGGTCATGTGGCAGGCATGATGAGACATCAGAACGCACAGAACACTGTTTACCTTCCCACCAAAGTGGTCCCTGTTTATCTACTTGCAATTTCTCACTTTCGAACTGCTAGTTTGTTAAAATCGGGGACAAAGACGGGAGCTCATTCCGTCCTGCAATATTTGGGTATCAAACTGCTGACCTGCCACCTTCCAGTCAGCGTCTTAGCCACTTGAGCCATTGCAGTTCCTTCAGATATGCTAGGGCACTATAAATAAAAGTCTTTTCTGGAGCGTTGAACCTTAATCAGAGAATCAGGGAGTGGTATAAACTAGAATCAAGCATCTCTTAACTGTTTTTTCTTTTATCTATCCACAGTAGTCTGAGCTGAACCTCTGCAGTAAGACTGTATCAGCCAGAGAAAGTGCAGACATACACAAGTGGCAGGATACCAAGGACTAGGCTTGGGTATCAGTGTTACCCAACCAGAGTTAGCTCTCCCACAGAGAAATGAAATCAAATTATCCAGGCTGCTCTGCAATATGAGGTCCTTGTTTACCCCTCACTACCCAATCCACATACAGAAAATACAAGTAATTTTAGCTCTTCCTCTTTCTCAAGTTTAGCCATCTGTTTTTGGCAAGAGCAAGATGTACAGCCAGTTACTGACAACATTTGAACATTATTTTCATAGATACAGCAGATATCAATTAATACAGCTTGCAGAACTGCAGATCTGTTAGCATCTACAGTATGTGATTTGTTAATTTCCTACATCAAATTGTGGATGTGAGTCTATGCAATTTAGAAGAAATTTAGTAGTGATACTACACATGGGAAACAGTCTTTATAAACATCAATTTATTCAATGCTACTTGACTATTGTAATGCGCTCTACATGGGGCTGCCCTTGGTGACAATTCGGAGGCTGCAACTGGTCCAGAATGTGGGAGCTCAGGTCATGATGGGGTGTGGACGTTATGCTCATGCCTCACCACTACTCAGAGAGCTGCACTGGCTCCCAGTTTGCCTCCGAGTGCAATTCAAGGTGTTGGTTATTACTTTTAAAGTCCTACATGGTAGTGGGCTAGGATACTTAAGAGACCACATCACCCCAAGGACATCTGTCCATCCCACCAGAGCAGACCGGAGGCTCTTTGGTTGTGCCATCAGCCAGAGAGACGCACCTCTCTGGCACCAGAAAGAGGGCCTTCTCTGTATCTGCCCCGACCCTATGGAACCTCCTGCCAATTGATCTACGTATGCAGACAGAGATGCTGTCCTTCAGGAAAGAAATGAAAACCTGGGTGGCAGGTCGTATCTGTAGTGCAAGTGGTACAATCACCCTAGCCGGGTGGCTAATTTGAGTCCCCTTGCCCTTTAATCTCTCAATCGTAACACCCATTTTTAATCTTTTTAATTTGTTTTAGCCTTTTAATTTTTGACTTTTATAATCTTTTAAATATTGGTCTTAATTGTTATTGATAGTTCGGTGGCTATGAAATCACCCTGGATCACTCTGGTGGGGAGGGCAATAAATAAATAAATACGGTAAATAAATAAATAAATACCTGCTGCTTTCTTTTTTCATATCAGAGTAGGGATTTTTTGCTCAGGATGAAGCAAGATTCATAAGCTGTGTTCCATTCTATGAAAGTATTGCTCTCATATAAATGGAATGTTTTTCCTATCTTATAAAGAACAGATCTAGTTGGCTAGAGTATATAGATCTGTAAGCTAAGGATTTCTTTATTACCGGTAAGAGACAAGATAGGTAAGCTAAAATAAGCTCACACACTTCAGTTCTTTTCCTTTAATGTTCACCTTAGCAAGGACATAAATTTTATAAAGACTGTTTTCTATGTGTAGTAGCACTACTAAATTTCTTCTAAATTGCATAGACTCACATCCTCCCATTATTTGATGTAGGAAATAATGTTAGGGAAAACTGAAAGCAGCAGAAGAAGAGAAAATCCAAATATGAGATGGAGTGATTTAATAAGAAAGACCACAGCCTTGAAATTGAGCTGGACTGTTAATAATAGGACATTTTGGAGATATTCATTTATAGGGCTGGTATAAATTAGAGATAACTTTAAAGCACAAAATTTACAAAAACACAAATTGTTTCTATGCCTTGTTAATATCCAGCAAATAAAGGCAAGTTGTCTTTCCATCACTCCACCCATTTAGCGTAAGATGTATTTCTCTCATCATCCAGAATAGTATATAAAAAGACTGAAATTATGGCCAGCAGCAGGAATGTTCATGATAAAAGTATAGAGGGATTTTAATCCTGAAAACATCAGTAACAAAGGACAAAGCACTAAGGGGGGGAAACTTATTAGTTCAACAAATCCAAGGTCTTGATGGAGCTAATCACAGACTGAATAAAAGTTATTCACCACAATTCTCACAGTGTAAACAGCAAATCCTGGGTGACAATGGGGTGGCCAAGATAACAAGACAGAACTGGGCCCCAAGGATCTGTTGTCCCTCTAGATGTGAAGACATCACTCTACAGTGGACATAATCATATATATATCAGGGGTGCCATAACTTTTCAGGCCATGGGCTGATCACGTGGTTTCTCCCACTGGAAGCAGAAGCAAAATGCGCCTTGCAGGATGAGATCTATTTTTAGGCTGCCATTGTCTCTGCTTAAACCAGGGATGCCCAAACGACGGCCTGTGGACCGGAGCTGGCCCCTGACGCTAATTCATCCAGCCCGTGCCACTCTTGCCGCTCCTGGAAGCAAAAGTAAAATGTACCTGTACATAAAACGCTTCCGGGAGCAGCAAGGGCCAGATGAATTGGCATTGAGGTCCAGATCTGGCCCACAGGCCATAGTTTGGGCACCCCGATATATATCACGCAAATGCTTTAACGAAGCCCAAAAAAACCCGGGCATGTGAAATGAAAGAGAGTATTCTAAAAGTGTTCAGATTAGTCAAAACTCTGAACAACAGAACTTCACTTTGTAGTATTTTCAACGTCCCACTTGGTACAGTTCATCAAGAATTCCAAATAAGAAATATTGGCGAGCAGGGAGGCATTACAACAGGGGTCGCCAACCTTTTTAAGTTGGGGGCCGGGTCATGCTCCCTGAGACAGTTGAGGGGGCTGGACTGGTGTTCTCCCTGCCATTTATGGCTGTCATAAACAAGTCCGTGGCCAATTCCGGTGGCTGCTGAAGCAAGGGCATGGGCCGGATGATTTAGTGCCATAGGCCAGATCTGGCCTGTAGGCCATAAGTTGCCAAACCCTGCATTACAACATAGAGATGAATATATTAAAAATAAAGTTTGCTGGAAAAAATACAGCATTCTAGAGGAAAAAAGTGTTGCACTGATATATTAACTACCATTATCGTGAGGGACATGGCAGAGACACATGCAATATTTGTGGATGAAATAAGCAATAAAATGGATAAATTCTAGAAAGAACAGGGTATTCTGATTATTCATAAAATAGCTGCTAACCAACTATATACAACATACTTTTACTAGAGCAATTAAGGTCAGAATAAATACGTTTTGCTCAAATACTTCTGTTAATCACTCATATAATAATTGTGTGCTGTCAAGTTAATTCTTACATACACAAAAGTTGCTATTTTCTTCTGGAGGTACCTGAGACTGTGCATCGAGGATCTAATTTTCCTCTAAGACCAGGAAGCTTAGCTCAGGAGACCTGCATCAACACCTCACTACACTCTTAACTGATTAATTAAACAGATGTTCCAATCCTTACTAAAGGTCAAGCCAAAGGATTCTAATAAGGAAGCTACCAATGGGTTATTCAAGGCCAGATAGGAGGGTGGGAATTAAAGTAAGGGAAATAGTTGGCAGTGCCACTGCATGAAAAGACCGTGGCAAGAAGCAATGTGGTATTATAACAGGATCACACACAAAAGTGGAGACAGGAAAGCTGCCTAACGTGACTCAACTAACTGAGATTTCTTCTTTTTATAGTGGCTTCATGAGTCTTCTTTCCTGTCTAGCCAGACATGAAACTGCCAAAATGAAGGCACCTTTTGGTGAGTTTATTCTGCAGTTCCTTTCGCCTGACCTAGTGTGAGAAAGATTAGCTGGTGACACAAGGTTGCCATTACCATGGTATGCCCGATTTTGGTTCAAAAATACAAATCTTCAAGGAGGTTGGTTCTTTCTGTGTACTCTTGGCTTCATGTGTGAAACACTCCAAGGTGAGATGAGGTGTAAAGGAAAGAGAGATGCGCTATCGTATCAAAGATCTTCTAAGCTGATTTGCTTACCTGACACCACGGTCTCATTTGGTTTCCAGATCCGCCCTGTACTGGCTCTTTTCTGCTGACCTTCCTCTTCCTCCCCCTTTTCATCATCTTCCACCTTGGTTACTGTAAACTGAGGCATGTTCCTCGCAAAACTTTCTTCCAGGCCAGGAAACAAAGAACTGAAAGCGTTGGAGGATCAGGTGACAGGCAGCCTCAGGGAATGGGAGGGACAGGGTGTGAGCGTGTGTAAAATGTAGGAGAGACACGCCTCTACTGGTGTATGTATGCCTAGTCCAAGAACATGCATGCCAGCAAGCGGATTTACAACAATGGCACTAAGAGGATTATCTCCTCTGTGCAAACTGCTGTCTTCAGTTCATCAGCTTCAGCATACCATTACCTTTAAAACAAGAGCAGCTGTGCAACAGCCACACAGAAACCATTTCACTAAGAGCTGGAATGAAGTCACCTTGACGGCATGAGGACTGGTAGCAAATTTTCACTATCACACAAAAGGCGCCTGGAAAGCAGAGCTCTACAAAGATAGGAGGACCTGTAGAAGCCATATATTCAAGAGCAGGAAGCAGCATGATATAATGAATATAAATGATGCATAATTAAGATTTATAATGCTAAGATTTTTAATTTAAGGCTGGTTGGATAGCTCAGAGAGCAAGGTATCTGGTCATGGAGCTGAAGGTTGGGAGTTCAATTCTCCACTGCACCTCCTGAGAGAAGAGCCAGCCTGTGTGACTTTGGGCATGTTGCATGGTCCCAGGGAGCCCTCCGAAGAAAGGAACAGTAAACCACTTCTGAGTACTCTCTACCAGGAGACCTCGAAAAGAGTTGTCATAAATTAGAACTAACTTAATGGCACACAAGTATTATTATTATTAGTTGAAAGAATAGGAGTGATATGAGTCATACACATACCTGCAGAGCAAGAACTTAATATGAGCTCAAGCAAAGAAAACCAAATCACTATCAAAGACTAGTCTAATTTTTCCAAACCCATAATATGATCCATGCATAACTAGGTAAAGGTCGCCCTTGGTCAAAAGCCGGTCATATCCGACTCTAGGGTTCAGTGCTCATCTCTGTTTATTAACCAAAGAGCCAGCGCTATCTGCATTAGCAGATGTTTCTGTGGTCATGTGGCTGGCAAGCCTCAACACCAGAGTGCACAGAATGCTGTTTACCTTCCCACCAAAGTGGTCCCTATTTATCTACTTGCAATTTTTTGCTTTCAAACTACTAGGTTGGCAGGAGCTGGGACAGAGATGGGAGCTCACTTTGTCATGCAGTACCCAGGAATTGAACTCCGACCTTCCAGTCAGCGAGTTCAGCATCTTAACCACTTGGACCACCGCAGTCCCTATGCATAGGACAACATAGTGACAAGTGACTGCAGAAGGCCCCTTAACTGTTATGAAATATCAGCACTCCAACTAGACAACAGTTGTCACAGGTAGTGTGACAAATCTAGAAAATTCCAGTTGTTGCAGTTCACCTTCAAGTTTCCTTACTCATGCTATTTATACCCTCACCACAATAATCATCTTAGAAATAGCTAAACTGGGAATGTATGGCCAGCGCTGCAAACACCTCGTAGCCCAAGCACATGTCAGATCCATGACACTGAAACTATCTGCATCGCTCTCAACCAACCAACCAACCTACCTACAGTATTTATTTACTGCTAGATTTAGTATTTGACATTAATCATAGAGGTTAACACAAAGTATCATAACAAAACAATAATCTAGATAAACACAGACACAACTACAGCTGGTGGGAAAAGTCTGGGGCATAGTCTGAAATAAAACCAGTTGGAGGGAAGCAGAACATAACTTCCAGTCTATATGACTTCTGTCTGTACTTGTGTGGCTGCTAATCAATGATGCCAAGCAGATGAGCGCTAAAACCCTTACATTGCCTGACTAATATTGCCAGTTCATCTTAGTTTGGAGATCTTGTTGAACAGGCAGTACAGTATTTAAAACTTAATCATAATGAAACAGTAAAAATGAATGGTCTTGTTTGATGCCATTAACATATAAATCAGAATGCTATTTTCACTGGCTCTAGTGACCTAAACTTACATTATAATAATATTACTACTTTGCACATTCTTACATGGTTACTATTCAGAGTTCATAAAAATAATAAAAGACATGGAATGTAAAAAGGGTAACATGGGAAAGAATATAGGATTAACTTCAGTTACATAGTTAGGGCTTCAAACATCTCTATTTCCCTGTAGTGTAGACTATGGTGTCTTACCAGTGTCATACAAAGGCTTCATAAAAGAAAGGGATTTAGAAGGCAAATACCATCATACAGATGTTCTAACAAGCAATTCCAACCATATGGGGAAAAAGAGGAAAAGAGCAGAGACCTTTTTTTGTGACACATACAGCACAGCAATCAGGAACAGAATGAAACTGTAGTTAAGGAAAACATTTTCACCCATTTTCTACTAAGGGCATCACTATGCAACTGCATAGTTCTTCTTCATCTTCTTCAGTAAGTTTATAAAGTAAATAAAAGGTAGGAAAAATAAGTGGGCTATATTCATCAGCTAGATCTAACTAGACTTGACACATACTGTATCAAGTTAATAGTACTTGATGATAAGTCAGTGGTGGTGAACCTATGGCATGCATGCCAGATTTGGCACTCCCAGACCCTTCTGTTGGCACAGGTGCTGTCACCCCAGCACTGAATCTGTCCTGCCCCTCTTCCCAGCAGCACAATGGGAGAGCTTCCTCCCTACCCCAGCACAGAGTTCACCCTGCCCCTCTGCCCAGCAGCCCAATGGGAGCACTTCCTACTTACCCCCAGCACAGAGTTCACCCTGCTGTGTTGGCACTTTGTGATAAATAAGTGGGTTCTGGGTTGCAGTTTGGGCACTCAGTCTCTAAAAGGTTCACTATCACTGTGATAAGTCAATAATGATATGTTCCACTGATTTAGTGGGTCTAATCTTTTGAAGGACTAACAACTGGATTTAGCCCAATATGTGCTAAGAACAAGAATTAGTTTGGTTTAGAATCTGAAGAAATCTTTTAATCTTTGGTCCCATCTTGAATCTTTATCAGATATTGGTGGCGGCGGCAGTGACTGCTACTCGTGTCCGAGAATACACCACCACCACCCCGAAAATCATTTTCATAGCTGATGGGTATGTGAAAGAAGAGTGACAAAAAGGGGAAATGCAATTTGCATGAATTTGTTTAAGGTAGAACCAAACTTGCCATGAAGTGACCAACACACAATGATCATGGAGCCATTTCCAGTGGCACGTAGGAATGGAACATGCAGGATTTGACGCCTTGAGGATATTGACAAGGTGTGCCTTCACAACCAGTCCATCTGGCATGGCCTCTTCCACCTCCATGACCATTGGGAATCAGAATAGTGAAGTTGTTCCTCCTTTGTTAATTTTGCTGTTGGGCCCAATATAATGGTTTCTAGTGGCATTTCCTCAACTGAGGGGGACCATCGCACCCACCTAGAGGGTCTCATCTGCACCTGTTGGCCCCTTTGGGGAGTCAGGTTATTTACCACTGCCCAACACTCGGTGTTGGGTGACTGGCTGTACAATCTACTCCATTACCATAGCGGGATGTCCAACCAGACTCTATGGCATTGCAATAGGAAAAGAGCCAAGAGAATCTAACTATCAATATGCATTTTATGTTGAGTCAAAACTGGCTAATAATCAATTACAGAATCCATGACACATGGCCCAAATGCTCTGTTACCATGCATTTACTCAAAGCTAGTGTCTCTTGAGTAAATGTTGCCATGAGAAAAGACAGCTAAATCTCATGTGCCTCTAAGTACAAAGAGAACTTTTCCACCACTACCAGATATTAGACCCATGTATCTTGGACACATTAAGAGTGACATACCTTGTTATAAAATTACAAATCAAAAAGCAACACAGAAATCTCAGAAGAGCTGGATGAAAATTTTAGCCTCCAAAACCTTACTTAAAGACTTCAGAAGTCAATCTTGGAGCTTACTAGAGAGCACTGGTTGCCAAACTGTACTTTGAGCAGAATACTTTTACTGTTCAGGAATCATGAAGTTTCTATGGCCCATTGGCATACTCTTTGTACCTTTTTTCCAGAAATCATATTACATACCCTTCCACTGTAATCTGACTAAATTCTCATGGGCTATTTCAGTCTTGACTGTTCCAGCTTTCCTCTATTGATCTTTGCCCCAGCTCTATAAGCATTGGTCTGAGCTAATGCTCAGAGTGAAATGAAAGGAGACTGAGGTCAACATGTCACATGCTGAGGAAGTAAAGATCTACCCTGCTTGAAAGACAGATGGGTGCTCACTCAATTGTATAGCACTCAGGTCTCGAACTGCTGTCCTGCCGACTGTCTGGTCATCAAGCTCAGCATCCTTATCATTAAGCCACTGTGGTCCAGAATATGTTGTTGTTGTTCAGTCCCACAGTTGAGTCCAACCCTTTGTGAGCCATGGACCACAGCACACCCAGAATATATACCTCCATAAATTTTGCCAGTGCATAGGCTTCATCTAAGTGAACCTCTAAACTTTCAGAGCTTAAAGAAACAAGGCCAAATTCTATTCTTCATTACAAATACTGTACATTAAAAATAAAATCACACCGAGGTTCCGTGTTTTAAACTCCAACTCAAAGAGCCCAGCAGACGTTTAAAACTTGGATCTAAAAACTATGTGCCAATTACTGTTCCATTTCAAGCCTTCCAATTATGCTTGTTTTGTAAATATTTTTCTGATTGCATCGTTTGTTGAAACTGAAGGCCTGTCTCAGAAAGATATCTTGTTTGCAGCAGGAATGTTGACATGCAGGTTTCACTCTTATTGCCTTCTGTATTTATCTGCACAATCAGACTGTAAATATTTAAGAAGATACCCTGATGTATGGTTGTGAGAGATGGACCATTAGGAAAGCTGAGCGCAGAAGAATAGATGCCTTTGAGATGTGGTGTTGGAGGAGAGTTTTGAGAGTCCCCTGGACAGCGAGGAGAATAAATACCGGTAGGTCAATCTTAGAAGAAATCAAATCTGACTGCTCCTTAAAAGGTCAAATAGTAAAGATGAAGCTAAAGTACTTTGGACATCAAATGAGAAGAGAGGATTCGCTTGAGAAAGCCTTGATGCTGGAAAGGGTAGAGGGCAAAAGAAGAAGGGGGCGGCCAAAAATTAGATGGCTAGATCGTATTGTAGACACAATGGGCAAAGCTGAGCGAGTTGGGGTCGCAAAGGGTCGGAATCGACTGTGCGACTGAACAACAAAAACCAAAAGAATCTGCTGACAGCTACCCAACTCACAGAACTTTTAATATTATGATCAAAACACTACTATATTTTGTTGTTCACTCGCATAGTCGATTCCAACCCTTTGCGACCCCATGGATCATTGCCCTCCAGGCACCCCTGTCCTCCACCATCCTCCTCAACCTCTATGCCCATTGCCCCTACAATACCATCTAGCCATCTCATGTATAGTTTTGTGTGCCTGTCTGGCCGGACATCCCGCTATGGTAATGAAGTAGACCATACAGCCAGCGACTCAACGCCAGGTGTTGGGTGGTAGTTAATAATAATAATAATAATAATAATAATAATAATAATAATAATAATAATAATAATAATAATAATAATAATAATAATAATAATAATAATATTTAAATTTGTATGTCCTGACTCCGGGAGGTTCACTTAAATAACAGAACATCTTAAACACATATACATCTTACAACACAATAAAATACCATAGAATAACAGTAAGTAAATTACAGTACTGTATCATATAAATCATAAATCACAGCATCATAAGACATAAACCACTGCAGAAAAGGAAGAAAAACATTTATTTGAAAAAGTCCCATAACACTGCACAAATCACACCATGGCACCACAACCAAAACTGTTGGTGGGGTCCGGAGGTTGGTGTTGGTGTCTTCTGCCACCCGCAGCCACGGCAGCTTTTTATCCCGCTGCCGCCCCCGCCCCCCGCCTTTGGTGGGGCCCGGAGGTTGGTGTTGAGAGTCTTCTACTGCCTGCAGCTGTGGCGGATTTCCCCCCTCCCCGGCTGTTGGTGGGACCCAGAGGTCAGTGGCAGCATTTTCTGCCACCTGTGGCTGCAGCAGATCTTTATCCTCCCAGCCGTTGGTGGGGCCCAGAGGTCAGTGGCGGCCTCTTCTGCCGCTCGCAGCCGCTCTTTATCCCCCAGCCATTGCTGGGACCAGGGGTCATCGCTGTCGCCTTCTGTCACCCCTGGCCGCTCTTTATCCCACCCGGCCATTGGTGGGGCTCGAGTTCAGCAGTGACATCTCCTGCTGCCGGTGGCAGCTCTTTATTCCCTTGGCCGTTGGTGGGGCCTGGAGGTCAGTGGTGGCGTCTTCTGTGACCCGCGGCCATGGCGGCTCTTTATCCGCCCCCCCCGGCCATTGGTGAGATCTGGAGTCAGCGACAGCATCTTCTGCCTCCCACGGTGGCTCTTTATCCTCCCCCTCCCCCACGGCTGTTGGTGGGGTCCGGAGATCAGCGGCAGCATCTGAATCCCTAAACAGACCAACGACTACAGGCAGATGAGCCCCTTTAGGTGGGGTGATTGCCTCCCCAGTGAAGGAAATGCCACTAGAAACCATCTTATTGGGCCCAACAGCAGAATGAGTGGAGGAGGAACCACTTTTTGATTCCCAATCGTCATGGAGGCAGAAGAGCCCATGCCAGATTGACTGGCTGTGAAGGTGCACCTGGATAATATCCTCAAGGCTGTGGCAATTCATTGCAGTCCCAGTGTTAAATCCTGTATGTCTTGTTTCATACGTGCTGCAGGACATGGCTTTGAGGTCAGAGTGTGTGGGTCACTTCATGGCAAGCTGGGATCCACTTTAAACAAATTCACGCCAATGGCATTTTTCCTGCTTGCCTTGGAGGGTGAAGACAGCCCTGAGGCAGGAAAAAAACGTATGCTTGGATCAAGTGTAAATATTGTCATTATTAGCTGCAGTTAACTGATGAAGAACACATCTCAGTTGCTTGTCTATCACAATACCCATTTATTTGACTCCTTGCTAAATAAATATACAGTATAGGTTTTCAACTTTAAAGGGGAAATCAAGTCAAGCAGATGTCAGACAATACTGCATCTACTCTCCTCCTATGAATGACCCAGCAACATTAAAGTGTGGTCCATACAGCACAAATGCAGGCGCACGAGATACTTTTATTAGACAACTAAAAAAAATATCTAACAACCAGTGAGCTTCAGTGAGTCAAGACTACTTCAGGCCATGCACCCATATTTTATGGATGTGGCCAGTGCAGAAGTATAAATGACAGTCCCAAAAATTAATGGCAGGTGGAAGTGCCAGGTCTGCTTCTTAGAGGCTAGTTAGAAAAATGTATGAGAGGTAGTCAGGGCAGGTTGAGGACTTTGCCACCCCTCCCCCTGTGCCTGCAGCAACATATTGTATTGTAATGTATTTTTTGTAAGCTGCCCTGAGTCGCCACGGCGAGTGGGCGGCAATATAAATTTGAACTAATAAATAAATAAATAAATAAATAAATAAATAGTTTTCCAACTATGCCCCAGGCAGCTGTCGTCAACCTGGTGTTCACGCTAGGACAGGGAGATGAGGATTTAATTTAATTTAATTTAATTCTCACACTTGTATGAGGAATCAAGAAACCCAACTCAGGAAACCAGACTCAGGGCGGCTCACACAATAATTATACAGTAAACACAATAATACAATATAGATAATAATTATACCATATTCAACCCACAAAAGCACATGTCATAATATACAATGATATGACAATACAATACTACAATGGCCTCTCCACTCCAGCCGCAGGCAAAGTCCATCAAACATTACAAGGGGAAACTTATTTAAAGTCCCCAACATTAAATCAACATGTCCACACAAAGACAAGTGTGGCCGCAGCATCCAGAAAAGCTGCCTCTCATCCACCCAGTGTTGGTGTGGCCGGGCGGTGATCTGAAGTGGTAAAACATGAGTCTGCCCTCTGTCAGATAGTCTCCTGCTGAGATTTGGTCTTCATACAACCATACCCTCTGGGAATGAACATGGACCTAATAGAATAGTCCTCTCCTGAAGATTGATGGTTTTTATTCGTTTCTAAAATTTGGTTTTCTGACTGATATGGTTCATACTCCTGTCAATGCTCTGATCGCTCACTGGGATTCAGAGGTGATCCAAGCTATAAACACAATTGTTCCTAAATATCTTCTTTACTGCACAGCCTGGCATTCTCCTGCTTCACAAAGGAGTAAAGGGTGGTGAAGGAGCTACAAATAGACCAGAGAACTGATGGAGGAAAGCACCCATGGAGTTCAACCTGGCAGCAGTCAGGGAAGCATTCAGGAGTAATAACAAGAAAACTAAGGCCACTTTTAAAGTCACAATTTCCAACTAGTTGAGATTGTTTCCAACCAACAAGCATAACTCCACGCTGTAGTTCAGGAGTTCCCAACCTATGGCTCGCAGGCCAGACCCAGCCCACAGCACCATTTCATGTGGCCTGTGCTGCCACTGTACTTGGGAGTGGACACATTTATGTATGCGCGGGCACATCTTACGCCAGTTGTAAAATGCACCCATGCATGCATAAATGCATCCACGGCTGTCATAAACACAATACAGTAGCTGTAAATGTGCATGCTTCTGCTTCTGGGGGCAAGATCTGGTCTGCTCAGCTGTCCAGGGGCCGTGGTCAGGCCCACAGCAGAAAAAGGTTTGGAACCACTGCTGTAGTTCATGGTCTTATCTATCCTGGACAAAATGTCCCCTGAGCGGAGTTTCTCCAGGAAAAATATTTTCAAGCCAGAATAATTTCTGACACAAACTTATTATTATCCCAATACTCTTTTTCAAGATATGTGAGCTATTTTCAAGATCAGGAGATATAGAGTGATTTTTACCTCTGCTGATCTTTATGGCCAAGCAGGGGTTTGACTTCTCAGTTCTAGTCCCTCACACTATCCCCTACACCAGTGATGGCAAACCTTGGCACTCCACTTGTTCTTGAACTTCAATTCCCAGAAGCCATGATCAGCACAAGTTCTGACTTGGGTTTCTGGTAATTGAAGTTCAAGAACACCTGGAGTGCCAAGGTTTGCCATCACTGCCACTGGCTCTCATTTTAGAGTCTTTCGTTTCCACAAATCCAAGTGGGAAGAAATCTTCTCTCTCCCTTACTAGAAATCGAGTCTTCTCTCTTTTTCTCCCAACTTTTTGAAGAGTTTTCATGGCTGCAGAGGAAAGCATAACTGCTGCCTAGAGGTGCTTTGGAGTAATGAATACTCCAAGCTTGCTGGAACTTCACCTCTTCTCATTAGGGGATTAGAAAAGTCTGCTATCCAGTGACTGAACTTGTTACTGCAGGGCACAGACAGATTTAATTAACTAAAACTAATCCATTTTAAGGCAAGGTAACTTGGACGTATAAACTGCTAGAGGTTTTTTATAAGCATGCATGCCAAATTTCAGGGATCTAGGTTTCACCTAGATCCCTGAAATGAGCTATGGCAGAGATGGAAACAGTAACTGCTATTCTGTGCATGAAGAAAAAGCTCTTTTGTCTGGCTTACATAGAGCAGTTCTGAATCTTTACAGGAAGTACTGGAGAACTACAAAGAGGCTTTTTTACTAGCAATTATCACCAGATGAACTTTTTGTTCTTATTAACCCAAATAATTTATAACAAACAGCAAAAGACCCTCAGAATTAACCATCAAATCTGGATTTATAGCTAAGGCGGAACTAAGCTAAGGACAGCATAGGCTATGAAAGCAAAAAATTCCTTGTTACAAGATTAAATGTAGGAAGAGAAAAACAAAAATGGGGAAGGAAAGGAAGATTATTATCTGCTGTAAACAAAATAGAACAGAAGAGGCACAGATCAGACGGCTATTGGGAAACCCATGTGATCATAATTAGCTCACAGAGAGATGTACACTGAATATGTGGATACTGTAGCAACTAAGCTGAATGTCTAGAACAGTGGTGGCGAACCTGTGGCACGTGCCCTCCTGTGGGCACCCATGAAGTTGCCCCAGCAAAGTTTGCCCTGCCCCTCTGCCCAGCAGCCCAATGGGAGCACTTCCTCCTTCCCCTGCTGCCATTTTGGCACTTTGCAATAAATAAGTGGGTTTTAGATTGCAGTTTGGACGCTAGATCTCTAAAAGGTTCACCATCAATGGTCTATAGAACAGGAATGGCTAACCTTTTTTGCCTCAGGCCTGACCATGCCCCTGGAACAACTGAGCGGGTCGGAACATGCGACCGGAAGCAGATGCATTTACGGCTGATGTAAATGCGCCCACTTCCGCATTTATGTCAGCCGTGGACGTGTTTGCACATGTGTGGGCACATTTTACCACTGATGTAAACATGCCCGCTTCCACTTCCGGGTGGGGGAAAACAATGACGGGGGTGAATGGCGTCGGGAGCCAGGGCTTGCCGACAGGTTGTAGGTTGGGAACCCCTGGTCTAGAATGTCTGCATTCATATTTAAGAAGGTTTGTTGTTGTTCAGTTGCACAGTCAATTCTGACCCTTTGCAACCCCATGGACCATTGTCTGCCAGGCACCTCTGTCCTCCACCATCTTCCTCAACTCGCTTTCCACCTCTCCCTGGCTGCACCGACGTCTTCACCTCCCCCGGATTTGCAACACCTATCCGGGGGAGTGAAAAGGACTGCCGGCAGGAGCTCCGGCCAGAGACACTTTCCACCTCTCCCTGGCCGTGCCGACGTCTTCGCCTCCCCCGGATTCGCAACACCTGTCCGGGGGAGTGAAAAGGACTGCTGGCAGGAGCTCCGGCCAGAGACGCTTTCCACCTCTCCCTGGCCG
Source organism: Furcifer pardalis (assembly GCA_030440675.1). NCBI lineage: Eukaryota > Metazoa > Chordata > Lepidosauria > Squamata > Chamaeleonidae > Furcifer > Furcifer pardalis. Next base: position 7,557,067 of record CP126897.1, read on the forward strand.
CGCCGATGTCTTTGCCTCCCCCGGATTCGCAACACCTGTCCGGGGGAGTGAAAAGGACTGCCAGCAGGAGCCTCGGCCAGAGACGCTGTCAACCATTTCCTGGCCGTGCCGACATCTTCGTTCTCGACTGCTCCTTGGCCGAGAGAATGGAGAACAGCTGCGGGGGGTGACCAGCCGGCATAAAAACTGCGCTCCCACAGCCGCTGCCACCGGATTCTTCTCTCAGCCTGCTTTGGCTTTGAGCTGAGTGAGGAGGACTCTGGCCGGGAGTGCCCGGACTCGCTTCACCTGCCGGTGCTCCCGAGCCTCGCCCCCACGCCGGGCTACAAAAGCCCCTGCAGTGGGATACTGCCATGGGTTCCAGAGCATGCTTGTGGTTAGGGTGAGAGCCCTGACATTGTTGGATCATTTACTGTATTTTTATATTGTATTACTGAGACTATATCATGTATACGTAACTGAAATTTGTATTTTGTAACCTTATTTTGCAGTGTGGTTTTGTTTTATTGCACTGCTGTACTGTATCGTTATATTTATTGTATTATACTGTATGACCTTTGATTATTTTATATTACTTTTGATTGTCTTCTGTAAACTGCCCTGAGTCGGTTGTACCGAGTAGGGCGGTATATAAATTGAATAAATGAAATGAATGAAATCAAATGAAATCAAAATATATGGGAATGGATGGGAATAGATTATAAAGTATCACTGCACTCCTTATAAAGAAATCAGCTTCCATTCACACACACATTCATATCTTGAGCATCCTACTGCTACCATTCCACAAATGACATTTATTTGTATCACAAAGATGAAGTAGCAAAGAGGAGTTTCCCATTGGAATGAAATAGCCATCATCTCCCAGGAGATAAACTAGGAGAGACAGCTAGGACATAGACACCCTGAGGCACTGGTTGGTTGGCTATACAAATCTATCTTCCCTGATATCTGTGCATGCAGAGTTAGGCTGAATAAAAAGGGAGAGAGGGTGCCAAGCTTCATTAAAGGATCTGAGATGAAGACAACAACAAGGCATTCAGCTACCAGAGAACCATCATGAAAATTGCAGGCAGCTGTGCTAGCCCCTTAGAAAAAATCCTAATGGCTCTCATATAAATATGGCTGTTGCATAGCAGCCTAGATTTATAGTGTGGGTCTCCATTTAATGACAACGTGATCCAAAAGGAAGAGAGGTAGGAGGGCAGTGTAAATGACGGATGTAAATCAATACTGCACCTAGGAATGAGAGCATATGGGGAGAAAATAGTTATTAGGAAGAAACACAGCAAAGAAAATAGGAAATGCTCTGTCTTAAAGTAGAAATGTAAGATTCTAATATGCTGAATAGAAGAAATGCATAACAATGCCCTTCTGTTGGGCAATAATTGAGCAAGCCAACAAAAAGGTGAAAACAGTTTGCCATCTTCCATAATTCAAGGTGCCTTATAATTGTTTAAAGGCCAAACGTTTACTGTATATACTCAAGGATAAGTCTAGTTTTTTAGCCCCAAAATGAGGTCCAAAAAGGGGACTCAACTTATACTTGGGTGGTCCCAAGTCCCAAAACCATGGTGGTGCAAATTTGAACATATAGTTTTTTTAAAAGCACTAACACTACCATAAAAACTCAAAAACATACCCCGACAAATATCTAAATTAATTAATTTTACTGTATTTGCATGTATTTTAATTATTGAAACTGACTAGCAGCTGCTGCATTTTCCACTCCCGACTTATACTCGGGGCACACTATTTTCCTAGTTTTAGAGGTCCAAATTAGGTGCCTCAACTTATATTTGGGATGACCTATAGTTGAGTGTACTTTTTTTTTGGGGGGGGGGGTTATTTATTTATTTATTAGTTCAAATTTATATTGCCGCCCACTGCAAAAACCACAGGCTCAGATGCACTAGAAAGCTTGGTCACAGTGGTTCGTGCAAGGGTAATCTTTTCATTAGACCAGGAATGGTCAACCTACGGCCAGCCTCAGCCTGTGGCACCATTTCATTTGCCCTGGCATTTTGAAATGTACAATGCTGAAATAGTAAAAAAAAACACCCTTAGTGTTACTGTAAATCAAGGAATAACAAAGCTAACAGTACTGTAGAAAAAGAAGGACCAAAGCAGAAAAAAATTGACAGCTGATACTTGAAAGAATGCAAAGTTGCTCTTGGAGTGAGCTTTTAATAATCTCAATGGACTCTACATATTTCATATGACGAGTCATTTCACACCCAGATATGGGAAATGAAAAATACTACATCGCATGCCAGTTTTCTAAAATTTGCTCCTTTTTTAAAATTAGTGCTACATGGAGCCTTCACTATATTTAGGATTCAACAGATGTATAAAAATGGAATGGATGACTGACGTCTTGTGAAAGCAGTGATAAAGCTACTGTATTAGATAAATTGCAGTAGGGACTATATTTCCTTCTCCTCTGCCATCATTTTCTGCTTGCCATTATTTATTTATTTTTAATGCCTGCTGCTGGCTTTCATTTATAGAGCCATTTTTTCATACTGTAGTTACCTGTACACATTCTTGAGCGGGTGCCTGCACAGCGCTCTGATAGAGTTTAGATAGTAGTGAGCACATTTGGGCAAGTCAGGCTACTGACTAGAATATTAAGAAGATATCTTCCTATCCTAACACATGTTGTTCTCCTGTCTTCCTCCTTACTTGTATTATACTGTTCTGTGCACTGCAAAATTATCACAAAAGAAACTTCTGCCTGAAAAAAAAGAATACCTGCCTGTCTTTTCTTCCATGGCATAAAACAGTCTTTTCTATGCCAATGCACCTTCAGTTCAGCAACTTTCCTTTCAGAGGCTCCAGGGACAAGCAGGAGAATTCATTGAAGAGTGGGAATTAGACAAGGAATAGAGTACATAACTCTGGCTGGGGGAGGGAAGGAAGGAAGGAAAGAAGCTGGCAAGAGCTTTGCCTACACACTGATGGCCCATTAGATTTCCAAATCTTATTATGGTATGTATCATCCCCCATTCCGGGTTCCAGACCTTTGCATTTCTCATTTGCAGTCTTCCCCAATATGGGAAAACATCACAACTTGCACAAATATAAAATCAAATCAGTTCAAGTGTGGGGCAGATGCATCCTGCAGAGCAGATATTCATATACAAGTCAGATTAAATGGTACAACCTTCCCCTCAAGAAAACAGGTCACTTAGTAAGTTCCCTTCTCACACACATACAACTTTGATGTTGAAAGTTTTGCACTTGCTAAATAGACAGAAAGCTAAATTCAAGGTGTTAACTTTCACTTCAGGTGTGCTAAAGGCCTCAGGGCAGGGTTGTATAAGATGCTGAGGAGTCTGTTCTACTACCAATCAGCTCTGACTGTTAGGAGTATATTTAAATTTGTCTATTCTGCATATCCATGTTTGGCCAGGTTATCCTGCTATGTAATAGAGAAGACCATGCTGCTAGCGACTCAATGGCAAGTGTCAGGCAGCGGTTAACTAACCTAACTACCCTGAGGACTAATGGCTTCAGTGCCGAAGTCCACAGGGAAGGGTGATGGTACCCAAGTGGATTAAATCCCACTTGAATCCATCTTGATGGAGGGCAGCAGCTTCATCAGTCCTGGCCTGGGGCTGATGAAGACTTTGGGTATCAAAAGGATTCAGGACCAGAAAGTGAGTCATGGAACTGGATCAGTGGTACAGGTGTCATGCTGTGATGCAGAAGGTAGATAAAAGGCCACTGCATTATATTCTCAGGACAGTCTTCATGGCTGATCGCCATGAGGAGCACCAATATTCGGATTCAGAAGAAGAAGAATTCTGCATTTAGGTAATCAGCAGCACATTATCAAATATAGATAAGAGGAAAGGAATTAATTTTCAATCTAGAAAAGCTTCCCAGCTCTATTTCCTATAAAAGATAACTTACTAGACATAGCTAAGCAGATATTTTTAAACAGTCTGACACACCTGGTATTTTTACCTTTTATACAGAACTTTCTGGATAATGCCTTCGTTGTATTTTAACTCTATTCACTATTTTCATTAGTGATTCTTTTTAATCCTGAATAGATCTGAGGACTCTGTCCTATCCTGCTGCCAACACAATTCAAAGCAGATGCATTTCAGAATGTCCATATTTTTGGATGAGTAACCTTTCTACGCACTTCTTTTGGTGAGCCTTAAAAACAAAGATCCAAAGTTTGTGCAAAATAACTATCACAAGATGATTTGTAGGCCAAAGGCTGGCTGAATCTAAGAGACGGTTGCAGGTTCAATGTAGGCATTTATAAACCCCACAATAAAAGACGTGACTTTGAGTCAGTGATGATTGAGCAAAGCCCCATCTGACCTTAAACATTGTTTCACACTTTAGACAGAGGAAACAACAAGAATCAGGGAACTGAAATCCTCCAAAGTCATTTCCCATGAGTCTTGCTCAGCATTTCCTGTCATAAGGTGGGGAAATAAAAAGACTAGACTGATCAGCTCCAATAGAAACTATAGTGCTGAGAAAATACAGTTACTGTATATCTGTTCTAGAAACTAAAAACCTAAGAGCTATTTGCAAGCAATTGGAATCAAGATATTCAAAAGGTAGGCTATTTTCTCTCTGGTAGCTTGAAATATATTACTCAAGCTTTTGACATAAAAGGACAGGGCTGGGCAAGTAAAGATATTTCAAAATGCTAAGCTGCAAAAACGTTCAGAAAGTCAATAAGAGACACATATCTGAACTGAACCCATTCAAGATCTGCTGCTGCTTCTACACCAGCTTACAATTCCCAAGTCATGAGATACCATTTCACAGCTCCAGCACAGCCAAGAACTGAACTGCCGTTCCCAAAATTTCCAAGGTACATGTAATTCTAACACTATGCATGTCCAATGCATCTGTTAAGTCCTGTTTTACTTTCAAAACTAGGGCCTGTACTGAACTTCATCTGATTTAAGTGTTATCCAGACAAACACTCACATAAATAATTATAACTGTGTGGATGCACACATACACACACAGGTGCACACAGCATATTAGGATGTCTGTATTGCAAGAAGCGGCTTCCATGATTGGCCAGGGTTAGTGAGCAAACTGCCAGTACTTTGTTTATTCAAATCCCCTTAGACTTCACTTTTCCAAATCTGCCGATGTGTATAGCACACATCCTTGAAATCCTGAATAATTCTATATGTATGCAAAGAAGTGTATTGCAGCATAAGGAAATTCATCCCTATAAGAAATGTTTAGCCTTTCAACTGCCATAGGATCTTTGGAAGTCTCTACCAGATAGTTAATAGCATGACTTCCACCCACTATACCAACAGCAACCTACCTTCAGTCGCATCTCCCCGGGGGTTAGCTGCCTTATCAGTGGCAGGCTCAGCTGATTCAGTGGCCAGTGAAGTTGTTGCTCTGGACAAGTCAGTGGCACCTTCGCTGCGGCTTGTTTCAGGGACGCTTTCTCTGGAACTGAAGCGGACACGGGAACTAGAGTGTGAACTGAGGTCTGGGCTGGTATCCGAGAGGCCTGGGATATCATCAATTCTAGTGGGGGTAACCATGAACCGGACAGAAGCCATCTTGCAAGCAGGAATGGAAAGAGGGAAAATATTATTTCTCTGCTAACTTTTAACCACGAATTAGCTGGACTGCTAAGTGGCAAGAGGAAGATCATTCAAAAGGGCACAGATGCCAGCGGCATTGCCAGATATTCCCATAACAAGCATTGACTGTTGAATTACACAAGCCAGTGTCGTATCTGGACATGAATGACTATCAAGTGTATTTTCCAAAAGTGCGGCCAAAAATGGAGCAAGCCTGACATCCCATGATTTTGCAGGCTAATACTTCACGGATGACTAGTCCATAGATCCCCATTTATTAGGGAATTATGATACAATTTCTTGTTCCCAGAAACAGTTGATAGATCCAGATATAACTAGTTGTAATGTTGATCTGCTAATAGGTTGCAAAGCAAACTCCGGCAATTAACATGTACCCATAAGTGGGCTACCTCACAATTCTTGGTCAAAACTGCTGTATGTTCTAGTACAATTATGATTACTATTTTGGCACAGCAAAATGTACAGAAGCAATTCTTTTCCACTGAGACAGTCTTAAGTACAACGATCTGCAAGGCGCACAAAAAGGCGAAAGAATTCTAAGAGCAAGTGAGGTTGTGACCCACTTGTTTTCCAGTGAGACATCCGAGGAACAGTTATGTTCTGTGTTGCAAGTATCTCTTACAATTCTTGAGCAGAAACAATGCAGAGGCTACTCGTCTCTGAAGAGAAGGAAAGTCACAGCGCTGAGTTGGATGAGTTTAAAAACAAATTCCTTGAGATCCTATCCCATCGCTGTAGAAAGGAGAGACAATTACTCCACAGACTCTTGGTGTTTCTTCAAAGCTGCTGGGGTGAGAAGATAAAACCACCGGATGGGGCCTAGTGCAAGGGAAGAAACAGCATATGACACTATGAGAGAACATTTGTCCCTATTAGGCCATCAAGGCACAGAATGAATTTTTACAACTCTTGCATTTTCCTCAAAACTGAAGCTGCAGAATCATTCCCCCCCCAAAAAAAAAAGTCAATCCCACAAAGTTTATTCTATCTATCTATCTATCTATCTATCTATCTATCTATCTATCTATCTATCTATCTATCTATCTACCTAACTACCTAACTACCTATGACAGCTTAACAATATTTGGGCATATATCTGTCATCCCAAAGAACATTAAGAGGATATTCATGCACAAGAGTTCACCAAAAACCAAGCTCACAGAGAGCATTTATACCCCCACACACACACCCCAAAACATCAGGGAACAGCAAGTGGGCAGAGAAATATGAACAAAAGTCAAAAAGGAGAAAAAGAAAAATAGGGCTTCAATGCAAGGAAGATGATGGCAGATGATGGAACCAAGCCAACACAGGTAAGATCACGGCAGGAAGAGTGTGTGGGATGATTTGTACACTGCAGGTAAAAAATAAGAGCCCAGGTAAGGGTGCTGAGGAGTAAATTTAAATATATTTAAATTTAATTCCCCACACAGAGTGACAAAAGATGCAGGTGGGTTCCTATGAGGAGAGACAACCTGCTTTCAGGAATAAAGAGAGAGAGAGAGAGGCGGGAACAAGGAAAGAACAGGTGTGCCTTAGTAGGCACTGCCTTCTCTGCACCTTGCCTAAGTCTCTCCAGAAAGCACAGGTAAGAGGCCGGAACTGCGCGTGCGTGGAGGCAGCGCTGCCCCTTCTCACTCAGTCAAGCTCCCGTCTCTCCCCCCCCCCTTGGCCATCCCTGAAGCGCAGCCCCCCCCCACCCCAAGCCAACGGTTTGGCGACCGTTAATTGTTTACCTGAGGCAAGCGGCGCCGGATTCTCCCCAACGTTCCGAAGCAGGGGGTCTCGCGCTTCCCGCGCGTGCGCGCTGCGAGGCCGGCTGCCGGCCCAGCCGATCGCCCGCAGCAAATAGCGCCTGAACGGGGGCGCGCGCCGCTTTGGCGCCAGCCCGCTACCTCAGATGCCGGCTCCTCCGATTGGAGGGAGGGGGTGGGGTGGGGGGAAAGAGCACGATTTCGCCTCAGTTGCCCTGTGCACATGCGCAAAAGCAGGTTGCAATTACTGTTGCTGGGCTCCCCCCACCCCTCTTCTTCTGAGGAGCAGTTTGACTGGGGACATGACCAAAAAAAAGAGGAAGGGGCTGTTTTGTAAGGGGATAGGGTAGACAGCGCCCCCGCGCGAAGGATGCTGGGAGTTGTAGTTGTTTTCCCCCTTCAATAAGGGGGAAATTAAAGGATGGCAAATATAGAGGCAGGAGGAATACGTATACGTGTCCATAGAGAAATTATGTATTAGGAGAGAGGAAATATTTAATAATAATGCTCCATCACTCAGGGTCCTGTGTTCAAATCCCCACTCAGATACAAAATGCAGTGGGATGAATCTGGCCTACCTCAAAGGGCTGTTGTGGAGATGATGTGGAGAAAACAGCAAGGCCTTGTGACCACAAAAGCAAATGCAGTACTGTATATAATTGGAACTAAGAAATAAATAAAATTAATTAGAAACTGAGGATATGGTTCTTTTTAACTTAATGACTTTTTTCTGAATACGCAATCAGTCTAAGGAAACCCATACCTTTCATGTAACGTCCGAAGCAACAGATTCAAGGGTGATTTTGACCCAAAACACACATCTTAAGAGACAAGAGGGCAAGAAATCACTTGCACACAGAGCAGGTCATGTCAATATTGATATAAAAACAATGTGGCATGAAATAACAAAACACTTTAAAACAAGATTTCTGTGTTTTAACAGCATCTCTTTAAAATATCTTTACTTAGAGTGCTATAAAGACAGGGAAATATAATTTTGCAGTGGGGACTTTAGTGGAAGTTATTTCAATTAATTGGGGGGGGGCATCTAAAGAAGAAAATGCCTCGGTGTGTACCAAATAACCAAGCGATTATATATTTTTTTTGGGGGGGAGGGATAAACAGTACAGGTTTCTATAGCACAAAAAGATATGCCTGTATGAATGTACTTGTTATATTACAAACTGGCAGCTTCCATCATCTTTTGCCATTGGTTATGCTGCTAGGGCTGAAATCCAACAATATTCAGAGGGCCACAATATAGGACCCTTGCTCTAGTCTAGCAAATGTGTCACATGCAGCTAAGGGGCTGCAGTGGCTGAAGTGGATAAGATGCTGACTGGAAGGCAGGTCAGCAGTTCGATTCCTGAGTACTGCAGGACGGAATGAGCTCCCATCTTTGTCCCAGCTCCTGCCAACCTAGCAGTTCGAAAGCAAGAAATTACAAGTAGATAAATAGGGACTACTTCAGTGGGAAGGTAAATAGCTTTCCGTGCGCTCCGGTGTCTAGTTGTGCCTGCCATATGACCATGGAAACGTCTACAGAAGCAGACAGCGCTGGCTCTTCGGCTTTGAAACAGAGATGAGCACTGAACCCTAGAGTCAGATACGACTGGCTTTTGAACAAGGGATACCTTTACCTAAGCAGCTTTCAAGCTCCTCTGTGCACTATTAAGAAAAACACATAGTACGGTGGCTCCCACATCCCATAAAAAGGTAATTGTGTCCATTAGATTTGTGCATTATTCACTTTTTGACACATCTTGCTAAACATCTGCACTCAAAGATGTGGATTTCCCATTCACACAACCTCCTTTGCACTAAAGAACAAAGAGTTCTATCACGGTATCTTTTAAGACTAACTTTTATTTACCACAACCTTTTGCCGAACAAAGTTATCCTTATTCCAATATTTCTGGACCTGAATGTAGATAAGTTTAAGATAGCAAAGAAGAGACCAACTCATTAAAATAGTTAAAGATCTGGTAATTTTCCCAAGATACAATGCACTTTCCTGATTTACCTTTCAAATTATACACTCATCACAAATCAGTATGATCTTTATGATCTCTATGAAAATCATATGGACTAAATTATCCCACATCAAAAGCTTATAGAGGCTTCCCTGATGACACATTATAGCTGTAGAACACACGTTATTTTTATGCTAAAGTATTTTTAATTCAGTTTAAAAAGTGCTGCAGAATAAGCAGGGCACAGCTATGCGGTGGTCAGCTAGTCAAGTGATTCATAACCAGGTTTTGCAGTCACAGGCAAACAGAAGAATTAAGTTTATCATGGCCCTGATAAATTACAATAGGTTACTAAGCTATGGCTGGCTTGCAAATCACATGATGTGCAGGCTTTGAACCAAGAAGATAAACAAAAAACAGAAGGTAATATTCCTTCCCAGATTACCAGTATCATCATTCTATCCCTGCCAACAGAATAATTACTATTTGATCTCTTTTCAGTGGAAGCAACTCTCCCTTACAGCGCACCAACACAATTTGTCTAGGCTCTGTGAAACCAATGGAAATTCAGAGTGATAACTTGCTTTAAAATTTAGATCTAAGTTGGAAAGCATCCCCCAAGGTCTTAATGATACTACTACTGTACAAGGATTCTCAACCTGCAGCCCGCTGCACCATTTCATGTGCCCACCACCATCTCCACCATACCAGGAATTGCCATGTGGTGGAGGAAAGCAAAATGGCTGTCCGGCCCCCGAATCTGTCTGAGGGAGTGTGAGCCGGCCCTTGGCTTTAAAAGGTTGAGAATTCCTGTACTAGATCTGATAGAGATTTCCAATACACCATCTGTCCAGGTTAGACTGGATCAGTCTCAGGTAGAACAGCCTGAGGATGTGGAGAAGGCACTTAAAAGTTGCAAAAATACCACCTCTAATCTAGAGCCTTCCACATCATGGCTCTTAAAATAAAGCAAGGAAATTACTACATAATTATTAATGCTTCCTATGGAAGGACCATTTATCTTCCCATTTAAAAGAAATCATCACAAAGTCCATTCCAAAGAAACCAAATTTAGTAATGGATGATTTAAATAGCTATAGGTCCATTGCCTACCTTAAAGGCACAGCAAAAGGAAGTGAGAATAACAAAAGAAAAGAAAACCATCACCATTCTGTTCAGGATTTGTGAACATTATTAGTTTTATCTCCCTTCCAACTCTTGGAACCACAAGAAAGTTGCTATCTTTGCCTCACATGCCATTTTGAGTAACTCTTAGCACAAAAGACCTCATTCACTGCATTACATTATCTCATCAACAATATGTTACTAACATTTAAAGATTAGGCTTTTTAATAATGACAGCATACCAATTATTTTCAAGTTAAAAAGGAACTAAACTGCTGAGGCAAGCCTTTCTACCTTTTATGAAATGGTATAAAATCCAAAAGGGTGTGTGAAATATATTTTCAATTCTTTAAGGTTTCTCAAGATTCTTGTCCCCTTCCCCATTACAGACTTGGAAATGAGGACTCTGTAAAACATAGCCATCATGAAGTGCAGAGAAGCCCACCACCACCACCACCACCACACTGTGTTAGAATCAGTCATTCTACAGTCCCTGCTTTGACAATTATAAACATGGACACATCAGAGGAATAGACAATGAAGGATTTAATTTTATTTCCAGAATTACACACATCAGAGAAAGGTGGGTGAAAGGGTTCAAGCTCTCTATAAGAATATACATGATTCCTCTTTCTTCAAAGCAGTAAGGAAATCAAGCAGGGTTTCCAAATAGCAGCACTCAAAACGTTCTCTCCGGATGAAATGAAATGCAAAAACAGAGGTGCTATTGCTGTTTCTTCTCTGTCATCTTGTTTAAGGTGAGAAGTTTGCTTCTTCTTGACAGGCTAGCAGTGGTCCCAACTTACACCAGATCTTCACCGTTTACACAACAGTCCGAGGCTGCTGGGTCATTAGGACACCAAAACGTTTCTTGATGGTGATCCTGTGTCGAGAATATTTGTCATCTGGGGAGAAGCGCGCAGGATGGGCTGAACATGTTGGCTGTCCAGAGGGATCCACCTTCTGCAAATCAGAGGTTAGCAAGCAGAAAGATCTGTGAGCAAGTGCAATCCTAACACATTGGTATCAGCACTAAAAACACGTACAGTATTCCATTTTCACAGTTCCCCACTATGCTATGTGTCCCTCTTACTCTCCATGAAAATATATACAGAAAAACTAAAGAGTTGCCACTGTAGATAAATATAAATAACTTATCATACACTCATGCTGACAACTGAACTACCTAAATGTTTAAATAACAGAATTTATGAAGTCTAGCCCTGTCACTAAATTAGTAAGGCCAACAAAATACCTATTCAGATTTACACTTATTTAGGTATAGACTATAACCACGGTTCAAACTGAACTGTTCATAGTTATAACAGCGCCATGTCATAGGATGGGGAAGTGGGAATGAAAGTGCCCAAATGATATAAAAATGCCGCCATGATTTAACCTAGTGATGCCCACACTGCAACCCCAAACCCACTTATTTATCTCAAAGTGGGGGAAGGAACAGGGAAGGAAGGAAATGCTCTCATTGGGCTGCTGGGCAGAGCAAAATCTGTGCTGGGGGGAGGGAGGAGGCACTCCCATTGGGCTTCTGGGCAGAGGAGCGGGGTGAATTCTGTGCTGGGGGAGGGAGGAAGTGCTCCCACTGGGCTGCTGGACAAAGCAAACTCTGTGCTGCGGTGACTGCATGGGTGCCCACAGAGAGGGCTCTGAGTGCCACCTCTGGCATGTGTGCCATAGGTTCGCCACTACTGCTTTAACCTATAAAGAACATATTATTAGAGAAACAAGCATAATCATGTCTCTATTTAATCTTACAGGATTTGAAGACTATTAATCTTATTTACTGTATTTTTTTATTAGTGCAAGAAATATCATATCTAACTAATAAAGTATAATCATTTCATGGCGCTTTCCCTGACAGATTGGGAAATTGGCAATTCTAAACTGTTCTACTCTACAGCACTGAGGGCAAACCTTGGCACTCCAGGTGTTCTTGGACTTCAATTATCAGAAGTCCAAGTCAGCACTCCTGCTGATCAGGGCTTCTGGGAATTGAAGTTCAAGAATGGCTGGAGTGTCAAGGTTGGCCATTACTGCCCTAGAACTACAGTAACGTGCAAATGTCTTAGGCCACCGACAGCTGGTTTGGGGAAAATTCAGTGAGTGATCTGGGAGGTATAATTCAGAGACCCTAACTCCAAATGTCACCCTACTTGGAGAGGATTGAGAAGACAGTGAGCAGAAGGCTCTCTCCAACTCTGATGTGTCTAGGTCACCTGGAGGCTGAGTTATGCCCCCCCAAAATCACTCATTGAATTTTCCCCAATCCAGCTGGTAGTGGCCTAAGACTTTTGCACCATTCTGTAAGTGGATGTTCAAGTTTAGATGGGAGGGGAAATTAATTGGGAAGGCTATCAAACTATCACATCCTTCTCCTTAGAAGTTGGATAAAGAAGTTCACTGGACAAGAAATGACATTAAAGAAGAATATGGCTGAGAAACTTGACCTCCCTTCTGTCACTTGGAGGACCATGAATAGGCTGAGGGACAGAGTCCCTAAATATAAGACAAACATGCGGGGGGGGGGGGGGCTGCTAGTGGACAACAACACACTGTGTTGATGTGAAGAGATACAGAATCCGGTTCATTAGCTAGACTGCCAATTAACACATATACTGATGAGGATTTAAGTTTAGCCAACACAAAGAAAGTGGCTTTATTTTGGCAGTTTAAAGTTTGACCTAGATATGAAAGAAGAAGCCTTCTTCTTGGAACCTTTGGATAGGTTCCATCCCATTGATTTAACAACATAAGGGAGTAATAACAGTTGTTATTTTCGTGTCACAGATTACTCTGGGTTGAAAGGATTTTTGCTGGAGAAACTCCACTCAGAGGATGCCCGAATGAGGCTCCTTTCAAGTCCCCGTGCAGGATGAACTTAAGCTGTCATTTATTTTCTTAGATTTATAAGCTGACCATCTACCTATCAATAGTTTTGGTAGATAACAACAATAAAAGAACAACTCCACAAATAAAGACAACTCCACAAATAATTTTATGGAAGTACATTTAAACTGATCAACAAGAAAGCATAAAACAAGCCATCGATGACAGGCAGAATGAAAAATAATTGAAGACATAAGCAGAAAATTATGGGAGGTCTCCTTAAACAGCTCGATTTTGACAAGCCTGCAGAAAACTTGCAACGTTTGGGAAGAAGGACCTCCCCCTCAAGGTGGGCACTCTGGCCCTCTTACCCTGGGAAAAACATGGTGCCTGGATGTGATTTATCAAGGACAGGCACTCCAGGAGATCACTAGCTTCAACTGGTATTTGAGAATGCATATTTTTTCCTGAAGCACGAAAAATATCACTGGACTGAATTTGTTTAAGGTGGATCCCAGCTTGCCATGAAGTGACCCACACACTGTGATCTAGGAGACATCTCCCACGGCACACTTGAAGCATGACACTGGACTGCAATGGACTGCCACAGCCTTGAGGATATACACAAGGTGCGCCTTCACAGCCAGTCCATCTGGCATGGCCTCTTTCGCCTTCAAGACCGTTAGGAATCAGAGTTCCTCCTCCACTCATTTTGCCGTTGGGCCCAAAAGATGGTTTCCAGTGGCATTTACTCCACTGAGGGGGGGGGGCATCATCCGAGCTAAAGGGGCTCATCTGCCCATAGCCACTGGCCCCTTTAGGGAGCCAGGTTAGTTAGCCGCTGCCTGACACTCGGCATAATAATAATAATAATGTTGTGTCTGAAATTATTCTGGGTTGAAAGGATTTTTGCAGAAGACACTCCGTTGAGGGAATGCCCAAATGAGGCTTCTGTCATGTCTCCAAGAACTGGGACAGAGACAGGCACTCAAGCTTCATGCAGTACTCAAGTCTCAAACTGCCAGCCTTCCAACTAACAAGGTGAGCTTCTTAACCACTGAGGCACTGCGCAGCCCCGACTCCAACAGGTGTCAGGATTAAAACTGCAATTTTATACTTGCCTGTTTTTTTAAAAATCCTTATATACTTGCACACCTTTATAAAGGAAACACTGCACTTTTCCCCCCAGTGTTAAAGGGAAACAGTGGAGCCCACTAACACTTTAATTCCTGATTTGGAAAACCTATTTTGCACCTCTTTCTCCGGGATAGAGGGTTCACACGAGTGCGCGTGCATTTCCAAACCTTGTTTTCTCTCCCTGCAAATCCCCACTCCGCACACAAGCCGCACAAAACGATGCCTTTCTGAGGCAGAAGACCAAAAGGTCTGACCATGAAACCTTTAAACGGGATGAACCACTCACGTGCAAAGACCCCAGATCCAACCCCAACTCTGATAAAAGAAAAACAGCTGTACAAAAAGGCAAACTATACATGTCTTGATCTATGGGGGCATCAGAATTGTGATAACTAACAAATTTAAAACAAAAACACCAAATCTGAATACCGCGTCTAGATTCCCAATAAGAGCTACCGGGAAGGAGATCACGGATTCAGACGTTACGCGGAAACCTCCTACCTTAAGGGTGTAGGTCCTGTTCCCTTGCTCATCGAGATAATACTGCAGGAACATTGCTGTGAAAGCAATTCGCTTTTTTTTCTGCTAGTGACTCTTAAAGCCAAGTCAGCGGACACGCAAACAGCACACGTGTGAAGCGGTTCCCCCACCGCTTTTTGAGAAATGGCGTTCCGTGACTCTGCGAACGGATGACGCTGAGCATGATGGGGGATGGAGTCTTTCGAAGGGCAAGAGTCGCTCGCCGATTGGTAGAAGTCGCGGGGCAGTCCTGGGAGTTGTAGTCGGCTTCCCCCGATGCCTTCTGGGATTCGTAGTCTTGGTTCTTGGAAGCCCACCTGGAGGGCTCGCATTGCAGGAACTAGGAAGGAAATTTTACTGGTAGAAAATGTGCAGCCTTGAAAGGCATTGTGAAAAATGCAGATTTCCCTCCTTTAAAAGTTCTGCCCTTATCATCTTTTTTGTAAAGGGTTATTAATTTTTAAAAAAATAATGTCAGCTTTTTAATTACTTCTGAAATTTAATTCAAAACCACAACAAATATTGTTCACAATAGCCAGCAGAGGTACTGTATTCTTTTTCGAATACATGCCTGCAAATGAGGTCCTTTTAAACCCCAGTGGGAATTAGAACATAACCAGAGATGACACTAAGATGGGGGTGGCCAACCTTGGTGCTCCAGGTGTTCTTGAACTTCAGTTCACAGAAGCCCTGATTAGCTGGTGTGCTGACTTGGGCTTCTGGTAATTGAAGTCCAAGAACACCTGGAACACCAAGAGTGGCCACACTTTCACTAAGCTATTTACACTTACAGTACTAGAAAAGTATATTTAAATCACAGCCGATAAATAGGGAGTAAGATCTATGAAATGAAGGCACAGAATAAAAGAAATCACAGGGAAAGGTAGGGGAAAGAAAACCAACTTGCAAAACTAGAGTGAAAAACCATTTATCAATGAGCAATGAAGGGAGAAGAATTCAGAAAAGAACAAGGACAAAAAAAGAAGATAATGTCATAACTAACAATTTAATATCCTGCATAGTTTCCTCAACTGTTGAATGTCATCTTTGTTCAATTTGTGACCACTTCTGGCTAGGTTGAGAAAAAAAAATCCATTAAATTTCTGCATGAGAACATCAAATCTGGGAACACCAGCTTTCTACTACTGGTAAGAGATGGAGAGATGAAGAATGACACAGAGAGATCTAGATATTCAAATGAAAAGACAGTTGGGTTCTTTTCGGACCAGATTACAGTCTTTGGAGAAACTACACAAACATACTGTCAAGTCTGATCAGATGCGATTACCTCAGCATCCCAAATATAAATTGGGAGCAAAGCATACATGGTGGAGAACATTCTTCTCAGTATCACCACAAAATATATTTCCCTGAATACTGTATGGGAAACAGACAGAGAAACAGTTCATGTGGCGTTCAACGTGGTATAGCACTGGGCTTTTATCAACTGCCCAGTGTTGCAGCAGAAACCAGAAACCACACACTGTAGACATATTCTTGCTATTGTGGCTTTGGCAAGATTTGGTGCTTCAGTTGCCTAATCAATGCATCATTTTTGGGGAAGTGTCTTGGAACAGAGTACTGTATGGAAGTCTGATACATGGCAATTCAGGTAGAACTCCTATTTCTTCAAGCCTAACATGTTGATAGGGACTACGGTGGCTCAAGTGGTAAAGATGCTGAACTTGACAACTGGAAGGACTGCACAATGGAGTGAATTCCCGTCTCTGTCTCAGCTCCTGCCAACCGAGCAGTTCAAAAGCAAGAAATTGCAAATACATAAATAGGGACCACTTCAGTGCGAAGGTAAACAGCATTCTGTGCAGTCTGATGTTGAGGCTTGGCTCCCACGTGTCCATGGAAACGTCTGCAGACACAGACAGTGTTGGCTCTTTGGCTATAAATAGATATGATCATTGAACCCTAGAGTCAGATATGACTGACTTTCAAGCAAGGGCGACCTTTACTTAACATGTTGACAATAAAAAGTAGGCTATGTCATAGTTAATCACAATAAATAAACATATGTCCCCGCTTGCTCTCATGCCTTTACAACAGAGACATTGGATGCCAGCACTATCAAGTGAAGTTTTTCAGTCCTTCTTATTGTTAAGGTCCGATAGTAATGCCTTTTGAGACAGATGGAAAGTACAGTACAGTATAGTTGGTGATATGCTGACCTCTAGTGGAACAACCCCTTCTGCTAGCAAGAAGTCTCTGTGATTTCTTCCCAAGCCTCTATATCAGTGATGGCCAACCTTGGCGCTCCAGATGTTCATCCAAGAACACCAGGAGTGCCAAGGTTGGCCATCACTGCCCTATGTCCAGATGCAAGAGGAATAGAGGTAATGTGGACAGGTCTTTAACTTCCTCCTCTTGGTGGAACTCTCAAGGTGTCCAAGTTCTGGAATTGTTATCATTCAACCCTCAAACGTAGCGTTAAGTCAACAATGAAGGATCTTCATGGAAACCGAACAGTGGAGTGGTGACTTTCTCAGAAGACCCTGTTTGTGACCCTTTGCCATGAAGGGTCTTCACAGAATACCTGAAGAGGGCACCAGTTGATCTGAATAACCCTCTTGGCTCCCGATTCCTTCTCCCTCCCACAGCCATGACCTCCACAGCCCATACCCCAGGCCCTGCCCTTTCTTCCTGTCCACCCAGTGCCCCCTCACTGCTATTGCCCACTTTTCCTGGTGCTGCTCTACTGGTGACATCGCCCGATACTCCAGGAAGCAAGCTGATCATCAAGCTGAAAAGAGAAGGACCTTTGGTGGGGAATACAGAGGAGATGCCTCGAACTCAGACTTTCTTCCTGACCGGGATGCCTCTAGGCTGGACCACTCAACGTCGGGATGGACCTCCAGGCCCAGGCATTCGTACAGTATTGCTGACCAAAGCTGGTGAAGAGCCAGGTGGTAGGAAACCGAGAGTGCCAGAAGCTGTCCCATCTGTCCGGGCACCCCCTCCCAGTGACTCCTCTTTTGCCTGTACCTCCAAGGGAGTTTATGAGAATTACCGGCGGTGGCAACGTTACAAGGCCTTGGCCAGGCGCCATTTTCCTGCCACGCCTGATGCTGAAGCTCTCGCCTGTTTTTTCATGTGAGGGTCTTGGTGAAAAGTGCCATGGGCTGGAAGAGAAGGTGGATCTTGAGCTGAGATAAACACACAGGCTAAAAGACAGGATTATAGGGCATTAGTTGGTCACTGATAACCCTTGATTGGAACAGGCCAAATACTGTGGTTGTTGCCAAGCTAAAAAATCCCACCCTTTCAAAACACAATATTGAATTAAGCCCATTCAAAATAGTTGGGAGTAGGCCTTTGAGCAAAACTAAAGGAGTTGACCCGCAAGTCCTCTGTATTTTTGTTTGTGAAGCCTGGCACTTGTAGTTTATCTTCATAGTTTATCCAGCCTAAGAGTTCATGGTGATTCTCATTTTACATCATAGGGAAGTGGCAGGAGAGTGTTTTCCAAACTATGTTCCACAGACTTAAATTTCCAGAAGCCTCAGTCAGTACATTGGCTGGCCAGTGCTTTGCAGGCTTGACTTAGGCTTCTGGAAATTGAAGTCAAAAAAGCAAAATGTTGAAACATTAGAGTCTAGACCAATGGTGGGCTCCAAAAAAATTTACTACCACACTGTGGGTGTGGTATGGTGGGCATGCCCAGGGGAAAAGCCCTGAGTTGCACCCAAATTAGGACTACTTTACAGTATTTCAAAACTTGGATGGCCCGGGCCAGCCAGAATATCTACTACCTGTTCTGGCGAACTGGTGCGGACCTGCTGATGCCCACCACTGGTCTAGACCCATGATGGCAAACCTTGGCACTCCAGGTGTTCTTGGACTTCAATTCCCAGAAGTCCAAGTTTCTGTGTACACACAGTAAGCCCGTTTGTGTAGATTCACAGAAACTTGGGCTTCTGAGAATTGAAGTCCAAGGACACCTGGAATGCCAAGGTTCACAATCACTGGTCTAGACTAGACCATTATCTTAGTTAAAGCACACACAAAGCTTGTGTTTTGTAGAACTTTGCAGCATTGATTTTCACGGGTTAGACCAGAAATGCTCCAAAAACTATTGAAAAAACAGCCAACCTACTGCTAATTTTCCTACAAGTAGAAAATAATACAGTACAGTATGTCCAAACATATTGGGCGTATGTTCCTGACATGCTAGATGTCTAAGTATAAGAAACTGCTTTGTCTGTTTTTCCCCCATGACAAAGTCAAAGTATGTTAATGCTGAACTCATTCTGTTCCGGTAATCGAAGCACAATTCTGACCTCCATTTTCTCTAATTCTAAATCTTGCATCTTTTGTACCACTCTCTGATTGATGGGCCTTAGGGTTCAAGTATTTTTTTTAAAGTAAATGCTGTTAGGTGTTAAATATGCCCACCCTTGTTCTAATTTTCAGGTTAGCACTAATTTGCAGGCTAACACCCACAGAGGCTTAAGAGCTGCATTCTGAGTCTTGAAGAAACCGTAAAGTAAGCAGACTTCTCAATGCATTTCATTAATATCTTTGTCAAGAGTTCAATTGCAAGATTTCTGTTTTGACAGTTCCACTTTCTTCTATTGACTATTGTAGCTGGCTGCCCTCTTTTTTGCAACTATGAACACTGGCTTTCTCTCATGCCCATCAACGACTGAGCTTAGCTGCCAGACGAGACCATGAAGCTGCAGCAAGCCAGCAAAGCAGCAGGGGATTTTTGGTTTGTTATTTAGACAATCCTGCTAGTCAAGGGAAGGAATCATGAATATCATGAAATGGATAAGTACTTTTAGTAAAGATGCAGCTCAGAATCCTGGAAGCTCTGGTGATGTGTACCCATGTTTCTGTCCTTGCAGCCCTGTCCTCCGTTCGCTGGCCCGCCTTCGTCCCGACATGACCCTAGAGGATGGGGTTCCCCGTGCAGTCCAAGAATGGGAGCACAGCAGCAATTTTGAGCGCATGATTTTCTATGAGATGGCAGAAAAGTGAGCATTGGCCCATTGGCCCTTCCCTATGGTATCACTCCAGTAGATATGCCATGTGCATTAGAGCAGAGTTCTCAAACTTTTCAAGCCGAGGGCCAGGTCACACTCCCTCAGATAGCTTTGGGGGCTGGATGGCCATTTTGCCCTGCCTGCATGATGGGGGGGACCTGTACATTAAAAAGGAACCACACATGGTACTTCCGAGTGTGGCAGAGGCGGGCCACATGAAATGGTGCCGAGGTTGTATCTGGCCCATGGGCCGTAGGTTGAAGACCCCTGCCTTAGAGCACAGAATGCAAAAAGGACTAGTTACAAAAGTGGCTTAGCGGTTAAGACACTGAGCTTGATGACTGGAAGGTCAGCAGTTCAAGACCTGAGTGCTGTGTGACAGAGTGAGTGCCTGCCAACCTAGCAGTTTGAAAGCAAGAAACTGGGAACAGAGTAAACTACTTGTCAGTATTTTTGGGCGCACTCTGGTAACAGCAGCCTCGTGTTGCTGGCTAATCTTTCTCACACTACGTCAGGCCAAAGGAATTGCAGAATGAATTCACTAAAAGGTGCCTTAATTTTGGCAGCTTCACATTTGGCTGTGACACAGAAGAAGAAGTAATAGTCTGTCCCTAGAAAACCCTGCAAAAGGTTCACCTTAACTCAGAATTAAATTGATAGCATACAATTATTAACTAGCCACTGTATTTCCAAGCTCTGGTATGCCTGCAACGTAAAGGAGGATTGGCCCATATTAAGCCTGAAACTAGGTGACCTTATTAGCATCTGATTAGAAGCAGAGCTCTCCTAAGAGAGATAATTAATTTGTTTGTCCCCATATGATCTTTCCTCATCTGCATAGCAGGACAATTTAGCCTGCTTTCATTTTGAGATTGATCGTTGGGAGGCACAGAAAGGCCTCATTTACAAATCTGATTGCCCAGACGTGGAACTTTGAAGGAACCTGTGTCAGTAGGGAAAAACATTATAATAGCAGGAAATGTACATTACCCCCTTTCTTTTATAGATTCATGGAGTTTGAAGCAGAAGAAGAACAACAAATCCAAAAGATGAAACTCTTGGCCGGCTGTTCCCAGTTTCAAACCCCAGCCCCCAAACCCACCAAGCTGCCTGTTTCTCCTGCCCCTGAGTCTGGGCAACAACAAGGTTGTATCTAATTCCTCCTCTTCTACTTGCTGCTCTTACTCCTATTCCAGGATTTCCTACCACACTACTACCACCACTTCTGGTCTGGCTCTAAGCCTCGCTTCCTATTTTCTGTAAGGAAATGATGGTGATGGAGTAAATTTTAAAGGTGCTGCTCCCTCCAATATATTTGCTTACTTGGTACATGCCTATTTATATATGCAAACACACCATAATGTACTACTGTTAATCTTTCTTTATTCGTATCAGAGCATCATACAATTTAAAATTCTAAAAGTATACGGAATAGGGGTAACATTTTTAAAATGTTACCCCTATTCCGTATATTTTCAGAATTTTAAATAATTATACTATTTTTTTTAAATCAGATCTGTGGTTCTTCAATAAGGTTTGTTAGTGTGAAGTTATATGTAGCAGTAGCACAGCAAAGCTGGGCAGGTTTTATGTTCAAATACAAGTCTTCCAGCTCTCCTCCTTTTAGCTCAGCTAATAAACACACTTGGACTAGATACTTGAGAGAAAGAAAAATATCATTTGCTCATAAAATGAGTTCAGAAGATACATGTGCTCAGGAATCTTGGTGAGGTTGCATTAGATTAGATCAATATTGAAGGTGAGTTAGTTTAGAAAGAAGTAAAGTCTTCCTTCCAGCCATGTGGCCTGGAAGATGGAGGAGCTCAAATGGACATTTTCCCTCTTCCAAAGCAGAAAGCAAGAAAGAGAAGGCCAGAACAAACAAAGGCCTTAAGACATGCAAATAGTCATGTGATCCCTTAGGCAGGAAAGAAGCTTTCTAATTGTAATTATAGGCAAACAACGCAAAACAACTTTGCTTAGGTCAGCCTAGTCTTTTCCCTCTCTGTGGTTACTGCATGCTGGGGTTGCACTAAACTACTTAGCAATTAGATCGGATATTGCACATGTGATGGGGCATAAATTTATAATAATCATGTGGCGCCAAGTCAAATCAGATTTATGGTGACTTTCCCCATGGGTTTTCTGAGTAAAGAAACATGGAAGTTATTTTCCAATTCTTTTCCTCTGGTGGTGGTGGTCTCTTGGGACTCTGTAGCTTGCCCAGGGCTACATAGACTGGCTCTTCTTCCTGGAAGCACAATTGGGAATTGAACTCTCAACTTATCTCTTCACAGATAGATGCCTAAAATACTAAGCTGCAATGTTATATTATTTCAGTCTTAATAAAGTAATACTTTACCACCAAGGTTAATCTTTTTAATGCATTACCCCACGTTCTGTTTGGCATGTGTCACATTTCGTTATGGAACTGACTGTCGCACGATGGTGCTGGTGGTGACACCCAAGCCAGTTTTAAAAGAACACTAGGGAAATCCATAGAGGGACACAGATCTATCAATAGCTTATTAGCCTTGGCTTGGAAGTTTTACAGAGCAACTTATTCGGACAAAATGCTGCCACTGTCGGTCGCTAACAGACCTTGGGAATGCAATGTTTTTGCCTTCATTTCCTGAGAGAAAGCCTTCTAGAGATACTTCTAGGAAAATGGATGCTATGCAATGTTGACCTTTGCAGGGCCATAGTGATACCAGGGGTTGCTTTCTAGTGTATTCAGCCCAGTATATAGTGTTTCATTTTGCCTGAAAGTGGGGCATGGACGTCATGTTGGGAACCACTGATCTAATCCGTGTGAGCAACTCAATATTGGTTTGAGCACTAACGTCCAAGACTCTTTGATTAAATGTTGCACCCAACATGGCTCATCTATGCTTGACAAGGGTGTAGGTTTGCTTTGTTGGGATTGACTTCATGGCCTCTTGTCTCCCCTAAAGTTTACATCCCCAAGAAGTCAGCCTGTAAGAGCCGTCAGCCCCGGCGTCGCCAGCGCCGTCCACCGAGTACTTCAACCCCTGGAACCCCCCAGGAGATCCCTGCCGAAGCGGTACACCAGTATGCTGAGATCATGGAAGGCCTGGAGACCGCTTGGGAAGAAGAAGAGGAGGAGAAAAAAGAACCAGGGGCTTCCAAAGACCACCAAGGCCAGGAAGATGGGATATTCCCAGACCCTTCCCTTTTACAGTATATTGATCAGTTGTGTGACGATGAGGAATTTGTTTGTAAGGTAACAAGGTTACTCAGAAGGGGCTGGAAGACATTTGCAAGGAACTACTATAAACCACGGAGCATGCTTTGCACTTAGCCGAGATTGAAAGCCTTGTGCAAAGTGGCCACTCTATAGTTTTGTATTGGATAGGACTTCACAGTGAGCTAAACATCCATAACCTAGCTCTTAAGAGTAACTTCCATTTTTGTTGTTTTAATTTTAAAGAAAGCATACATAGCATCAACCTGATATGGGTCCGTCCCACATGGGTGTTGGAGGTTTAACTTTTCCATTATTTTATTTTATTAATTATGTTTTATACTGCCCATCTGGAATATTCCCCACTGGGCAGTGTAAGGTAAAGGCAAACGTCACCCTTGCTTGAAAGCCATTCATATCTGACTCTAGGGTTCAGTGCTCATTTCTGTTTATAGCTGAAGAGTCAGTGCTTCCTGCATTTGCACACATTTCCATGGACATGTGGCAGGCGTGCCTAGACACTGAAGTGCACAGAACGCTGTTTACCTTCCCATCAAAGTAGTCCCCATTTACCTACTTGGAATTTCTTGCTTTTGAACTTCTAGGTTGGCAAGAGCTGGGACAGAGATGGGCACTTATTCTGTTATGCAGTACTCGGGTTTTGAACTGCTGACCTTCCACCTCCTAGTCAGTGTCTTAACCACTTGAGCCATTGCAGTCCCTCTGGGCAGTGTACAGACAAATAAACAAAACAACAGAAAAAAATACCTGGAAAAAATACCTGGTGTCTGAAAGCAAGCAGTGTCAACTGAGTAGCTAATTTATTCTCCTGCTGATCAGGGCTTCTGGGAATTGAAATTCAAGAACAGCTGGAGTGCCAAGGTTCACCACCACTGATATATATGTATTTCTATGGCACATTACCAGAGCTGGCCACTAAAGGCCACTGTCCGCAGTGTAATGTTTACAAGGAAATGGAGATAGACATTTTTGTAGCTCTCATGTAGAACGTCAGAGGCATTTGAAACCCCTCCAGTACTTCTGTCACTCAGGTATGTGTTAATCATAGGGTTTGTTGTTATCTGTGGTTTCAGGTATCTCTCAAAAGTCTACAGATATCAGTGATGCAAAAAAATTAACCAACAAAAAAGCCTTTTATTTCTGACTGCACTCCCAGAGTATCCCTACTTGCTTGATTTCCATAATCCAAAAAAGTAAACTTTCTCATTTATGCTGCTTATAAATATAAATATAAATATAAATGAAAATTTTAAAATGTATTTGTATACTAAATCCGTACCTACTCTATAGGGCTATAGTTCCATATACTGTACTGTCTTAACCTTTAATCATTAATTAGTCATTTTTCTCCCCTTTTCTCTACTGATCTAAGGTTTGCCCCACCTTTGCCATCACTAACTCAGATTCTTCTTATTCATCCCACCTTCCTCACTAATAATTTTGCATTCACTGGTCTCTAGTTGACACTTTGGCCATTCAATTATTTTAGGTCATAATCCCTTTTACACACAGTACTTTCCTCCTGTAACCTGAATCTCACTTTCTCTATAACAGTGGTGGTGAACCTTTGGCATACATGTCAGAGGCGGCACTCGGAGCCCTCTTTGTGGGCACCTGTGCAGTCACCCCAGCACAGAGTTCGCCCCACCCCTCTGCGCAGCAACCCAATGGGAGCACTTCCTCCCTCCCCCAGCACCGAGTTTGCCCTGCCCCTCTGCTCAGCAGCCAAAACCAGTGCATGCCCAAAACAGATCAAACCACAGGTCAAATCCCCAAATGATCACACCCTAAGTGTCTATACTGGGGGTTCCCAACCTAAGGTCCATGGGCCGGATCCAGCCTGTGGTGCCATTTCATCTGCCCCCTCCAAGGGCATTCAAGAAACAAAATGGCCACTCCTTTGAAGCTATTAGGACAAAATGGCTACCCCCAACATGCAGGCAGGGGAAAATGGTCACCCCCATCATGCAGGCAGGGCAAAATGGCCATCTGGCCCTTGAAGCTGACTGAGAGAGCATGATCCGGTCCCTGGCTTGAAAAGGTTGCGAATCCCTGGTCAATATAGACAACAGGCGGTTGAGAATGGGATTTGGGTCATGTTGCTTCTTTTCCACCAGGTTGAGTACCACATGCCACCACACTTCCCTTTTCCCTCTCTTTGTCAGGCTGAAGCTGTCATCCACCCACAATTCATGGCTTACTTGTTGTCTCCAGAGAAAAGCCAGGATCCCCTGGATCTGCTAGAAGAACTTGACGAGGAGCTACACCTGACACCTAGCCAAGTAAAATAAAGTAACAAGTTTGAGATTTGGGAATCAGGCTAAATTTATGTGTGCGTGAGTAGCCTGAGTTTCAGCTTCTGGGTCTGTTATGGGCCCCAAGCACCAGAGAACTTGCCATGTTGACAAGTGAAAACCATCTTCACCTGCTGTTTGGAAGCCCTTGCTTTGGTTGGCACAGCCTTCTGCATTTGAGAAGGACTTGATGCAACTCCATTTCCTCAACAGCATCTGTCCTATTCATTGACTGGCATGTCTTCTCACTCAAGTGGTCATGTTTAAGTGAAAATGAGACATTCCACCCACCATCCCAGAGATCATGTTTATAGATTACTTTTCTTTTCTTTCCTCAGTTGATGGAGAAGAGACTCCTGGCACTGACTGAAGAAGAAAAGGATCCATCGGTCTACCCCACTTCCCATTCTGACTCCACTCCCTCACTGTCTGAGGAAGAAGATGAGGCGAATGGCCATGGCAAAGGAGAAGGCCCTTCGTGCCGGTCCACAAAGAGGTCTTCTTTAAACAAGGGCTTTAGAAGCTGTCAGACAGAATTGCCTTCATCAGTCAGTCATTCCCCACAGCCTTCTCATTTGTACCCCCAAATGGGAGACAGACGTTTTCCATCAAAGGGTGTGAGAACTGTATCAAGACCATCTCCTCACAAATGTAGCAGCAGTAACACCCAGGAAGCAACTCTGCTACCTCCCCTGAAGAATACAGTTGAGGAAGAAACCCAGAATTCACAAGCTGGGGGTCCCACCATTGAAATGGCCGCACATGCCCAATGTGTCCAGTTCAATGTTACCCTTGATATAACAGGGAACAATATCTTTACCAGGAGCTTAACCTCACAGGGAAGGATTGAGTCAAGACAAGAAATTGTAAGGCTCCCTACCACGGAGCATTCAAAGCAAAATGATACCCAGGAAAGAAAAGCAAAGGTCCGAGAGGAGGTCCCTAAGGCTACAGAGCAGGGCAGCCATGCTCTTAACAGAACTCTGTTGGTTAGGAACAGCCTACAGTCAGCCCACAACAAATGCAGAAAGCAAGATGGTATTCAACCAAGGGAGGTCAAATGTCTGAAAAAAGCTCAGACAATGTGGATAGATGTTTCAAAAGAAATGGACCAGAGTCGAGATGTAAACAAAATAGTATTAGTGGACCCTACAGCAGGACAAAGTGCTGAAAAGTTAACTTTGAATGGACATAGGGAACAAAATGTTGACTCTCCAGAAAAGATCAGAGGTCGAGTCTATGTTCAGGAAAGGAGGGGATCTGAGGCTATCTCAAATAAAGCACCACTTGGCAGTCAGGTGAGGGAGATAACATCTCATTGGGACAGCCACATCAAACCTGGCAGCCAGGAAGTCACCCAGCTGAAATGTGGAAAAGAATATGGCCATCAAAGAGAGGTACTCAATGACCAAAACCATTTCCAGTCTATTAGAATAGGGACAAAATATAATCCTACTGTAACTGCAGCCCAGATAGGAAATGTAAAGCTATGTGGTCAAATTTTATCAAGGCAAAGTAGCCCAACACTAGCCACTTCTGGAACAGGAAACAAACCCAGTGACCAAATAACAAAGGCTGAGTCTCAGAAGCAGTCCCAGGTTGACCAGAAACAGAACAAAGCCACAACTGTGAAGGATAAAAGTACAAAGTTGCCTGCAGGTAAACTACCATTACAGAAACAATTGTTGTCTGCTAGACAAAATGACCAACCATCGGGTGATCTGCCTCTTTTGGAAACTGATCCGAAAGCTAACTTAAAAGCAAATGTGGAATCCAGCAAGCGAAGTGGACAGCACTTGGCTTTGTCTGATCCTAGTGGGATAGGAGTGTTTAAATGTCAACCACCAGGTGTAGATTTGGAGCAACTGCCATGTTCCTCTTTTTCAGTGCTAGAGTCCTCATCTTTAAGTATCCAAACAGGCCTCGAGGCATCCCAGACTCAGCCATTGCTTACAGACCAGTGCACAGTCATCCCTTCCATGGAAGTCCTCTCTGATAAGCAGACTCTAAATCCTACTCTGATGCCATCAAGCTTTCTAATCATGGTTGAGGCTGATGGAGGTAGTTGTGGTCAAAGTGGAGACCATATCTCTGGACCTACCATTACCAATAAAGTCATACCAGTGCCTGCACAACTCACTCCTCAAAAAGCCAGCAGCAATAGCAGCCATGATAAGAATGAACCTAACTCTAATTTACACCCTTCCGAAGTCCGAGGTTCTTGCCATGACATGAAGGTCCTAAATGAGCTAGAAAACAGAAGTGTGCTTGAAAACGTCCCTGTTGCAAAAGTTAGGCTTCCAGATCTCACTGAAGCAGGTCTGGAGGAGATCCTTAAACACAGTGCTAAGGTCCAGGAGGAAGAGGATGAAGAACTGTCCAGCTTCTCCTCCTTGCTTGCCACTAAGCTCAGTCTTTCACCCTACCATAATCATGGATTTCTCCCAATGGATCAAGGCGACACTCATCCTTCCTTCCCCACAGAAACCGGGCAACAAGGAGCTAAGACGAGGCCGTCTACCAGAGGAAAGATGCCCCAGGACACCAGTGCTTTACCAAGCAAACACTTGGAAGCCAACCCAACTACCCACCGTTGTTGCTCCAAGAGAAAGAGTAGTAGTTCAGGTACTCGGAGGAGCAAGCGTCTTCGGAATCAGTAATAGAGCCTCTTTTTCAGTAACATTGGCCAAACTATGTAAAGTATTTTCAAGTTCCAATCCCAACAAAGTCTTCCTGATTACACAATTATTTCAAAGCTGACCATAGATGCACAACAAAAATAATACTAGAGACAAGAAGAGGATTTTTTTCTTGGCCAGGTTGCATTGTTTGGTTCCTTGTCTAGACCTACATCGTGTGGCATGACAGAGGTTCTTACTCATTCCAGTTTCTTGGAAAATTAAAGACTTGACAAAATCACATTTGGTTGACTTTGCAATTGAGATTTTTTTTTAAAAAAAACACACTAGCTACAACTAGCAATGCCATTCTTCTAAACACCTAATTTTTCTGGTCTTGTGCCAGTTGGCCACTTGGTTTGAGAAGAGCAAGGTACAGGTAATGGTCACCATTGCTCGAAAGCCAGTTGTACCCGACTCTAGGGTTCAGTGCTCATCTCTGTTTATAGCCAAAGAGCCAGCACTGTCTGCATCTGCAGACGTTTCCATGGGCATGTAACAGGCATGCCTAGACATCGGAGCACATGGAACACTATTACCTTTCCCACCTAAGCGGTACCTATTTACCTGCTCGCAATTTCTTGCTTTCAAACTGCTAGGTTGGCAGGAGCTGGGACAGAGACGGGACTTCACTCTGTCATGCAGCACTCAGGTCTCGAACTGTTGACCTATCGGCCTTCCAGTCATCAAGTTCAGCATCTTAACCACTAAGCCACCGGAGCCACTGAGCACCAAAAATAAGAAACTGGTTTCTAAGAACTTAGTGTGGTAAAGTCCAGGTTTATAAATGGATTAAAAAAGAACAATCACAAGACTTAAGTCACAAGCATGATTTGACTTTAAGATTTCTTCATGGTTTCTGAGACTATGAGGTGTTTCTTTTTTAAAGTAGAAATAAATAAAAAGCGCAATAAAACAGCTGGTGTTGTTCTGCTTAAGCTCCTAAGAGCCAACAGCAGAGACGGCTCGATCTCAGCCATACAGGATCTATGGTACTTTAACATATTAGATCAATGATGGCAAATCTTTTAGAGACCAAGTGCCCAAATTGCAACTCAAAACCCACTTATTTATCACAGAGTACAAATATGGCGGGGCAAATTCTGTTTTGGGGGGGAGCGAGAAAGTGCTCCCATTGGGCTGCTGAGCAAAGGGTTGGGGCGAACTCTGTGTTGGGGGGAGGGAGGAAGCACTCCCATTGGACTGCTGGGCAAAGGGGTGGGGTGAACTCTGTGCTGGGGTGACGGCTTGCGTTCCCACAGAGGGCTCTGAGTGCCCCTTCTGGTACAAGTGCAATAGGTTCCCCACCACTGTGTTAGACCCTTGTGATCCACCAACTGAACCTTAGTGCCTTGTAATCGACTGGCTAGAACACAGGAAACAGGCTTTGCTGTTGTATGTAGGAGAATTGTATGGGTAGCTGCCATAAGTAACCCCAAACATCACAGGATATACTGCTTCTGACACTTTGATTACAACTCCCAACAGTAATCAGGGCCATGCATTACACCTCTAATACAGGGGTGATGGGATTTGTGCATCTAATGCTAAGATAGCAACAAGTTACTTTATTTTGGATGAAAACTCTAAGAATTCCCTACCTAGCCTGACACTGTTCTGAACTTTCCTTCTCCGGTTGAATTAAATGCAATTTTCCTGCACACACAAACAAAATTTAGGTACAACATTTATTCGAACCAATGTTTGAGGGGCAGTTTCTATTTTATGGCAGCCATAACTTACCACTTCATCTTCCACCAATTGGACAAAGCAAATCAAGCAAACTTTAAACACGTCTGGTTTTTTTTTTCATTATAGAGATATATTTATTTTATATATAAAATAGCACTTCTTGGATATCTTACAAAACAGAAAAGGAAATTAAAAAGCAACCGTATCTTATTCTCCCCCTTCCTCCTCCCCTTGACAAAAAACTGAAATGAAATGAAAAACAACAACACAAAATAAATGAGAGCTGGAAAATCATCACAAATATATGGGTTTTTAAAAAAAAAAAATGGAGAAGAAGCCCCCAAAATCCCCCACCCAAAGAACCTGCGGCTGTGTTTTCCCCAGTTACGGTTGCCCTGAGATGGAGGGGGGTGTCTCTACTCCCCTCTGCCAAACCACAACGGCAGAAGGGGAAGTGAGCAAGCAAGCAGGAGGAGTGGAGTGTGTATCTTGCGTGTCTTAGGGTGTCGCATGGCTGTGTATTTGTTTCTGTGGGTTTTCCTATCTGTTTTTCACCGTATACACATGGCTAAGTTCAGAGTTTCAGTCCCCTTTGCTTTTGAGATGGGTAGCGGCAGGGACACCGTTAGCGTTGGCAGGTGGGTGGCCTGGCTTGCGAAGGGCAGAGGCTGCTGGCGGGCGCAGGTACGTGCTGAATAGGCGGGTGTAGTCAGGGTGGCGGAGAGCGAAATCTTGAAAGTCATCTGCATGAAAGACAAATGAAGGGAGTGGGGAGAAAAGGGAGGTTAGTGTATAAAACTTGCACGGGTAGCCCCATAAAAAGCCAGAAACATGGGTGATACTGCTTCTGACAATTTGTACTACAATTCCCATCACTCTTCTGCCAGCATGGTGATTCGAGTTTTAATTCAAAGCATCTAGGGTACTGGGTTATGTGTATCAACATCCTGTCTTTCTGCCTTTCTACTCCTCATATCCATTTCTGTTATCTGATCAGTGACTGTAATCTATCTCTCTCTCTATCCATCACCAAACCCTGGTCTATAGATTTCCTGGCTTCTAATTATGGTGGATACTCCAATTGATTCTATACCTCTACACCTTTTTCATTACTTCATGAATCCAACTGGTTTCAAGCTAAATCCATGTTTTAGTCCCAGCCAGAAAAAGTTTGATAAATTAATGTGACATACAGATGTTTGACATGCCAATAATTCAAAAGGTATAATCTGGCAGGAACAAAGCATTGGATTTACCTAGACACTTCTGAAAATCTTTCAGTAGACATCCTGCCTGGCTCCTCAAATCCAGATTTTTCCATATATTTCCCATACCTCCCCCCCCCCAACCCCTTCTTATTTACCAAGAGTCAGCCCATCCAGGTTGCGGTCTCCGGTGCAGAGCTGGCCATAGAGTTTGGCCCCATCAGAAGCAGGTGTGCCCAGCAGGAGATGCAAAATGGAACAAAACCCGTCATGTCGTAGTCGACGGTCCCCGGACCCAACATCCATCTCTGAGAAGAGCTGGGGGCACATAGAAGAATGTACAGATGAGAAACAGGGATATAGAAACTCCAGGCACAACCTTGGATATAAGCTTGCAGAATTTGCTGCTGCCTCCAAGAGTGATCCTTGCTCTTGTTTACACTGCTCCATGTCCCACCACTTCTGTTCCATTTTTCCCTTTTCGTGTGCAGGTGAGACTTTTAACTGCCAAAATGAAGCCACCTTGGCTTTGTTGTTGGCCAACTCAATGCATAACAGAAACACTACCTGGTTTTGATCAACTTCATAACGGCCTGAAGAGAAGACTCCATGGCCTAGCAGTGGCTGAGAACATCGCCCCCTCCTCTGGGCCCACAACAACAGCCTGAGGAGAAGACTCCATGCTCTAGCAGTGGCTGAGGACCTTGCCCACTCCTCTGGGCCCACAACAATGGCCTGAGGGGAATTAGTCTGTGTTCTGGTTTGGTTGTATTTTATATTTTGTGAGGTTATATTTTATAATTTTTATTGTACTGTTGCTGTTTTGACTGTAAGCCGCCCTGAGTTGCCTCGGCGAGTGGGCAGCAATATAAATCTGGATAAATAAATAAACAAATAAATATGGACTAGCCTTAATAGAATGTGTACAGGGCATGGTAGATGTGCGGACTTTTTGCGTAAATGGGGGAAACTACCATCATCAGCCTGTGAGTGTGACCATAACAGGCTGTGTAACATATTAGAACAATGTAGCCTTAGAGCAGTTCTCAACCTTTTTAAGCCAGGGGCCAGATCACACTCCCTCAGACAGATTTGGGGGCCAGACGGCCATTTTGCCCTTCTTCCACCACATGGTACTTCCTGGTGTGGTGAAGGAAGTGGGGCCCCCCACATGAAATGGTAGTGTGAGCTGCATCCCTGCCTTAGAGCATGTGACGGCAATAGTGAAGAATTTCTAAGGGTGACTTCTGGTGCTATCGAATATATAAAATGTTTAGATGTTTGTTCATAAATTAATGTTTAGTTTTTATACAGTTTATATATATATATATTCTTTTTGTTATATGTTGACTCAATGTGCACAAGTGCCATACGCTAAATAATAAATAAATTCTATTCCATGATACATTGCGACAGACACACTCCATTCTCTTTACTCTGTCTCGTTCACCAGGTTCTCAGCTCACAAGTCATCTCAAATTCTCAACTGTTTGATTACAGAAGTTTCCTTGGGTCCTGTTTCCAATTAAGATTCCTCCTGTCCTCACAGCCACTCACATTGGTGCTAAATTACTTTCTTGTTGGTACATTTTAACCAGTGGGTTCACATCTTTCTGGCTGATTGCATGATTTCCAACTGATTAAAACAATTTAAAATAATTTGAAAAGCATTAGTTAAAATCAATGGTATTGTGACAGGATGCCTCAAACCTACAGCAGTTGAGAAAATATATACTCGTGTTGATATCGCTCCACCTAAGGTCAGGAGAGAAATAGCGGCTGATGCTGAAAGAAGCAAGAGAATGACCATTAACATCCTGTGAACAGATATGAGCCCATAGTCCACCGGCTCAGATCTAGGAAGGGCTTTATGGTAAGAACAAACATTCCGGAGGGGATGCCAGAGCAAAACCAAATTAGAAGATGAAGGAAAGAGCTCACTGGACAAGGAATAACATTAAAGAGAATATGGATGAGGAACATGACCTCCCCTATATCACTTGGAGGACCCAGAATAGGATGAGGGTCAGAGTCTCTAAATGTAAGACCAACCTGTTCAAGTGGGAACTGCTGGTGGACAACAACACGCTGTGTGGATGTGGAGAGATACAGAATCTGGCTCATTTTGATAGTCTGTCGATCACTACCATAAACAAGTACCAATGAGGATTTAAGTTTGGCCAACGACAAAGCCAAGAAAGTGGCTTGATTTTGGCAGTCCAAAGTCTGATCAGGACACGGAAGCAGAAGAAGAAGACAGGCTTTAAAAGATTGAGACCAGGTCTGAAACATTTTATTTTTTATTTTTAAAGACCCTTTGAAAGATGAAGCTACTGTATTCTGATTTCCCTTAGGAGAGAGTTCCTTAACTAGGATGTATATCAAGAGCCTGGAAAAGGAACCAAGGGCCTAGGCAAAGTTTAGGGCTCCCTCCTCCATGATGAACATAGGAAATTCATAATTATCTGTGAATATGTCTTTCTTGCTCTCTAAGAACAATACACACACACAGACTGCAACTTCACCATGTCAAAGAGGGCCACAAAGACACTTGAGGAAGGGAAAAGGGGAAGCAATCTAGATCAGGGGTGCCCAAACTTTTTGGGCCAGGGACTGACCATGCCCCTGGAACAGCTGAGTGGGCCAGACCACGCCCCTGGAACAGGGCGTGTTTGCACATGCATGTCCATATTCACTTCCTGGTTCGGTGCAGACGCTTCAGCGCATGCACTTCCTGGTTCAGTGTGGACATTTTGTGTATGTGCAAGCACGTCTACGCCAAACCAGGATGTGAATACGGATGCATCTGCACATACCCAGAAACATCCATATTCACTTTCTGGTTTGGGAAGGGTGTTGTGGGCCTGATGGAATGGATTCGGGGACTGTATCCAGCCTGCGGGCCGTAGTTTGGACATGTCTGATCTAGATATTTACTCTTACCCATTACCCCCTCCTTCAAAACACATCTCTTCTGCTATTTAGATGTTAATAGGAGGCTTATGTTTCCAGCCCATCCTGGTTGTTTATCTTCAACTTTGGCAGATGAAACTTCCCAAAAGTTACCTCAAAGGCATGAGAGGTCAGCTCTGTGGGATTGTGTTCTCCCTCTAGCGCTTTCAGTGCCAGGATCACTTCCTGTGGGTCTATGTTGCCATCAGCATCCTGGAAATAAATACCAAAAGACTGAGGAAGTATCCGCTTATCTCAGATGTTCTCCCATCTAACACTTAATCTGAAAGTCTTTCACCAATCATATTTCCCATCCCAAGCTGCTGCTTGGTGACCTTTTTGAAAACCCTATTTAGCTATTTTTGGAATGATCTCAGTGATTCAGTGAGCAAGTTCTGAATGTGATGCTGCATCATGCATAAGCTTTGTGAAGGCAGTATTAGGGGGAAATAAAGCCAATTCCCAGTACGACTACTTTGACATTAAATGTGGGAAATACTCTAAGACTGGAGCAATTTGATCTTCATTTTTTGGGGTTGACCATGACGTAAAAGCAATTGTGAATCATGCAAAGTCCTCCTCAGCCCCAGGCCAGTATTAATGAAGCTGCTGCCTTCCATCCAGATGGATTCAAGTAGGATTTAATCCACTTCAGAACCATCACCCTTCCCTGTGGACTTTGCCACCCAAGGCCGTTAGTCCTCAGGGTTGTCAGGTTGGTTAGCCAACTGGACATCGCCAATCATCAAAAGTTCAAAATACATCTTTTGTCTTTTTTTATAAAAAATCCCCTCAGTTCAGGATAGGCCTATTTATGCTCCTAATTTTCGAAGTTCCTCCTGATGGCCTTGTTTCCAGTTTACCTGCTGGAAATAAGTACAGATCACTTCCGCGGCCTCTGGCCCGGCCAGTCCCAACCACTGAGCCAGTTCTGTTGGCTGGAGCTTCCCTGATCCACCAGCAGGCAGTGAATCCAACTGCCACTTGGCTTCACCTGTTTGGCATCTGAACAAAGAGATAATGGCTACGGTGAAAAAGAAATAAGAATATTCTTATTTCCCCTGTTTTAAAGTTACTTTTTATTTTATAATAAAGACATTACAAACACGAAGAAAAAAACCCATACACAACATATACGAGGTTGACTCAGCCTTCCATCCTTTGGAGGTCAGTAAAATAAGGACCCAGCATGTTGGGGGCAAAATGCTAATTAGCTTCTGAACCGCCCAGAGAGTGCACTAAGCACTATGAGGCATTATATAAGTGTAATTGCTATTGCTATAGGTCCCTCCTCCTCCTCCTCCAGGTACCGTATCCGTTCCGGACATTGGCTATCATGGTGATAGTCTTCCTGTTCTTAACTCCTTGGGAACAGTTCTTCTGAGGACATGCCACACCAGTCTCTCAGGTTCTTTAGCCATGAAGTCTGTTTACATCCAGAGCCTCTCTTCCCAGAGACCTTTCCTTGCAGAGCAAGCTGGAATATTCCATACTTTGTGTTGTTCCTCATGATATGGCCAGGGTATTGGAGCTTTCTTTGCTTTATGGTCTTAAAGAGTTCTTTTTCTTTATCCATCTGGCGCAATATTTCTACATTAGTCACATGGTCAACCCATGATATACTTAGCAGCTCTCTGCAGATCCACATTTCAAAAGCTTCGATTCTCTCACCTGGTCTTTTGGAGCAATTTGCCCAACTCCCAGATGCGTGGTTCCAGGGCCACCCGCAGGCGTCCTACCACAGTGACTGGTAGGTTGTCCACATACTCGCATTCTGTGGCCGGAATCCCCAGAGCCCTGGACGGTGGCAGAAAAGGGACACAAGGAGAGGTAACCAAGAGAGCACACTGCCTCGGAGACAGATCAAGACACATCAAAACAGAAAAGAGATTTCCCAAGCACTTCCATCAAAGACCAGTATTGATTTTGCCACAAATAAAGGTCTCTAACTTGCCCCACTTCTCCACCTTGCAAAATTTATCTCCTCTCTGTCTCTAGAATCAAATAATCACTGAGCTGGAAGGGATATTTTAGGCCCATGATGGTGAACCTTGGCACTCCAGATGTTCTTGGACTTCAACTCCCAGAAGCCCAAGCCCCCATGAATCCACACAAATGGGTTTACTGTGATTCATCCGGCCCATGCCACCCTCGTCGCTCCTGGAAGCAGAAGTAAAACACACCCATACGGTTTGCATCATGGTTTTAGACCATCAGGTCCAAACTCCTGCTCAATTCAGGAATCCCAATCAAGCAGTTCCAACGGATGGTTCTCCAAATATCTCTGCATGCAGAGACATTTCTATGAGGCAGGCATGACTAAATGCATTGAGCACTGTTACTTTTCCTGTCAAAGCAGTGCCTATGTATCCACTTGCAATTTCTTGCTTTCAAACTTCTAGGTTGGCAGGAGCTTGGACAGATGATGGGAACTCACTCCATCATGTAGCACTGATTGTCACATCCAGCATCTTAACCACTAAGCCACTAAGTCTGCCTATAAAACCAAATTGCTTGGCTCTTTTCACTGTAGGCCCGTCAGCCTCCCCCCACCCCCAATTGTCTACAGACCACCTCCAACCTTCCACAATCCTTCAGTTCTCCACTCACTTGGCCATCACTTTCTGGACGTTGTTGGCGTAGAGGGTGGGGTTTGTGGTCTCTTCGGCGCTGGGTTGATAAACTGGGAGGAACTGAAAGGAAAAATTAAGAGCAGGATGGGGAAGTGAAGCGGCATCCTGCAAAGGAGAGGCGTTATTCTGGGTGCAAATCAGGAGGCTGAGAAGGTGCTATAGAGGCAAGGATGAGCTAAGGAAGGGTTTCTTGAACTTCAGTTTCCAGAAGCCTAAGTCAGTGCACCTGTTTATGGAGGCTTGGGAAGTGAAGTCCAAGAACATCTGGGGCCACAAGTTTGAGAAATCTCAAGCTAAGGCATTTTGCTGCCTGAACCAAGGCCCAATATGACCTCTCGCCCACATTTCACATGCATAACCCTCACCCCCATCCAACAATGGGGTTAAGATTCCTTCACCACATCCTAGTGCAATGGGTACCCTTTCTGTTCAGAAGGCATAAGAGAGACCACGTAGTCCACATAGCAACATCCCCTATGGCAGTGTTTCCCAAACTTTGGTTTTCGGACTTCAATTTTTATTTTAGTGATCAAAGCACAACAAAATAAATAAATAAATAAAATAGAATAAATAAATTCCCATAAGCCTAAGTCAATCCCCCAAAGCATTGATCAGCCAATGTACTGACTTAGGCTTCTGGTAATTGAAGTCTATCACAAAACATAGTTTGGGAAATGCTGCCTTATGGTATCAAAATGGCTAAGTATCTAACACTAGGGCCGGCCTTGGCAGTCAGTTCTCCTGAGAAAGTGGAGCAGGAGGCTAGCAGAACCCTCCAACATGAATTAAGATTATTGTATTGTCTGAACCCTGGAATGTTTGGGTTTAGTAATTTAATTAGGAAAATGTGGCAGCATGCTCCGTAGAGGGGACTGTGAGGGCAGAAAAAGAAAATAAATCCCTTTTTTTACCTCTACTTCTACAATAATCCAGGGCTGAGCAGCTGTTAACCAGATGACTTGTAACCTGAAAAGAAATAAAGAAGACACTTGACAAAGTCCGAGTTTTCTTCAGCTTCCACAATAATCACACCCGCCCAAACACCAGTGTGCCCAACCTACAGATCTCAATCTCCCACACCCACCCACTGTCAGTAACTCACACGCCGGGTCCTCTCCATGCCCAGGTTGTTGTATCCTGAAAGGCAAAGAGACATTCTGCTGCATTTATGGTGCTTGAAGTTTCTACGGTAGGCGTAGAGGTGGGTGGGCGTGAAAAACTGAGGGATGCCCACAGTTGCTTCTCCATCCCCAAATTTAGGATTGGAGATGGGAATAATTACTTGTTCAGATTGTCAAGCTGGTTTATAGCCACCCTAACAGGGCTTTCAAGGTATGTGAGGTATTTAAGGACTGGCTTTTATCCAGTTCTACTTCCCCAGTGGGTTTCCATGGTTGAGAAGGGATTCGAACCCAAGTCTCCTGACTCCTAGTCCAGCGATGGCAAACATTTTAGGGACTTGAGTGGCCAAACACACCTTTGCCACAGATTCAACAGACCTCTGTCCACACTGCACCCTCACACCGCATGTGAGCCTTACCCCAGAGAGGGGAGGGAGGAAGCACTCCCATTGGGCTGCTGGGCAGAGGGTGGGACAAACTCTGTGCTGGGGGGAGGAATGAAGTGCTGCCATTGGGTTGCTTGGCAGAGGGGATGGAGCGAACTCTGTGCTGGGCTGATGGTGTGTGTGCCCACAGAGAGGGCTCTGAGTGCCCCCTCTGGCATGTGTGCCATAGGTTCACCACCACTGCCCTAGTCTGTTACAGTAGATATCCCTGTTCATATTACTCCAATGACCGTGTGGGTTGAGGGATTTAGGAACTTGTCATCCAAAATAAGGAACATTTCCTAATTCATGCTGAGTTAGACTCCTGTTTGGAATGGGATTTTGGATTTGGTGGAACCTCTGGAAAATCTTTATGGCAGAAGATCAGGGGTTGGAGATAAGATATGACATCATACTGATGCTACAAATCATTCCTTTTGCATTGAAGAGAAAGTATCCCTCTAGCTTTAGGAAAATAACATTTTGACAGCAAATGGAACCCATTGTATTTAAAAAGCGAATTTAAATGCACCAATGGCTTATTCTTGAAGGCAAATGTTGACAATTTTAACACTGAACACATGAAAAGAATACATTATTTCCAAAACTATTAGTCGAATGGGATCACAGCACCTCCTACACCAGGGTTCCTCAAACTTGGCTCTCCATCTGTTCTTAGACTTCAGTTACCAGAAGCCCAAGCCAGCATTAGTACTATCAGGGCTTCTGGGAATAGAAGTCCAAGAACATCTGGAGAACCAAGTTTGCTGACCCCTGTCCTACACCAAGAGGCTACAGAGAAATCATCTCCTTTCCTTCTGGAAGGGAAGAAGGAAATCGCAAGGTAGTGACAGTGGCCAGAATCTGATCACCTTACAATAGGTGCATAAGGCTGGTTTTGCAAAAGTTTCTACGTCTTCAGCTATCTCTATGCCATTGTCTCCTTCATCTGCTGATTGCATAAAAGATCACACAACCACCCACATGATGGACAGCAAGCTAGGGGGGGAATTCTCTTGCAAGACACCCCCACCCTGCTTTCACATCTGGCTTTAGAATACAATTTGCCTAGAAAATGGGAGATGCAGTGGGATTTAAAGAAATAAAGCCAAGATGGTCATCATGGGCTTCCTCTGGACTGCCCTGACTTGATATAATTGCTGTCCAGGATTCCATATAAAAGTCTTTCTCAAACCCACCTATATTTGTCAACATCCGAACAATACCACTACAACACAACCCTTTCTTATACTTACCAGAGAGTTAAGGTACCGAATCAGAACTGGCTGGATGGGGACACCTGATATAAAGGCACCTGAGAATGAAGAACACAGACTTCCATAATTACTGCAGTGTCCTGTGGCTGCTAAAATTAGGCATGGGGTTTCTGACTTACAGCCCCCAGACATCTGCAAGAAAATCAAGACAGTCCTAACAGGAATTTTCACCTCATGAATTCCCAACAGCCTTTTCCTTCTTGCGGAGAAGATGGCGGAAATAGGTGGCCAAGAGACTTGCAAGGGGGTTACAGGTAGCGTAATCTCTATCCAGCAGGCTCTGCACAGGAAGCAACCTCGTCTGGGCAACCCCTGCAAAAATCCTTTCAACCCAGAGTAATCTCTGACACGAAAACACACAAACATTAAAGGAGGACATGGCTGAGGAACTCAACCTCCCCTATGTCACTTGGAGGACCCTAAATGGGCTGAGGGTCCAAGTCCGTAAATTTAAGACCAACATGCTCAAGTGGGGGCTGCTAGCAGACAACAACACACTGTGAGAATGTGGAGAGATATAGAATCGAGCTCATTTGCTAGTCTGCCAATTACTACTGGAATTATGTACTGATGAGGATTTAAATTTGGCCAATGAAGAAACCAAGAAGGTGGTAAAATTTTGGAAGTTTAAAGTCTGACCTAGACATGAAAAAAGGAGAAGAATCTCTCTTCTAAAACTATCCCTGGTTTTGGTGGGCAAGTCCACCTTCCTTTGTTCCTAAGTAACATAACCACCCTGAGGACTAACAGCCTTGGGTGCTGAAGTCCACAGGGAAGCGTGATGGTCCCCAAGTGGATTAAATTCAGTGGTGGGGATCAGCAGGTTCACACCAGTTCGCCAGAACCGGTAGCAAAAATTCTGGCTGTCCCCACCCATCCACATTTTGAAATAAAGATCTGTAGTCCTAATTTGGGTTCAATGCAGGGCTTTCCTCCTGGCCATGCTCACCATACCATGCCCACAATGTGGTAGTAAAGTTTTTTGGAGCCCACCACTGATTAAATCCCACTTGAAGCCATCTTGATGGAAGGCAGCAGCTTCATCAATACTGGCCTGAGGCTAAGGAGGACTTTGTGAACCAAAAGGGCTTAGGACCAGAAAGTGACTTGAGGAACTGGATCAGGGGTGTGGGGGTCATGCTGTAATGTGGAAGGCAGATGAAAGGCCACTGTATTATATTCTCAGGACAGTCTTCATGGCTGATTGCCATGAGAATCGCCTATATTTGCATTTGGATACAGAAGAAGGGGAAATAATAAAACTTTTTGGGAGAGGATTCCCTTGGGTGCCCCAAAATAGGTGGGGGCTGCATATAGCTCCCAGGTTATGGATTGTCCTGCTCTGGTCCTCCATAAGAACATAAAGAAAATTTTAATGGTATCATCCCCTTCCCAGTCCAATCTGACTGCTGTTCTCCTACCTGGTTTAAACTTCAGTAAGGCTTTTTTGTTTGAACAGGTTCCTTCTGGGAAAAAAAGTACCTGAGGAGAAGAGAGATGAAACCAAAGGTAAAGGGTCAAAGACACAAGAATGGCAAGCAAAAACTGGGGCCAACGTGCTTTCCTGGAGATCTTACCTGCGGCCATTTCCCCAGGGAAGTTGCCCGTTTCTTTACTTCCTCCACCACCTTCTTACGAGAGGCCGGGTCATGGCGGGAGACCAGCAAGGCCTGGTTGAACCTCAGCAGGGCTAAAGGGAAATGGAAGAGAGAAATGAGAAAGGGACTATTTGAGATTTTTGGATTCAACCCTAGGCCTGTCTTAGAAGGTAAAGGTCGTCCTTGCTTGAAAGCCAGTCGTATTCAACTCTAGAGTCCAGTGCTCATCTCTGTTTATAGCAAAAGACCCAGCACCATCTGCATCTGCAGACATTTCTGTGGAAATGTGACAGGCATGACGGAACACTGTTTACCTTCTCACCAAAGTGGTAGCTATTTATCTACTTGCAATTTCTTGCTTTCAAACTAGTTGGTTGTCATGAGCTGGGACAGAAACAGGAGCTCACTTTGTTATGCAGCATTTGGGTCTCCAACTGCTGATCTGCCAACCTTTCAGTCAAGTTCAGCGTTTAACCACTAAGCCACCACTGTCCCCATCTGTCTTAGAAACCCATCTCCAAATCTGAGATGTGGCTTGCTTTGCACATTTGAAAACTGCTCTTCTGCCTGACTTTGCTAGAGGTGGCAAAATTGACTTTTGTGGACTATACAAGATCCCCCATCCATACTAGCCATGCTTGACTGGAAGAATTAGGGCAAGGTGGTCTTAAACTAACTCCCAACCATTCCCTCATCAAAGGCAGGATGTTTCTTGGCAACAACTTGCACAGCTTAGAAAAGTTACTTTCTGGACTACGTAACTCTTAGAATCATCCAGCTAATGACCATGTTGGGTGATCTGAGGATCTTATGACAAGAGGACCTTATCATAAGAATAGAAGGAAAAGCCTACTAGATGAGACCAAGGTCAATCTTAATTCATTGTCCCGGTCGCCAATGGTGGCCACCAGTCAACCCAATGCCTCTATGAAACCCACAAGTGGTGGAAGTTGCAAGAGCCCTCCTGATTTTAATTCCCAATACTGTATCCTTTATTGTTTGAAAAGCAAGGAGATGAAGTATGTTGGTTCCAATCAGATCTTTACTTCTTCAAACATCCACTTTGATGAAGTTGAAGGCCTACCATCAAAACTACATTAATGAGTAAGAGATTCCTCTCTTCATTGCTGGAAAATTGGGTCTTTAGAGTGAGGCCAACTAATATATGGAGCTGCCCAGAGTCACCCACCATTTATATAACTAAATAAAGTGAACAACTTTGAAAAACAGGTGGGATATGGTGTCTTCCAGGTGAAAATACGCAACCAAAATTGTATAGTCCCATAAACTGACACAGAATCACTCCATTGACTGATAGATTTTGTAGTCTACTGATCAATGGGATAGTCAAGGTACACAGAAAGAGCCTCTTTGAAGGTTGTGGTATTTTTGAACCACAACTGGGCGTACCCTGGTAATGGCAACATTGTGTTGCTGGCTAATCTTTCTCAAACTGGGTTAGGCAAAAGGAACTGCAGAATGAACTCACTGAAAAGTGCCTTCATTTTGGCCTAGACATGGAAAAAGAAGAAGAAATATGATAGCCTTATTTAATTTGCATAATCTCTTCTGATGGTCCCAACCAAGGGAAAACAATCAGCTGATGCTCCTTTCCATTGGTGATCTTTGGACATCCTGTCCAGGGCTTACTCAACATTTCACAATTATATATTTCTTGTATACTTCTAGCCTAACTTCATAGCCACAAGTACTAGAAACTTGGAGGGATGTTTCAGAAGCAAGCGAAGAAGGCCTCAGAGTGCTGAAGGCACCATCTTGTACACATTGCAAAATTGCATGCTTGTGAGGCATGCTTGGCGTGGAACACATACAGTGTTGCACAGAGCACAATAAAATAAAGTCCATTACTCTGTGTGGTTGGTAGAAAATATTGTCCCACCTGGGGCTGGTTGCTTGAAGGGATATCCCATGCTGGATTCTCTCACCTCCAATGACCGGCACGTGAAGGTTTTCGGCGCGAGACACCACCTTGGGGAGGTCACAGGCCAGCAAGATGATAGGGTCGAAGAAGGTTGAGTGAGGTGCCGCCACCAGGATCGGGGCCTCGAGCCGAGACGCCCTTTGTCCCCGCACCCGTATATGCACGAAGCCAAGCAGGAAGAACATCAAGCGACTCAGCAGGTAGACCAAAGTGTGTGAAACTGTGCTGAAAAGGGAGGGGAGGATACATGGAGAAGGAAGACAAAAAACAAAGCAGCATTGGGATATATGGCTTCGATAAGCAAGAGAACAAAGTTGATGTGGAGGCTAGACCAGGGTTGGTCAACCATGGTACAGTAATACCTCGGATAACGCTAAGACTTGATTCCACAAGTCTTGGCGTTATCCGATTTTTAGTGTTATCCGATCCACGTTAAAATCCTATGGTATGAATCGGATGTTAAAGCTCCATAGAAATACATTGTAACCGCACAGGCTTTACCGGTTGTTATCCGATCCATCCCATAGGACCTTAACGTTATTTGATCCAATTCTCCACCCCAGATTGCTTAACGTTATGTGATTTTAGCGTTATCCAAGGTAAACATTATCGAGGTATTACTGTACTCCAGATGTTCTTGGTCTTCAATTACCAGAAACCCAAGTCAGCACACCAGCTGATCAGGGCTTCTGGGAATTAAAGTTGAAGAACATCTGGAGAGTTAAGGTTGGCCACTCCTGGGTTAGAATGTTTCGTGCTGGGATTTGGGAAACCCAGGTTCTAATCCCCACCAGTCTGTGAAACTCTTTGAGTGATCTTGAGCCACCTGCTCACTCTCTAACCCTGACCAACCTCACAGGGTCATCGATAGGATAACATGGGAAGGAGAAGACCCTGGTAGCCCTCTTGATCTCAATGAAGGAAAAGTAGGAGTGTCAATGCAACACCAGTCCAGTAATCATCAGATCAAAGGCCATTCAGCAAGGCAATACCCACTGCTTACTTTCTCCATCCTGAGTACGGCTCCTGGAGTGTCTCCCCTGGCAGTCCCACCACTTGGAGAAGAGCGAAGGGCCAGATGAGGAAAAGGACCACAAAGGCCAAAGCAACACGGATCGGGGCCAGGAGGATGCCCAGCACGTAGAACTGGAAACAAAACAAAACAAATGAGCAGAAGATGCTTCCTAAGAATTGAGATTCAATATGGTCTTTCTGTTTTATTGTTGAAGAAAGAGAAGATCTAACTGGAGATCAGAAAGATCAACACAAGGTTAGCATTTTAAGTTTGCAGCAAGCAAGTTGAATCTGCACATCTGAAGGGGAATATTTTGTCAGAAACCTATTTGAAAAATGCTGGATTGGATTAGAATCGTGTGTGCAATGGTGGTGCGTAAGTGCAAAGTTATTTTTACACAAACATATTCCTTGTTGTTGTTCTGTCATATCCGAATCTGAATATTGGCGATCCTCATGGTGATCAGCCATGAAGACTGGACTGAGAATATAATGCAGTGGCCTTTCATCTGCTTTCTGCATTGCATGACCCCCGTGGCACTGATCCTGTTCCGTAAGTCACTTTCTAGTCCTGAGCTTTTTTGGCACACAAAGTCCTCATCACCCCCAGGCCAGTATTGATGAACCTGCTGCTCTCC
The DNA here is from genome assembly GCA_030440675.1 of Furcifer pardalis. Lineage (NCBI taxonomy): Eukaryota > Metazoa > Chordata > Lepidosauria > Squamata > Chamaeleonidae > Furcifer > Furcifer pardalis. Next base: position 7,601,720 of record CP126897.1, read on the forward strand.
AGCAAGATGAATTCAAGTGGGATTTAACCCACTTGGGGACCATCGCTTCGGCAAATAGAGCGGCATACAAATCCAACAACAACAACAACAACAACAACAACAACAATCACCACCACCACCACCACCCTTCCCTGTGGACCTCAGCAGCCACATCCTCAGGGTTGTCAGGTTAGTTAACCACCACCTGACACTTGCCATTGAGTCACTGGCAGTTTGGTCTACTCTATTACCATAGCAGGATAATCTGGCCAGACTGCAACAAACATATCGGTATTTGACAAAATTAACTTAAGACCCACAAAATAAAACCTGGATCCAAAGCATAGTGTGCCAGAAAGTTACTAGAATTTTTTTGGAATAGTAGCCATGTTAGTCTGTGGTTCAGGCATACCATGCTTGTAAGTTTCACTTTTTATCTGAAGAAGTGGACTTGATCTACGAAAGCTAACAATAAAATATATAGCAGATAGTCTCTAAAGTGCTACAGTGCGTTATATTTTATTTTGTTTATTTTATTTTCTGATATGCCAGAAACATACTAATAAACAAACTTTGCTGTTATTTTTACATGCTGTCAAATCATCTCTGCTGTATGGTGACCTTATGAATGAGAGATCTCCAAAAATACCCTGTCCTCAATAGAATCTGCCCAAGTCCTGCAAGCTATCATCAGCCTTTTAAAGCCAGGGTCCTGGTCACATTCCCACAGATAGCTTTGGGGGGGGGGGCAGAGGGCCATTTTGCCCTTCCTCCACCACATGGCATTTCTGGGTATGGTGCAGGCGATGGGGGCCACATGAAATGGTGCCACTGGCAGCAGGTTGAGAATCCCTGATTTAATTAATAGCTTAAAAAAAGGAAAATCTGTCCCATTCATTAATTGGTGGAAACACAGGCTAAGAATGAAAGCTTTTGTCTGTTTTACTTCCTGTAACTTCCATGTTTCCGAGGCACAATGTTGCTCCTTGCCATTTCGGCATCTGTTTGTTTCTTCAAGCCCCCAGCAGTACCAAATAAAATTAAATTAAATTAAAAATTACACATATTTTCACTACGAATCAAAGCCTTAGAAATAACTCATTCGGAATTAACAGGCTTAAAGGACAAAACGGTGACTTTAGTATAGTACAGTATTACCAAGTGATTCATCCTGGAATATATTTTTTTAAAGAAACATTTTAAAAATATCCAGCAGTGGTTTCAAAATATTGCATATTTTAAAACAACTAGAGGCACTATTTCTGTTTTATGCAAAAAACAAGGAGTTGATTGATAGTAAAGTCAAGCTGACACATTATTTCCAAACTGTGTTCCTAATACAGTACTGTATATGCAGTTTTGAAAGTATTTTTACAAATTCTTTTTGTTACACAGTTTCCCCCCCAAATGCACAACCAAGTGGACTTGATCCACGAAAGAAAACATCAAACGACAGTACAGCAGATAGTTTTTAAGGTGCCACAATGTTTTCCTGTCTTTTTGCTTTGTTCTGTTTACTCTAAGAAATGCACTCCAATTCCCAGAGGCAGCATTCTCTTGCTTTTCCTATTGACCTTCAAAATGCTCATTAAACCGGTTTCTACTAAAATAGAAGCCCAACTTGAATTTCCCCCCAGCACAAGCTGACAAATTTCCACTGACTGCCCTGCATGAAAACAATCAGCCTAATTTTATGCTGTTAAACCAGAACATTCCTTGTTCCTTCTTTTCCAGCGTCACAGATTCAAAATATAGCCAAAAAGAAAAGTTTTAGCTAGCTCCGTGCCCCCTTGTCCACTGCCCTGGAATTCCATGGTCGGAGAGAGAAGCCAGTCACACCATCAGGGATTACCCCTTGGGGCCTCTTGAGTCATAAATACTCCAGGAAACTAAAGCAAGGCAACAGCCTCTAGTAACCTTCCCAGCCTACAGCCAGCTGCCCAATGTAGTAGCAAAGGAAGGTAGACCGGGGATGGTTTCAGAAGGGAGGTATAGTACTTTTCCTTCTTTTGTGTCTAGGTCAGACTTTAAACTGCCAAAAATGAAGCCACCTTCTTGGCTTTGTCATTGGTCCAACTTAAATCCTTCTTGGTACATGTTTCTGGAAGTAATTGGCAGATCAGCAGATGAGCCAGATTCTGTATCTATCCACATTCACGCAGTGCAGTGTTGTCCACCAGCAGCCCCCACTTGAGCATGTTGGTCTTAAATTTAGGGACTCCAACCCTCAGCCTATTTAGGGTCCTCCAAGTCAAGTGACATAGGGGAGGTTGAACCATATCCTCCTTTAATGTTATCCCTTGTCCAGTGAGTGCCTTCCTCCATCTTTTAATTTGGTTTTGTTCTTGCCCTAAAGCTCTCAAGAAGGTTTGTTCTTGCCATTGAGCTCCTCCTGGCAGACTTGAGGCTCATATCCGCTCAGAGGATGTTGAGGGTCTTTCTCTCACTTAGTTCTTTCAGCATCCTATCACTATTCACATTGTTTCATTAACAGCAATCTCAACTTGTTCCATGTGCAGAGGCACTCCAAAGTGGAGCAGCATAAGCTGCAACAGAAATGCTCAGGGCCAAAGCTGATGTTGTTTTTGAGGGAGTCAGCAGAGAAGTGATTTGGAGGAGGCAAGCTTGGCATGGGATATTGCAGGATAGGAGGGGTAAGAACAGCAGGAGTAAACCTGTGAGGAGATGAGCAGTTTGCTAGGAAGAATCTACAGCATGTATGTGTGAAAGAAAGTTTTTGAAATGGGGCATGTAGCGATAAGTAGCCAGAAGGTAGAAATGGTAGATCATTCTGGACTGATCTGGGTAAAAATCACTTTCTTCAAACCATCTGAAAAGCAGAATGCTTAAATTGCGAACCAAGGCTGTCGTTTAATTCCCAAACACCAATAATTATAATAATAATTTTGTGCCAGAAATTATTCTGGGTTGAAAGGATTTTTGCTGGAGGAACTCCGCTCAGGGGACGCCTTAATGGGGCTCCTTTCATGTCCCCAGGATCTTTTCCCACCAGAGTTGCCAGAGTACAAACGCTCATTCCATCATGCAGTACTTGAGTCTTTGACTGCTGATAGGCTGTCCCTACTGGATAAAATCACATTTGCAACTTACATAGTTAAGAAACCTCACTGGGGAATCATCAAATGTCCATCTGTTTTTAAGGCAGCTCTGTTTCTAACTGAGAAGCTCCCTTCTTTATTATGTTTTCTCTGAGGATTGTTTCACTGAGCTGCGCTCAGTACAGGAATCAACCTGAGAAGATGCCAAATCATTGAATCATCTTCTTCTATGTAGCTTTTGACCAGGAGTCCACAGGCGGCAGTTCGGTCTCATTCTAATGTCTAGGCTATTTAGCTGTGACTATGTCACGTGGCCTGGCGTGCACCACATGGAGGCTAGGCTTCTTTTGCTATCCTTGGATGAAAATAGAAAGAGAGTCTGGCAAGAAACTGTAGGGTCCCTAGATTTCTCACATAAGCCTGGAGCCTTATCAGGAAATTGGACACAGCTAACAGCAATATCAGATCTAAGTCAAACAACAGCTTAAGTGATATGGCCAAGCATATGATTTCTACATCAAAGACCTCAGTTGAAAAACACCATAGATTGCAGGCAAAACATACCCTGAAGGAAAAGAAACATACATCCTGCCAATCTATCAAATTCGCTTCCCCATTTGAAACAGAAGAAACCATGCAGGCCATGCTAGGATTAAAACTTGGAAAGGCAGCTGGCACTGATGGCATATATCCAGAGTTCCTTCTTCATCTTGGCCCAGCAACTACTAAATGGGTTACTAACATTTTCTCAAACATCTTAGAGACTGGCCACTTACCTCCCGTTTTTTAAGAAAACCAAAACCATAGCAGTGCTGTGTGTTTTCATGTCATGTATCTAGCAAATTCATCTATGCATGTGATATAGCATTGGTCACTCAACACCAAAGCTTCATTTGAACTGAGTCAGTGCTTTCACCAGACTTAAAAATCTTGGACATTTTCATCTGTCAGACCAAATCCTCAGAAAACTACTGTGTCAACTTTTTATTTGCAGAACAGAAATGTGGTGTATAAACCAGCTGTATCATTCAGAGGAGAAAATCTGCAACACTATAGTAACCCCAAATACCTGGGAGTCTCCTTAAATAGGTCTTTGATCTATAAGTGCCACCTCCCCAATGTGGCAGCAAAGATTAAAACCAGAAACAGCATCCTACAGAAGCTAGCAGGAACTTCTTGGGGAGCCAGCGCTCAAGTTCTTAGATCACCCATATAGATCACTCTAGCATTATCATATTCTGTCTCTGAATACTGCTGTTCATCTTGGCTTAATAGTGCACACACAGGACTATTAAACATATAGCTGAATCAGGCAATGAGTATCATCACAGGCTGTATTCGACCAACAAACACCCATTGGCTCCCTGTCTTGAGCCACATTCCGACGCCACCACAAAAAAACCCACTGGCATTATTAAATCTATGGATAAAAATAGTAAACAATCCTTTCCTCCCAATCCATGGCAATATAACTGCCCTCTCAGAACAGCGATTAAAACCTAGACACCCTTCTTGGCGCACTGCGATCAACCTTCAGAATAACAATTTTACTATCTCAGATTCCTGGATGGAACTCTGGCAACATCTATATCTGATTCCCCATCATCACATAATCAAGAATCCTTGTGAATGGCCAGCTGGATTTTCCCTTCCAAGACGGCAGTGGAGAATGCAGAACAGAGTGAGGACTGGGCGTGTCTTTCACATGAGTTTAGAGGCACGTTGGAGGACTTGCATAGTGTCACAGATAGCCTTTCAATGGCTATCAAACTTGGATGTAGAACTCTAGCTAGGAACTTGAGATGGTCAATTTGTGCTTGCTGTTATATCAACACTAATGTAGATAATCATCATGTGAAAAATAAAAATCGAATCATACAGAGATGCAGCATGGAGCCTCCTTCCTGAGCAAGCTCAACTTAGGTCCAGTCTCCAAACGTGCATTTAAAACACTTCTCACCATTTCTTATGCATCCCTGAACTCTGCACAAGTGGAAGACAGAATAAACTCCCTCTACTGAGTGCTCTATAAATGCATCACATGGGAGGGAGCCTGCTTTGTACAGGATTGTCAAAATGGAAATAATCCAAATAGTTTGAAAGCAACCTCAGATACACTTTCACCCTGGCTGCAAAAGCAGCTCAGGCACTACACAGATCCTGAGCTCAGATACCAAGCACAGCATTCAGTTCAAGGCAAGGGAATCGATTACAGCGTTGTTGTTCAGTGCCAAAATACCTCGGCATGACACTTGACAGGACACTCTCTTTTAAGCTGCATTGCCTGAATACCAAAGCTAAAGTCAGTACAAGGAACAACATCATCAGGAAACTCACAAACTATAAATGGGGAACTCAGCCATCCATGCTACGTACATCAACTTTGGCTCTGAGTGTCACCTAGGCAGATGCTGTGGTTGAGTTGGTGTTGCTCAGTGGAGTGGAGCACCACACTGTGCAGCTGCAGTCTTGGGGTTCAAATCCCCATGTCTCTTGGCAGGGAGCCAGCCATGGCCAAGGGGCAGGTGTGTGACTTACATGCCCTGTCATCATTGTGGCTGTGGGTCACATGGTGGTCCCATAACAGCAGCAGAAGGTGGGACTATTAAACCACTATTGAAGAGTTTATGTGTAGAAAATTCTTAGGACCACTACCAATAAATTGGAATCAAATTATTGTTATTTGGGGCTGCAGTGTTAGAGTTTCTTCTGAGAAGCACCTGTCATTTGAAACCTACCACTACACCACTGTTGTTCTTGCTACATGCTGTCAAATTGTCTCCAACATAGGGTTGACACTCTGCATAAATGATCTTCAAAGTGGTTACCCTATGAATGAGATCTCCAGAATATCCCATCTTTAATAGCCCTACTCAGCTCTTGTAAGCACGACAAAGAAATCCATCTCTTATTTGGTCTTCTTTTTCTGTTGCCTTCAATATTATCCAGCTTTATTGTCTCTTCAAGAATCTTGGCTTCTCATGATGTGCCCAAAGTTGGCATCGGTGTTGGTGGCTGCTACTCCTTTCAGAGTATACATTTTCCCCCCGGAAATCACTTTCATCAGGAAAAATGCCACTGGTGTGAAGAAGTTTAAGGTAGATCCCAGCTTACCATGAAGTGACCCACACACTATGATCAGGGAGCCATCTCCTGTGGCACATATGAAATGAGACATGCAGGATTTAACACTGGGACTGCAATGGACTGCCACAGCCTTGAGTATATTATCAAAGTGTGCCATCGTAGTCAGTCCATCTGGCATGGCTTCTTCCGCCTCCATGACCATTGGGAATCATAATAGTGAAGTGGTTCCTCCTCCGCTCATTTTGCCGTTGGCCCCAATATGATGGTTTCCAGTGGCATTCCGTCCACTGAAGGGGCCATCACCCCACCTGGCCGGACATCCCGCTATGGTAATGGAGTTGACCGTACAGCCAACGATTCAACACTGAGTATTGGGCGGTTAAGTGGTTAAGATGCTGAACTTGCTGACTGGAAGGTCAGAGTTCGATTCCTAGGTACTCCCGTCTCTGTCCCAGCTCCTGCCAACCTAGCAGTTTGAAAACAAGAAATTGCAAGTAGATAAATAGGGACCACTTTAGTGGGAAGGTAAACAGTGTTGTGGCATGTCCGGTGTTGAGGCATGTCTGCCACATGTCCATGGAAATGTCTGCAAACGCAGACAGCACTGGCTCTTTTGCTATAAACAGAGATGAGCACTGAACCCTAGAGTTGCATATGACCAGCTTCTGAGCAAGGGCGACCTTTAGCTTTAAACTCGCTCTCTTCTGCCATTTACTCCCTTCTGAAAATGTAGATGTTTATTTAAGCAAACAAAGGCATGTCCTCTCCTGCCTTCTGAAAACAAACAGCTCTGCCCTCAAGTTCCATTCAGACCCTTCAGTCATCTCCGAAAAGACAAAGTCAAAAGTAGTTTAAAAAGAAAGTGTTTTGTGGTTTCCATTTTCTGCATTTCCGTGGCAGGGCTCAGAACTGGTAGAAACCAAGAACGCGACCTGACGTGAGAGAAATGAAACAGAAAAGAAGCCATACTGGAACAAAGTTCAACCATTCTGAATAGTTGCTCTTAAATTAGACTATTTTAAGTGCTTCAATTAACTAGTTAGGATGCATTATTTATGGTTCAAGGGAAAGAGAAGCTGTCCCTACTGGAAATTGGATTTCATTCTGCTTCCTTCGCTCTGCCTGCCTCACAGTGTGGAATGAGTCATCATTTTAAATCACTGGTTTAAAGCGGTCTGTTTTGTTGCCCTCCATCACAACGAGGCCAGCAAATCTGAGGGATTAAATAAAATGCAGCTTTTCAAGGTAGGTCATAGCATGGAGCACCCAGGCAGGTCTGTATCTGAGCCTCTACTAAGGCTGGGAACCAAACTATGTCACCTGCTCTTGAGATGAGACAAGTAAAACAAACAAGCGAACAAACAAACAAGCCATCACCCCAGATACCTAAGAACTTAATTATGTCTTCTTTTTCAATATGTGTCCATTAATGGTTGATAAGATACCTGGAATAATGTTTTTGTTTTTTAGATAAAAGCAGTACAGTATAGAAAAGGTTACTGTTTTTTATGGTGATTTCCAATACTCCCATGGGGTGGGTTGGATTCATGGAGTTTGTAGTCCAAAATAGCAACTTTTAACATTACGCAAGACAAATCCCTACCAGTAAACCTCACAGCATTTTCATCCCCAAAACAGAAGACCTATTTATGTCGAAAGATGTATCTCCTTTTAGTTTCCTGAACAACACTTGTTCTAGTTATTTCGAGAAAGGGTGGGGACGTTCTCCTTTCTTCCTCTCATGTATGATATTGAAATATGAGTCATAATATAATCAGACATGGGGAATTTTACTATTTTAACTTTCAGATCCCAGAACAGAATGTGGTATGACAGCCATATGAACTGTGAGATTGTGGGAACTGTAATATATTCTCAGCTTTTCTTTCTGAATAGTTACTCGTAAATTAAACTAAGACTTTCTTATAAAGGGACAGCGATGGCTTAGTGGTTAAGACGCTGAACTTGATGACTGGAAGGTTGGCAGGTCAGCAGTTTGAGACTCGAGTGCTGCACGATGGAATGAGCTCCCATCTCTGTCCCAGCTCCTGCCATCCTAGCAATTTGAAAGCAAGAAATTGCAAGTAGATCAATAGGTACCACTTTGGTGGTGAGGTAATCAGCTTTCTGTGCACTCCGGTGTCTAGTCATGCCTGCCACATGTCCATGGAAATGTCTGCACTCATGCTCTCTGACCTCTTGACCAACAATTTAGTGTACAATCTCCAAATCAAAACGTTCCCAGGATCTTCACCTTTCTTTGCAGAAAAGGGACTTCAAAACTTCCCAACCAATTTAGTCACCTCTTTCGGCTTCCTCTTCCAGATCCATGATATTTTTTTTTGTGGGAAAGAAGCTATACATGGTATTTCCAGTGCGGATGTAACACCGATTTGTATAAACGCATTACAGTACTGTCCTCTTGATTTTCAATCCCTTGCTGAATAATCCCTCACACTAAATTCCCCCTTTCCCCCTCCTGTCACACGCTGAGCTGATGGGCCATTTCCCCAGCAGCACAGCCTGGCCTGCAGATCGGCCTGCAGATCACTCACAAAGGGACGACAATGCATCCGATTTATTTTGCTCTCTACACTGACAAGAGTCTGAATGGGTTGCAGGTCCATCAAGAAATGGATTGTATGCTAAACCCAGGTCTTCCCTTTGCATTTTGATTTTAATCACAATGCAAGAAACATTGGCCAAAATCCTGGTGTGCAGTTGAGCAAAAGGAGCAACTCTTAAAGAGGCAAATTGCCATGAGTTCAGATAGGGATTTTCTACCTGTGACCCGTGGGCCAGATGTGGCCTGAAGCCCAATTTCACGTGGCCCCCCACTGCCTCCACACCCGGAAGTGCCATGTGGTGGAGGAAGGGCAAAATGGCTGTCTGACCCCCGAAGTTGTCTGAGGGAGTGTGACCCGGCCCCTTGCTTAAAAAGGTTGAGAACTCCTGAGTTAAGACATTTCCATAGATATGATCTATTGCAAGCTGAGTCATACCGACTTGGTGGGCAACAGATCATGTCTACAGAGATGTATTAACCTACAACAATTTGCTGGTAATAGTTACTCTTTCTGTGCAACTGCACATCAGGATTTTGGCCACTAACGGACTGCATTGTATCTTACATGACTATATGATAATGATAATGTTAATAATAACAGCAACAGTTATTATGTTTTGTATGTTAAGCATGGTCTTATTTCAAATACTCACCCAGTGGTGAAATTCACTGGGGGTCCTTGCTCCAGTTACTCTCTCAAAACCTGACCTACTCCACAAGGCTATTGAGAGGCTAAAAGAGAGTAACGTAAGAGCTCATATTTGCTCCCATATTTAGGATCTATCAGCTGAAATTCTGGTTGCCCTGCTCTGTGTGGCGCAGCAGAGATAACACCATCAACAGTGTCAAATAGCCAGTGATTAAAGACATCCTTTGATGGTTTGCTTGAAAGCCAATTGTATCCAACTCTAGGGGGTGGTACTCATCCTAATTTTCAACCAAAGAGCCAGCACTGTCTGTATCTGCAGACGTTTCCAAGGTCATGTGTCAGGCATGACTAGGACTTGGATTCACATGGAACGCTGTTACCTTTCCTGCCTCAGTGATACGTATTTATCTACTTGCAATTTCTTGCTTTCGAACTGCTAGTTTGGCAAGAACTAAGACGGATGATGGGAACTCACTCCATTTTGCGGCACTCGGGTCTCAAACTGCCAACCTGTTGACCTTCCAGTTGCCAAGCTCAGTGTCTTAACCACTAAGCCACCATGCCCCCTCTGGTTTAGTGGTTAGAATGGACTAAATGTCTGGAGAGTTGGATCCAAATCTTCCCATGATCATGAAAAAAAAAACTGGGGAGGAGGGAGAGATACTGGATTCCTCTCCCTATTTCTCCTTATTTTCTGTCTCTCAACCACTGAGTTGTTTGAGAATAAAAATGAGAACCAGAGCCCACATTCTCTGCCTTGAACTCACTGGAGGAAAGGAGGGAATAACTCTCACAGATAAAATAAACAGGTCACTGAGAAATTCAGCATTTATGTACACAGAGCTGCAGCAGCAGAAGCCCTCGGGCCTCTGCGATAAGGTCCAGGTTGTAGATCCAGTGGTGTGTAAATGCCATTATTCATTGGATCGCCATAGCAAGTTCTGTGATAGGAGCTCCCTCCACGGGTAAGCACGGAGCAGAATGTGAAGCATTAAGACACTGGCCTTCGCCTTCCTCTCCCACCAACGAAGGGAGGGGGAACATTTCATTCATACCCACCCCTCTGAGAAGTAAAAATAAGAGTAGGCTACCAGCAGCAAAGGAGGGGCGGGGGAAGCCCCCCCCTCCCAAAAAGACAACAGAGGTTGTTCAGGTCAAGAGGGTGGGAGAGGGCATAAGATGGGGTGGTGACTCAGACAAGATTGGGGCTGGGCTGCTTTCAGGCCTCCGCCCAGGAAAAGCTGCAAAGAGCGACATAGCAAAAAAGGCCTGATGCTGCCTCACTGTTCGTTGCCAGGGAAGAAGGAAATAATAGCGAAAAGACGGCAAGACCAAATGCAGAAGCACAGAAGGAGGCTGGAAATTGCCCAGGCAATATTCTCTTGCCCATCCACTGGACCTGTGCTCTTAATCAGCCTCTACCATTCCTCACTGCCTCCTTTTTTTATCCTTTCCAAACAGCGCCACAAGGTACAAGCAAACCTCCCACCACCACTAAGAATCCATTGCATCTTTTCCCCCCCTCCTTCCCTCCTTCCTTCCTTCCCTTTCTAGCATCCCAGAGTGAAGGTCCTACAGACCCATTTTCTCATCATCCTCCCTATCAACCAACCCGCCCACTCCCCACCCCAGAACTGTCTCCTCAAATCTTACTTTCTGTTGTCTCCTCGAGGCTTCAAATATTTGACCACTTCATTTCCCAGGTTGCAATTTATACTTTAACAAAAATGCCCTGCTCTAACCCCCGGCTGACCTTACAGAAAGGCAAGCACTTGCTGAGGACTGCATAATCCCCCACAATGCAGTAGAGGTAAAGGTGAAGGTCACCTTTGCTCAGAAGCCAGTCGTATAGGGCTCTAGGATTTGGTCCTCATCTCCGTTCACAGCCAAAAAGCCAGCACTGTCTTGCATCTGCAGACATGACTAGACACTGGAGCGCACAGAACCCTGTTACCTTTTCTGCAAAAGCGGTAGCTATTTATCTACTTGCAATTTCTTGCTTTCGAACTGCTTGGTTGGCAGGAGCTGGGACAGGGATGGGAGCTCACTCCGCCATTCAGTACTCAGATCTCGAACTGCTGACCTGCCAACATTCCAATCTTCAAGTTCAGCATCTTAACCACTAAACCACCGCAGTCCCACAGAATGCACTACAAAGGTAAAGGTCACCCTTGCTCGAAAGCCAGTCGTATCTGACTCTAGGGTTCAGTGCTCATCTCCATATATAGCCAAAGAGCCAGTGCTGTCTGCATTTGCAGACTTCTCTATGGTCATGTGGCAGGCATGCCTAGACACATGGAATTCTGTTTACCTTCCCACCGAGGTGGTCCCTATTTATCTACAGTACTTGCAATTTCTTGCTAACTGCTAGGTTGGCAGGAGCTGGGACAGAGACTGGAGCGCACTCTGTTATGTAGTATGCGGATACTGAACTCCAACCTTCCAGTCTTAAAGCCCACGATTTTAACCACTAAGCCACCGCACTATCGCAGCCCCTAAAAACTTGTGAACCCCACCCCCCATATCACTCTAGTTCAGTGGAGACACCAGGTCCATGGCATCTGTCATGGAGATCATTTATCCAAACACCCATAGGTTCTGTGGAAATCCTATAGTTTATTGATGCTCTCAACACCTGACAGTTGCTTTCAAAGCCTCTGGAACTAGGATGCTGGCCATGTACATCCTATAACCAACAGAAGTATTGGCTTAGGATTTATATCTCACTTCTTCTGCTCTAGTGAAACTCCACTCTGTCTAGGAATAGCCTCAAAGAATTCAAGGGGTTGATAAACTCTGGATAAACTTTCCCCTTAAGAGTCATACAGTGTCATAAGTTAAATTGGCATTGGCTTATAGAGAGGCTAATATAGTTTTCCAGGTAGGCAAGATATTTAAGGAGTGGTATTTAAGGAATGGACTGCGGTGGCTCAAGTGGTTAAGATACTGAACTCACTGACTGGAAGGTTGGAGTTCGATGCCCAGGTACTGCATGATGGAGTGAGTGCCTGTCTCTGTTCCAGCTCCTGCCAACCTAGCAGTTTGAAAGCAAGAAATTGCAAGTAGATAAATAGAGGCCACTTTGGTGGGAAGGTAAACAGCGTTCCGTGAACTCTGGTGTTGAGAGATGCCTGTCACATGTCCATAGAAACATTTGCAGACACATACAGTACTGGCTTTTTGGCGATAAACAGAGATGAGCACTGAACCCTAGAGTCGGATACAACTGGTTTTCGAGCAAGGACAACATTTATCTTTACCTTTTTCAGTGCCGACCTTGTAGGTTTACATGGCTGAATGGAGATTTGAACCCAGGCCCCTTGAGTCCTAGTCTATTGTTCTACCCTCCAACTCATACATCCTTATCCATCTTGATTCTCTTTAATCAACCAAAGCAAAATATAGACTTTGGGAAGACCTTGAAAGGGAATTCCAGTAAGAAGGAAACTTCTTACTACACCCTGCTACGTCTGCAAAATTTTGCAAATATGGGGGCACCAAAGAGCTTTGACCTCTGCAGTTAAAACCCTTTCTACAGTGTGGCTGGCTAGCTGGAGAACTCAGTGGTAGAGGTTGAGAGTTTGATTCCCTACTGGGCCTCCAAGACAGAAGAGCCAGTCTATGTAACCCTGGTTCAAGCAGTACAGCCCAAAGAGCTCCCACTAGAGGACTGAAATGGTATACTGCTTCTATTTAATTATACAATCTGTACTCCCTTCATCATCATCATTTACTTTCTCTAATAATTGAAGTTTTTGGAATAGTAGCCATGTTAGTTTGTGTTTCCAGCATATCAGAGAGTAAACAAAACAAAAACAGAAACATTGTAGCACTTTAAGGACTATCTGCTGTATTTTAATGTTAGCTTTCGTGAATCAAGTCCACTTCGTCAGACATAGGACAAATGAAGCGGACTTGATCCACAAAAACTAACATTAAAGTACAGCAGTTAGTCTTCAAAGTGCTACAATGTCTTTGTTTTGTTTATTCGCTGATATTTCTCTAGTAACTCCCTCTGGTCTCCCCTTTCCCATTAGCCCAGGTTATTACATTCCCAACTTCAGACAGCTATGCTGTCCGTGTCACTCTCTTGGCTTTTTCAGGAAGCTCTAAAGTAAGGATACAATTCCTCATCATGTTAATCAACCCATCAGCACATCTCCCCTGCCCAATTAAAAAAAAAAGGTTAGCCCTAATTGTAGAACAGACACCCATGGATTCTTGTGGCTAGTTACAGTGATGGCTAACCTTGGCACCCCAGTTATTCTTGGACTTCAGTTACCAGAAGCCCAGGAGCTGTGGTGGCTCAGTGGTTAAGAAGCTCGCCTTGTTAGCTGGAAGGCCGGCAAGTTGGCAGTTCAAGACTTGGGTACTGCATGACGGTTTGAGTGTCCATCTATGTCTCAGCTCCTGCCAACCTAGCAGTTTGAAAACAAGAAACTGCAAATAGATAAATAGGGACCACTTGGTTGAGAAAAGCTCTTGAGGACATGAAAGGAGCTTCATTTGGGTGTTCCCTGAGTAGAGTTCCTCCAGCAAAAATCCTTTCAACCCAGAATAATTTCTGACACGAAATTATCATTATTACCAAAAGCCCAAGTCAAGCACACCTGCTGATCAGGGCTTCTGGGAACTGAAGTTCAAGAACACCTGGAGTACCAAGGTTAGCCATCACAGGACTTGGGGGAATAAAGGCCATGGAAATCCCAGAAAGGCTACTCCACAGCCTGGGCCATCCCTATAAGGTAGGCCTCTGTTTCGAGGTAGGCTGCCTCCTCCTCTATCCAGACATTCTCTGGGCTTTCCCTCAGATGCCCCAAAGCATCTGTAGGGGATTATTCAGCTCTCAGGAAGCATTCAGCTTCCTGTAAGGTCAGTCAGGGGATTTGAACATGGCATCAAGGAAACCCTGAAACCCTGCTCCCGGCTTTCCATAATGGTGCCAGTGGGCACCCTTTACCCACCCACCCACCTCCAAACTGGGAAGCAAAGCAATTAAACCAATTACACTTAAATACCACCCCTTGGTAGCTGGAAGGGCAGCAAGGCAGTAGTGCAAGACCAGGGTATTGTATGAGAGATTGAACACCTGTCTCTGTCCCAGCTCTTGGGGACATGAAAGGAGCATCATTTGGGCGTTCCCTGAGCAGAGTTTCTCCCGCAAAAATCCTTTCGATCCAGAATAATTTCTGACACTAAATTATTATTACCAGTTACCACCCCATAGTGATTAGTGCACTGGAGGGGGGGGCTCTTCACAATCAGTATCTTCCCCCTCCCACATGCTGATTACTCGTGTTACTGACCTCGAAAGGACGGGAGGCTGCGTCAACCATGATCCCCGTCAGGATCGAACTCGCAACCTTTTGTGTACAATTTTAACCACTGCGCCACCGGGGCTGGGGGGTGGGCGCCCCCCAAATCATCCTGCCCGAAGGATCCCTAGGGACATCAGCCCCCTCCCATCCCGTCCTCCCCTAAAAGGATCGTTTCTCCTAGACGTCCTGCCCTGCCCTTCATCGTCCCCCCCGGGGGGGGGGCTCTCGGCAAAACCTCCCCACCGGGCCCGCCGCCTTTCCCCGGGGGGGGGGGGGGCTCACCTGGAGTCTCTGCCGGCGGCTGAGCCGCAGATCGTGGACGAAAGGGTTGGGGGCGTCGGGGGGCGCCTCTTCTTCCTCCTCCTCCTCCTCTTCCTCCCCCTCCCGCGGAGCCCGCCGGCCCGGGGCGCCTCCTCCCTCCTCCCCCTCCATCGCCGTACCCCCACCCGCCGGCCAGGCTCCCCTCCTCCTTCTTCCAGCCTGGGGCGCCTCCCCAAGGCCGGAGCCCCGGGTGGGGTGGGGGGGCGGCGGAGGGCGAGCCAAGGAGGCAGGAAAGACGGAGCCGAGCGGGACGGACGGACGGACGCCCTGGCTGGCACCCGAGCGCGGCCGGCTGGGGCTGGGATGCCGAGCGGAGGCGGGACCAGGGCGCGATCGTCACGGCGACACCGGAGCTGGGGGACGGGCGGGGGGGGGGGAAGGCGAGAGCATCCCACCAGGGCCGAGGGTCCCGTCCTGGGGGTGGGTGGGGGGTCCCAGGCCAAAGAGGGGTCAAGGGAACCCAATGCTTTATGTATTGTATTGGTTTTGGATTTATATAACCAAGCTCAAGAGGTCATCCACGCTCTGGTGTTCCTCGTCGTCCTGATGCAGAACCGGGAAAGTGTAATCCGCGGATGGGAAGAACCATCCACCACCACCACCACCACCCCGGCCCGTTGCAGGTCTGGTGCTCTGCGGGTGGAGAAGCCACCGGGTCCGGGAGGCAAATGGAGCCTGAACTGCCCCTGGAGACAAAAGGTCTGGAAAAGACAATCAAGACGGGAGGCAGCAGAAAAAGAGGAAGGCATCCCTCCAAGGGGAGATGGGCAGACTCCTTAAAGGAAGCCACTAGCTTGAGATGGCCAGAGCTGAGCAGGGCTGTGGAAGACGGGACATTTTGGAGAGGGCTCGTGCATAGGGACGCCCTGGCTCAGAGAGGATGTGATAGCGCAAAACAGCAGGAATAACAATAACAACAAGAAGAACCACCAATGGGGAAGGCTTCTGGGAGCTGTAGTCCAACAACATCTGGGGCCTCAAAGTTGGGAGTCATTGCTCTAGATCGGGGTGCCCAAACTACAGCCCCGACACCAATTCATCACACCACCCTTGTCACTCCTGGAAGTGGAAGTAAAACGCCCCCGGACAGGTGCGTTTTACTCCTGCTTCTGGGAGCGACGAGGGCAGTGCGGGCCGGATGAATTAGTGTCGCAGCCGGATCCAGCCCACGGTTGGGCACCCCTGGTTTAGGCAGAGAAAATGGCACTTTAAAATCTATCTCATCCTGTTGCAAAACAGATTGCAAGGCGTTTTACTTCTGCTTCTGGTGGGAGGAACCACGTGACTGGCCCACGGCCCGAAAAGTCTGGGCACTCCTGCTCTAGATCTGTTCCAAGTTCTCCCTTGCTTCCGACCACCTCTTACTCTAGGAAGGATGGATAAAGAGTCAGCCCACAACCTTCCTCTGTAAATCTGGTCTGTGTGCCCACCTCACCTGCCTTATGTCTTCCTCCTTTCCCCATGCACCCCTTTCCTTTTCCCTGCTGTCCTTTGCCTGCTCTCTCTTTTTCTCCCGCACCCTCTCTCTCTATTGGGCTGGGCTTGAGTAGAATGCAGGGGGAACAGGGAGAAGGACAGGATATGGCCAAAGTGTTCCCATGACTCAGGGAATTCCACAGCCTCCAGGAAATGGATAGGCATTATTTTCCTTCTCTAGATGCCTGCCAGCAATTTCTAGTCCATCCCTTTTAGAATGGACACAAGTCATTTCTGACCAGAAACAAAACAAAACAATTATAATAATAATAATTTTTTTAAAAAGAAGACCAAAAAGAAGAAGCCTAAGTATATAGAAAGTAGAATAAAATAATAAAAATAGTGTTGGACTTACATCTCAAAATGCAACAGTTCTTCAACTAAAAAATGTCAAAAAAAGAGCATTATTCATGTAATAAGCATCGTAATTTAAGTAAGTAAGTACAGTAAGTAAATAAGTAATGCTTTTAAATACAGAAGCTTCTAAAAACCATGATACAGTAGTTCTTAAATAATTGTAAGCCTTTAATCATGTTTCAAAAGCACACACAGAGGAAAAAGCATGTGTCAAATGAGTCGGATGGCATAGAAACAGCATGAAATAAATTAATCAATACATTTCAGTAGCTCATCAGTCACTCCTGTTCAAGTCTACAGAGAGGGGGGGGGGGAGTCCACAATTTTGAAACGTTGCTTCTGGAGATGTTTGTTGCCTTCACTGCTACAGGATACCCACGTTGATGTTACAGTTATCAGCTTAATCTGGGATCCACTTGTGTGCCTGGCTATCTTTCTGGCCATTGTTTATACCAGGGGTTCCCAACCTAAGGCCCATGGGCCAGATCTGACCCATGGTGCCATTTCATGTAGCACCCACCCTTCCAAGGGCGTTCCAGAAACTCAATAGCCACCCCTTTGAAGCTGTTGGGACAAAATGGCCACCCCATCAAGCAGGCTGGGGGAAATGGCTTTCGGGCCCTCAAAGTTGGCTGAGACAGTGTGACCCAGCCCCAGCTTGAAATGGTTAGGTACCCCTGGTTTATACCCTTTAGTTGGCCTTCTCTAAATACAGTATAAATATTTTCTTAATAACCCATGGCTAGCTCTGGTAATTGTTGGCTAAGTTAGCTGTACACAAGATCTCATAGGCTTGGCTACCATAGATGACTGTATCCTTAGCAATGTATGGTCATTTTAAAGAGTATTTTGTCTAAATTGACATTTTGTTCATTTGTGTGTCCTACAAAGTTAAATGGATCTTTTTTGTTGTTCAGTCGCACAGTCGATTCCGACCCTCTGCGACCCCATGGACCACTGTCCGCCAGGCACTTCTGTCCTCCACCATCCTCCTCAACTCGCTCAGCTTTGTGCCCATTGTGTCTACAATACCATCTAGCCATCTCATTTTGGGCCAACCCCTTCTTCTTTTGCCTTCCACCCTTCCCAGCATCAAGGCTTTCTCAAGCAAATCCTCTCTTCTCATTTGATGTCCAAAGTACTTCAGTTTCATCTTTACTATTTGACCTTCTAGGGAACAGTCAGGGTTGATGGATCTTACACCTCAATAAATGCCCACAGAAGATTATGATGTTAGCCCATGTAGCTGAGTAGGTCTAGGAGTTCATATCCCAATTGAAGTAGACTTCTGACAGTGCCATGAACATGCATAGCTGATGGGCGTTATGTGCCCTGCCATCTGTGTGTCCATGGGCACAGTAGTCCCAGAACACTACCAGATAGAGCAGGAGTGCCCAAACTACAGCCTGGGGGCTGGATGTGGCCCCGATGCCAATTCATCCAGCCCACAAAGCCCTCGTCGCTCCTGGAAGCGGAAGTAAAACACGTCTCTACAGGCGTGTTTTACTTCCGCTTCCAGGAGCGGATGAGAGCTTCGCGGGACAGATGAATTGGCATCAAGGGCTGCATCCGGCACTCGGGCCATAGTGACCAGCTCCCTGAACCGTGTGGTTGCTGGACATGGTGGTTGAAGGATTCTGGGAGCTGTTTGAATAGTGGTATTTCTGGACAATTGTTTCTAAGGGCTGCATCCCGTTGGAAGTCTCAACTAGAGTAGACTCCATTAATTGCAATATGTCCCATTGATTTAGTTGTTCTCCACTCATGAGAAGCTTCTTGTTGTTTTGCCATATCTGAATCCGAATATTGGGAATCCTCATCGCGATCACCCGTTAAGACTGTCTTGAGAATATAATGCAGTGGCCTTTCATATGCCTTCCACATCATAACATGACACCCATACCACTGCTCCAGTTCCATGAGTCACTTTCTGGTCCTGAGCACTTTCTGACACACAAAGTCCTCATTAGCCCCAGGTCAGTATTGATGAAGCTGCTGTCCTCTGTTAAGATGATTCAAGTGGGATTTAATCCACTTGGAGACCATCACCCTTCCCTGTGGACTTTGGCACCCAAGCCATTAGTCCTCAGGCTTGTCAGGTTACATCTTACACTCGGCATTGAGTTGCTGGCAGTATGGTCTACTCCACTGATGGTGAATCTTTTAGAGACTCAGTGCCCAAATTGCAACCCAAAAAAACCACTTATTTAGTGCCAATACAGCAACAGGGGAGGAAATAAACGCTCCCATTGGGCTTCTGGGCAGAGGGGTAGGCCAAACTCTGTGCTGGGGCTCCGAGTGCCACCTCTGGCATGAGTGCCATAGTTTCACCATCACTGGACTTTATTACCATAGCAGGATAACCTGACCAGGCTATATAAACACTGGCCCTTTCTTCCAGAAGCTGCCTTCAGCAACAAAGGTCAGCAAACTTACAGTTGTTAGGCTCATGGATCTCCTGCCTTGTTCCTGATTCCTGCTCTAGATCTCCTGCCTTGTTACTGCTTCAGAAGACTCCTTTGTTGCGCCTTGTCTAGGTCCTCCTGGAACTCCATCCTTGCGTTGGTCTAGTCCCTGAAGCTACTTTGACTCAGCAACATTGGCCAGCAGATTTGTAGTTGCTTGGCTCCTGGGTTTCTTGCCTTGATCTCTGCCTTGTTCCTGATTCCTGCTCCAGAAGACTCCCTGCTCTTTTTCCGGTTCCTGTGGACTATTGCTGTGGCTTGCCGAGATCCTTGCTTCTTGAACTGTCCTCGCCTTGCTCCAACTCCCCAATGTACTCTGTGTCTGTTCTCCTGGCCATCTGAAGCCTGCTTGTTCATCATCTGGACCAATCTTTCATCTCTGGCTCAATTTTGACTTGGACTCTGGATGGAGGTACTATTACTGTTGCCCTGGATCTTGGTGTTCTTCTCACCTTCCAGTTGGCTACGATGCACCTGCAGTATAGACGGGCCTCAACTCTCCCTTTCCTATCTCCATCTTATACTGGCCAATTCTGCTGCAGCATTAGATCATGCCTCAGTATGCAATAACCATGATGTGAAAGGTGTCTAGTCTCAGAAAAAGGCCACAGTGTGCTGTAATAATGCACGACGCAGGCCAATTGAAGGCATTGTTGAATCAATGAAGTGCTATAAAAGGGCCCTTAGAGAATGGTTGGAGGGTTTGTAATGCTGTTCTGGTGTTAAAGTTAAGTGGCTCTTTAAACAGTAAGGGTCAGATGCTGACGGGAAGCCCTTTCAAATGTCCAGACGGAAGAGCCAATAAATAAGTCTTTTAAAAGTACTGTAACACAAAACAACTTCCCAAAAAGATGCACAAGAAAGCACACACTTTTTTTCAAGCGGTTCTAATCCAGTTTGAATTGATTTCTATGAGGCTTATGCCCAGGCAGATGTTTGCAGCACCCATCCTCAACTGGCCATCTTCTGAATCTGGTGTACTGCACATCGTATTAGCTCTACTCCAATACCATATTTATGCTCGAGAATGTAAGTACAGTATAACCCCACAATAATGAAAAAAACTGTTCCATGGAGCTCTTCGTTATGAGCATTTTTTCATTATGCAAAGCACTATTGGCGGTACCCCATATAACAGGGGGAAAAGTTTGTTAACTGGGGTTCCCATTGAGCGGGTATACCCTGGCTACCAAACCCCCCGCATAACAAACGTTTTTTCCCGTTATGCGGGGTGTTGCCCTTGCATAACGAACACTTGGTTATGTGAATTTTTCATTATACAAAGCATTTGTTATGTGGGGTTCCACTGTATGTCCTGGTTTCTTTCCACCAATAAAATCTTATCAGTATGAATGATAGATCCTTTTAAACCCCCTTGCCTGTTACAGACCTACAACAAAAGAAGAAAGGAAGACAGAAAAGATACTTATGGGGTATAGCTTCCATGATCTTTGAGTTGTTATCTGGTGGATTCTGGGACATTTTTTGTCTCCAAAAGTAAATTTCTGAGCCTTGAACAAGATGGTTGGCTTTTGAAGGTAACTCTGAGCACCTGGTCAGGACAAGACAATGAAGAATCTCTGGCCACCTCCTCTGCCAGGGTAGTGGCCTGATTGGTGGGATTATAACTCCCATCCTCCCCAGCCAGCCATTCAACCGTTCATGTTCCAGTGGCTTTCTTTTGAGAAAAACAGCACTGCTTTTTGTGTGTGGTGTAAACATTACATAGTTTGAGAATTTCCCTCCTTCCCTTGATCTCACCCCCTTTCATTGGGAGAGACTACAGTGCCCATGAGCCCCAGGCAGCAAAGAACTGTGGCTGACACTATTAAACAGCTGAGGTCAGGGAAGGCATTTGAGAGAGAAATCCCTTGACCCATTCATTGGTAATCTTGCGGATTCACTACTGTAATGCTTTTTACATGGGGCTGCCCTTGTGTTTGATACAGAGATTACAACGGGTCCAGAATGCAGTAGCCAGGCAGGTGACAGGTTTAAAGAAATCCAATCATATTTCCCCAGCCTTAGCAGGCTTGCACTGGTTACCAGTTGCCTACTATATGTTATCATATAAGGCCCTATACGGTTTGGGGCCTTGCTATCTGTTAAAGCATCTCTCCCTCAGAACAATTCCCCACATCACAGTCGGTGTAGCTCCAGGTGCCGACCCCAAGTATGGCTCGATAATCTCTAACTAGAAATAGAGCTTTCTTGGTGGTGGCACCAACACTGTGGGACACTCTGCCAGCAGAGCTACACCAGGCCCCATCACTGGCTATCTTTAAAAAGCAATTAAAAACTCTCTTCTTCAAGGAGGCTTTTCAGGGTGTTGTCCCTATAGTGATAAATTAGTCAGTCAGGTTGAGTCCCTATGCCCTCAGATGCCAGTTAGTTTAGTTTAGTTTAGTTTAGTTTAGTTTAGTTTAGTTTAGTTTAGTTTGTGACATAGTTGTCCGATGTTTGTTTTGATTTCTTGTATGTTCTGTTATTTGTTATCTGTTTGTACATCGCCCAGAGTGGGATACCACCCAAATGGATGGTATAGAAATGCAATAAACAAACAAACAAGCAAATAAATAAATAAATAAATACAATTTGAAGAATGTGGATTACATAGACCAGTGGTGGCAAACCTATGGCAAGCATGCCAGAGGTGGCACTTGGAGCCCTTTCTGTGGGCACCTGTGCAGTCATCCCAGCACAGAGTTTGCCCTGCCCCTCTGCCCAGCAGCCCAATGGGAGCACTTCTTCCCTCCCACAGCACAGAGTTCACCTCACCCCTCTGCCCAGCAGCCCAATGGGAGTGTTTTCTGCCTCCCCTGCTGTTGTGTTGGCACTTTGTGATAAATAAGTGGGTTTTGGGTTGCAATTTGGACACTCAGTCTCTAAAAAGTTTGCCATCACCGTCACAAGCAATAAGAAGGAAAAGACTCTCTGCTCATGCTCAGAAGCTCTACTACAATCTCTGCCTTTGGGTAGCTTCCAGGTTTTAACCTTGCAAAAACAGACTGGTCTCTTATTTAGCTCTCTTCTTTGAGAGAACAAAAGGTAGTAGCCTGATTCCAATGTTGGACTTTGGTCCTGGTTTGCAGAAAGACAGGTTTTTCTAGCTGGGTGAGGTGCAGTGGATTGGCTGGATGCGTCTCATCCAAAAGTTTCTTTTTCCTGCATTCCTTCAGACAGGTTCTCTTAATCTCTAGACAGCTCTGTGGTGGTCAACATATCTATTCCTCTGTAGGTCTGTAGGGGTAACTGAGGGAAGGATAACCTGATTCAAGGAGCAGAAAATGTTTTGCATGAAGTTGAGGTATTTGTTCGTCCATATATATTAGCAGCAGAGAAAGGAGAAAGGTGTGTGCTGGTATATCGGGCAATCAGGTTTTGTTCCACCCCACCCTTGCCTCTGGCAACCTGGGGCACCAATAGCAATGTATGGGATTCCCCCCAACCCCCCTCCCCATAGGCATCCTCACCACTCCCTGTCCAGTGCCTTCCCATGGTGCCCTGCACACTCCTGGGTGTGCCATCTGGGAGATCTGTGTTCCATGCCCTCCGGGCAAAACCAATTTATAGTGACCTCAAGAGTGATTTTGGAGAGAGGGATTTTACCAGGGCTATCCTCCTTAAGAGTTTCTGTGAGCAAGCAGGGATTCGAACTCAGTGCTCCCGCATCCCAGTCTATCACAGTATCCAATTCAGCACACTAAATATCTCCCATCTTGAGGGAAGGGATAATAGTTAAAGTAGGATTAGTACCTGAGTCTCCCTTGTGTAAACACCAGATGTTGGAAAGGTACTAATTTGGGACTACAAGTTGCTGAATCCTAAAGCTGACACAGCCATCGAGATACCCTATTTTGGCTCAGAAAATGAACATTTTGAATGTGTGACACTGAGCTCTTATTTATTTATTGGATTTCTAGACACCCCCCCCCCCCCAATCTGGGTGTCATCCCACTCTGGGCAGTGAACAAGCAGAAAACCAATAACAGCAATACCCAGAATGAATTAAAACCCTTCACCAACAAAGACCTCACAAACTGAGGACCTTGACCCCTCCTCTGGGCCCACACCAACGGCCTGAGGGAGAAGACACCATGGCATGGCAGGCGGCTGAGGACCTTGCCTCCTCCTCTGGGCCCACACCAACGGCCAGAGGGGAGTTAGTCTGTGTTTTGCTTTGGTTGTTTTGTGAGGTTGTATTTTATGATTTTTACTGTACTGTTGCTGTTTTGACTGTAAACTGCCCTGAGTCGTCTCAGTGAGTGGGTGGAAATATAAATCTGAACAAATAAATAAACAAACAAAGCGAAACCAAAATAAAATTAAATAATTGGTGTCTGAGGGCATCTTGAGCCAC
The DNA here is from genome assembly GCA_030440675.1 of Furcifer pardalis. Classification (NCBI taxonomy): domain Eukaryota; kingdom Metazoa; phylum Chordata; class Lepidosauria; order Squamata; family Chamaeleonidae; genus Furcifer; species Furcifer pardalis. Next base: position 7,625,357 of record CP126897.1, read on the forward strand.
ACAGATAAATAATAAGGTAAAGGTAAAGGTCTCCCTTGCTCAAAAGTCAGTTGTGTCTGACTCTAAGCGTCAGTGCTCATCTCTGTTTACAGCCAAACAGCCAGCACTGCTTGCATCTGCAGATGTTTCCATGGCCATGTGGCAGGCAGAACTAGACACTTAAGCATAAGGAACAGTGTTACCTTTCTCACTGAAATGGCATCTATTTATGTGCTTGTAATTTCTTCCTTTTGAACTGCTAGGTTGGGAGGAGCTGGGACAGATGACAGGAGCTCAATCAGTTGCTCAGCATTCGGATTTGGAACTGCTGACCTCCCAACTTTTCATTTGTCAGGCTCCATCTTTATTTTAAACAGAGTTTGGGAAAAGTTCTTTTTCTAGATCGCATTTTCTGCAGTCCTCACACTGTAACTGTTTAATACTCTGGATTTTGAGGCTTCGTCATATCCCAGGCAAAGAAGTAAGCAGTCATTTGGCAGCATATTCTTCTATTGCTGTTTGTGGACTTTGAAATCCAGGCAAGACCAGAAGGAATCCCATATCCAGGTTTTTCACCCTGCCAGTCCTTCTTTGACCGTCTCCGATCTAGCTTAAGTCTGCTGAATTCTGGATGAACTGAGAACTGGATGGGAAGTGACTGGAGGTTCTTGTTGGGTTGAGTTACACTGCCCAAGGCTTCACGTTGGCTGCCCTCTGGCGGAAACTAGAGCTAGAAGAACAAAGTAGATTAGCCATGTGATCCATATTCAAATTACAAAAAATATATATGCAAACATTGCAAGTGGAAGTTGATACCTTTATTAGATCACTGAAAATTAAAATGTTGCAAACTTTTGAGATCCAAGATCTCTTCTTCAGTCATGGCACAATATCTTCTTGCCAAGTACAAATCTTAGAAATACATGGAGAACAAGAGTCAGTTTTTTGGTGCATCATCCCACCCACCACAGGAAACCAGGCGTTTGTTCCTCTCATATGGCCCTCTATGAAGCATCAGCTTTTCTTTGTGACCAGATGCAGGGAACACAAAACTCCATCATCCTCCATTGGGGAGCAATGGGCTCAATTTGGTTTACATATTAGGGATGCCAATTGCAGTCAAACCAAATTCCAAATAAAGTCAATTAGAATATTACCTAGTGATCCTGTGTTTCTTGAATTTATGGTTTTGTTCCAATCTTAAAAAGTCCATGCCAAGCGGCTATTCGTGGCATCAGGTGGTTCCATAGGCAAACAAAATAGATTAGCTATGTGGTCCATATTCAAATTGCAATTAGGAGGGAGTCCAGCCTCATTTATTTATGAGCAGGATAAATTCTTGCAAAATCTCCAATGATTTTGAAGGTGCAAAGATACGCTTTACTAATGAATGACTACCACTTTGTCCATTATTTGGAACTCCACCTAATCATGGGGCCATGTATAAATGCGACAGTCATATAGTCTCACTCTTATATCTGTGGAAGCTCATATTAAAATATAGAAAAGTTCATATTAAAATATAGCAGGCTGCCTTGAAAGTGCAATTCCTTCCTTCCTTCCTTCCTTCCTTCCTTCCTTCCTTCCTTCCTTCCTTCCTTCCTTCCTTCCTTCCTTCCTTCCTTCCTTCCTTCCTTCCTTCCTTCCTTCAGTCTGGTAAGAAAATAGGAGATGGCTTGGAAATGGACTTGGTTGAGAAGAAAAGTAGGCTACAAATGAAACAAGCATAAAAAGAGAAAAGGAGTGGCTTTAAAATTATATCAAAAGGGTCCTGTGCTTTTCTCTATCAAAACTGATCATATTTGCTCACCCCTATAAATCATACAAGGAAGAAACCCAAGTGGCCCTTGTTTCTTTCCTCTCAGTTCATCTTGCACAGAAAGTGTCTCTTGACCACCTTCTTCATGGCAGTCATGATTTCCTTGTTCCTAAAGGTGTAGATGATGGGGTTAAGGAGCGGAATGATGATGGTGTGGAACACAGAGACTATCTTGTCAGGTGCATATTCATCAAAGGGCCGGGCATAGATGTATATGGCAGGACCAAACATGAATATGATGATGGTAATATGGGAATAGCAAGTGGAGAGAGCTTTGCCAGTGGACTCACTAGCATTCTTCTTCAACATGGTGACCAGGATGATGTAGGAAACCAAGAGGGCAATGAAGCAGACCACAGAGATGAGGCCACTGCTGAAGATCATTACCATTTCTTCAGCAAAGGAGTTGGTGCAGGTGACTCTCAGCACTTGGGTGATATCACAGAAGTAGTTGTCCAGCTCATTGGGGCCACAGAATGGGAGGTGGAGGATCAGCACAACTTGGATGATGGAGTGGACAAAACCCCCAATCCAAGAGGCCATCACCAGGATGATACACAACCGCCGGCTCATCATGGTGGTGTAGTGCAGAGGTCGGCAGATGGCTACGTACCTGTCATAGGCCATCACGGTGAGGAGGAACATCTCAGAGGCACCCACAAAGTGGAGGAAGAAGATCTGAGCAATGCACCCCTCGAAGGAAATGATCTTGCGCTCAGCAAAGAAGTCAACCAGCATTTTAGGGGCGGTGATGGAGGAATACCAGATGTCCAGGAAAGCCAAGTTGGCTAGCAAGAAATACATAGGTGAGCTGAGATGTAGCTCTCCCCGAATGGTGATGATAATCAACACGTTGCTTGGCAGGACTATCAGGTAGAAAGTAAGGAAGAGGGCAAAGAGGAAAAGCTGGATTCTTCGTTCATGGGATAACCCTGTCAGGATGAACTCAGTCACTCTGGTGCTGTTCCTCACACCGTGTGAGTGTGTGGACTGCATTTCTACCAACATAACATCAGTCATTCCAGCAACATTCTCCATTTTGGGGTGAGATGTAAGTAGTTCGCACCTGGGTAAGGAAAGAAGACTGGAGGTTTGGGGAGAGAACAAAAGTACAAGGAATCAATCACTGATGCCATTATCTCAGTGGGAAGGGCAGGATTTAACATTAAATGTGGTAAGTAGTCAATCTACTCATGCATCTGTCTATTGTGCTGAATTCTCCTATATTACCGACAAGCAGACAACAGATGAAAGCAGCAGAAGGAAAAGGAGGAGATGAGAAGAAAATGTAAAAGCTTAGATATCTAACATTTTGTTGTCCAATGTTGTACCTCTCAATGATATTGACTTTATGGAAGTTGTTTAGGTTAAGCCTTTCTCCTCACTTCATCTCCATGAGCTCATTTGCATATTTTGAGAAGCAGCATATTTTGAGATGCTATTTGAAAGGACAGGTGTACCTTTGCTTAAAACCACACAGCTTTTTCTTCTTTTGTTGGACAAAAGGAGAGATGAAAATTGAAAAAAAAGTATGAAAACAAACAATGGAAATGGAGGAGGAGGAGGAGACAAAGAATGTTGTAGCTGTTCTTTATACTGTAACAGTATTGACAAGTTAAAGAATCACATTCCGTTTGCTGGTTGGCTTCAAAATGTTTCAGTAATAATAATAATAATTTTGTGTCAGAAATTATTCTGGGATTTTTTGCTGGAGAAACTCCGCTCAGGGGATGCCCAAATGAGGCTCCTTTCATGTCTCCAAGATCTTTTTTTCCCACCAAAGTGGTCCCTATTTATCTACTTGCAATTTCTTGCTTTTGAACTGCTAGGTTGGGAGGAGCTGGGACAGAGACTGGCGCTCAAACTATCATGCAGTACTTGGGTCTCAAACTGCCAACTTGCCGGCCTTCCAGCTAACAAGGTGAGCTTCTTAACCACTGAGCCACAGCAGCCACTAATATTCCAATGTAAAAAAGATGTTTCAATGAAAAAAAATTGTTTGGGCATAAATGAGCCCACAGTTTTAATGTAGAATGTCCTTTTCTAGACTACAGGAATGTTCAAAGAAATGGAGCACATTTCATACAATGCATTGAAGCCATACAGCAGATTAAACTGGGATTCAGTCCATGGAAGAAAGCTACAGTGGACATGAGGGGAGGAGAAGGAGGAGGAAGGATAGACAGGCATTTGCTTACCCTACACATACAGAAAATACAATACAGTATATAAATCAAATTCATATCTACATCTTACAGCACTTTCCTTCTCCCCCTCCATGTTCACCATGAATGGGTCTGATCCTTTGCAAAATCCTTTATGCTACCGCCCCCTCTTGCTCAAAACTGAATGTTATGTTTGACTTCACAGGCATGGCTTCAGTTTTATAAGGCGTTTTATGGTAAAGCTGACAACTCGCTTCTCTCTATGTCCATCCCATTCTATGCCTATATCTTGTAAAACAACAGGGGTCCAGATGTCACAGGGAGAGAGAATTCTGCAATGTCCTTGATCAACAGTCCTTCAGTATAGAAATATCTACTATCAGTCTTTGTTCATATACTATAAATAATAACAAACACATGCTATCAAGTCATTTCTGACTTATGATGGCCCTTTCCAGAGTTCTCTAGGTAGACAAGACACAGATGTGGGTGACCATTCACTTCTTTTGATGGGTGTTCTGGGGCTGTGCAACTTGCCCTGGACTAGACCAGCTGGTTCATCTTCCAGGAGCAACAGTATGGAATCTAAATCCCAAACTCTGGGTTTGTAGCTCTCTAGCCAGCCAGCTCCATGCATTATTTACTCTTATCTTCTTTGCTGCTTATAAACATACCTTTCTTTCCCATTCTTTCAGGAAAAGATTTCACCAGTACTGAACTAAGGATGCTAAAAGAAAACTTTCTAAACAAAGCACAGCAACCTAACATGATGAGACTTATTGCCCACAGTGCTGAGGAGACACAATGTTGAACACTGGGAGCATTCTTTCTATAGCAAGAGGTATTACCTGCATATCTTTCTTTTTGGAGGGTTCGTTTGCAGAATTACTTCTATTATGGAGCAGCAACGCCTTCACTAATACCTACCCGCAACAAAATATTATGGATGAAGAGCAATCTTTTCCCACTCCCAAAGTCATTGCTTGTTCCAGCAAAACATTTCCTCGGCAGCATATAGTTTGATTTACAACAGGCAAGTCTCTATAAGGGCTTGAAAGTTCTTGGATCAGGTGGACCCCAAGAGGGCACCACAGACAACCAAAGGCTGTATGCACTGCAAAGGGAATCATCATTAGAAACAAAACTTCAGATTCCCCCATAGGAGATATAGAAGGAAAAACTTTGAATTATTCTCAAGATAGAGACGGAAGTTTCAGTAGGAAATAACAAGAGCAATCAGTTGCTATCCAGAAAGATTACACAACTGTTCCTATTTTCTCCTGTTCCTCCCAATCTGATTTCCTGTCTGATGTATTTTACAAATCTAATTCCATGACCTGTGTATGAACATTGGCACCATATACATTTTCTTCCTCATGCATTATAATGCAATAAACATATACCATTCCCCACTTATGGTAATCTTTTCAGGTTCCCAAGTATAAAACAGCCAGAAGTGGTTTTCCAGTTCTACATCTGGTGGTGGGGCTGTAGTGGATAATGGTTAAGACACTGAACATGATGACTGTATGGTCAGAAGGTCAACAGTTTGAGACCCGAGTGCTGTGTGACGGAATGAGCCTCCATCATCTGTTTCAGCTCCTGCTAACCTAGCTGTTCAAAAGCAAGAAATGGCAAGTAGATAAACAGGTACCACTTCAGTGGGAAAGGTAACAGTGTTCCGTGCACTCCAGCATCTAGTCATGCCTGCCACATGACCACAGAAATCGGGGCTACGGTGGCTCAGTGGTTAAGAAGCTTGCCTTGTTATCTGGAAGGCTGGCAAGTGACAGTTCGAAACCCGGGTACTGCATGATGGATTGAATGCCTGTCTCTGACCCAACTCTTGAGAACATGAAAGGAGCTTCATTTGGGCACATTCAGACATTCATGCACAGCAGGACTGGGGCAATGTTAAGTTGTGGCTTCAGCCCTTTAAGACTCAAAATGATCACATGCTTCTTTTGTAAAAGAATCATGTACACTGTTCTTTCTAAGAAAATAGAGAGCTTGTGTTTATTAGAGAAAGATTCAGGAGAGGAAAGGTGATAGAACTCCAAGTTCTAGCCAACTAGGGTGGAGAAGTCAAGAGTCTTGGTTGCTCCTTTCAGAATAGAGACTAGTTATCTCCTCCTTGGAGAGACAAGAGAGATGTGTGAGGATGAAGGAAAGTTACTTCAGCAGAATAGGAAGTCAAAGGTTGAATCTCAGCACAGGTTACAGCAGGTAAAAGGAAGGCCTAGGAAATCTGAGGAGGTCCTCTGTCTCAACCTTGCCTCATGCACTTCTCAAATGGAAGCTGAATTGCCACCTGTGATTCCCGACAAGCTATTACTCTCATTGATGCTTTTGGTTGGGGCTCTGTGTGTATGTAGGTGTGTTTTGTATGTTTAAATGGATGTGTCTTCTTGCTCTTGCTCTTGCTCTTGCTCTTGCTCTTGCTCTTGCTCTTGCTCTTGCTCTTGCGCTTGCTCTTGCTCTTCTTCTTCTTCTTCTTCTTCTTCTTCTTCTTCTTCTTCTTCTTCTTCTTCTTCTTCTTCTTCTTCTTCTTCTTCTTCTTCTTCTTCTTCTTCTTCTTCTTCTTCCATGGCTAGGCCAGATGTGAAGCTGCCTTTTGTTGAGTTTAATTCTGCAGTTCCTTTTGCCAGACCAAGTGTGAGGAAAAGGGTGATGGTCCCCAAGTGGATTAAATCCCACTTGAATCCATCTTGATGGAGGACAGCAGCTTCATCAATCCTGGCCTGGGGCTGAGGATGACTTTGAGTGCCAAAAGGGCTCAGGAGCAGAAAGTTACTCACAGAACTGGATCAGTGGTACAGGGGTCACACTGTGATGAGGAAGACAGATGAAAGGCCACTGCATTATATTCTCAAGACAGTCTTCATGGCTGATCACCACGAGGATTGGCAATATTCAGATTCAGATATGGCAGAAGAGGAAGAAGTGTGAGAAAGACTAGCCGACAACACAAGGTGCCCGCTACCAGGGTACATCTGACTGTGGTTCAAAAATGCCACAGTATTTGAGGAGGCTCTATATGTGTACCTTGATAAAAACTTTGATCAAACTTTCATTTATTTATTTATTTATTTATTTATTTATAATGCGCCTGAGCCGCCTGGGAGAAAAAACATGAGCTCTATGAGTGACTCATGGTGATGAAGCTAGAATTCAGGACCCTGGAGAGCTCTCTTGAAGATGAGACCAGATTTATCACCGCTGCAAAAGCCACAGCGTCAATTCAACTGTAGAAACACATCTACTGTACATATCTGAAGATGTGGATCTTGGCAGCCAAAAGTACTGGAATTCCAATTTTTAAAAATAAAATCAGGTGAAGGTCATGTGGTGCTGGTCCCAATTGCTGTGCCCTTTGAAGAACTCTTACCCTAAGGGTTTAAAAAAACCCACTCCCAAATATAATGTCACAAACTGTCTGTCTGGAATGGTAGATATCAAAACCTAATTCTTTCTTTCTGTGTGTGTGTCACATCCCAGTCTTTGATGGGAGAACTGGTTATGGTTTGCATTCTTCTTCTTTTGTGTCTGGGCCAGACCTGATATACTGTACTGCCAAAATGAAGGCATATTTTAGTGAGTTCATTCTGCAGTTCCTTTCACCTGACCTAGTGTGAGAAAAATTAGCCAGCAACACTAGGTGACCATTAGCAGTGTACAGCCAAATGTGGTTGAAAAGTATTAGAGTCTTTAAGGAGGCACTTTCTGTGTACCTCATGGTTAGCATTAAATTGTTATGAATGACTTTTGCACATTTTTTTCTTTTTCAGAAGAATACATTCCTGGCCCAAGAATAATGTAAAACATGCATTTCTTGTATTCAATGTTAAATTACCTGTTTAGCAACCATGGTGCTTAATGTTTTTTCTTTGACTCCTCCTTAAAGAGCAGTATAAATTTTAAAATATTTTTGAAGATGACACTTGAAGCCAGTTGTCCTCCCCCAGGTGTGGAAAATAATTGTGAGTCATCACACATTTTGGATAGTGAGCAAGGCCAAAGGCTAGTGGCAGAGCTCTTAGCCTTGAAGGGAGAAGGTTCCTGGTTGGATTCCTAGTGTTTACAATTAGTGTTTTGATGGTGAACCCTCCCATACATGTTCCATGCCAAGATCGGCTTATTGAGTCACCAGAGACACAACCATCAACTGTGAAAATAATGACTTTCGGGGGCATGACAATAGTTAGTGTGGTAGAAAAACATTTCTTGACTCAAGCCTTGGAGATTCATTGCCAGCCATTATAGGAAAGTACCAAGACTGATTTGGTATGAAGCATCTTCAATCCCCCTGCCCCCCCCCCGCTGTGCTTCTGAGTCATACTGTCCTGAGAAAACCTACCTTGGGTCTTCACTGACTGGTCCCAGTTGCACTCCAGCCCAGAACTATTCCAGAAAGAGAGGTTGCACTGGGATTAGCAAATGGTACTGTAAAATTTCCGATAGGGAATAAATTAGCTCATAACTGAGCAAATGAAGCAAAAGTCTAATACAGCTTACCAAACCAAATGTTGGGATCAATTAACTGGGAAATTAACAACAAACTCAGTGCAATACAAGAGTCAATTAAAACTTTGGGTCTTTTTTTAAAGGGTTGAGCCATGATAGTTATGGAAAGTCAAAGTTATTCTATTCATCTTTTTCTGTGTCTAGGCCAGATGTGAAGCTGCCAAAATGAAGCCACCTTTGGGAGTTCATTCTGCACTTTCATTCGCCTGACCTAGTGTGAGAAAGATGAGTTGTCACAAGGTGGCCATTGATGGGGGTACACCAAAAATATCGATTGTGGGTCAAAAATACAATTCGAGGAGGTTCTTTCTGTACAGCCCAGTTATTCTATTACATGCTGCAGGAAGTGTCATGAGTTTGGGGTAAGAAAACATTCAGTTCAGTGTTTCATGGCTTGCTGAAGGACTGTTTCAGATGGGGAGAATTCCACCCCCTGTTTCTTATGTCAAGAAGGAACATGGATGTTATCAGGACTTCATGTACCAATTTCACTTTTAAAATCCCCTTGTCTGTAAACCACCACTTTGCAGGGAAAATCCTTTAATAAATATGTTGACATGGACCACTTTGTAGCAGTTTCTCTTTTAGAGCTTTATGGGTGGGGAGTCTTGATGCCAATACTGTAGATAGCCAAATTGAGCTTTAATTGAAAACTTCTGATTTGAGTTTCTGATGACAAGAACTATACAACGGGAAGTGCCCCTGCTGCAGAGAACATGATGACTTCAAGAAGGACAAAAAGACAGCTGAAGTCATGGATTTTTGAAACTAAGGTGTGGATGGTGCAGAATCCACCAGTAGTCTTGGTACTGAATAATATACACTGCAGAGAACTAATGCTCTGTGTAGAATCGTCCAAAGAAATAAATAGGAGAGTTTCAGAGATCAAGAGGGAGGGAACAGATCCGAGAAAATTCACCAAAAAGGTGAAGTTCTCTGAAGGTCTCAAAATATGTAGGATAGTACTTACTCTGGGAGAATGCAGAATGGTTAACAAGGCTATTTCTAAGACACACACATATTAAAAGCAAGGTTCTTTGGTTACTTGTCCACATTCTTCTTCTAGACAAGGAGTTCCCAGCCTAAGGCCCATGGTCCAGATTTGGCCCATGGCACCATTTCATGTGGCCCCCACCCCTCCAAGGGCATTCGAGAAACAAAATGGCCACCCCTTTGAAGCTGACAGGACAAGATGGCTGCCCCATCATGCAGGCAGGGCAAAATGGCCATCCAGCCCTTGAAGCTGACTGAGAGAGCATGATCTGGACCCCAGCTTGAAAAGGTTGGGAACATCTATTCTAGATAGTAATTTTGCACCAATCACTTTGCCGTCAATTTCCTCTAAAAGAGTTTAGTAGATAGAGATGATGTAGCAACAGGGGAGAGAAAAGGAAGATCAGGAGGTTGCATGTAGTGGGAAAAAATATCTCAAATGGAGACCAGGATGTCAAAATTGTGTTTTTTTAGTATCTTGTTAGGAAAGGTAGAGTGTATTGACCATTTGGGATACTCCTTCAAGGAAAAAAAAGAGGGAACAGCTTAGTAAGGATTCTGTTTAGGCTAGCAGAGCAGATTGATAAACTCCTTAGATATCAGAACTTGGATTTTGAGGAGGACAGCTAGAAAGGTCATCTCAATGGTCCCCAGATTCCACTGTTTTCAACTAAGTATTGGGTTGAGTGAGACTACTGGCCAAATGTTGTTCAGGAATTAAGGAATGGAAGCAGGATGAAGAAAGAAGGCGATTGAACAGGAGAAAAGTATAGCTTCTGCTACTTCTGATTTGATACCCATCTTTCCTTAGCGGTGGCTACTTCTACTTGTGTTTACTGGCCCCAACTCTGCCTTCATGCCCCACTGCAGCACTGCCTGGTATCATCTGAAGTGCATTCTGACATCATTCCGCTGTGACAATTTCTCTGTGTTAGGCCCTCCAAGGACAATACTCTCTGAAGATGTGATCCCTCTAAGCACAATGGTTTAGATGCAATACTGTAGCCAAAACTGTTCTCACATTCTGAATTCGATCTCAATAGGATCAAGGTTGACTCAACTTTCCATCCTCCCAAGGTTGAGGTCAGTACACAAATACCTATCATGTTGGGGACAAAATGCTAATTATCTTGTGAATCATCCAGAGAGTGCTCCAAGTGCTTTGGGGCAGTATAAAAGTATAATTGTTGTTGCTATTGCTATCCCATGCTTTGCCACTTTCCTTACAAGCACAAACAAGCATCCTGTGAGCATAGCTGTCTGCTTTCACTGCTCTGTTAAAGACGAGCAAAACTTGCATCTCTGAGAATTGCATAAAAAAACGCCAAAGATCCTGAGACCCCACCAAAAAGAAGGGATTAAAGTTCGCACAACATTCAATTCACTCTGCTGGAAGAGATGCATATCTTTCAAGTAAAGCATGGGTGTCTAATAAACCAGAGGTTGGAGGATATCTCTTGTGTCAAAAATTCAAGCAAAGCCAGAAAGGTAACACTGTTTCTACATTCCTTTTTCTTCTTAAAATCATACTTGTATTTCACAATTTTGTAAAAAACAGCAAAGAAAGATGTAGAATATTCCTGATTAGACAGGAACAAAGGTAATTTGTATTTGCTTAGGTCTGAAATTCAGATTTAGATAATGTCCTCCTCCTCGTCCTCCTTCTCCTTCATCTTAGTTGTCTAGTTCCATGTCCAGCTCAGACTTTAAACTCTCAGTGAACACTGCTGATCAAATCAGAGCATATAAAGTTAATCTTTGTCAGTCTTCTCCTTCAAGTTCCCATTGATCCATGTGAGACCAACAACCAGTTAATTGTGTTTCAACTAAATGGCTACTAAATATCCTGTTGATTTTGTGTCCTTTTGTTACACAACTCATAGGTGGGGAGTCAGGTGTGAAAGGAAGCAGTCCTAGTCTCACATAGCACTAGATGGCTGCTCAAAAGGTTTCCATTGCAACCTTTCTCTCTCTTTCTCCTAAGAGATTGGAGCAGCCTTTGTGCCTCACAGAAATCAGCCTTCAGTTCGTACATTCATGTCTTCAACTTTGTTCATAATATCACATTATCGTCAACTGCAACTCATATCCGAGAATGCATTTTCCCCCTGAAGCAGGAAAAATGTCACTGGCGTGAGTTTGTTTAAGGTGGATCCCAGCTTGTCAAGAAGAGATCCACACACTATGGTCATGGAGCCATCATCCATGGCACACATGAAGAGCGACATGCAGGATTTAATACCGGAGCTGCAATGGACTGCCACAACCTTGAGGAGATGGACAAGGTGCGCCTTCATAGCCATTCCGTCTAGCATGGCCTCTTCCGCTTCCATGACCATTGGGAATCAGAGTTCCTCCTCCACTCATTTTGCCATTGGGACCAATATGATAGCTTCCAGTGGCATTTCCTCCACTGAGGGGGACCATAACCCCACCTAAAGGGGCTCATCCATCCATAGCTGTTGACCCCTTTAGGGAGACAGATTAGTTAACCGCCACCTGACACTCAGCATTGAGTTGCTGGCTGTATGGTCTACTCCATTACCATAGTGCAGTGTTTCCCAAATGCTGGTGTTTGGACTTCAATTCCCAGTCATTTCCCCAAAAGACTGATCAGCCAATGTACTGACTTAGGCTTCTGGGAATTGAAGTCCACCTTTGGGCTGTGTACCCCTTGTTGGGAACCACTGCTTAGCGGGATGGCCGGGCTTGACTAAATCACATTATAGGTATCTAGAGAAGAACCACTGCCAAGACAAAATGTGAAAGGGGGTGGGTGGGGATGGCACTCTTTACAATGCCTGTATAAACTGCCCAGAGTGGGGAACTATTACTTGATGGGTGGTATATAAATGTATTAAATAAAATAAATTAAGAAAATTCAGCTTGGCCATCAACAAAGATATGTTTGCTATTACAGGGTCATGTTTACCTGACCTTTTTCTATAAAGTCAGAACCTGTCGATCTGGAAAATAGCCCTGAAATGCTGCCCCTCCAGATCTGTCTAAGAGATGGGCACATACGATTGGCAAAAACTTTTTTATAGGTCATTCCAACCGCCTCTCCCTCCAGGTTTTAAACCCTTGGTCCCTCTTTGTGGCCACCGCAGAGGAAAAAGATGCTGCTGATCTTGTTGCTACTGCCGGCCTTCCTCTGGAGGGATGGAACTTCTGCTCCAACAGTGTTCAGTGAGTATTGTGCTGGCAGACAATACTGGTGTTTTCATCACACCCAGAACATCTGGGACTGAAAAGCCTCTAAAGCAGAGATCTTCAGCTTTCTGGTTCAGGGTCACATTTGTAAATTTGACATCCTGTATTGGAAATTTATCTATCACAAAATTGTTGCCGTGAAAATATGGCTAGTAAATCAGTTTAAGAACGATCTACATTCTGTTTCATTCGAGCAGTGGCTCTCCTACCTTGGGTTCCTCAGATATTCTTGGACTAAAACTTCCAGAAGCCTTCACCATTGTCTGTGATGGCCAGGATTTCTGATCACTGGATTTTGCCAAGGTGACTTATAATTACAACGCTAGTTAGCTGACCCTGTCTTCAGTCATTATAACCTACTTTCATCCAAGTTAATCAATATGATACTTGGGATTATAAATAGAGGACTATTGATGGCTGTGATTACAGTTCAAGAAGCTTGCTGAGGGGATTTCCACTCAAAAAATATGCACATAAACAAGGGGACCAATTTGCTAATTAAAATAAATCAAAAGAATAGTAGAATAAGGATTCTTAGTTGGAAAAACCAGAGGTCATGATCTACTGAACTCGAAATATCTGGAAAAGTTATACAAATTCCTATACTGTATAGGTAATAACCCTTTTCAGACCACACACACACACACACACACACACACAAATATCAAACCATCAGTGAAAATTTGTGACTCAAGATCACTTCTTCAGACTATCCTCCAATCATGGCTATAGCAGATCTGCCAGGCATGCTTCTTCTGCATATGCTAGATGACCTTCTAATAGAGTCCAAAAGGTGGTAAATCTTCCCTGTTCATTCTCTTGGACTTCTCAGTGGCCTTTGATACCATTAACCACGGTATCCTTCTGGACAAGCTTTCCGAGATAGGTATTGGGAACCTGGGTAAGGCTTTGCTCCAGTCCTTCTTGGAAGGGCATGTCCAGAGAGTACAACTTGGGGAAATTTTTTTCTGACCCCTGAGTACAACAATATGGAGGTACCTCAGGGATTGGCCATCTCCCCAATGCTGTTTAATTACTATATGAGAATGCTGTGAGATGTAATCGGATTTGGAGTCTGCTTTCCCCAGTATGATGATGATACTCAGCTCTATCTCTTTCTCCATCTCAGCAGAGGATCCTATTCAGAAGCTGGATGAATGCATTGAGGTACTGTACTCAAGGTGTAGAAGGGGGAAGCTGAATCCAGATAAGATGGAGAGCAATGCCGAGTGGAAATAACCCATCTCAGGTTGAGAGGATTCCTTTCAAGTTGGGGGACATCATTCTTCCTCTAAAGGAGAATGTATGTAATTTAGACATTCAACTTGACCATTTCTTGACACTGGGAAATCATATGTCAGCATTGGTCAAGTCCAGGTCCCCACCCCCAACTGCAGCACAGAGCCCAGCTCTGCTCACTCCTCAGTGGGGTTTCCTTGATAGCGTTAACCTATGCATTACCAAAATTGACTATGGCAATGCCCTCAACGTGGGGCTACCCTTGAGGATGCCATGGGGAGTTCAATTGATACAAAATGTGGCTGCCAAGCTTATGGTTGGTATTGGCTGATTTGACCATATCACAACATTCTTGGGTAGTCTGTATTGGTTGCCTCTTGCACTTCATGTCAGATTCAAGTACTGTACAGGTGCATTTTACTTCCACTTCCAGGAGTAATGAGGGCTTTGCGGGCCGGATGAATTGGCGCTGGGGGCTACACCCGGCCCCTGACCCTTAGTTTGGGCACCACTGGCTTACATGTTCAGGGTGCTAGCTGAACACTCTGATTTTGTCATCTTCTGAGCAGAATAAAAATGTGCAGATGAAAAATTTTGTTTGACTTCTTATATAACCAGTCACTAATTTTCTCTTTTGTTTTCACTGTAACTTTGATTTTTACAGTCACTGCCCCCCCCCCCGGGAATATCCAAGAAAAAAATGGTCCAGAATTATGTCTTATTATTCTTGATCCATGACAAACAATGACTGGCAATTAAAATCTAACTCTCCTTTCCTTCTTGATCACAATTTAATTACCTTTTTCCTTCTGCACCTCAAGGTGGAATCGTTCCAAAAAGCAAAACTAAGGGAATTGATTTTTGTGGTGTAGACGAATATTATTACATCATCCGTTCAGACCTAGGCTTGTACATGAGATCAACTACTTTCCATGAAGGTGTTAAACACAACATCTTTACCCTGCACCAATCAGTGCGGGGAGGAGACCACTATCTGGCCTATAAAGATGACCTTTTCTACATCATCAAAGGGAACTCTTACCGCCGTGTCACAAATCTCAACACTGACTCCGCAGCTGTGGTCTACACCCTCCACCCGAACTGCCGCAAAGGGGACCATTATTTTTCCTCTGGTAATTATTTCTACATTATATTCAAAAACAAAGGAATTGTCCGACGTGTCACCAACATGCATGAAGATATAGGTGCTTATACGTTTCCTATCCATTCAGACCTAAAAGGTTGTCCATATTACTGGGGAACTGAGTCTTATGCTTACTGTTTGAGCCCAGATTATAAATGGGGGGTCCAGTACAAGCGAACCACAAACTTTGAGAAAAACTCTGATCCTATAACGTATTCCTTCCATGTTAGTGTGATCGACTTTCTCCCTGGGGGACTTGGTTTTAGTTTTGGTAAATCTTTCAGTACCTGGAATCGTGTCTCAACAATCATTAATGATGCCTCAATAGCTGTCTCCAGGGAATATTCAATTACTAGAAAGGCTGGTTACGAGAAACAGAAGATGGAGAGCATGGAGCATCACTGGGATATAAGTGCTTCTGCTTCAGTTGGACTAACTTCAGCTCTTGTACAAGCTCAATTTTCTCTTGACACTTCTTACGGTGGGGTAAAACTAGACACAACTACCGAGACATGGACTGAGTCTACTGAGGTTACAGAGAAAATCACCTTTACTTTGCCTCCCAAGAAGAAAATTTATGTCTGGCAGTTCAAGCTGGGTTTGGGGAAAGAAGACATCTTTTATTCTCGTGGTGCTCTGGCATTCACTGACACCGCAACCCCACCTGATATGAATCCCTTTGACCCACCAAAAAATTAAGATGAAAAATCAAGGCTCTGTAGAGGTTCCTGTCTTTGGTTTGGAGGCCAATTCTTCTCTTATCTTATTTGATTAGGATCCTAGATCCAAAGTGATTTGTACATTATGGTGTCTGGTCTCTCCTTGGCTTACACCGGAAAAACCAAAATAACATTTCTTGAAATGTCAAAGTTATGTATCTTCAAATAATGAGGAGACATCATGAAAATTAAAACTAATGATTTGTCAACCAATATGAATGAAATGAAAAATAAAGTAATAGAATTATCATTTGTTTCACTGTGGCCTAAATCCTGTTGCTGGCATGGTAAAAATGTTGTAACCCTTGTGCAACATTTGTCACAAATTACAATGTTAGTGTGAAGATATCACCTGTTGTATACTAAATATCACAATTTAGTAAAGGTAAGTGTCACCCTTGCTCGAAAGCCAGTCGTATCCAACTCTAGGCTTCAGTGCTCATCTCTGTTTATAGCCAAAGAGCTGGCACTGTTTGTGTCTGCAGATGTTTCCATGGACAGGTGGCAGGCATGGACTAAACACCAGAGTACACAGAACGCTGTTTACCTTCCCACCATAGTGATACCTATTTATCTACTTGCAATTTCTTGCTTTCAAACTGCTAGGTTGTGAGGAAGAGGAATAGAGATGGGAGCTCAGATCAAACTGGGAACATATGAAAATATGAGTGGTGGAATTGTACAATAGTACATATCTGACTTTTGGGAAATGATAGAAAAGGAGATTGGAGAAGTAATGGGTATTGAGCTGAAACAGGAGTCAAGGACTGCTTTGTTGAATGATTTGGATGAAATAAATATAGATAAAAATATGAAAGATTTGTTATCTGTCTCCTTAACAATAGCAAGACAGCATATTGCCAGAAATTGGAAAAATAATTAGAAGTTAGAAGTGGATGACTGGTATAAAGAGATTTGGGGAATGGCCTTGAATGATAAACTCACATGGGAATTGAATCTAAAAAAGGGTATAATTAAAGAAAACAAATTTTGGGAAATCTGGAAGTCTTTTTTGGAATATACGGTAAAACCTCGCAAAAAGAGCACCTCGCTTAGAGACTAACTCACTTAAAGAGCAGAATTTTCTCTGAATAGTTGCCCTTGCTTAACAACTAAAACCAACCAAAAACTCACTTAACAACTAAATCAGGTTTCACAATCCCCCTGCCAGAAGTCACAATTGGTCACTTGCAATGGTATTTTGCTTAAAGACCAAACTCACTTAAAAAGCAATCCTGTGGAAGGCATTATGCTCTTTAAGCAAGGTACAACTGTACACTGATTAAGAGTAAAGGTGGTTACCCAGTACCAGACCAAATGAGTTTTTGGAAATAATAATATACTGTAAGACAAATATGGCTTTTTCTAGGGCATTGTAGATAACACATGGGTGAAATTATTTTATTCTTATTTTGAATTATTATGGGTAGTTAAGAAATAAGAATTGGGTAAATGAACAGCATAACTTTATATGAGATTAAAGAAAATGTATAGATGTAAAATATTTCAATAGTCAAACTGCAAAGAAAAGAGTTTTTCCTTCACGATTCCTTGAAATCAATTCTTCAATAAGAGGGAAAGCCAAAAAAGAAACTGGTTGTGACTTCAAAGGAGAAACTTCCTACAGTGCATCCATTCTCACACCAATGCATCTATTCTGGAATGGAGAGATACTTTTTTTTAAAGGAAAGAAGGTTAGAAAGAAGGGGGTTGTTTGTTTTAAACCTTTGGAGAAAATGTTTCTGAAGTTTGATTCAAATTGTATAAATATCAAAAGAAAGGTTATTATGTCCTCTTTCAAGCACACTTTAGATCATTTTGATCGGTCAATTGATTTTTTTTTGTTGGATCACCGCCAAACACACACACACACACACACACACACACACACACACACACACACACACACACACACACACACACACACACACACACACACACACACACACACACCACGGAAATGTCATTTCAATGCGTCAAATTTTTCCTCAATATCTTTTTTGTGGATTCCTGCTTTGGTGTCATTTTTCTCCACATGTCGTATGTGAACTGTATCCACCTCGGGAAGTTGTCATATTCATTTTTAAAATTGCTTTTCCCTCCTTTTTTCCGGTTTGTGTGACCTCTTTTCAGTGTTTTTTTGTAAAATGCTTCATAGATTATGTTTCCGAAGTCCAATTCCAAATCTGAAAGTGTCCCCACAAAGGTTAATCTTTCCTCTTTCAAAAACACTTTGGCTCATCTGAATTGGTTTGGTAGTTTTTTCACTAGCCCCATGATAACCAACCCCCTCCCAGCAAAACTGTCACTTTTCTTATGCTACTTCCGAAAGCGATGACGTCATCACTTTGTATTTTTGGTGTGTGTGTGTGTGTGTGTGTGTGTGTGTGTGTGTGTGTGTGTGTGTGTGTGTGTGTGTGTGTGTGTGTGTGTGTGTGTGTGTGTGTGTGTGTGTCACATATATAAGCAGCCGGGAGTTTGAAGGTGGGCAAACTGCTAACTCAGGGTGGTTGACGCCCACCTTGGCCTGCCCCTGGCTATGGCCCTGAGTGTGATTCGGCGCCCATCTTAAAAGGATCGACAGTATACAAAACAAAATTCAAACCAATACATAATTAAACACTCCCTCTTAAGCATTAATTCGCCATATGGCAGGCATGAGTAGATCGCCCACAACGTAGGCTCTGCCCATGATGTAGGCTCCGCCCACGGTGTGGTAGTGAAAATTTTTGCTGCCCACCACTGAAACCCTGTTTACATCAATTGGTCTACATTCCTTGAAGCTAAAATTATATACTTTAGCAATATAATTGTCTGCCAGGTTGAGATCTGTGTAATATTTTGTTCTTGTTATTTTTAAATGACTTTGAGTCAGAAATCCTCAACAATATTCTACAAATTAGCCAGATAACTCCTAAGTCAGGAGTCCTCGACCTTTTAAAGCTGGGGGCCAAAGCAGTTCAAGACCCGTCTCTGTCCCAACTCCTGCCAACCTAGCAGTTAAAAATTGCAAGTAGATAAACAGGTACCACTTCGGTGAGAAGGTAAACACTGTTGTGTGCACTCTGGTGTCTAGTCATGGCTGCCACATGACCACAGAAACGTCTGTAGAAGCAGACAGCACTAGCTCTTTGGCTACGAAACAGAGATGAGCACTGATGAATCCTAGAGTCAGATACGATTGGTTTTCGAGCAGACTGGATTTACCTTTACCTAGTGTATGGCACCTCTTTGAAATGTCCTGTGCCTGGTATTTCCTGCAGCTTACTAGAAATCAATATACCTGTACAATAAAACCTCGCACAAAGAACACCTCACTTAAAGAGTAACTCGCTTAAAGAGCAGAATTTTCCACCAAACGGTCGCCTCATAGAACAACTAAAAACTCACTTAACAACTAAATCAGGGCTCCCAATCCCCCTGCCAGAAGTCACGATTGGTCACTTACCATGGCAACAGTGGCGCTTTTTCAAACTGTTTAACTTAAAGAGCAATCCTGTGGAACGCATTACGCTTGCTATGTGAGGCATTACTATATATGGAAAGAAATAAACAGAGAGATAGCTGATTGATGCATTTACAAACAAGAGCTTCTGCTATGTGAAAGAGAGACATTGGTCGTAGTAGCCTAGCCTCCACATCTACTCAAGACGATTTTGGGGAGTTTCCCCCTTGCAGCTCCAGGTATACAAAATCCAAACCAGATTTTGCAGAGTCTACAGGACTCCAAAGGTAGCCTATTTTTAAGGTACTATTGGTCTAGTAAAGTCATCACCTGATAGCCAGGTGAAGCATCAAAAGGTAAAGGTTACCCTTGCTCAAAAGCCAGTCATATCTGACTCTAGGATTGAGTGCTCATCTCCAATTACAACCAAAGAGCCAGCACTATCTGCATCTGCAGATGTTTCCATGGGCATGTGAAAGGTATGACTAGACACTGGAGTGCACAGAATGCTGTTCACCTACCCACCAAAGTGGTTCCTATTTATCTACTTGCAATTTCTTGCTTTTGAACTGCTAGGTTGGCAGGAGCTGGGACAGAGAAAGAAACTCACTCCATCATGCAGTACTCGTCTCTCGAACTGCTGACCTTCCAGTTGTCAAGTTCAGCATCTTAACCACTAAGTCACCACAGCCCCTAGCATCAGGAGATTTGGGTTCATATCCCTATGTAGCATGCATTGTCAAAAAGGAAGAAAGGAAGACCATCCTTCACAAAAGAGGCCACAAAGCCACCTGACACAATGTCGCAAACCACTTTTTGCCCATCCTGATGTTGTCAGTTGCACAAGACAGGCTGACATCTTGTGTAGGGAAATCACAATGTCCCACGTATCCCCCTCAAGAAGGCAACATGTCAGCAGCATGATAACCCTCAAATGGTGAAGAATTTACTTGAGGGGAGAGGCGAGAGGGACATTCCCAGTTGGTTGACATGAATGAATCTTTCTTGACAGGAAGATAAAGAGACATCTTGATAAGATGATGAACTCTGCAAAACTAGCTTCAATCCATCCCTTCTCATGTTTGCCCTCTTTCTCAGTTTGCTTTCACCCATGGATTACTTCTTTGCCCCTTGCTTTTATCTTTTCTTGTTTTCAAAAATCCTGTATTTTCTGGTTTCTCTTCGACTTTTGCTTATTTTTTAAAATTTGCTCTTTAATTTAATTTTAATTTCCTGCCTATAGTTATATTTGGTGCACCTTTAAGAAGATTTTATAGAACTTGGGGGAGGGGGGAGCCTAGGAAAAAGGCAATTAAAATGACTAAAGTGACTGGAAAAAATTATTCGTGTGGAAAATTTAACAATTAGCAAGCAATTAGAGATTAGACTACAGATCCTCAACCTATGGCCTGTGGGCTAGATCCAGCCTACAACATCAAATCATCCAGCCCATGCCCTCACTCCAGCCACTGCTTCTGCTTCTGCTGCTGCCTCCGCCTCCTCCTCAACCCTTGTCCCTTCCGCTTGGCTTGGCAGGTCCCTTATGGCCTCACAACATCTGCCCTGCTATGGAGCTCACTTAGCGACACACTAAACCAAGCAGAGGGGACAATGATTGAGCAATGGAAGCGGCAGTGGAAGCAGTGGTGGTGGCTTTCCCGGCGGCCAGGGTGCAATTCTGATAGCCATGGGTGCATTTCCGGCAGCTGTGGGTGCATCTTTGGCAGCCATGGGTGTGCCTCTGGTGGCTGTGGCCACATTTCCAGCAGCTGTTTCGGCTTGTTGTTGCTTTCCTGGTGGCCATGGCTACATTTACGGTGGCCATGGCCACGTTTCTGGTGGTCGCAGGTGCATTTCCTTCACCCACGCCATGCAACTCCTCCAGGCCAGTAAACAGGGGACTGGTGTGGGGAGGAGTGGTGTTTTTTTTTTTTTTGGGGGGGGTGTATGGTGGTCTGCAGGTGGTCACCGGTTGTGGTCTCGGGGTGGTTGCCGCCACTGCCGAAGGTGCCGGTGGCGATGGAAGGATGACCAGCCTGTACCCTCAACAGTCTGAGGGAATGTGACCTGGGCCCTCACTTAAAAACATTGAGGACCCCTGGATTAGACTTACGGTATATACTGCCCCATTGTGCTTAAAGCACTCTCTGGGAAGTTCACAAGGCAATTAGCATTCTTGGCCCCAACAGGCTGGGCACCCATTTTAATAACTATAAATGGCAAGAAAATGAGGGAAGACAGATGTTGACGATGGGAATTTATTTTTAAAAGTGAGCAACTGTTGTTGTTTCGTCCCCAGCTCCATTCGAGTCCCCATGGTGCAATGGTTAAGCTGGAGCACTATAGTCAAAACCCTGCTCACAATGTGAATTCTGACAAGCTCAAGATTGACTCAGCCTTACATCCGTCTGACATTGGTAATAAGTGCCATATGCTATTCCGAATATTGGCTATCATCATGGCGATCTGCTGTGAAGATTGTCCTGGGAACAATATAATCCAGTGGCCTTCCATTTGCCTTTTGCTTTGCGGTGTGACACACGTACCACTGATCCAGTTCCATGAGTCACTTTCTGTTCCTGAGCCCCTTTGGCAGGCAAAGTCCTCATCGGCCCCAGGCCAGGATTGATGAAACTGCTGCCCTCCAGCAAGATGGATTCAAGTAGGATTTGGTCCACTTGGAGACCATCGCCCTATCCTGTGAACTTTGCCACCCACAGCCATTATTTCCTCAAGTTGATCAGGTTAGTTAACTGTTGCCTGATGATTGCCACTGAGTCACTGGCAGTAGGGTCTACTCTATTACCATAGCAGGATAACCTAGACAGACGTAAACCCTTAACTAGGAGAACATAATATCTGTCAGCATACAAAGTTTGCCTTCCCAGTACAAACAAGGAAGATCAAGGGTCAAGCTTTGTGGTGCTCTGCAGGAGACTCAGCTCCACATTCCAGCTTCCTCTTAAACTAAGGTATGTTCGCCACTGGCCAGTCTTGTTTGCTTCTCCTGTCCCTAAAATATCAGCAATATCTTTTAATTAGGAAGATAGCAGTGAAATGCTGTCCATCCAGACTTCCATGAATGTTTGTGTTGCGGGCTTGCATGATTGGCCAAACATTTCCATGGACCAGCCTTACATCTTCTGCCAGCTGGTTTAATCAAGAGAAGACTGCTCTGAGTCTTACAGAGGAGAAAGATGCTGCTGGTTTTCTTGCTACTCCAGAGCTTCCCCTTTGGGCAGGGACTTTTATTCAAAAGCCCAAAACATAAGTATGGAACCACCAATGGTGGGTGATAAGTTATCCTAATGTAATAATAATAATATCATGTCAGAAATTATTCTGGGTTGAAAGGATTTTTGCGGAAGAAACTCTGCTCAGGGAACACCCAAATGAGGCTCCTTTATGTTATGTTTGGTGATCTTTTCTAATTCCTTCATTGTTGCCCTTCCAAATCTCAGTCTTCTTCTGATGTCTTGGCTACACTGCCCATTTGGATTAATGATATTACCTATGTATATACAAAATCTTTCACTATCTAATTTCTTCATTGTCAAGAATATATAGTTCTTTGGTAGACATAATGTTATATTACAGGTTTAAAGTTAAAGGTTGTTCTTCTTCAAAAGCCAGATAACTCTAGGGGGTGGTACACATCTCCATTTACACAGCCAAAGAGTCAGTGTTGGCTGCATCTGCAGATGTTTCTGTGGTCATGTGGCAGGCATGACTTGACACCAGAGCACACAAAATGCTGTTTACCTGTTCACCAAAGTGGTACCTATGTATCTACTTGCAATTTCTTTCTTTCAAACTGCTAGGTTGGCAGGAGCTGAAATAGAGACGGGAGCTCAATCCATCATGCAGCACTCAGGTCTCAAACTGCTGACCTTCCAGTCATCAAGTCCAGCATCTTAACCACTAAGCTACTGCTGTCCTATACTGTAACTACAGATTTAGGGGGACCAAAAATATGGTAGAATGTTAAACACCTTAGACTGGAAGTGTGTAAAGTAGGTGGATAAGTCAATAGCCCATGGGGAACTGTAAAGGTAAAGGTCACTCTTGCTTGAAAGCCAGTCATATCTGACTCTAGGGTTCAGTGCTCATCTCTGTTTTATAAGCCGAAGAGACAGTACTATCTGCATCTGCAGATGTCTCCATGCTTGGCCACTAATCATGAAATACTTTCTGTTGATGGGCGATGAATTGGAGAATCATGAGAAAAGACTAATCCCAATGGGCTATCCTGAATAAGAGTACTGTACAGTACTTCAACAGACAGGATGGAATCACTCCATATTGCAATATTTCCATAAAGCTAATTCAAACCCCTACTGCATTCTATACATCTGTATGAACTCTGTTGATGAAGAATACTAACATACTGTATATGTGTTCATATTTTGCATTTTAACCTACTTTTCCTAGTCATTGAAAGGGCCACAAATGATTCTTCTTCTTCTTCTTTTGTGTCCTGATCAAAATCTGGACTGCCAAAATGAAGCCACTTTCTTCGCTTTATCATCGGCAAAACTTAAGTCCTCATTGGTGCAAGTCTCTGGCAGCAATCGGCAGACCAGGTGATGAGCTGGATTCTGAATCTCTCCACATTCACACAGCATATTGTTGTCTGCCAGCAGCCTCCACTTGAGCATGTTGGTCTTACATTTAGGGACTCTAACCCTCAACCTATTCTGGATCCTCCAAATGACATAGGGAAAGTTGAGTTTCTCAGCTACTGTATATCCTTTAATGTGTGAGTTTTGTGTTGTTAGCCACCCAGAGAAGGAAAATCTCCTAGATCAGTGGGGTATAAGTAGAATGAATGAATGAATGAACAGCCTCCTTTAATGTTATTCCTTCCTCCATCTTTTAATTTGTTTTTTCTCTTGAGTACCCTCAAGAAGGTTTGTTCTTGCCATAAAGTTATTTCTGGATCTGAGCCAAGGGATTTTTTGTTTTTGTTGTTCAGTTACCCAGTCGATTCCGACCCTTTGAGACCCTATATGGACCATTGCCCGCCAGGGACCTCTGTCTTCCACCATATAATAATTTCATGTCAGAAATTATTCTAGATTGAAAGGATTTTTGCAGAAGAAACTCTGCTCAAAGAATGCCCAAATGAGGCTTATGTCCCCAAGAGCTGGGACAGAGACAGGTGCTCAATCTGTCATGCAGTACCCAAGTCTCAAACTGCCAACTTGCTAGACTTCCAGGTAAACAAGGCAAGCTTCTTAACCACTGAGACTCCACAGCCCCTTGAGGTGCATATCTGTTCAGGGGATGTCGAGGGTCAGTCTCTTGCTTAGTTCTCTTATCATCCGCTGCTACTTCTCTCGTGATCTTAGGTTGAGCAATACCAACAAGAGGGTATATTTTCTCAACTGGCACAGGTTTGAGGCACCCTATCACTATACGCATGACTTCATTGACAGCGATGTCAACTTAGATTTGCCGCTTTATCTTGTGAACTGTCAGGAAATCTTCTCAGATCATTTCCCCCTCTCTTGATTATACAAATTGAATCTCTTCTCTGCTGGCTTTTCAGAGTTCACTGTAGTTTATTCACAAAAGTTCAAGTACAGTTTTTCATCTGTATGAGACAGAAGCCGATTGTTTTCAAAATAAAAGCTAATTTATTAGATGCTGCTATGGCTCAATAATTTAGTTATTATTTAATAGTTTCCTTCAGATTACACTGTTTCCTCAGTGTTTTCAGGACAGTGTACAAGGGCTTTTCTCACCCTTCTTATTCTCACACTCATCCTCTAAACTAGCTTTGCTTGAGAGAAAGAGATGCGGAGAAAGTCAATCATTGAATTTTGCAGGCTGACACCTCTATTTTCTTTGTCTGTCCTATCTTGTCAGTTTGCTTTCTTGTTAAATACATCACCATTATTTCAGAACTGGGATCTAAAATGGCTTAGAATACAGTAATAATACAAGTGAGAAAGATCTTGGAATTGTTGTAGATGACAAGCTGCATATGAGCCAACAGTGTGATGCAAATTGCAAAATAAATGGCCGATGCTATTTTAGACTCCATTAACAGAAATACAGTCTCCAAAACCTATCTGGACACCACACTTTAAGAAGGTTACCACAAACTGGAGCAAATTCAGCAAAGGGCAACAAGGATGACCAGGGGCCTAGAAACCAAATGCTATGAGGAAAGACTGAAGGAATTTCTTCCTCCATGTCTAGGCCAGACATGAAACTGTCAAAATGAATTTTTTGGAATAGTAGTCGTGTTAGTCTGTGGTTCAGGCCAAAATGAAGGCACTTTTTAGTAAGTTCATTCTGCAGTTCCTTTTGCCTGACCTAGTGTGAGAAAGATTAGCTGGCAACATAAGGTTGCCATTACCAGGGTATGCCCAATTGTGGTTCGAAACAACAACAACACCCCACAATCTTTGAGGAGGTTCTTTCTGTGTACCCCACTGAGAGAGGAGAAAAAGAGAAAAAGTGGACAGCATTTTCAAATACTTAAAAGGTAATCACAAAGTGGAGAGGCACATAGAGTAGTACAATCTGTTCTCAGTCATCCCAAAGTCAAAACACATAATAATGGGCTGAAATACAGAAATCAGTTGTAGACTAAATATCAGGAAAAACGTCTTAACTATTAGAGTAGTACAACAATGGAACCAATGACCTTGAGAGGTGGTGAGCACTTCATTGCTCGAGGCATTCAAGAGAAAATTGGACAATCATCTTTCAGATTTGATTTGAATTCCTAGATTGAGCAGGTGGTTGGACTCAATGGTCTCATAGCCCCTTTCCATCTCAATTATTCTATGAGTCTATGCTCTAAACAGTGGTGCCGAAACTAAGGCCTAGGGGCCAGGTGTGGCCCCCAATGCCAATTCATCCGGCCCATGAAGCCCTCATCGCTCCTGGAAGCAGAAGTAAAATGTGCCCATACGGGTGCATTTTACTTCCGCTTCCAGGAGTGACGAGGGCTTTGCGGGCCAGATGAATTGGTGTCGGGGGCCACACCTGTTCCCTGAACCACATGATTGGCCCACGACCCAAAAAATTTGGACACCCCTGCTCTAAAACCAACAGAAAATTAAAAGATGATAAATTCATGGATAACAAAATAGAATTTAAGTACTCAACTTATTAAAAAGTAATCACATTTAATACACTTTAAAATGTCTTGATTAAAACACTAGCATTTACTACTATACCACACTGGCTCTCAAATCAGAGAGCTTGGTTCTTGCAGGGGAGAGAGGGTCTAAAACCAATGATTTTTATTATAACTTTCCCCTGAGATATATTTACCAGATAAATTTGAATGGCAATCAATCCAAACTATTATTCTCTTATAGGACCATGGAAGCCTATCCCAAACACTATTACCAATACCTCTGCCGACATGGAATTCTCATCTGAAATTCTTCCCAAAAGTCAAGCTAAAGGAATCGATATCTGTGGTGTAGGTATTTATAGCTACATTATCCGTTCAGACTTGGGTTGCTACATGAGGTCAACCAATTTCCATAAAGGTGAGAACCTGGAAATATTCAGTCTGCACAATTCAGTCCAGGGAGGAGACCACTACCTGGCTCACGAGGATGATCTTTTTTACGTCATCAAAGGGGACTCTTATCGATGAGTGACCAACCTCAACAAGGATGAAAACGCAGTGGTCTACAACCTACACCCCAACTGTCGCAATGGCGACCATTACTATTCCTCCGAAGATTCTTTCTACATTGTTTTCAAGAAGAAGGGAATGTATCGTCGTGTCACAGACATGAGCAAAGATTCACATGCTATTGAATTTCAAATTCACCGAGATCTTAAAGATGGTCTGTATTACTGGGGAAATAAGGATTTTGTTTACACAATACAACCATAAGACAAATGGGGATTTCATTATCACCGAGCCACCAGCTTGCATACGAATGGAAATCCCCTCACACTTTCCCTTCATGCTAATGTTATGAACTTCATTCCAGGAGGATTGGCTGCTAATTACGGCAGTTCATTTGGTGTCTGGAAACCTCTCAAGTCAGTTAATAACCTTGCTCAAATAACCGTTTCTTGGGAGGAGGAAGTTGAGAGGAAGGTTGGGTAGGAGAAAGAAAAGATGAGTTCTGTTGAACACAACTGGCAATTTTCTTCCACTTCCCAGGTTGGTTCAGGGGCTCTGGCCCAGACAATTCTCCAGATACAATTTTCAATGTCAGCTGAATATGGTGGCACATCAGCGAACACAGAGAGGGAAACATGGAGTGAGGCTACTATAGTTAAAGAGAAAATAACTCTTTCCATGCCTCCCAAGAGTAAAGCTTATATCTGGCAATACCAGATGGGTTTGGGCAGTGAGGAACTCTTGTTTTCTAGTCACATGGCTTTTACTGACACCTCTGACCGACCTAATTTTAACCCCTTGCCACCTCCAGGTTACGCGAAAGAAGAGGAAGATGAGTGAAGTGGATTGATGGCCTCTAATATATAAAGGAAATAGTCAATAATAATGTGCCACTGAGTCAAATCCCAATCAAAGCAACCCTCCCAGGGCTTTCTAGGTATAAAATGGTTTGCTAGTCCTTCATTCTGAGATTATGCTGTGAGATTATTCTGCTGTTTCCCCAAAGCCACACAAGTAGCAAGGCAGGAATCACCATGAGTCACCTAAGTTCCAAAAGATCTTTGTCAACCTGCTTCCAGGAGGCACGGTGGGGATTTGAATTCCTAGCCCAGTGATGGATAACCTTGGCACTCCAGCTGTTCTGGAACTTCAATTCCCAGAAGCCCTGACCAGCAGGAGTGCTGACTTGAGCTTCTGGTAACTGAAGTCCAAGAATAGCTGGAGTGCCAAGGTATGCCACCAGGGTCCTAGCCTGTAGCCTTGTGCTCCAATTCACTGAATTGTACCCACTCTAGCAAAAATAAAGCTCATTAAAACAAGTGTGAATAGTTAATTGATCCTAGAAGACTCTTCCTTGACCTCGTCAATGCAGAACTATACAAGTGGTACCTTGCTTAAAGAGCATAATGCGTTCCACGGGGTTTGCTCTTTAAGCGAGTTTGCTCTTTAAGAAAAACACCATTGTAGGTGGCCAATTGTGACTTCTGACAGGGGGGTTGTGAACCCCAACTTAGTTGTTAAGCGAGTTTTTGGCTGGTTTTAGTTATTAAGCGAGGCGACCATTCAGAGAAAATTCTGCTCTTTAAGTGAGTTAGTCTCTAAGCAAGGCACTCTTTATGTGAGATTTTACTGTATTTATTTTCATACATTTATTTCTATGCATAGTGATCTTAATTATCAGACATCACAATCAAGTACACTCTAAGCTTGCATTTTCCAGAGATGTTGGTCTACAGCACTCTCCGTTTCACACTGAAATTATGGGTATAGTAACCTAATACATCAAGAGGGTATCAAACCAGGGACAGTTCATATACAGTTTTGAAGTGCTATGATTATTTGGCATAAGCAAAACCCATGGTTTGTACAAGGCAGTGAGGGTTGTGACAAACCAATCAAATAAAGAAATGAACCCCCAGGTTTTTGTTTTTATTTTAACATAGAAGGCATCTCACTTAAGAGTGGAAAACATTGCAAGCATTCTTGGATGTCTCGTGGACAATGGTTTAGATTCAGCCAGTCTTTCCAAATCCAGAAACACTGCACTGTAAATTTGCTGTTAATGTTGAATTATGCAATGCTCTGATACAAATGAAAGAGAGAGAGAAGGCAGGCAGGCAGGCAGGAAGGAAGGAAGGAAGGAAATAGAGAGAGAGAGAGAGAGAGAGAAAACGAATGAATGAATGAACGAACTAACAAACAAATGAATAAACAAACTTCCAGTGTGACATTTTCCTACAATAGTTAAGATAGGGTTACACCAGTGATGGCGAACCTTTTAGAGACCAAGTGCCCAAACAGCAACCCAAACCCCACTTATTTAAAGTGCCAACATGACACTAATTTAAGTACATCCATCATAACCTCAATTTTCTCCAAACACATTTTTCTTTAACAGAAATTGTATGGTCATGCCATGTCTATACTAGGGATTCCCAACCTTGGGCCTCCAGATGTTCTCATACATCAATTCCCAGAAGCCACAATCAGCAGGTGTGTTGACTCAGGTTACTGGTAACTGAAGCCCATGAACACTTGGAAGCCCAAGGTTGAGAAACCCTGTTCCAGACCAGAACTTGGTTTTCCAGAGTTTCAAAAGAGGGCTGGGTTGGTGTTAGAGAAAATGAAAAGGAACAACCCTCAGTGAGCAAGGGTTGACATCTTCATAGGGCAGTTTACAGACCCATCTAGAGGCAGCTCCAATCCAAATATTGGAGAAAGACCTCCCATTACATCCATGAGCTACTCATGGCTGACAAAAAGAAGTGGCTTTCTTCTTGGTTCCCAAATCTTTCTCTCTAAACCGCTACACTGAAAAGCAGGGGTTTTCAACCTTTTCACACTGTGCGCTGGACCATGTCCTCTCAGACAGCTGAGTGGACTGGACTGGTGGTTCCCCCACCATAAACACTGTTGTAAAATGCACCCATCACTGTCATAAATGCATTTATGGCAGCTGCAGATGTGTTCTACTGCAGAGCTTATGCCTTTGTGCATTTATGACAGCTGCAGGCGCATTTATGTCTGTTGTAAATGTGTCTGCATCCGCTTCCACTTCCAGTGGTGGCTGCTGTGATGGTAGCTGTGACAAAGGCTACATGAAATGGTGCCACGGGCTATGTCCAACCCACAGGCTGCAAAACCCTGCTGTAAAGGTTGATCTAGCACAAAACTCCCTGCCCTTCTTTATTTGAATGTTAGAAGAAAGCTTGTTAGATGACCTGCCACCTCTGCAGATTTTCATCTAATTACACCCTCAAATTGAGAAGTTAACAGCAATTCACTTCTTGTAAAAATCAAAAAGCCAAAGCATGTAGAGTAAGACCTGCTGAATCCTTTTGAAATTTAGCAGCTGCGATTTATTCATAAGGGATTACTAGAGCTGAAAGGGTTAGATTCCGATAAACTAATCAGAAGATATTGTGAATTTTAACTTCAAATAATAACGAGCAGGAGGTATGAAAATCCAGATTTCCAAATTGAGGCCTGGCTTGGTTTCTGAGGCAAATCAGGCAGCTTTCAAATCAGTCCAACTTATTTTGCGTTGTTTTTTTAATAAAGATTTCCAACACCACTTGTTGTTTGTTTGTTTATTGTTCAGTCGCACAGTCGATTCCAACCCTTTGTGACCCCATGGACCACTGTCCACCAGGCACTTCTGACCTCCACCATTGTCCTCAACTCGCTCAGCTCTGTGCCCATTGTCTCTACAATACCATCTAGCCATCTCATTTTGGGCTGCCCCCTTCTTCTTTTGCCCTCCACCCTTCCCAGCATCAAGGCTTTCTCAAGCGAATCCTCTCTTCTCATTTGATGTCCAAAGTACTTTAGCTTCACCTTCACTATTTGACCTTCTAAGGAGCAGTCAGGTTTGATTTCTTCTAAGATTGACCTATTTGTTCTCCTTGCAGTCCAGGGGACTCCAGGAAACTGATTATTAAGAAATCCAATGTCTGAACAATGTCTCTGTCTGCGCCTACAGACAGAGCTCCTACCCTTCCAGAAAGGTTTAAAAACATGGCTGGCTGAGCAAGTGTGGGGACATAGGGTCGTGGGGTCTCATATAGGGTGGCTGATCTAGTGACAGCCACCCTTCGGTTCATCTGGTGTGATTTTTTTTATGCTTTTATGAATTTTTTAAAGTGTTAACATCAAGTCTAGGATATTGATATTTTAGTCTGTAAGCCGCTCAGAGTCGGGCTTGCCCGATTGGAGCGGGGTAGTAAGTACAAATAATAAATAAATAAATAAATAAATAAATAAATAAATAATAGAGGAAAAATAACTATTCATATTTTCTCTCTCTTCACTCAGGAGTGGGAGAAAAGGCACTTATTTTTTAATAGCCCCATAGCATCCTGCATTTCCTGATACCTTAGAGCATATACAATAGGGTTTAGGGCAGGGGTGATTACTGTGTAGAAGACAGACACTATGTTGTCTGCACTGGAACTAGAAAAGGGTACAAGATATGTAAAAAGGCAGGGAACGAAAATAAAGCTGACGACTGTTAAATGAGAGCCGCAGGTAGACAAAGCCTTTCGTCTACTTTCTCTAATGTGATCTCGAAGTGTGGCCAGGATGACACCATATGAAACTAGCAAGATGACAAAGCAAACGAGTGAAAGTAGACCACTGCTGGCCACTACAAAGACCTCAGTGAAATAGGTATCAGAGCAAGTCAACTTGACTACCTGTTGGACATCACAGAAGAAGTTGTCCAACTTGTTTGGCCCACAAAATGGCAGTCGGAGGATCAGGATCAACTGGGTGGCTGAGTGGATGAAGCCCCCAGCCCAACAGGAAGCAAGAAGCTTAATGCAATGGGAGCGGTTCATTGTGGTGGTGTACATCAGAGGACGGCAGATAGCCACATAGCGATCGTAGGCCATGAGGAGAAGTAGAAGCATCTCTGAACCTCCAAAAAAATGGAGGAAGAAGAGTTGGGCCATGCATCCTCCAAAGGAGATGGTATTGCCCCAGGTCACTGTGTCTGCTAACATCATGGGGGCAGCCACATTACCCAAGGCTATATCAATAATGGATAGATTGGCAAGCAAAAAGTACATGGGGCACTGGAAGAAGCGAGAGTCTGGATGGACAGTCATGACAATGAAGAGGTTGCCCAGCATGGTAATAGTATAGCAGGCTAGGACAAAGACAAAGAGGAAGATCCGGATAGGCCAGGAGTGGGGAAGTCCCAGGAGGCTGAATTCTGTAATGCCAGAGGCATTCATGAAGGTGGCTGGACCTTAAGGACAAAGAAGACAAAGTGTTAAGATGAAGAACTTTGACAAGACTAATCAACAATTCAGTGACACCATGAAACATTAGTCTCTTGGGAGGTCTTTGCATGAATCAAGGTAGCATCACAACCTGACATTCATCTACATTAATTCATTTTACCCCAGTATAGAAACAGTGGGAGTGCTAATAATCATTTTGTGTCAGAAATTATTCTGGGTTGAAAGGATTTTTGTGGAAGACACTCAGCTTAGGGAACACCCAGATGAGGCTCCTTTCATGTCCCCAAGAGCTGGAGCAGAGATGGGCATTCAACCTGTCATGCAGTATCGGGGCCTCAAACTGCCAACTTGCCGGGCTTCCAGCTAACAAGACAAGCTTCTTAGCCACTGAGCCACCACAGTCACTAGTGCAGGGATTTCTAACCTTTTCAAACTGTGGGCTGGGTCACACTCTCTCAGTCAGCTTCAAGGGCCAGACAGACATTTTGTCCTGCCTGCACAATGGTTGTGGCCATTTTGTCACAACAGCTTCAAAGGGGTGGCCATTTTATTTCTTAAATGTCCTTGGAGGGGTGGGGGCACATGAAATGTTGTGGGCCAGATCCAGCCCATAAGCCTTAGGTTGGGAACCCCTGCCCTCGTGGAAGTGTTAAAATCAATTCTCTTTGCTTAAACTCTGGGCACTGATTCCAGTACAGTACATGCACTCAACTATGCAATGCAGTCTCAAAATTGCACAACATAGTACCTGTATTTGTAGAGTATGACCTTCCACTAAGTAAGCCAGGGAGATTCATTACTTTCTGTTGAACCATGAATAAAGTGATACATTTTCAAAAGTGCATGGAAATATATTTTTCACTCCTTCATGTCTCTGGGGAGCATAGAAAAGTCAAATCAAAACACAAAAAAATGGCCTTTTCATCTCATGCCACTATATGGAGGACCTAGACTACAGCTAAGGTAGTATTTTCCCAAAGTGAGGCATTCCAGGTGTATTGGATAAGAAAACACATCTGCCACAGCCTGCATCTCCATTTGCAATGTAGGTTAGGGCCAAGTTAAATCACTTAAATGTATGACAACCTGTTTATGTTTAAGAATGTAAGGAGTGGGTTGCTGGATTGCTCAACCTAAAAACTATTTTTCCCCCTGAAAGAATCCCATTAAATTGCTCCAATCTACTACTTTTTCTCCATTTGTTTGGTACTGGTGGAAAAGAGAATTACTCCAGTTATTTTAAAAGACTCCAACATATGCGCATGTACCTGGGAGTAAATGCTATCTGAATGTAATGGTTCTTACTTCTAAGCAAATGTTAATATGGTTACTCAGTGAGCCATGAGGGTTTCTAGCCCACACTGAGTTTAACCCTGAAATTAACCAAATACTACACAGAGGACTGTGATGGCTCAAGTAGTTAAGACACTGACTGAGAGGTGGAAGGTCAGCAGTTCAAAACCCAAGTACTGCATGACAGAATGAGCTCCTGTCTCTGTCCCAGCTCCTGCCAACCTAGCAGTTTGAAAGCAAGAAATTGCAAGTAGATAAATAAGGACCACTTCGGTGGGAAGGTGAACAGCATTCTGTGCACTTCAGTGTCTAGGCATGCCTGCCACATGCCCACAGAAATAGTGGTGGCTCTTTGGCTATAAACAGATATGAGCACTGAACCCTAGAGTCAGATACAACTAGCTTTTGAGCAACAGTGACATTTACCTTTACACAGATGACTCACTATGCTGAACAT
Source organism: Furcifer pardalis (assembly GCA_030440675.1). Classification (NCBI taxonomy): domain Eukaryota; kingdom Metazoa; phylum Chordata; class Lepidosauria; order Squamata; family Chamaeleonidae; genus Furcifer; species Furcifer pardalis. The sequence goes on from CP126897.1 coordinate 7,659,202, forward strand.
GTCAAAAAATTTAAAAGGTATTGCCTCCCTCCTACATTTTTTTGCATTTTTAATCAAAGAATTAAAAGAGTACTAGTACAAACTGGATTATTCTTGCTGAAATGCTAAAAAATTGGAATAATACTGTAATAATTTCATGTCAGAAATTATTCTAGGTTGAAAGGATTTTTTCTGGAGAATCTCCACTCAGGGGAGGCTCAAACGAGGCTCCTTTCATGCCTCCAAGATCTTTCTCCACTGAAGTGGTCCCTATTTATCTACTTGCAATTTCCTGCTTTTGAACTGCTAGATTGGCAGGAGCTGGGGCAGAGATGGGCACTCAATCCATCATGCAGTACCCAGGTCTTGAACTGCTGGCCTTCCAGCTAACGAGGTGAGGTTCTTAACCACTGAGCCACCAATGAACAACATAGTAAAGGTAAAGGTCACCCTTGTTCGAAAGCCAGTCATATCCAACTCCAGGGTTCAGTGCTCATCTCTGTTTCATAGCTGAAGAGCCAGTGCTGTTTGCGTTTGCAGATGTTTCAGTGGTCCTGTAGCAGGCATGACTAGACACCGGAGCACACGGAATGCTGTTTACCTTCCCACTGAAGTGGTCCCTATTTATCTGCTTGAAATTTCTTGCTTTTGAACTGCTAGGTTGGCAGGAGCTGGGACAGAGACGGGAGCTCATTCCGTCCTACAGTACCCGAGTATCAAACTGCTGACCTGCTGCCTCCCAGTCAGCATCTTAGTCACTTGAGCTACTGCAGTCCCAACATAGCAAAGCTTTAAAAAAGAGTTTGAACCTCACTGTATAAAATTCTAAATAATTATTTAATTCTAAGAGATTACTCTAAAAACAAAAGGAAAAAATCCCATAAAATACAAGAGATTCAAAGGATATTAGAATAAACTTAGTATGAGTTGCTGTTTAAAGAGAAATCTATCTTGTGAGAAGACTTTTCTTCCTTTTAAGGAACTTACCTTATACACATACACACACACACACAAATAATTATCATATTTAAATTATGACCACAAATCTAGCCCAAAGGGTGCCACAAACTCAATGAAGACTACCAAGAAGCTTGGAGAAATGGCAGTTTCCCAAGTAAAAATTTACAGGAGGAAAATGGGGGAGGTGGATCTATTATTTTTAAAATATTTTGAAATCTCTACCTGTTGAGCTGTGCCAGGTTCAGTCTTTACCTATATTCAAAAAACAATTGAAATCCTTTCTCTTTAAAGAGCAACAGGATTATTTAATTTATAACTTGCCATCTGCAATATGTGTTGTTTTGGGGGCATTATTATTGTTTTGCCCATAATTTGTTTGTTTGGTTTATTGTTTAAATTTAATATTACATTGTTATTTTTTCTTAATTTGTTGTACGCCACTCAGAGTGGGAGAATATCCCAGATGTGTGGGATATAAATAAATATTAAATTGTAATTTTTTTAAAAAAAATATTTCTGAAAAGCACAAGGTCAGCTGTTGTACTTTTGGTAGAAAAATCACAAAAACACCATTGTGTTAATGTTGCCTACATGCACACATGTCTGAATCTGTAAATATATATATAACACACATTCATAAATACAAAAGAGTTAACTGAAAATAATACTTACCCTATTTAACAGCTGAGTAAAGTAGTCCCATCTGCTTTTAACTTGACAAAAGGAGCATTAGATGCTTCCAATACTCTAACGTAGTTCAAAGTGTGTTTCATTCTTTAATGGTAAACCCATAGAGATATGCTGAGATGGACAGGATACTGGAAGGGATGTGGAAAACTGCTCAGGGAATGTGTGTTTTCTGTGTTTTCTGCATTCTGCATACTTTCCACCTCAAAGAATCTGGAACAGATCAAAAGCCCAGGAAGTTCAGAATTATGTTTCCCAGCAGTTGATAACCTGGACACCCACAAAAGCTTTCTGAATAGAACAGCCTCTCTTTCTCTGTTCACCCTGCCAACTTTTCCAAAACCCTATTCTCAGATATGTCTGAGGTTAAGAGTTAGATACTGTATTAGCAATCCTTGTAATATCAGTAGCTTTGACTGTCTCTTATCTAGGAATGTAGATTGGTCTTCAGAGGAACAAGCATTTCAGTTGGAACATTACCTTTCTATGCTTCCAGAAATAGAAAACCCAGCAGTCTCTATAACAAGGGAGAAGTACCTTGTTGTTGAGCAAATTCTACCTGGTATATTTTAGTGGCCCAAAATTACGCTCTTGGGAGAGACACAACCCAAGTCCCTAATCAAATACCTTTGCCAAAAGAGTTAATTGCGGGATCATAGGAATAGAATTAAGAATTATTTCCATGTCCTACTTTACAAGGAAAACATGTATACAAATATAGATATAGAACATGATACAAGTTTGGTGCATACTCTGGGGTCTGATGAGACACAAGAGCACCTTTAATTGGAATCCAAGAAGTACAGAAAGTTATAATGGTATGAATACTTTTCATAGAGTTTCCAGGCGATGCAGCCGTGTGATGAGCTTGTATTACTATTGCTGCAATAATCAAATTAGGCAATCTAGCTGGATTCTGACTTCCGGCCTTTAAAATAGTTTAAATCAGTGTTACCCAACCTTTGGCTTTTGGACTTCAGTTCCAAAAGCCTACGCCAATTTCCCCAAAGCACTGATCAGCCAATTCACTGACTTAGGCTTCTGGGAATTGATGTCCAAAAGCCAAAGGTTGGAGAACACTGGTTTAAATGACCATTCCCAACCAAGGGTTTGGAAAACACCACTGGCTATATTTATACCAAAAACTAGATATGCTGATCACTAGAGATTTGGAACAGACCATTGTCATTTTCTCCAATTGTCGTCTTAACTGACAGGTGAAATTTAGAGATCCTTGCATTTTTGACAGTGCAGCAGATCAGTTTGTGAAACTGATTCAAGTTCCTTGAGATGGAGAAATACCTTGCTCCTTCCCCAATTAAGAACAATGGAAACATCAATAGAGATTCTTAATTTCCAGCATGTTGCCTCAAAAAGTTATGCCAACGCAACAAGATTTTCTATAGGACCCTGAAGTTTATCACCAGTACAAGGTGATAAAGTAAATTTTGCCCTGAATCTCCCATGAAACAAACCAACTTGGCATCCTTGCCTACATTTCAGATCAGGGTTCTAATACAGATCTCTAAAACTAAAGCACACCTGAATAAAGATTGGTCAAATGCAGCCAACGTACAGGTATATTCTTGTTTTACAGGTAATAATAATAATTTCATGTCAGAAATTATTTTGGATTGAAAGAATTTTTGCTGGAGAAACTCTGCTCAGGGGATGCTTGAATGAGGCTCCTTTCATGTCCTCAAGATCTTTTCCCACCAAAGTGGCCCCTATTTATCTACTTGTAATTTCTTGCTTTTGAACTGCTAGGTTGGCAGGAGCAGGGACAGAGATGGGCACTCACTCCATCATGCAGTACCTGAGTCTCAAACTGTCAACTTGCTGGCCTTCCAGCTAACAAGGTGAGCTTCTTAACCACTGAGCCACCACAGCCCCTGCTTTACAGGTGAGAAAGGAAGACCTAACCTGAGAGATAAAACAATAGTCACAAGACTTGATTCCACTCCTTTGTTTGCTGTTGTTTAAGTATAGGGAATCAAAGATCCTAAAAAATCTGTCAAAAATCCATTAGAAGTCTACCTGTTACTCCTAATCGACTCCTTACCCTCTAGTGCTGTAAGAACTACAGTACTGTACTGTATTTCCAATTTGTGAGGGAGGCTGGCTCCTGTTTGATAAGTTTCAGTCTCACAGGGAACTATCCATGGTCCTGATATTTCACAAAAGAGTCTAACAAATGTTCTGTGCTTTTCCTTCTAAAATCTGGACATCCAATAACGATTCTTTGCGAGGGAAGAGCCACTTTTCCCACTAATGATGTTAAGTGATTGTCTTGTTCTGAATTAGATTTTCATTGTTTTGAAATGGATAAAGAGTTCTATTTTTTTTTGTATAGGTAAATTTTAAGAAACAAAAAACTGAAGCTTTATCTTTTTAGAAGACTCAAATAAATTGTGAATTGTTATTATTACACCATTTACCAAATTTGAAGAAAGCCCAGGACCACACCAGAGGAGACTAGCAAGAGGGTGAAGCAAACCAGAAAAGCAGACCACAGTTGGTCACCAGGAAAAGTTTACTGGTGTAAAGGTCGCCCTTGCTTGAAAGCCAGTCATATCCTACTCTAGGGTTCAGTGCTCATCTCTGTTTATAGCCAAAAAGCCAGAGATGTCTGCATCTGCAGATGTTTGTGTGGACATGTGGCAGGCATGGAACACTGTTTACCTACCCATTGAAGTGGTCCCTATTTATCTACTTGCTTTCAAATTTTTAGGTTGGCAGGAGCTGGGTGACGGAGATGAGAGTTCATTCCATCATACAGTACCCGGGAATCAAACTCCGACCTTCCAGTCAGTGAGTTCTGCATCTTAACCCCTTGAGCCACCACAGTCCCATTACTGGTGTAGATACCTTATTAATAGGTAAAGCCAACTTGTCTAGCTTTGGACATATTGCATAAACATCACGATAAGGCAGAAATTGTGTTTGGCTGTTTGTTTGACACACCATTGTTATTAAGTATCTGAAAATCTTACACATAACTGGACACATTGAGTAGAATTTTTTTAAAAAAATCCTTAATATAATAGGATGGTGGTGCCAAACCTTGGCACTCCAGGTGTTCTGGAACTACATTTCCCAAAAGCCCTGATCAGCAGGAGTGCTGACTTGGGCTTCTGGTAATTAAAGTCCAAGAACACCTGGAGTGCCAAGGTTAGCCATCACTGTAACAGGAGAATATTATGCTATGTCTTGAGCCAACCCCAGGTACTATAGGCAAGAACTATGCATAGGGATGTTGGTAAACCCAGACAGTGCTGAAAACACTGCTTTGGAAAGAGGTAAAGGTTCCCCTTGCTCAAAAGCCAGTCATATTTGACTCTAGGGTTCAGTGCTCATCTATGTTCCAAAGCCAAAGAGCCAGCACTGTCTGCTTCTGCAGACATTTCCATGGTCATGTGGCAGGCATGACTAGACACCAGAGCACATGGAACACTGTTACCTTCCCACTGTAGTGGTCTCTATTTATCTACTTTCAACTTCTTGCTTTTGAACTGCTAGGTTGGCAGGAGCTGGGACAAAGACAGGCGCTCATTCTGTCCTGCAGTACTCGGGAATCAAACTGCTGACCTTCTGCCTCCCAGTCAGCTTCTTAGCATACAGGCTTGTTTTTACTCAGAAGAATTATTTGTTCAAGTAATTGATCATCAATTGATTGAACAGAAGAGGATACCAAAAATAATAAGGGAGAGGCTTTTTCTCTCTTAGTTTTGTGTATTTTACACAGAGGTCAGTCATTGCCCAGAAGGAAGACACCAACAAATCATTTTTAAAAGGAAATGCATCATTTTAGAAGAAAGCAAATAATAAAGAGATGCAAATTCACAACTCCTAACAAGAAATACATGTTATGTTACAAGAGCATGAAACTATTGATTTGTAGAGCTGGAAGAGACTATGACATTTATCTATCCCAGATCATGAAATATCATAAAATGGGTAGTTTGTTTCTGTTTTCTTTTTCATCTCTTCTTTTCTTTTTTCCTGGACACTTCAACTTCTAGCTCTGTGAGAATTGCAGATTTAAAAAATTGAATGAATTTTTTTACAATACTGTACTGTAGGGATGTCAAAAATTTTACTACCCCACCATGATGTCATCACAGTGTGGGCGGAGCTAACATCATGATGTCATGATGTTGTGGGTGGGGCCAAAGAAAAAATAATAAATAATAACATAAAATAAAAATAAGCACACACACACACACACACACCTACCTCAGCCAACCCACCCACCCACCCAAAACACAAATCTGTAAATAAATAAATAAATAAAAATTACATTAAAATACACCCACCCACCCAAACCGGCCGCCAGGCCTTTTTAGGAACTGTGGTAGTAAGTCAATATACGTAAAGGTATTAAATACAAATTAAAATACACACAGACACACCACATCCAAAAGTGAGTCACTTACCCTGGGAAGCAGGCTATAGAGAGCTTCAGGCTAGCAGCTTCTCTTCCTCCCCACTTGGGAGGACAGCAAGTAGGCCGTGCATACGCGCCAAGCACTGTAGGCGCGCATGCACACCAAGTGCTTGGCGCACATGCACAGTGGGGGAACCGGTGAAAAGGTAAGCCCCAAAGGTGGTTCCCCCCAAAAGCTGCTACCGGTTCTCTGGGACACTGGAAAAAGTTACTACCGGTTCTGGAGAACTGGTGAGAACCTGTTACATCCCATCGTTGGATGGTACACATGTTCTTCAGACAAAACAACAAGAAAAAGTAATAAAATAGGTAGAGCACTGATTCTGCAATATTATTTCCCCTTGTTCCTTTTTGTCTAGCCAGATTTTAAATGACACACAGACTAGGCTACTGCATAAATGAAAACAAATCAGTGGAACATGCATAAAAATATTTTTATTGTATTTAAACTGTTTCATAGAAAATACAAAAACACCCAAGTGAGCTCACCCTTGCTAGTTTAAAAGCAACAATCTGATAGACCACTTTATTTAATTTATGACATAACATTTACCACAGCCAAGTGTTCTACTTTTCTGTTTTAGAATCATTATTTGCATCTTAATCTCACATTCTAGTTTAAGTGGGAAGTTCAGTATTCCCTTTAGGATCTATTTGGTCTTTTGGAAAGGGATTCAACCATAATACAAGAAAAGACGAATTCTGGTCTTGTCCTCCTGTAGTTCTGCTCACCTGAAAAGTGGTGGGTCTGAAGAAATCTTCCATATTCTTGCTCATGTGGAGAACTTTCATGCATAGGACATAAGCAAAGTCACAGTGGAAAACAGGGGAGAAAGAATATCCCTTTCCTAGTGTGTTGATTTAACCATGATCTATAGCAGGGGGCCAGGTCACACACTCTCAGTCAGCTTCAAAGGCTGTATGGCCATTTTGCCCTGCCTGCATGATGGGTGTGGCCATTTTGTCCCAACAGCTTCAAAGGGGGTGGGCATTTTGTTTCTCAAATGCCCTTGGAAGGGTGGGAGGACACACGAAATGGTGCCATGGGCTGGATTTGGCCCACAGGCTTTAGGTTGGGAACCCCTAATCTATAGCATAAACTGACATTTTTCACCAATTGAGGAAGCACCTCTTCTAAGTACAGTATTCGCTAAACAATCAAAATGCTTATCCTTCACACACAAAAGTCATTATACAGCTCACTGTTTCATTGACAAAAAAAGTGACATGTCCAGGATACATCCCATTATTGGGGATTTCTTATGCATTTGATGGAACACACAGAAGGTTCAAACTTAAGCTTGTCAGGGCACAAAAATCAAGCAATTAATTTTAGATAATTTATGACAAAGTATTTGCTTCAATGGGAATTGCTAAATAAGACAAACAAAATTATCTTTGTTTTGTATCTTGGTTTGCAGTTTAGAAATCTGAACATCTTTGTGAAGCTCCTTAACAATTATTAAGCCTCCTCACTGATTTATTTCTCACTTTGTCCCTATTTTGTTTTTTAAAAACGAAGCAGAAATTAATAGTTCTCTTTCTTGGCTCAGTATACAGTCAAACCTTGCATAAAGGCTGTCTCGCTTAAAGTGTAACTCACTTAAGAGTAGAATTTTCTCTGAATGTTCACTTCACTTAACAAATAAAACCAACCAAAAACTCGCTTAACAAATAAATTGGGATTCGCAATCTTCCCCACAATTGATCACTTACAACGGTATTTCGCTTAAAGAGCAAACTCACTTAAGGAGCAATCCTGTGGAATGCATTATGCTCTTTAAGTGAGGTACAACTGTACATTTCATTTCTTCACAATGACATTTTAGTTAGATTTTGTTGAATTTCTCCCCACATGCCATCTTTTTACCCAGAATTACCCTATGACCGGGACTACGGTGGCTTAGTGGTTAAGACACAGTATTTGATGGCTGGAAAGCTAGTGGGTCAGTAGTTTGAGACCCGAGTGTCTCTGTTCCAGCTCCTGCCAACCTAGCAGTTTGAAAGCAAGAGATTACAAGTAGATAAATAGGTTCTGTACATACTCAAGTATAAGTCTAGTTTTTTAGCCCCCAAAATGAGGTCCAAAAAATGGACTCGACTTATACTCGGGTCAATGACTCCAAGGGTCCCAAAACTAATGTGGTTCAAATTCAAACATAAAGGGGAAAAAACACTAGCACTACTGTAAAAACTCAAAAACATACCCACAATTGTCTAGATTAATTAATTTTACCATATTTTCATTTATTTTAATTATTAAAACTCACTAGCAGCTGCTATATTTCCACCCCCGATTTATACTCGGGTCAATCTATTTTCTTAGTTTTAGAGGTCTAAATTAGGTACCTCGACTTATATTCAGGATGACTTATAGTTGAGTATATACGGTACCACTTTGGTGGAAAGGTAGCAACATTCTGAGCACTCCGGTGTCTAAGCATGCCTGCCACATGGCCATGGAAACGTCTGTAAGCAGAGATGAGCACTGAACCCTAGAGTTGGATAAGACTGGCTTTTGAGCAAGGGTGACCTTTATCTTTACTATCCTATGACCTGTGTCATTGGAATCACCAAACCTCTCCTCACCACCCTGTCCAGTGCCTCCTTCACCTGGTTGTTCCTCAGACAATAGATCAAGGGGTTGACAAAGGGGGTGACCGCAGCGTAAAAAACTGTCATTGCTTTGGCGATTTCTGGTTTCTTTTCTCCACCTGGAATTAAGTACATCCCTCCAACTGAACTATAGAAAAGTGTCACCACCAACAAATGCATAGTTACAGTGGAGAAGGCCTTCTTACAACCATCTTTGTTAGAAGACTTTGTCAGGGTCCAGATTACAAGGCTATATGACAAGGCAACAAACAGGACATTCCCTATAAAGGTAACGTGCATAACAATTTGGCAGATAAGGGGAACATGTCCAAGTGGAGGACAAGCCAAAGACAGGATTGGTACAGGATCACACATAAAATGGTCAATCACGTTAGAGCCACAGAAAGACAACCTGGAGATGCAAGTCACTGGAAGAATATATCCCAAGAAGCCAACGACCCAACAGCTGGCTACCAAGAAATAGCAGAAATTGCAGGACATGAGTTGCGGGTAGCGGAGTGGGTGGCATATGGCTAAATACCGATCCAAAGCCATCACTGAGAGGAAGAAAAATTCAGTAGTGCCGAGAGAGAAGATAATGTAAAACTGGAGCAAGCAGGCATGGAAGGCGATGGTCCTTTGATGGGAAGCCAAATCAAACAGAATACGAGGGACTGTGGCAGACATATAACATATCTCTACCCAGGAGAAGTTGCTCAGTAAAATATACATGGGAAGCTGGGCTAAACAAGTATCTAACCGTACCAGCATGATGACAGTAAGGTTTTCCACAAAAGCAAACACATAAAGAGCAGTGAAAAAGATGAAAAGCAGGAATCGCCTTGGTTGATCTTCTCCAAATCCCAGCAAAATGAATTCCTGAACAGAGGTCTCGTTGACCAAATCCATCTGGAACCATAAGATCCATTCACTACGACATACGTCAAGGAAATAAAATATAACTTTTATTTTCTTTTAGCCTTACTTGACTAGTAACTTAAACATCCAGGCCATTTACAGGACCAAAACAAAATGCTTTCCTTCCATTTCATGTACTGTTTCTTCATGATACCTGGTTCTTCAGAAGCACCTGTTTTTCAGATTGAGTTTACATTACTTATGAAATACACTTTAAGCACACCATACTGAAGCCATAAAATTCTGAACGGATATGCGATAGAAGATGGACTCTGTGGTTTAGACATTGGGAGTTTGATCCCTCACTGTGTCTCTTGGGAGAAAAGTCATCTTGTGTTGTTCAGTCGCATAGTCGAGTCCAACCCTTTGTGACTCCATGGACCATCACACACCAGGCAACCCTATCCCCCACCATCCTCCTCAACCCAATCAGCTCTGTGCCCATTGCATCAACAGTGCCATCTAGCCATCTCATTCTCTTCCACCCCTTTTTCTTTTGCCCTCAACCTTTCACAACATCAAGGCTTTCTCAAGTGAATCCTCTCTTCTAACTTGATGTCCAAAGTATTTTAGCTTCATCTTCAATATTTGACCTTCCAGGGACCATTCAGGGTTGATGTCTTTTAAGATTGACCTATTTGCTTTCTTTGCTGTCCAGGGTATTCATGAAATTATCCTTCAACACCACATTTCAAAGGCGTCTAGTCTTCTGTGCTCAGCCTCCCTAATGGTCCAGCTCTCACAACCATACATTGTCACTGGGAATATCATTGCTTTGATTATATGAATTTTTGTTTGCAATGTGATGTCTCTACTTTTCACTATGTTCCCCAGGTTTCTCATCGCTTGCCTCCCCAGAATTAGTCACCTTTTTATTTCATGGCTGCAATCTCTATCTGCAGTGATCTTGGATCCTAAGAATGTAAAGTCTGTCATTGCTTCTACTTCTTACCCATCTATTTTCCAGGGACTGATAGGGCCTGTTGCCATTATCTTGGTTTCCAGACTGTGTAGCCTTCAGCAAAACATACAGTATGAGGATGCCCTCAGAAGAAGGGAAGGGTAAACCATTGACTTGACAGCGCACAATTATATTATTTAAGAATGTGTTTCCAAACACATGGAAAAGCCAGCCTTCTACCCACCCAGTACTTAAAATCTGGAGAAAAAATACCAAGCAAAATCACGTTGACCCTTTTCCATATTGCTCTTTTAAGGACTACCAGCAGTGAAAACATTTCTCAAGAGATGTGGTGACACTATGTATTACTATGGCCAGTTACTGTAACCATGCCTTGAAAGGCCATCATATCAGTTTTAGAAATATTTTTATGTTAGAAGCAATTTTCTCATGAGCTTCTTGCTCCTACTCAGATAGTTGTTCAGGAAAAAACTCACACCCAGAATCATGTTTTGGTTACAATAACATCTTGTAAAAGGTAACAAGCAGCAGTACATTCACTAGTTCTGCAAAAAGAGCTACAAGGAAGGGTGTTTCAACACCAGCAGCTAACGTATAACTATTTCTGCTGCTTCTGTTCAAACTGAAAGAATGAGTCTCATTGAATCTCTATTCTTTCCTTCTATTGGAAGACATTTCAGCTTCCAAAAGAAAAGAACGAGTTTGAGAAGAATATCATTTTCCAATTGTCCCAGAGCATCCATTCAATGGACTGTATGACTTACAAAATAGAGTTATAGGGACTAGACAAAAAGCAGGACACTGTCTGTCTGTCTGTCTGTCTGTCTATGAATGAAGCTTGGAAACATCTCATGAGCCCTTCTTCTGACTTCAAACTTCAAGAAGGCTGCAGGTGACTTGAAATGGCACCAGGCTCAAACACTGCGTCGCCCCCAAAAACCTGGGAGTTACCCTGGACTGAATTCTCACTTCCAAGACCCACTGCCTTAATACCAAACAGAGGGGTTTTGCCAGGAACAATATTCTGAAGACAGTAACAAGCACAAGTTGTGGTGCCCAACCACACACATTAAGAACTTCTGCACTAGTTTTATGTTACTGTGCAGGAGAGTGTGCTAGTCCAGTATGGTACACATCAAAGCATACAGAGCAGGTGGATGTGACCCTAAATGAAACAGCGAGATTGGTCACAGGATGCCTAAAACCAACCCTGATACAAAAAGTGCATTACTTAGCTGGCATTCCTCCATCAAAATTCCATCAAAAAAGTGCTGCTTAGAAAGAATGGGCCAAAGCAAGTTCCTTGGAAACACACCTGCAATTTAATCATCAACCACCAAAGCAGAGACTGGAATCAAGGCACAGTTTACTCACAACTTCTGCTCCTCCGAACAACCAGCCCCCATAGACTGCCTGAGAACTATGGAAGGCAAGCAAGGAGCTACCAGATAACTGGGCAGAACCACAGGACTCTCTACTGCCTGGCCAAAAAAACAACAACCATGGCCTGTATGGAAAGCTTTACATAGACTGTGTGCCAGGGTAGGAAGATCAAGAGCTAATTTGAGAAAGTAAGCTTTTCCTGTAGATGACAGCCTGTGTGAATGTGGAGAAGTACAAACTATCTCCCATATGATACAATGCACACAATGCCCCCCAACATGCATTGAGACGGACCTTATGTTGGCAAGAGGAAATGCTGTTGATGTGGTCCAATATTGGGCAGATCCCATCTAGCCCTTTTAAATACTCTTTTGTTTTTGGATATGTTAATTTTATATGCTGGTGGTGCATCTAACATGAATAAAGAAAGAAAGAAAAGCTTCAAACTCTCTTTCTTCTTTTTCTAATTCCTTCTACTCCCCTAGCCTAATTTTGAAACGATCTATCAAGGTTTTACTTTTTAAAAATGTCTTGATATCCCTTTCCCACCAAGGAAGATACGGACCATCCCCCAATCACCTCTTTGTACCTCCAAGACACATTTTATTTGTTTTGACAAGAATCTGAGTTTCTTACCTCAGGAGGAGTTAATGTATCCATCCATGGATCAGAGGTTTCACTGCACAGTTGTGAATAAATCTGGAGAACAAATGATGCTGTTTTCCATAAACCTGACTGATGAGCATTTGCAGGACTGATGCAACAAAGAATCATATTGTGAGTTTGGTGGTAGAAAGACTTCCCGGGAACATCTGCAGAACAAATATTAAAAAACCCTCTGATCGGTTTGTCTGATTTTCATTTTAAGTCAATGGTTGGAATAAAACCTTGGGAATATCTCTCTTGAGACAAATTTTCTTTCTGCAATGAAATAACACCTCACGAGATGAGAGACTACTGTTATCTCCCACTCCTTTTTGATACAGAGGACTCTTCCAAAACCTCCCCATTGTGAAGAACAAAGTGAATCACACGGGTCAGGAGAAAGAGGAGAGAGGCAGCTTAGATCAGGGATTCTCAGCCTGTGGGCCAGATGCAGCCCGTGGTGCCATTTCATGTGGAGGGGGCCCACCACATCCAAAAGTGCCATGTGGTGGAGAAAGGGCAAAATGGCTGTCTGGCCCCCGAAGCTTACTGAGGGAGCATGACCCAGCCCCTGGCTTTAAAAGGTTGAGAACTCCTGGCATAGATCAACCATTGCTTCTGTAGCAATTCTGTGGTTCTCATTATTTATGATGGTGAGGTGAGGTAATTCATTAGATACGGTGTGAAAGTTGGGAATTGACAAATTCCCGTCTTCTATCATAAAATCTTTAAGACATGACTCAAAAGGAGAAGGCAACGCAGAGGGTATTGGAGAGCAAATAAAATCAAACAAACATATTTGTTTTTGTCACTGTTGCCATTTAATTGTTTGTTGTTGTTTGGTAGCACAATCGAATCTGACCCTTTGTGACTCCATGGACCATTGCATGCCAGGCTCCTCAGTCCTCTGCCATTCTCCACAACCCACAAAGGTCTATGTCCATTGCGTTAACAATGCCATCTAGCCACCTCATCCTCTGCCACCCCGGTCTCCTTTTGCCTTTTATCTTTCCCAGCATCAAGGCCTTCTCAAGTGAGTCCTCTCTTCTCATCTTGTGACCAAAGAACTTGAGCTTCAACTTCAGTATATAATTATTATTCTTAGGATAGCTTGCTGGAGGCATTTTCCCTATGCCAAAATGGTAGTTTTAATGGGCAAACTGCAAAAAAAAAAAAAAAAAAAGAGAGAGAGAGAGAGAGAGAGAGAGAGAGAGAGAGAAATCCATTTCTAGAAGCAGTGCTTCTCAAATGGCAAAAAAAAGTCTAATTGTGAAAATGTGTTAAAATGCAAAGCACCTATATCATTTTTGAAAAAAGGATATCATGTGTCCAAAGGATTTTTAGGGGACACCAGAATGAGGCTCTTTTCATGTCTCCAAGTGCAGCTCTTGGGTATCAAAACCCCTTTCCAGTCTCCAAGTCAGAGGCTTAACCACTAAGCCACCAGGGGAGCTGCTTCTAGCTTCCATTGAGTCAGTGGGTCTACTCTACTCACAACTTTCTACTGAATTTTAATCATTGACTAAATTCTAAGTCCAATATCCTTTTGCTAATCCTAATTTAAGGCTGTCTGTATAGCTCAGTGGTTTAAGTAGCAGACATGGAGTCAAAGCTTGCAAGTTCAAATCTCCACTATGTATCCCAGAAGAGTCAGCTCGTCTGCCCCAGGATGCCCCCAGAAGAAAAGAATGGTAAACCACTTATGACTATTCTGAGAGTTTTTATTACAAAACTAGTCTATAGGTGGAGCTTATGAAGTTCCACAACCTTCCCTATGGCTTTCATGTGGGGCTAGAGCAGCAGCCACAAGGTGAGGGTCTAACCCTGCAAGTACTAGAGTGACCATCCAGGCTGGGGGTAAAATCCTGTGAGCATCAAAGGGACCTGTGGAGAACTCATCCTGCAGCTCCCTCAGATCCTGACACCTAAGGCCATTGGTTAACACTGGCCTCACTTCTTCCTGTGCCATATCCAGTTTTGAATATTGACTATCATCTTGGCAATCAGAATATAATCCAGTGGCCTGTTATCCTTCTGCATCACAGCACGACACCGGCACCACTGATCCAGTTCCACGAGTCACTCTCTGGTCCTGAGCCCCTTTGGCACACAAAGTCCTCATCGGCCCCACGCCAGTATTTATGGAGCTGCTGTCCTTCATCAAGATGGATTCAAGTAGGATTTAATCAGTGGTGGGCAGCAAAAAAAATTGCTACCACACCGTGGGCAGAGCCTATACAGTGGGCAGAGACTACATCTTGGGCAGAACCTGCATCATGAGTGATCTAGTCATGCCTGCCATATGGCCATGTATAGATCTGCAAACACAGGCAGCACTGGCTCTTTGGCTGTAAATGGAGATGAGCACTGCACCCTAGAGTCGGATATGGCTGGCTTTTGAGCAAGGGAGACTTTGAACCACTTGCAGGGACAAAATCTGATTGGGCAGGGCAGGGAGGTGGGCGTGGCCACCCAATTTCGCCACTCCCTGCCCAGAGGCCACCCAATTTTGCTAACCTCCCTCCTTGTTGCTGCCTGCCATTGGATTCAATCCACTTGGGGAACATCACCCTTCCCTGTGGGCTTTGCCACCCAAGGCTGTTAGTCCTCAGGCTGGTCATGTTAGTTAACTGCCACCTGACGATTGGCATTGAGTCACTGGCAGTAGGGTCTACTCTATTATCATAGCAAGATAACCTGGCCAGACTGGCAAGTGGTTTCACAGGCACTCTATTAGAGGGTTATAATTATGTCCACTTAGCTTCATATCATCCACTACTAAACTAAGTACACTGCAGAAGAAAACATGTATATGGAGAGTGTAATATCATAGTATTGACACACGGTGGTGGTGGACTTCAGTGAGTCTTCATGGGGTCAAGGATTTCCTCTGGCTGCTCTGTTCTTGCTTTATAGA
The DNA here is from genome assembly GCA_030440675.1 of Furcifer pardalis. NCBI lineage: Eukaryota > Metazoa > Chordata > Lepidosauria > Squamata > Chamaeleonidae > Furcifer > Furcifer pardalis. The sequence continues at coordinate 7,674,655 of CP126897.1, forward strand.
AGTAGTGTGTGGCTTCCTGCCTAGTTTGTCCTTATACTTGCTGTGATTAGATAACACCTTATGCATGACAGAAGTTGTGATGTAACTATCTAGAAGTGTACATACTGGGTGTGTTATTTTAACTGATCACACCCTGGCTCACAACGATTAGCACTTAAGAGCCTTTACTGCCTTGTAGAAAATGCCTGGATATCGAACTTCATTAGAAAAAGTCAATATAAAATTGTAGTGCAGGAAAACACAACCACAAACTCATTTCGTGCAAAATGAACAATGTTTAACTTACAACAATTACTAGAGTTTTAATATAAGACATCAAAATTAATTTACTGTTCATTTCTGTGCCTTTGATATGTTCACATTGTTCACATTGATGCAGCACTATCATACAAGATGTACGGGCATGTTTTATTTCCGCTTCCAGGAGCAACAAGGGCTTCAGGGGTTGGATTAATTGGCATTGGGGGCCGCATCTGGCCCCTGGGCCATAGTGACTGGCTCCCTGAACCATGTGACTGGTCCACGGCCTGAAAAGTTTGGGCACCCCTGAATTAGTCATTTTCTTTATCAAAGTGTAGCCCAGTTAATGGGGCCACAGTGTCTTGGAGGTTAAGATGCTGAGCTTGACAGCCAGAAGGTCAGCAGGTCAACAGTTTGAGACCCAAATGTTGCATGATGGAGTGAGCACCTGTCGTCTGACCTGGCTCCTGCCAACCTACCAGTTCTAAAACAAGAAGATGCAAGTCGAAAAATAGGTACCATTTCAGCAGGAAAAGTAACAGCTTTCTAGAGACACATAGCTTCCCTGAGCTTTCTAAATAAAAAAAAAGGGTTGTCATGTTGGCTGCAGAAAGCTGTTATAACTGCAACACCAAATGCCATCTGCTTAAACACACACAAATCTGGAATTCTCCAATTCCAGAAAACAAATACTAGAAAATCTACTTCTAGGTAACAACCTCCCTGTTAAAACAAGGTCTCACCATAGCCACTGCTTAACCAAAGAGCAAAATCCAGGTTTTCTTTTTTCCCCCTCCTCATCTTCCTCAGGGGAAAAGGGTCTCCAAAGATTTTGGCCAGTGCAGCTGAGATATCAGTCTCCTTCAACCAGCAGGCGGCCGGCTTCTTCAGAGCTAAAGAGGTCATCATGCTTCTACAGACGCCTTCAGAAACAGGTACATGTATTTGCAGTGTTTTGTGCTACTAGTTTTCTCTGCTGGTCTAGCAAGTTTTTCATAGGCAAGCAAATTTTACCACTTATTTCCATCTTCTAACCATTGTACCTGCTTTCCTTTCCAAGATGTGATTCAAACTCAGGATTCTGAAAGATCCCTCCAGAAATTCCTTTTCTCAAACCTATTTAGATCAGCTCAACCACCCTGCATGGGGGGTGGAAACAAGCGACCTGCCCTTGTCAATATTTTCTGAATCTCTGAAAGCAATAGAAGGCAAGGAAACCAGGTTTCAAGAATAGATAGGCAAAAAAGACAAGAACTCTTGATGGTGTTGTAACGAAACTACTGAACTTAAATTTTACTTTTAGGGGGTAACAAGAGTGTAATAGTCAACATATTAAAAGCAATATAACAATTGAGGTAAAGCTATTGTATTTATGTGCTAGACAGAGCTTGTTAGTTATTTTTTAAACATTAGTTTGTGTGGGTTTTTCCAAGGCTCTACATTTTTGAATGGAATTCTTCAAGTTTCATTTCAGAGAGTAGACAAGACAAAAGAAAGATAAGAAATTTTGTGGCACATTAAAGACTAACTGCTGTATTTAAATGTGAACTTTTGTGGACCAAGTCCAGAAGTTAGTCTTTAAGGTGCCACAACATTTTTTGTCTTTTTATTTTTATTTTTTTGCTATTTTGTTTTGTTTACTCTCTGATAGGTTTGCATCGACTAACACGGCTACCACTTCAAACATTTCAAGTTTCATGCCATTCTAAAACAAATCCTAAGCTTGCAAAAAGCACATCTTAGCATTAGGGGCTTCTCACTACATTTAGTATAAATCTCCTGTCTTGAAATTTGAATCTATTGATCAGCTCATATCCTCTAGAGCACACAAAACAAGGTTATTCTGTATTTTCCTTGGTTTATGTTTTTATATACATTTATATGCAGATAATTCCATCTAGTGAAAACTATTACTGTTTCCCTCTCTCTCATTTTTCATTTCTTCATGCTCTAGATCCAAATGCAACCAATTAATACGACAGATGCCAGCCTTCAATGTCTTCCAAGATGTGGTAAGGAATGTGATGAAATCCTTCTTATATGTTTATGGTTCTTTTTTTGTGTGTCTTCTGTGAATTTAAAATACTGTATCATTAAAAATATTGATTCAAATTCTGTATATTAGAACAAAGACCTCAGCTATGTGCAGCTAGACTATTTTACATTCTCAGGGGCATAAGAAATGCAAGGTAAAATCAAATGTGTTCAACAGAGAATAGTTAAGAAAATAATTTGATTAACACTGGATTGTTAAGAAATGCTTACGATCTTGAGTCATTTGTCAAATCATTAAAATAAAGTTTTTCCTTAAAATTTCTAAAACGAGCAGCAACACATTACAGAGATGAGAAATGTTACTTAAAAACAACAATTCCAGCAGCTGGTGATTAAAAGAACAAATGTTAACACCATTGTTGGAAATCTTAAAGGAATTTGGGCCAGCACATTACTTTTCTGTAAATTTTCCCCAAGCTATATCCAATATCTAAGCCAGTGGTTTCCAACCTTGTTTTGGCCAGGCCCCAACTAGGCATCTCTAAAATCCTGATCTCCCCCCACCCCATGACACATAATTCTTATTGTTCAAAATGTGAACTCCAATTCATGTGGAGGAAGCCTAAAAGGCCAATAACTGTTAATAACTTACTTCTCGAATTATCCCACCCTTAAAAATAAAATTGCCCCCCTGTGTGGCTTGTGCTCCACATTGGGAACGATGGATTTAAACCGAGATACTTCTATTAGAGCTTTCTAACTGGAGAAACCCTTTTCTATCCCAGATCTTCTGTGTGTAATATATATATATTCCTGCCTCTCTCCTGAGCAATTGATTCACTGGCCAAAGTCTTGCTGGAATTCTATACCTGGGTACACTAATTACACAACTCAGGGTTTGATCAGACAGCTGGAAAGGCCCACATCCGATCGCATTGGAAAGTATTCGTGTTCATGGGAACAATCTCCTTAAAGTGACCCAAAAATGGTAGCTCTACAACTGGATCAAAAAGATCGAATTTGGGCATAGATTAAGATCATATATCTGTACAAGAGAAATTAAGAGATTCATTCTTCTTGGATTTATTTATTTATTTAATTTTATTTACATTGGCTTTATATACCACCCCAATCAATAGACCCTGGGCAGAGTACAGTCCAGCAAACACCTCACTGGCTCCTCAGCAACAATTAAAAAAACAGTTAAAAGCCCTTCCAACATAATAATGCTGCCCTCAGCTGTGCCTTATTGATCTCTTAAAACAGGTATAAAAACAGCATGACATTAAAAACGATATAATCATTAAATCATTAAAAAAAGGGATTATTGCCTGTCAAGCCTTTTTGAGTGCCCTTTCTTACACACAAACAAGTAAAAATAAGTTCCTTAGCATTGTAAATGCTTCCACATTCCCCACTCAACCCACAACCTTCACAACAATAACCTCACTATTCTTCAGTTCTCACTTTTTAATTTCTAGGTAGAATTTTTCGTACCCCTCCATATTTTTTGTACCCCTCCATATCCCTAATCTCAGATTATTGGCCATACTGACTGGGGCTTCTGGGAGATGATGTTCAAAACCTCTGGACAGCTGTGTGTTGCCCGCATCGAATCTGAACAATTGCATTCAGTTTTCATTATTTGCTCAGCTGGCTGGACAACTCAGTGGGTTAGGTACCTGGCTGCAGAGGCAGAAATTGAGAGTTCAATTCCTCACTGTGCTTGCTGGTTTGAAAGGCCAACCTATGTTGCTCTGGGCAAGCTGTACAATCCCAGGGTGCCCCCAGAAGAAGGGAATGGTAAACCATTTCTGTATATTCTCTACCTAGAAATCCCTGGAAAGGGTCAGAGTTGACTTAACGGCACAGACGTATTTACTATTATTATTATTTGTTCTCCTTGCAGGACCTTTTTTTCACTACTCCTGTATACCATTAATAGTAGCCTTTTTTGGAATAGTAGCCATGTTAGTCTGTTTTTCAAGCGTATCAGTGAGTAGACAAAACCAAACCAAAGACTAACTGCTGTATTTTAATGTTAGCTTCCGTGGATTAAGTTCACTTTGTCAGACATAGGAGTGAGACTTCATGGTATCAATTTATACACATCAGGTTGCCTCTCCCTGACTCTAGGATACCAAACAGTTTTAGATGTATAAGGGTAAAATGATTGAGAAAGGTGAGATTGACAGAGTGTCTGTTTACATATGAGATAGGGGTTTGTTAAGAGAAGGAGTGGGATGTGTCATTTAGAATGAAATTGCATAAGAGGGTGTGAGAAAGGCAAGCTAATTTGCAATGTGTTGATTTAAGGAAAGTTGAGGCTATGATAAACTAATGGGTTTTAAGGAGCTCACTTCTATGGACATGCTCGATGCATTGTCATTTTGATCTTTCTAAACAATAATAGATATTTATGTATTTAAGTACACAGTTCTGTACTACAGTTCGATACTGTTGACACAATATAACCATAAAAATTATGAAATGGACAAAAGGAAGGTCATTGTAGTTCCACGCAGCAACATGGAGGTGGTGCTTCTTCCATGTCTAGACCAGACATGAAACTGCCCAAATGAAGGCACCTTTTGGCGAGTTAATTCTTTTTTTAAACTTTTATTTATAAATTTTCAAAGAAAATACAACAAAGAAAAACTACACAAAAATCAAACATAACACACATAATATATAAAAGAACAAAAAATAAAAAACCTGTATTAGAAGTTTAATTTGAAAACCTTCTGTGCCAAAGGTGAATCTTTTATTTTTTTTAATTCTACAGTTCCTTTTACCTGCCCTAGTGTGAGAAACATTAGCTGACAATACAAGGTTGTCGTTACCAGGGTATGCCCAATTGTGGTTCACAAATACCACAATCTTAGAGGAAGCTCTTTCTGTGTACCCCAACATAGAACTGTTAATAATAAAATAATCTTGTCGATTTCATACTAATGCTGCTTTTTAGTCACTGCTGTAAAATTAAACAAAGCCTCAAAGCAAAATAATGTTACACAAAGGTAATTATGAGAGTTGTTTCTTGAAGAGATTGGGTGACATCAGGTTTCAGAAAATAGCTTGAGGGACAAAATCAGATGGCCTGCTTTGCAATTTGAAGGGAAACTGGCTTAAAAAGTAACAAGCATGTGGTTATTCCCTAGATTAACTTTCACAGATTTGAAAGCTGCAGATTTGATGACTTCTGTTTGGCCTCTGGTCAGCAGGAGCAAGCAATGGTTTCTATTTGTATGTTGTGTTTCCAAGTGAAGCAGCTTTGAAGCTGTCTCTTTGGAACAATTGACGTGCCACCATCTCCAGTTGACATCTTAGTCTAGTCCAGGGAACAGCAAAATTGGCTCTCCAGATGTTATTGGACTTCAATTCCCTGAAACCATGATCAGCAGGTGTACTAACTTGGGCTTCTGGTAATTGAAGTCCAAGACCACCTGGAGAGCCAAGTTTGCTGGCCCCTGGTCTAGTCTGAGCTCAGATTGTGTTTATGCCGCAGTATAAACTGTGACACAGTAGAATGGCCATGTTAAACAGCAAAGTAAGCTGTTTACCAAGTATTCATGGCTTCCAAACAAGCTCAAATTAATGTTTTGAGATGTTTGTCCTTCTTCTCCTGCCCATTTTTTTTACAGCAGCAACTGGTGTCCCACAGTTCAGACCATGTCAACAATACCAACTCGGTCCCTGCCTTTCTCCTCCTGGGCTTCTCCTCTCTTTCACACCCTCTCCGCCTGCTGCTTTGTTGTCTACTCTCCATCTGTTATGTCTTCACCTTGGTGGGGAACCTCTGCATCATGTGGGCTGTGCTCTGGGACTCTCGTCTCTCAAAGTTGCCCATGTACATACTCTTGGGCAACTTCTCTGGGCTGGAGATGTGCTATGTAACCACCTCAATCCCCCGGATGGTTTCCGATCTTGCATCACCATTGCCAGCGGTCATCTCCTTCCAAGGTTGCTTCCTACAGTTCTACTTTTTCTTCTCCATGGGAACAACCGAGAGCTTCCTTCTTGCAGTGATGGCATTCGACCGGTATTTGGCCATCTGTCAACCACTACGGTACCCAATGATCATGTCTCCCCAATTTTGTTGTACCCTAGCTGCCTCCTGCTGGGTCTGTGGCTTCCTTTGGTTCCTGGTGCCGATCGTGTTGATTTCCCAGCTACGTTTCTATGGGCCCCACCTCCTCGACCATTTCCTTTGCGACCCAGGCCCACTCCTGGCCTCCTCTTGCACGCCAGCCCATGGTACAGAGCTAGTCTTCTACATTCTCAGCTCAATGGCCATCTTTGGTCCTTTCCTCTTCATTGTGGCTTCCTACGCCACTCTCCTGCAAGCAGTAATGAGGACCTCTTCAGCCACACGGAAGAAGGCCTTTTCCACCTGTACATCCCACCTGGCAGTGGTGAGCCTTTTCTATGGCTCCATCATGGTCACCTACGTCGTCCCCAAAGCTTCTGGTGGCAGCAACAAGGTAGTGACCTTCTTCTATTCTGTGGTGACTCCTTTGCTCAACCCAATCATTTACAGCCTGAGGAACCAGGAGATGAAAAAGGCCCTCAAGAGGACACTCTTGCAGAGAAAGTAGGAGGCCTGATCCGGGGTTGGGTGATCTGGACTTTGGCTCGAAGGTCAGGTCCTTTCTCCCTGTAGGACCTATCATTTCAGACTGGAGGTGAAGAAATCCATGTTGATCCCGAAGAACGAAAGCCAGCATTCCCCCATCTTGGCAATGAATTTCATCACAGAGCTCATTTGCCCATTTGTAGAGAATGTCTTGGTATTCCATACAAGACATATTTGAAAGAGAAGGACAAAGCCCATGAGGCAGACCCAAAGGAAGGTGGAGAGATAACATCAAAGAAACATTACAAGAACACCAAATAGCACCTGTGTAGGCCAGAACAACTACTTTGTGTCTCACTCGACACCTGAAGGGGTAAAAGAGGAAGCAAAGAAGACCAAGCCAAATTTTTACACTTTTATAACCCTATCTTAACAGCCAGCTTGCCTTTTGAGGACTTATGAACTAGGAAACTCTTTTCACCATTTCTAAATTCTAGCTGTCAATGTAATCATGTTATTACCTATCTGTATATTTGTGATTTTGTTGAATTTGGCATGCAGTCCCTCCTCCCCCAGGGCCCCAAAATATTTAACCTCATTGGTTCACACGAATGAAAATAAACAAACTAACATGTATATATGAAGCTTGGAACAGTTACTGTGAAGGAGTAGTTTCCAGCACCCCACAACCCAACTGCAGGACAATGGCAGCTCAACATTGCAAGATTGGCTGCATTTGCGATGCAATAAGGTGGAATAGGGTGGCATTTGCATAGATGCTGTCTTCGTTGTCCATCATGCAGCAGGGTCTCATTATGTTTCCGCTATTGCATTGAAAAACCTATTGCAGTGATGGTGAACCTTGGCACTCCAGATGTTCTTGACTTCAGTTCCCAGAAGCCCTAGGTCCTGTGAATCCACACAAATGGGTTTGCTGTGATTCATCTGGCCCACTCCGCCCTCGTCACTCCAAGAAGAGGAAGTATAACGCGCCCATATGGGAGTGTTTTACTTCCACTTCCGGGAGTGACGAGGGCGGTGTGGGCGAGATGAATCACAGCAAACCCATTCGTGTGGATTCACAGGAGCTAGGGCTTCTGGGAATTGAAGTCCAAGAACATCTGGAGTGCCAAGGTTCACCATCAAACCAATTGGAATCGGCTTGCTACATTTTTGCAGGGAAGAATTAAGGTGATGGTAGATCTCAGGAATAAAGCACATGCTAAACACTGTCATTTCATTGACGGTGCTCTCATAACATGACATTCATCATGGTTTACTGGAGCAAGTTGGGACTATTGGGTTAAGATCAGAAACATAACCAAAGTCTTGGCTTGAACCCAACTCTCTCTTTTCCTATTTTTAAACACCTATTGCATCCACTGCTCCAACCCCCACTTTAGAAGAGCCAACTCTTCTAAAGTTATCTCAAGAGATAAGAAACTTTCACAAGAATTAAATCAGACAGGCAAAAACTTGGCTTGGTGTAATTAGTTGATGCCTGTGTTTGAACTTCTCTTCTTGGGCTCCCTCAAGAGAGCCAATTAAGATGACAAGCTGCACTCAGCAGGCCCGTCTTTTGCACAGAGCTGAACCTGAGCAATTAAGCAGTTTAATCAGGGAGTTGTACATCGAAATGGGTGTATTGAAAGGTTACCTTGCTCTCCTGTAGACCACAATCCATGGGCTGCATAGGAGATGAACATCAACCCCATGACAGAAACTACTTTAATTCTGACACCAAAATTGCAAACCATCAACATCAGAAATGTTCTCCCTGCCCCATCAAACCTAAACTGTTGGAAGATTCAGAAAGCTTCCTTTTTACAGATACTAAAACAGATCAGCTTTACTCCATACACAACCATAAAGGTCTATTATGTCTTTCCAAAGCTGGAGGGGAAGGAAGCTGGTATTAGAAAGCAGCGTAAAGGATAAATTTTAGGGCTATGATATCTTTAGGGGAAAATGCAGGGGTGAAAAAAGAAGCCACTCTTTAGAAAAAAAATCATAAATCTCCTGCCAAACCATTAAGCTTGCTGACAAGCAGAGAACATTCAGCTTTCTCCGCCATCCCACCTTACTGCTGTGAAGATAAATCTGGATATGTTTTCAGCCCACTGGGCCTTTATAGCCAAAAGTAAGAAAGTTTTACCCATTCTTGGCAGGTAAAACATCAGCTTTGCTCAAAAGCCAGTCGTATCCGACTCTAGGGTTCAGTGTTCATCTGTTTACAGCCACTGTCTGCATCTGCAGCCGTTTCTGTGGACATGTCACAGGCATGCCTAGACCCCGGAGTGCATGAAACACTGTTTACCTTCCCACCGAAGTGGTCCCTATTTATCTACTTGCAATTTCTTGCTTTCGAACTGCTAGGTTGACAAGAACTAGGACAGAGACAGGAGCTCACTCCGTCATGGAGTACCTGGGAATCGAATTCCGACCTTCCAGGCAGTGAGTTCAGCAACTTAACCACTTGAGCCAAAGCATTATTGGCAACAGAAGCAAAACACAAGAACAAGACACTACCCGATTGTTAAACAACACACCTTTTATTAGTGGAGGTGGGCAAGGTAGCAAAGAAGAGACCAGAAATCTGGGAAACAATATATAAAAATTACAAAAACATAGTCAAGATTCTGACAAATAAATACAGAATTCATCTCCTATATACACACAAACAAAAGATAATGGGGTGGATAAAAACCTAGTCATGCCTACAGCAGACCCACTGAAAAGGGCCTACTGGAAAGGGTGGGATTTTAGTCGCGGCTAACTTTGAACTACAACTAAGTCTGGATCTGACCCAATGGGATATACAAAAGATCCGAGTGCTTTAAGGTCAAATGAAATGGTGGAGGGGGACCTTCCTCATTAGCAGAAACAAAGCTAGAAAATTTTGGGGTGTCTGAGAAAAGAGGCGGATGTCATTATCTTGGTAGCTCCAGTTTTACCTTATCAAGACAACCTGGTTTTCTCTCAATGATGGGTTAACATTGAAAGGCTCAGTGCCTGTGACTGAGAAGGTACAAAACAAATGGGCTTAGGTCAGGTAAGTGAAGATATGTCTTTCCTACTCTTGCTGGACGGGGAATATGATCCACCTTGACCTTCCCTCCTCCTTCATTCACTTTGTGCTTGGTAGGCAATGGTGGCTGCCGCCTGACTCTGTGACCCCTGCACTTTGCCGTTCACCACCAGAAGCAGAGGGGTCTCCACCCGGATGCTGGAGAAAGTAAAACTCTGAAAAGGAAAGAGAAAATTGGGAGCATTCAGTTCAAGTGGGACCAAGTCTATCCAATCCATATTGGCTAGTCCACAAAACAAAGGCAGAGGACCCTTTGTGCCTCCAGATCTTTGACTCCAAATAAAGTAAGGTAAAGGTTGCCCTTGCTCAAAAGCCAGTTGTATCTGACTCTAGGTTCGATGCTCATCTCCGTTTATAGACAAAGAGCCAATGCTGTCTGCATCTGCAGACATATCAGTGGACATTTGGCAGGCATGGTGAGACACCTGAGTGCACGGAACGCTGTTTGCCTTCCCACCAAAGTAGTCCCTATCTATCTATTTGCAATTTCTTGCTTTCGAACTGCTAGGTTGGCAGGAGCTGGGACAGAGACAGGAGCTCACTCTGTCATGCAACACTCAGGTCTTGACCTGCTGACCTTCCACTTATCAAATTCACTAGCCCCTGCAGTCCCCCAGATGAAGTAGGCGCTGGCTATTCCCCTTTTCAAGACTCATTTTTTGTAAATTTCAGGGTCTTTTTAAAATCTTACTTACAGAATTTTTATACCGCCCATTTGGGATATTTCCCTCTCTGGGAGGTGCACATAAAAATAAAATAACATAATAAAACAACAACAACAAATAAAACATCCAAGTAAGTACAGTAATACCCCGCATAACGTTAAAGCTCGGTTCCACGATCCTTAACATCGTGTGATTTTTAGCATGGTGCGATATACATATCGTACAACTTTAAACCCTATGCGATGTATCGCACAACGAAAGCCATCTGCCGGCAGCTTTGAATTGGGAAGGGCCGGGGGAACCCAGCACCAGCCAGGACAGTTTCTAAGCACTTCCCAAGTCAAAGCGACCAGCAGAGGGCAAGAGATCTACGGAGGTGCCCTTGCTGTTTCGAGGCAAATCTTGGAACAGCAAGGGGAGGGGCCCTTTGTAGACCCAAATCCCAAAGCCACAGGGCTGGTCTCCGCCTAGGAAGGCGCTTCTCAGGAGGAAAGCAGCCCTGTGGGCTTTGGGGCAGAAAAATCTGGGGGGAAACACGGTGCATCAACATTGTGCGGTGCAATTTTTTCTTCAGATTTCTTAACTTGTGCAGTTTTAACATTGTGCAGTCCACACGTTATGTGGGGTATTACTGTACATCATAAAATAAAATACTTTGCACCTGTGGGCACACAGGTCAACTGACCAGCTAGTTTATTATGAGTGTAATATTCTTAAAGGATTCCTTGACTAGGATGGCTTTAAGTTGTTTTGAAAGATATCCAGGGATGGGGCCTCCTTCATTTAACACCCACCACCTAATAAACAAATCCACCAGTTTTTCCAAGCCGTAAGTGGGTTTCTTTACCCATTCCTGTAATAAAAGCAGAAAACCACTTGGTCAAAGGTTGATATGACCTGGGCCTACCTTGCCGTGGTACTGGATGTGGTGGTGTTGAAGGTGAGGTTCTGGGATGGCAACCGAGTCTCCAATTAGGACCCCCCAGCTCTGTGCCATGTTGTAAACTGTGACGGCAAAACAGGGACCATCAACAGAGTCCATCAGGCCAAAAGTGCTATTGGAGAACAGAGAGAAGAAAGGCAGAGAACAATTAGTCTTTGAAAAGAAAGAATAGTGAGGTCACCGGAAGAAAGGCTTTAATAAACCTGTAACACAGACACTTTACATATTATAAGCATCATAATCACTAAGGTCAACTCACTGTCCAACAAAGCCACACATTCAACCATCAAATGTGTACTGATAGTTTGAACTTAGTGGGACTGACTTTATTTCGAGAGCATCAAATTCACAGTCTAAAATAATTTCAGAAAAGGTCAAGATCTTTTCTTTTATTTAACCAAGGCTTGGCGGCTTCATTAGGAATTAAGACAATAAGGTTGTGGGAAGAGGTGTGCAAGAAATTTCATTTACAGCAGGGGTTCACAACCTACAGCCCGTGAGTCAGACCCTGCCCCCAATGCCATTCCATCTGGCTCATGGCGATGACCCCAGAAGCAGAAGCGCCCACACATGTGCAAACGCGCCCGCCACCATTGCACCCTAATTGGATTTTGGGGAATGTCTAGCCCACTAGACCAGGGGTCTGCAAACTTGGCTTTCCAGGTGTTCTTGGACTTCAATTCCCAGAAGCCCAAGTCAGCACTCCTGCTGATCAAGGCTTCTGGGAACTGAAGTCCAAGAACAGCTGGAGAGCCAAGTTTGCTGACCACTGCACTAGACCAATGGTGGCGAACCTTGGCACTCTAGGTGTTCTTGGACTTCAATTTCCAGAAGCCCAAGTCAACACTCTTGCTGATCAGGGCTTCTGGGAATTGAAGTTCAAGAACAGCTAGAGTGCCAAGGTTTGCCATCACTGCATTAGACTAGGACATGTCTGAAGATCCAATTAGTAGCAACAAGCCCTGTCATTTGTTTTCTGCAGGTCTAACAACCCAACAGGATTTTTCCCACTGAGAACTGCACTCCCCCTGCACTCATACCTCTTAAGTTAGGGTGAGATATGACCTCTAGCAAAGGTAAAGGTTTCCCTTGTTCGAAAGCTAGTCATATCAAACTCTAATGTTCAGTGCTAATCTCTGTTTCAAAGCCAAAGAGCCAGCGCTGTCTGCTTCTGCAGACGTTTCCATGGTCATGTGGCAGGCATGACTAGACACCGGAGCGCATGGAATGCTGTTTACCTTCCCACTGAAGTGGTCCCTATGTATCTACTTGCAATTTCTTGCTTTTGAACTGCTAAATTGGCAGGAGCTGGGACAAGACGGGAGCTCATTCTCTCCTGCAGAATTCAGGAATCGGACTGCTGACCTCCCGCCTTCCAGTCAGATAATATGATATAATATAATATAATATAATATAATATAATATAATATAATATAATATAATATAATATAATATAATATAATATAATATAATATAATATAATACCACATCTCCATGGGCATGTGGCAGGCATGACTAGACACTGGAACACCATTTACATTCCCACAAAAGTGGTCCCTATTTATCTACTTCCAATTTCTTGCTTTCGAAGTGCTAGGCTGCTAGGAACTAGTTAAGAATCAAGAAAGGAATAAACTACCTGTGCACGGAAAGATGGGACATAATTAGAAAGACCAAATACTTACAAGGGCACCTTTTCCTCTGTGGTCAGGCTGAATAGCACCTTTCCCAATACAACGACACCAGTGTTAACTCCAGATCTTAAGGCACTTAGAGGTCGCTGTTCCAGTTCCACGTTCTGACCAGAGGGCCCTTGGTAATGCCCGTCACTGCACGGACCTAGCTGGGAAGGACGCAGGCTTCCTAGCATGCTCTGTAGCTTCTTGCCTTTCACCTTTCCCTACAGGGGAATGGGGGGGGGGGGGAGAGAGAGAGAAAGAATTGCAGGATAAGGTTCCACAGTGGAGATGAACCTCCCCTGCTTGGGCAAGGCAAAGGAAAGACAAAGAGACAACCACCCACCACCCCCGCTGGTGAGTACCTTGTTTTCGAGGAGGCTGGTTAGTCGGTCTAGGAAACCAATGAGTTCCTGTTCTCTTTGGCGTGGTTCTGACCAAGCTGGATCCAGGGCTGCCGCTCGGGCAAAACCCTCCAGGGCTACTGTGTACTTCTCTTCATATTTATATAGCTGCGCCCCAAAAGAACAGAGAAAGTTGACAAGGTAAAAGTCAGGTGGGGCAGTGAGACAAGTCTTTGGGCAATCAGATGTTTAGAAAGAGGAGAAAGAAAACAGGGCAAGGAGCCCAAATACCAGATTATATTTCTCGACCTGGAAAGGGTAACGCAAGAAAATATCTTTGCTTCCACAGGCAAAGACTTGTCTCTTCCAATAGACTTTCCCTTAGCGACTGGCTGTGTAGGAGGTGGTTTTTAAAATGAGAATGTTTGCATTTTTACTGCTTTTAAATTTGTTTCAGCAGTGCTTTTAACTAATTCTATGTTTACGTTTTTTATATATTCAAACAACTAATTGTTTTTAGCTTTTAATATGGGGGGTTCGTGATGTAAGCTTTAAAATATTTTAACAAATAAATAAATACATAAATAAGCAATCAAAGTACAGTAATACCTCAGATAAAGTTTACCTCAGATAACGCTAAAATCGCATAACGTTAAGTAATCTGGGGAGGAGAATTGGATTGAATAACGTTAAGGTCCTATGGGATGTATTGGATAACAACCGCTAAAGCCTGTGTGGTTACAATGTATCTCTATGGAGCTTTAACGTTATCCGATCCATCCCATAGGATTTTAACATGCATCGGATAACACTAAAAATCAGATAACACCAAGACTTGTGGAACCAAGTTTTAGCGTTATCCGAGGTATTACTGTAATAAAATAGTAAAGATGAAGCTAAAGTACTTTGGACATCAAATGAGAAGAGAGGGTTAACTTGAGAAAGCCTTGATGCTGGGAAGGGTGGAGGGCAAAAGAAGAAGGGGGAGGCCCAAAATCCGATGGCTAGATGGTATTGTAGACACAATGGGCACAAAGCTGAGCGAGTTGAGGAGGATGGTGGAGGACAGAAGTGTCTGAGTGACTGGCGGAGAGTGGTCCATGGGGTTGCAAAGGGGCGGAATCGACTGTGCGATTGAACAACGGCAACAACAACAAAGGCAAGCAAGCCAGACTTCCCTAATGAAGATCTTCAAACCATTGTTTTGGGGGTTGTCTATTTCACTGGTGTAAACCACCCAGGATGGGGTGTGGATGGATGGATAGAATCTGTTTTTATCATCTCCTACACCCCATGGAACTGAACATTATCTTCTCTGCAGAAGTCTTTTCTCTTAAAACCCGATATGAATAGTTTCCCCTTTTCTGGGTGGACTCCTTGGATAGGGATGGGCCAAAATCAGTGATGGGATGTCCCCGGTTCCAGACGGATCCCTGGAACCGGTAGGACCAATTCCAGAGGGTTCTCCGTGAGGGGAGTCCACTTTTGAGGCGTCTGGTTCCGGACGCCTCACCGAAAGAAATTTTTTTTTTAAATTGGAGCTAAAATGGCTCCAATTAACTGCGCATGTGCAGAAACTCAATCTGACGCATTGCGCATGTGTCAGATTGAGTTTCTGCGCATGCGCAGTCAATTGGAGCCATTTTAGCTCCAATTTTAAAAAAATTGTTTTACTGCTTTCAGGACGGCGGCGGCGGCAGCGGCAGCAGCCCTCTGAGGAGGGCACCTCCCCCGCGGCACGTTGAGGGCTGCCTGGGCCGTCCGCTGCCGACAAACCCCATGTCCTGGGGACGCGCGTCGCACCGCTGCCGCCGCCTCCTCCGCCGGGTGCCTGTGGACTGGGTGCCTGCAGCTGCCGCCCCATGCCGCCGCCGCTGGACCTGCCTGCATCCCTGTAGCCTCCTCCTTGGGCCGGTCCCTTTTTAGCCCGGCTGCTGTGCCTGGCGGAGGAGGAAGCTGGAGGCGGTGCGGCATGGGGACGGCAGCCGCCACCATACCCACTGCTCCCCGCAGGCCCTGGCCGCCCATGGCCGCCGCCAGAGCCGGGCCGAAAAGGCTCCGCCCCGAGGAAGATGCAGGCGCCCGGCGGAGGAGGATGCGGCGGTGGCGAGCCCCGCCGGGCTTACCCAGGGCATGGGGGTTTGTCGGGCCCCAGTCCCTAGGAGGGCGCGGCGGCGGCGGATGGCCCGCGCAGACACCAACGTGCCCGTGGGAGCTCGGTGGCTGGCCAGAGGCTGCAGGCGGCTGTGGCGGCTGTGGCCGGCGGCTGCAGGGCCGGCCGCGGCCTTCGTAGGAGGAAACAGCCGCAGTCGGGGGCAGCGTGTCTTGCCGGGTGGCCCCGGGCCACATGGAGGTTCGTCGGCGCCAAGGAAGGTAAGTGAGGCTTTTATATTTAGGGTGGGTGGGTGATTTATTTGTGTTTTGGGTGGGTGGTTGTACTTTTATTTAATTTTTATTTTATTTATTTCTTTATTTTATTTCTTTAAGTTATTTACGGGTCTGTGTGCGTGTTTATTATTTTTATTTTATTTTTGGCCTTGCCCACAACGTCATGATGTCATGACGTTGGCTCCGCCCATGACGTCGTGACGTCATGACATTGGCCACGCCCATGACGTCCATGACGTCATGGCGTGGTAGTAGAATTTTTGACATCCCATCACTGGCCAAAATGTTTGTCCCCACAAGATTTCAAAGGGCTATGAAGGCCCAGAATCAGTAAATCATAATGCCAATGGTAGAAAAAGTGGAAATACACTTTTATTTTGATTTGGTGACAGACTAGGGTGGTTAGGGTACCACTAGGGATGAGATTTTCAGATTCTTTGGACTACAAATCACATAATTCGCCATCCTGGGAGTTCTGACTTTCATGCTTTACAGCAGGGGTGTCCAAACTTTTCAGGCCATGGGATGGTTACATGGTTTAGGGAGCCAGTCACTATGGCCCAGGGGCCGGATCCAGCCTGACACCAATTCATCTGGCCTGCAAAGCCCTTGTCGCTCCTGGAAACTGAAGTAAAATGCGCCTGTAGTTTGGGCACCCCTGCTTTACAGAGACTTACGCATGGCTCATCTGGGAGTAAAGGCCTAGAATGGAAAGCTTTGAGGCTGAGCTAGGCCTAGCTTCACCTAAGCTTCCTATTCCTGCTTCAGTGCTAGGTAGGAGCTTTATTTCTGAAAACGAAGCTAGGCTGAGCAAGACCTAACTAAGCCTCAAAGCTTTTTATTTCAGGCTTCCCCCCCATCAGGAATCTGAAAATCCCGTTCTTACCTGCAAGTCACACAATGTTGAAAAGCACCTGTGTTGGAAATCCACAAGACAAGACAAAAATATCCTCAAGGGCACTTAAATAATTTTACTCTGGTTCTGGTTTCTTTCTCTTTTCCTTATATGCTTCTAAAAAGTATATAAAAAGTTTGGGCATTCCTGGCTTAGCAGATAATATCATTGTGGGCAATACTTCAGTCAAAGAGTGATCAATCACCAGCCCACAAATATCTCCCAAACTTTGTAGAGTTTGACCTGATGACCCAACTGTCTATTGAGTCACGCTACACTCATTCTCGTCTCCTCACCGTGGATCGATTGAGATGGAGATCTGGATTGCAAGATGCCGTGGGGTCCACCTTCTCCTGCAGAAAGGAGACCAAGAGAAAAGCCAAGCTTGGTCTGTCTTTTTCACTTAAACTGCTTGACAAGCCAATGAAACAGTTCACATGTAGGAGTATACACACAACAAAATGAAGTGGTAGCAACCAGATGGGCCATCTCAGCCTGTAGTAAGAAAGGCCTCTTTTGAATGCTCCCTTGTACATAAGAATAGTGCTAACCAGGGATGGGATGTAACAGGTTCTCACCAGTTCTCCAGAACCAGTAGTAACTTTTCCCAGCGTCCCAGAGAACTGGTAGCAGCTTTTTTGGGGGAACCACCTTCGGGGCTTACCTTTTTACTGGTTCCCCCACTGCGCATGCACGCCAAGCACTTGGTGTGCATGTATGCCTACAGTGCTTGGCACGTATGCACGTCTTCCTTGCTGTCCTCCCAAGTGGGGAGGAGGAAGAAAAGCTGCTAGCCTGAAGCTCCCTATAGCCTGCTCCCCAGGGTAAGTGTCTCACCTTTGGATGTGGTGTGTCTGTGTGTATTTTAATGTGTATTTAATACCTTTACCTATGTTGACGTACTACCACAGTTCCTAAAAAGACCTGGCAGCCTGGCTTGGGGATTTTAAGCAAAGTCTTGGAGTTACCTCATCAATAAGCTACACCTGTGCTGTTCCAATTGCTGTTCCAATTGGAGAACCGTTAAGGAGGTACAGCTGTTTTACATTTACATTAAGGCATATTATCCTAGAGAACTGGTTAGGCAAAGATTTAGTACCTAACTTCTTTAACTGTTGAAAAGTTGAAAAGTGCCAAAATGAAGCCATCTTAAGCTTTAAGCTCTGGTTTAAAAGCTCTAGTTGATTTGTGTTTGGTGTGGGTGGGTGGGTGTATTTTAATGTTTGTTTGTTTATTTATTTATTTATTTATTTATTTATGGGTTTGCGTTGTGGGTAGGTGAGTGGGTTGAGGTGTGTGTGTGTGCGCGCTTGCGCTTATTTTTATTTATTTATTATTTTTTGTTTTTTTTTCCTTTGGCCCCGCCCATGACATCATGACATCATGATGTTAGCTCTGCCCACACTGTGATGACATCACAGAGGGGTAGTAAGTTTTTTGACATCCCACCACTGGTGCTAACAGTAATAATAACAGCAATGCAAACTCTTGCATATTGAAAATAACGGTTCCAAGCCCAAATGTTTCCACCTATGCAAGTGTAGGCTTCCAATGAAAACTGTCTTGGTTATTATTTTATAATAAAGGAAAGCTTTAAAACAGGGATACCCAACCTACAGCCCGTGGGCCAGACCGGCCTGCGGCACCATTCCATCCAGCCCGTCGCCACCTTCACCACACCCAGAAGTGGAAGTGGATGTATGTACATCAGCCACAAAACATGCCCCCGCATGCGTAAATGCACCACAGCTGCCATAAATGCAGAGGTGGGTGAATTTATGACAGCTGTAAACGTGACTGCTTCCATTTCCAGGGTGTGTAGTCTAGCCTGCTCAGCTGTCCGGGAGCATGGCCAGGCCCTCAGTGTAAAAAGGTTGGGAACCCCTGCTTTTAAAAAAAATGTGAGTTCCCCACTTAAAGAGTCTGAAACGACTCCTAGTTTGCTTGTCTGGGATTCGGTCACTCATCCTATTCAACCTATAAACAACTTCTGTGAGAACAAGATGTGTCCAAACCATGCAAAGCAGTTACACTTATATGCCACCCCACAAGTTAATTAGCATTTGGACCCCAACATGCTGGACACACAATTTACTGACCTCTGAAAGATGGAAGGATGAGTCAACCTTGAACCCTGGCCAGGATCGAACTCATCAACCTTTTGGTTGCAATACACAGTTTAACCGGGGACTGCAGTGGCTCAAGTGGATAAGACGCTGACTGGGAGGCAGAAGGTCAGCAGTTCGATTCCCGAGTACTGCACGACGGAATGAGCGCCCATCTTTGTCCCAGCTCCTGCCAACCTAGCAGTTCAAAAGCAAGAAATTTCAAGTAGATAACTAGGGACCACTTCGGTGGGAAGGTAACAGAGTTCTGTGCGCTCCGGTGTCTAGTCATGCCTGCCACATGACCAAGGAAATGTCTGCAGAAGCAGACAGCACTGGCTCTTCAGTTTTGAAACAGAGGTGAGCACCGAACCATAGAGTCAGATACGACTGGCTTTCGAGCAAGGGAAACCTTTACCTTTACCTTACACAGTTTAACCACTGCGCAACCAAAGTGCCATGAAGTTAAGCAGAAGAGCAATACAAACTTGAGTCTCTCACCACCATAACCAAACATTCTTACTAATTGCTCAGAACCAGCAATTTCTGCACTAGCTCCTGACTCTAAGATCTCCAGCAGAGGCTTAACCGAGAGCCCCATCCCCTTCTCCCCACACCACAGCTTTCTCCAGAGTCCCCTTCGGCACCTACTGCTTGGGCATAGGCACTCAGTGCCTGCTGCGAGATCTTGGGATTCTGCCCTGTATTGAAGAACAAGGAGAGGTAAGCATTGCCCAGAACATCTGTGAAAGAAAAAGAAAAAGAAAATCAAACCCTTTTCTCACCTTTCGTTCTGTCCCCTCCCACCCTCTGAGTTGGAAGCACAAAAGCAAACTCATGACTCACACCAGGAGCGCCCATCGTGCACGTCCATTTGCACAGCCAGCTTGGCCTGCCGCACGCTGTCCATCACATTCTGAGCATGCTGATCAGGGGAGGTTGTGCGCAGCTGTCGTAAGATCATAGACAGATTCTGCAAGGAGACCTTGTTCTTGCACTGAAGAGAAGGACATTACGGGGTTAGGAAGGAGAGAGAAGAAAAGAAGGCACAGCAGGACTTTTGCACTAAGTGAGAAATCAAATCCTGTTGTAATAAAATGTAATGTATTTGCTGCCCTCAAGTGCTTAGGGTCTTCTTCTTCTGGCCAGGTTATCCTGCTATGGCAACAGAGTAACGGCCTTGGGTGCCAAAGTCCACCGGAAAGGGTGAGGGTCCCCAAGTAGATTAAATCCTATTTGAATCCATCTTGATGGAGGACATCACCTTCATCATACTGGCCTGGGGCTGATGAGGACTTTGTGTGCCAAAAGGACTTGGGACCAGAAAGTGACTTGCAGAACTGGATCAGTGGTACGGGTATCATGCGGAAGGCAGATGAAAGGCCACTACATTACATTCTCAGGACAGTCTTCATGGCTGATCACCATGAGGATTGCCAATATTCAGATTCCGCATAAGAAGTGCTTAGGATAGAGATGTGAATCTCGCAGCCTCTTGCTCCTTTTCAGAAACATAGGTAGAAATGATATTCTCCCTAACCATTCCCCACACCAAGATTTTTATGCACAAAATTATCTCCCTCCAAGAAATTACAAGATTCCCCTGACATTCTGGGTTTTAGAGAAATCCCAAACTACTACGACTCAGAATGGTTCTCTTTTCTACACAGGATTCCCCAGAAAAGGATAGAAGAAAGATCATGCTGGGCATGGTTGCTGAACTAACACACTGGCCGGCATCTTTCCTATGTAGGAGTCAGCTAAAAAGGGCAGAGGAAACACTAAGTCCCATTCAGGATTGTCACCATTCCTGCACAGGATGACATCCTTCCTGCATAGGATTCACCAGAAAGACACTAAACTCCATGTAATATGGCCATTTCTTGCACAGATTAATAGGTAATAAAATGAAATCATCATCATTATTGTGATATGGAAAACTGGAGATTGGGCTTGGTTTTGTGCTAATCTGAAAAATCTCACTGATGGAAAAGGAAGCCTCCACGGTGAGTCTCTGAATGGTGAGACATAATACAACACCAAGAATAAGAATTACTTATCATATACAGTACTGTGTAAAGTCTAAGTCCAACACCAACTGCTAATGATTTGCGGACCCAAAACTCAGACATCCTAACTTCAAACTTCACCAAACTTGTAGAGAATTGAGAGGAGAAGCAGAAGAAGACACTCCAATTTTGATGTGTCTAGGTAGCTCAGGGGTTGAGTTATTGCGCCCTCCAAACACTCACTGAATTGCCCCCTCCAAACACTCACTGAATTTTCCCCAAGCCTAAAGTCTTAGGTGGTGGTCTAAGACTTTTGCACAATACTGTATATCCCTGTGGAATTTGCCTCTTTGAAAAGGAAATGCTTAATTTCCTAAAGACTGGTGTTAACACTGTCATTAGAAATCCAAGAAATAGTTTGGAACTGCTTTCCAATTCAGAATTTCCCACCTGCCTAAGATATGGAAG
Organism: Furcifer pardalis; assembly: GCA_030440675.1. Classification (NCBI taxonomy): domain Eukaryota; kingdom Metazoa; phylum Chordata; class Lepidosauria; order Squamata; family Chamaeleonidae; genus Furcifer; species Furcifer pardalis. The sequence continues at coordinate 7,696,047 of CP126897.1, forward strand.
ACACTTACGTGACTAAGTGCTCCAGAAAAGCACGTATGGGCCGCAGAAATATCACCTTTCTTCCAGTAAACCTCTCCTAATTGATTCCAGGCCTCTACTAGTTCAGGATCTAGCTTGACAGCTTTGGAGAGCAGTTCCTCAGCTTGGGTGTTATAATCTGGTAACACATTCAAAGCTTTCCCCTTCAGCATCAACATATGTGCTCGTCCCTTGGATAGACCTAGCAGAAGGCAAGATACGAGATGACAGAAAAATAATGGGAAAAGACATACTGTGCTTGCAATACAAAGCTATGACATTCATCGAATTAATAACCACTCTGATACTGTGCTGGATACTGCAAGGGATTCTCATCCACTCCAAAGTCTAGTAAAATATTACTCTAATTAAGGGCAGAATTATTTTTATAGATAACAATGACCAAGCATGTCACTTCCATATATTATATCTCTCAACATCAAGGAACAAAGAAAATAGGTGGCTATTATCTTCATGTCCTACACAAGGCCTACCATTAGACAGAGTAAGGCACATTCTTCCAGCAGTAGATGCTGGGTGTTATGAAATTCTATTTTTATTTCCAGGAAAGAGGGGGAACTTGTGGTATTTTTCTACCAAAACAGCTTGGGTTTGTGACCCAGCTGTTTAACTTGATTGCTCAGGGACAGCAACAAAATATCTTACATCACTTCTAGTTCAGGGGTACCCAAAGTTTTCAAGCCGGGGGCCAGGTCATGCTCGCTCAGTCAGCTACGAGGGTTGGATGGCCATTTTGTTCCAACAATTTCAGAGTGGCAGTCATTTTGTTTCTTGAATGCCCTTGGAGGAGTGGGGGCACATGAAATGGCACTGTGGGCCAGATCCAGCCCATGAGTCTTAGGTCGGAAACCCCTGAGCTAGTTGATCTCCCACAGGCATGTGGTTAGTCACTTGCAGAAAACAGGACACTGGAGGAAAGCGATACTCTTGTGTTCTTAAGGAAACGGTATCAAATGGATGAAAGGATGTCACAAAGTAAACAAGACAGCACAAGAGAAAGGAGTTAGAAGAGTGACTGTAAGTTCTTCAGGGATTACCTTCTATCGTTTCCATTTGCTGAAGTGTCTTCTCCATTTCCTCCCGTACATCTTGCTGCTTTTTCCCAGCATCTTCCACACTGTGGCTTTCAAAATAATGGTCTCGGAAATGATACAGCTGGTCAACCAGTTCCTACCATGAAGTTTCCCCCCCAAAAGAAAACAAAAAATACAATATTTTGTGGCCATTATTTATACCCTTATCTGTACTGCACCAACCATAAACAATCCTTGTTAACATTCTTGTGTGTATACACATTGTAAGCCGCCCTGAGTGGTGCTTGCACCAAAAAGGCGGGGTATAAATTTGTTGTTGTTCAGTCGCACAGTCAAGTCTGACCCTTTGCGACCCTATGGACCATTGTCCTCCAGGCACTTCTGTCCTCCACCAACCTCCTCAACCCACCCAGCTCTGTGCCCATTGAGTCTACAATACCATTTAGCCATCTCATCTTTGGCCGCCCCCTTCTTCTTTTGCCCTCCACCCTTCCTAGCATCAAGGCTTTCTCAAGTTAATCCTCTCTTCTCATTTGATGTCCAAAGTACTGTAACATCATCTTTACTATTTGACCTTCTAAGGAGCAGTCAGGGTTGATTTCTTCTAAGATTGACCTATTAGTTCTCCTCAGTATCCAGGGTACCCTCAAAGCTCTCCTCCAACACCACATCTCAAAGGCACCTATTCTTCTGTGCTCAGCTTTCCTAATGGCCCAGCTCTCACAATATAAATACGAATAAGTAAATAAACATAATTATAAATTATAAAAATCTTTGATTCTGGAATAAATGGTGCAAGTTTTGATACTGGGGCCTCCAAACCACCCTAAACCCCAAAGAACATGCTAAGCTGTTGATGATCCCATGGCAGAGCACAGAATACTGAACTGGACCCAGAAGCTGGCAGTGAACTCCAAATTTGCTACTAGACCCTCAGCAGTTTGAGAACAAGAATTGTGTGTGATAATTAAAAAGCGGTGGGTGGAGGAGGGAGCCCTGGACAGGCTGCAATGGTTTCCTCTCTTCTTCTTGTATCCCTTCTCGTTCAACATGGAAGGATGATGGCAAACCCCTCAAGGCATCCTTGTAAAGAGGGTGTTTGTGTGTGTATGTGATGATGACAACTCAGGCATGCCAGGAAACTGCTGCTGGATAACCCCTCAAAGGATCCGTGTAAAGCAGGGGTGCCCAAACTATGGCCTGGGGGCTGGTTCTGGTCCCTCACGCTAATTCATCTGGCCTGCAAAGCCCTCGTTGCTCCTGGAAGCGGAAGTGAAACATGGGACGTAGTGACCAGCTCCCTGAACCACCTGACCGGCCCGTGGCCCAAAAGGTTTGCCCATCGCTGGTGTAAAGACTGTGTGTTTGTGTGAGTGTGAAAGGTCACCCCAAACCCACCAACACAAGAAAAAGGGAAGGGGGGAAAATAAGGATCTTCCCTTTGCCATGATTAACCTTCCTTTAGTTCTTCACGCGTGCACGTGTGAATCCTGACACGGGTCAAACTCCCTCTTTTCCCCCAAGCAGCAAGCAAACGTTTCTAAGTACTTTGTTGCAAACACCTCCTCCTCCCCCCCCCAACCCCCTAAATCAACATTTTGGGAACATACTATTTTGAGTTGGATGATGAGACACAATATTGCAATCCGGCGAAACCCTTTTGCTCACCTCTTACCTGCAAACGCTGCCTAAACTCCGAGTTCTCTTCGTCTTCCTCGGCCATGTTTACCAGACTCTTCTTTCTCTTTCCGTTTCCGGCTGTCCTTTTTCATGGCAACCAAAGACGCCGCTGCAGCGACATCTGCAGGCTGGGAGGTGGCATTGCAACCCATCCTCTTGGTTCCAACGTGCAGGCATTTAGGAGGAATCCAGCCAACAGCTACCAAGGACAGGTACCAAGTTTGCAAAGCATGTCTCCAATTCAGCCTGCTATTTTTTTAAACTGCTGTTATGTGATGTCAGTTTTGCACAGCAAGAGAAATGAGCACCAGAAATCAAGCCGAAGGTGTTTGAATTGGTTAAGATGCTGAACTTGCCAACTGGAAGGTTGACAGGTCAGCAGTTCAAGACCCGTCTCTGTCCCAACTCCTGCCAACCTAGCAGTTAAAAATTGCAAGTAGATAAACAGGTACCACTTTGGTGGGAAGGTAAACTGTTCTGTGCACTCTGGTGTCTAGTAGTCATGCCTGCCACATGATAACGGGAACGTCTGCAAGCGTTGGCTGTAAACAGAGATGAGCACTTAATCCTAGAGTCGGATACAACTGGCTTTCGAGCAAGGGCGACCTATCATTGTTATCTTCAAGTTCTGAATGCTGCTGTGAACTCCAAATTTGCTACAAAAACTCACTCAGTGATTTAATAATTAACAATTCTCTGCAATTCTTTATTTTTGTAAAGATGACAGTTTCAAGGAACTACACAGAGCTGTAAATGCACTGGGATGGCTGTTCCCATGAATTCTAACTAGCATGGCCAGTTTTGAAGAACACTAGAGGTTGCAGCCCAGGAAATTATCTGGCCAGAACTACAAAAGCAACGGCAACCGCTTTGGTACAAAAGAAATTCCAGATTCTTTATTATGGTGATGCCTATTCCTAATCCAGAGGATTACAAATTCCCCTGTTGCTGTGTTGACACTTTGCAATAAATAAGTGGGTTTGGGGTTGCAGTTTGGGCATTCAATTTCTAAAAGGTTTGCCATCACTGGTCTATAATATACTGACAGAGATGTACACAGAGATGGGCTGTTACCAGTTCGGACTGGTTCGCCTGAACTGGTAGCATCCATCAGGAGGGGGGCGCCGGGGTGGGGGTGGTAAACCTCCGGGCGACCGGTTCAGTCGCCTCTCCACACACCCCCTCCAGAAGTGTATTACCGGGCAGACAAAATGGCTGCCCGGAACTGCGCATGCGTCAAACTTCTATTTGATGTATGCACACTAAAAAATAGAACTGTGCATGCATCAAATGGAGGTTTGACCATGCACACTTCTGGGTGGCCTTTCCTTGCCATGCCGTGCTGCCGCAGCGGTTTGCCGCAGTGGCGGGTTTGCCACCATGCCACCACGGTTCCTGCCTGCCTAGGTAAGTGACAGATTTGTGTTTGGGGTGGGTTGGTGGGTGGGTGGATTATTTTAAGTTAATATGTATTTTTATTGAATTTTAAAATTTTATTTTATTTGTATTTTATTTTTTTCTTTTGGCTCCGCGCACAACATCATGATGTTGGCTGTGCACATGATGTCATGACATCATGATGTTGGCTCTGCCCACGATGTCAGCTCCGCCCATGGTGAGGTAGCAAACATTTTGACAGCCCACCACTGGATGTACATATGCTATATCAAGAAAAAATACATTAGACAGATAAGAGTTTTATTTTCCCCTGAACTTCAACTTGGAACTGACAATGAATAAAGCAAACATAACTTTGCAAACATGTTTATGCACATCATTGGACAAAAAAAACCCCCACACTTCGTAAACTATAGTGTCATAACATTAATAAAACAGAGGAAAACAAAGCATTACAACAAATTTTCACAACAGAGGATGGTAATTATAAATGCATTTTGCTTTAAGAAAGCATGCATCATATCCCAAACAATGCATTTGGATGAGAAGGCCTATACTATAGTAACGATATAAAAACACTAAAACATTTTTAAAGGAAGAGAGCTGGGCTGAGGGTTGTTGTTTGGAAATCTCAGATATGGGGGTAAAAACACTTCTGTGCCATTGCTGCATGGCTTCAACCCCTTAACTGGAATTTCAAAAAGGCTTCAAGTGAAAAAATAAAAAGCACATACAAATAACAGGTTACAGTCTTTTAGTTTTATAGGCCTTGTTGCCTCCTCTACGTTGCTCATGCTCATTGCCAGGAGACACAAAAGAAAAGAAGCTGTTTTCAGATCCGCCCGTTGGTGGAGAGGAGGCAAAGAATGGATTGAAATGGAAGTCACCCTCACCATGCCTACCTTGAACAGGTGTTCTGTTTCCATCTAGCCTGGCAACGTTACCTGGAACATGCAAGTAAGAGACATGGCATTTGTTATCTATACAGCTTACATTTCCTATAAATAAAATGGTCATTTACTAGAGCATAGGTCATTCCCCTTATCCGTGGGTTCAGTATTCATGGTTTCAGTTATCTGTGAGTCTAAATTTATTCCCAAAAAAATCTGAAATACTGTACATAATATATATTTATTTATAAGGCACATTACCAGAGCTGGTCACTAGAGGTCACTATCTACAATGTATAATACAGGGTTCACTGTTATCCACAGTTTCAGATATCTGAAGTAGATCTCTGAACATAGTGGATGGGGAGTGACTAGTTATATAACTAATACACAACATTCAATATATCTACATCATAAGGATCAACTAGATGTCATCTGAGACGTCCATGATCAGAATCTCATTTTATAAAAACTGAATTGACTGCAGCCACATAAGAATAGTAATGAAGACTGCAGGAGAAAGCTGAAACAAAAAAAAAACAGCCAGAAATTCTGAAGCGAAAGGGCACTCGTGGGGGTTTTACTTCTCCACAACTCAACACCTTTGTCTCCAAATCATTTATTTATATACAGTATTTTGAGGCTTGTGCAAGTGCTAGAGCATGAAGGCAGGGGAGGTATAAGTCAAAGGGAGTGGGGAAAAGACAAGGAGGAAATTAGCAGAGAGGAGGAATTTGGCCACCAGTCCTTGTTTACAGCTTGTTAAGGTAGCTCTGCCGCCTGCAAAACTGGATGGCTACTGTAAAACCACCTTAACAAGGTGGTAACCAGTGCAGATTGGCAAATTCCTCCACTCTCTCAGCTGACTCTTGTGAGATATACTAAAGTGATCTGGAGAATTCAGACTTCCTGGGTCTGATTCACATTTCCCCCACTGCATATTTGCACCCTTAATCACATCCAAATATCAACTACCCTAATATGCTAGCATTTAAAAAATTGCTGAACTAAATAGCTTGTGCCCTTACCAAAAGGCAAACCAAAGAAAGCAGTTTGTGGCATCATGGGGGGCTCATGGGCTGTGTCCTGGCTGGCTACGGAAATGTTACGCAGCCGGAGACTGTCGTACAGGCCTTGCAGTTTCTGGTACTGGCGATTGCGTTCCATTAGTTTTTCAGAAAGCACAGTGAACTTCCTTTTGTATTCTTCCAGTACTTTCTTCAATGAGGAGATTTCACTCTTCATGGAGGTCAGCTCCATATCTTTACTCTGAAGTTGTTGGGTGTAGACTTTCTCCATCTGTTTTTGGTGGCCCTCTGCTTTGCTATGGGTGTACTCTTGATATAAGCGCTCCTGATGAACCTGCAGGGACAGAGAAAATAAATGAAAAGGCATAAGAAGCATTTTAAACGTTGGGTCAAATTGTACATGAGAATCAAATGTACAGTATCACAATTTTTCCTCTGTTCCTTCTTTCCTAATGATAGGGTTGGGTTCTGTGAATAGACCTAATAGAACTATTAGGATTTTGTAGAATGGAAACTGAGAATTCTAAACAGTGGTCTAAAAAGACCCACAATGAACTTTGCGAAGAAAATTGGGAGGTATGCTTTTTAGCAAACTCATGTTTTGCTTCTATTTCTTTTGGAGATTGCTCAAGAAAATAAACTTTATGATTTTAAGAAGAATGAGTTCATTTGGGTCCTTTTAACTGGAATTTATGAATGTGAGACAGAGAAAGAACAAGGAGGAATTCAGAAGAGAGGAGGAAATTGGCCATCAGTCCTTCTTTACAGTTTGTTAAGGTTGCTGTGCCTCCTGCAGAAACTTTGAAGAAGTCTGATACAGTATTTTAAAAGAAATTTCATCCTGCATTAAGTATGAATCCTTTCTCCCTCTATCAAAATGCCACTTTTGATGGCCTGTCCCTTCTACATTTACCTGGTATGTCCAGAATGCCAGAGCTCTGGAGCTGATGTCCAAAATGATCTCTGGCCTCAGTCCAGCTAAAACCATAGCCTTATATTCCTCAGAAGGATTGAGTTCTGTTCGAACGATGTCCAGCTTGCCAGATAGTGCGCTGCTGCAAGCTGGGCAGACAGCTGGTGAACGGCTGAATTCCCCGCTGCCATGTTGATCGCAGAAGATATGTGAGCAGGCTGTGACCCAGCCGTAACCTGAAATCTTCACTCGGCACTTGCGGTAATTGCACAGGAGCATATCTTCACAGACGGACATGTTGACGGAGCCAACGCAAATGTATTAGAATGTTTTCCTGCCTGAAAAGTAGAAAGTATTCACCAAGCTGCTCCTATTGGGAAGGTGAGGAGAGTAAAAGAAATATTTATCACAAATTTTTCAATTTCATGTTGGATAGATGAACTTGAAGAGCATTCATTCAATATTCTCCTACCTTTCTGTTACTTTTAGGGAAAATTGCAAGATGTTGTAAGAGAGACAACTCAGTGACATAAAGGCGGATTTAAATTACAATAAATAGTACTGATTCTCCTTCGGAGAGATTGCAGGCTGAAGAGTACACATCACTCTTCATTGCTAAAAGGGAAAAATGATTTCTAAATAAATGCTGAGGCAAGCCTAGATTTCAATCTGTTGCCTTCAAAGACTTGACACAAAAGTGTGAAGGCACCTTAAAGACAAATGGGTTTATTGCATTATGAGCTTCTATGGATGCATGAATTCACTCACATGGAAATAGATTTGAGTGCTAAAATTTTGAACAAATAGCTAACTTTCTACATAATCCATCTTCCTCAGGCCATGCACCAAGACTTTGTGGATAATTTGGGGGGTGGGGGGTGGGGAATATAAAATTGGAAGTTCCAAAAAATTATGGCACATGATCTGCTTCTTAAAGTGAGTTCAAATGCAAACTGCCAGCAGCACTGGGGGTATGGTTAGGAACTCTATCCTAGGCAGCAGTGGGTTGGAATCTTCTTCTAAAATTGTCAAACAAAGAGCCACAAACAACCTGGATTTACTTTGCATTCTTTTGAAACCCAGATTTCCTATTTAACTGGCGGAAAGGTAGTAAAGAAACATAGCAAGCCCCCATCAGAAAAGTGGGATTAATTTGAAACAAACCTCTTAGTTTTTAAGGTGTAATAAGACTTTTGAACTGCTGATAGGCCCAAACCCCTTCCCAACAAGATCAACTTTGGCAGGTCAGTTGAACCTTATTCTCTGCAACTTTCTTGGAAGATGGGGATTATTAATGCTTACTAGCCTAAAAGGCTACACAGTGCCACCAATATCAGAAAAAGGATGTCTGAGGAACAAAATGGAAACAATAGTTGAAGTGATGGGATGTTCCCGGTTTGCACCGGTTCGCCCAAACTGGTAGCAACCACCTGGGATTTTTTTTTATGCCTCTCTGGCAGAATAAATAAATAAATTTAAGTTTGGAGCCAAAATGGCTCCCGGGTACTGCACATGCATCAAACCTTCATTTGATGCATGCACAGTTCTATATTTTTTTACTGTACATGCGTCAAATGAAAGTTTGACGCATGTGCAGTTCCCGGCAGCCATTTTGGCTGCTGGGAAAGGAAGGGCGCGCAGGGAGCCCCTGAAGAAGCTGGGGCGGTGGCAGCAGCCATTCCGCGCCTGACCCCGTCAGGATGCGGCGCCATTGCAGCGGTTTGCCGCAGCGGCAGTTTGCCACAGCAGCGGTTTGCTGCCGCACCAGCTTCTACCAAGGGTGAGGGGTTTGTGTTTGGGTGGGTGTATTTTTATTTCATTTTATTTATTTATTTAATTTATTTATTTACGGGTTTGTTTTGTGGTTGTTTGGTTGGGTGGGTTGAGGGGTGTGTATGTGTGTGTGTTTATTTTATTTTAACTTTATTTATTTTGGCTCTGCCCACAGCGTTTTACTTCCGCTTCCAAGAGCGACGAGGGCTTCACAGGCCGGATGAATTGCTGTCAGGGGCCGCACCTGGCCCCTGGGCCTTAGTGACCGGCTCCCTGAACCACATGATCGGCCCACAGCCCAAAAAGTTTGGGCAACCCTGATCTATCAGCAAGACAACTCATAATCAGTATGACACAATTAGCCGTCTCTGTCCCAGCTCTTGGGGACATGAAAGGAGTCTCATTGGGACATCCCCTGTGCGGAGCAAAAAACCTTTCAACTCAGAATAATTTCTGACATGAAATTATTATAGCTGTTAAATTATGCAATATTATTTATATTAAAAGCCAAATGATAATACATAAAAATAGCACACACCACCTTAACAAAGACAGTCTAACAGTGGTTCCCAGCATTTTCTAAGCATCTCTAAAATCCTGATACACCACCACCACCACCATGATATATTACTCTTTTTCAAAAAAGTGAACTATTCACATGGAGGAAGCCTAAAAGGCCATTAACTTGGGCGAACTCATTCTCGAATTGTCCGCTCCTTAAAACTCAAACTGCCCCCATGTGGGGCGTGTGCCCACATTGGCAGCCATGGGTTTAAAACAACCAGCATGAAACCAAGCAAGGATTCTTTGCATGCATAATAGCTAGTAGATGCTTATAGATCTTTATATAGTAAATCTATACTTCTGTACACTTTAGTCTTCTCTTACAGCAACTATAGTATTTAAATTAATTAGAGGACAAATCTGGCAATTAAATGCACAGTGACTACTGCCTACCCATAGTGCACCAAATAAGCTACCAATTTGTTAGCAATCCCATTAGCCTTAAATACTATTTACAGTGGCACTTAGTATAACAAAAATAATTTATTCCATGAGGCTTTTTGCTATGTGATTTTTTCGTTATTAAAAGCATGCTTCATATAAAGACACTTCCTATGGGGAAATTCGTATAACAAAAATCTCCATAGGATTGCACTGAAAACCACCTGGATCTCAGGAAAAAAAACCTGGGAAAAACGTTGCTTCATATAATGAAAATTTTTGCTATACGAGGCAACATTTCCCCTCAAATTCTTTTGTTGTACAAGTTTTTCATTATAAGGGCTCTTTGTTATACGGGGTTCTACTGTATTTGTAAAATGCATTAGTACAAAAGTATCTCCCCTCACAATGCTTTAAAGAAAACAATATAGAAAAATACTCAAGTGGGATATCAGATTATTCTGGGTTGAAAAGATTTTTGCGGAAGAAACTCTGCTCAGAGAACATCCAAGAGCTGGGACAGAGATGGGTGCTCAATCCGTCATGCAGTACCCAGGTCTCAAAATGCCAACTTGCCAGCCTTCCAGCTAGCAAGGCGAGCGTCTTAACCACTGAGCCACTGCAGCCACTGCTCAAGTGGGATTTCCCACCCTTTTGCAGGAGACAAGCCTGTGGTTCCCCTCACTTCTTCTAACTCCCAGAGATGCAAAAGCATTAACAGGTGCAGGTTTTCCTTGATGTGGAAAAATATCCATGACAGGGAATAATTTTCCGGTTGGACTTTAGCCTGTCACAACCAGGGGCAAAAGCACTGTACAGTAAAACCTCAGATAACGCTAAAACCTGGTTCCACAAGTCTTGGTGTTATCCGATTTTTAGTATTATCCGATGCATGTTAAAATCCTATGGGATCCATAGAGATACATTGTAACCACACAAGCTTTAGCGGTTGTTATCCGATGCATCCCATAGGATCTTAATGTTATCCGATGCAATTCTTCCCCCCAAATTGCTTAATGTTATGCGATTTTAGTGTTATCCGATACTAATGTTATCCAAGGTATTACTGTACAGCCCAACAGTATTTTATTTAAGACCAAAATGGGGCTGAAAGGGTCGAAGCGAAGACCAACAAAGCATGAGGAAAGTTTCCCAAAAATCTTAATTTCAGCTGCAAAACGGAATAAAGGCTGTAGTTTCTCCCTATTCCATAAAAATAAATCTCCCTCAAAAATAAAAAGGCAATTCAATGTGAATGACCTCTGAAGTGAGGCAGAACTAAATTGGAGGCCGTTTTCACTTGTGGAGCTCCTGGAATTGGTCGAGTTCAATGCCCAATGGGGTTTCACCTCAATTGGCTACGCTTCAAATTGAGGCCCAGGCTTTATTCACCAAACAGGCCTAGCTGGGCATCCTTTGGGTCACTTTTCTACGGGAGGCTTTCCAGAGCAAGTCTCCCTCAAAAAAAGGATAAATCTCTCCAAAATGTCCTTCCCAAATTACTACAGGAGACCCACTGTATAATCATCACTGTTAGGATTCCTGGAACAGAAACACTATCTTAGCATAACACGACCTGCTACCTCCCTTTCAGCCTTAGGCCTCTGATGCGGTTCCATAAAGCAATAAACTATCAGAGTAAACAAAACTAAACAAAGACAAAATGTTGTAGCACTTTAAAGACTAACTGATGTATTTTAATGTTAGCTATCGTGAATCTGTTGCATTTCATCAGCTGATCCACGAAAACAAACATTAAAATACATTAATGTGGTAAGATTTTGGGCCTAACTTGGTGAGTAAGGGTTAAGAGATTCTTCCCCACGATAGGTGGATTCGGAGAGGCGACAGCTGCTGGACAGCCTATAGTGAGGAATGATTGATTAGCCAATTAACGGCCCTACTGTACATCAAACAGCTTGGTTTCAAAGGAAATATAGATAAGGCAAAAAGTTCTGCCAGGTTTAAACCTTGTTTTTACATGAGCTCATGGTTAGTCATGTTTTGGCACTCTGACAGTTGGCAATTATATACCTTAGTTAATCGCAGTCTTCTCGCAATTAGCATGTATGACATAGATTGATTGTCTTAGAGACACGTCATGCCAGTCCTCGAATGCAGGAATAAATTAGGAGCCCTAGCTTTTTGGGCTTTTTGCTTCTACCCTACACAAAGTCTCATGTCTATTTAATTACAACACATTAAGTCTTTAAAGCGCCACATTTTGTCTTTCTGATATGCTTGAAACACAAGCTATCATAGCTATCTTGAAAATTTTAACTATGAAATACATCTTTGGATGGTACCAGGTGTTCCTCTCTCGTGTTGGAAAAAACATGAAAGGGCAGGTTAATGGTGTGAACAAATACAATTTCATGTTATCATTGGGGGGGGGGATGCCTAAGACATCAGACTCCTATAGTACCTGAAACATCCCAATTACCTCTTTTCCCAAATGAGTGCCTTTTATTTCTTGCTAAGGGAAGTCTTTCCTACTAAAAAAATTCTTTCTCACTTTGCCTTATCTTACCAGATGATCTTTACTTCTTTCTCTCCATCAGTGTCAGAAACTGTCTTCATTCTGGCTTTCAGCAAGAATCCCATCTTTATTCTTGAAAGATCCATTTCCCATCACATTTGTCCTTGGAAGATTTTTTTGTTCAGATTTATTTTTGTTCAGATTTATATTGCCGCCCACTCGCCGAGGCGACTCAGGGCGGCTTAGTCAAAACAGCAACAGTACAGTAAAAATCGTAAAATACAACCTCACAAAACAACCAAAGTAGAACACAGACTAACTCCCCTCTGGCTGTTATGGGTTCAGAGGGGACAAGGTCCTCAGCCGTCTGCCAGGCCATGGAATCTTCTCCCTCAGGTAGCATTCAGCACATCAAATAGAAAATCTGGAAATAGACGTTTTCTTCCAGTTTCTGGTGTAAAGGTCTCCATAACATACATGATTGAAGTGAACCATAACCTGAAGTGATTCCCTGCATTTTACCAATCTGATGCTTTTAATATTTTTCATGCTGCACTCTAGCATGTGTAAGTTTAAAAATAGGAGCGAACAGGCATCTAACAATTACTTTTATTACCATTTGGAAATATTCCAGCACATTGAGACACTGGCCTTAATGCAAATTCCTCCACTTGGATGGCTACTGTGCAGCTGCTGGAATCTTCATGCTCGTCTATTCTTTTAACTACAGAATTGTGTGCCATCAATTCAATTCTCTTATGTAGACCCTCTCAGCTATGTGCCTGTCAATAAGCACGCAATCAGGCCAGAGCAACCAACGCAACAATAGTTATACCTTGCTTAAAGAGCATGTGTTCCACAGGATTGCTCTTTAAGTGAGTTTGCTCTTTAAGCGAAACACCATTGTAAAGGACCAATTGTGGGGGGATTGTGAACCCTGATTTGTTAAGCGAGTTTTTGGTTAGTTTGTTAAGCGAAGCGAACATTCAGAGAAAATTCTGCTCTTTAAGCAAGTTACTCTTTAAGCGAGGCGCTCTTTATGCGAGGTTTGACTGTAGATGCAATGTTTTCACCCAATAACTCTTTTGAGAAGGTCAGTTTGTTCAGGGTTTGAAGACTCTCCCAAGTATTTTTAAATGACAACTTACTGTAAAGAAGGGTATTACTGTATTGTGCAAACAAATGAGGACATCTCAGGTCACACCTAGCCTTACTAGAAACCCATTTTGAGAAGCAAACATGACCAGAAGTCCTAAGAGTTTAGGGCAGCTCTCAACCTTCTAAAACATGGGGCCAGGTCACACTTCCTCAGACAGCTTTAGGGGCCGGATGACCATTTTGCCCTTTCTCCACCACATGGCACTTCCTGGTGTGGTGGAAACGGTGGGGTCTTATATAAAATGGTGCCATGAGCTGCATCTGGTCCATGAGCTTCAGGTTGACAATCCCTGGTTTAGGGCATCCACATAGTGAACTGTAAGTTTTCAATCTATAGATTTTGCAAGCTGGATTTATACAGAGCACAGTAAAATAACTTTTCAGTCTCTGCATTTGTTGCTGATTGTAACTCACCAATCTTCAAATAAATCTAGTTCTACAAAGGCAACATATAACTGCTGTCCTAATGCAGTTCAAGTATTTTACCTCTTTTGTGAATCAAGACTACAGATCATCATTATAGTAAGAACTGTTCATGATCTTAATAGGGTTTTTACTGACATAATTCTATGAATAACATACTTATTTTACTATTCTGTTTGTGTTTGTATTGTCAACGTAAGAAAAATGTTGTAATAAACACCTACTGCAGCAAGTTTTTGTTGTTGCTCAAGTTGCCCAGTCGATTCAGTTAAATATAAATTTAAACCAGTTAAATTTTGAACTGCAAAATGTATTCTGAAAAATACTTTATTATAGAAGGCTCCACAAAGCTCATTCAATTGAAATTAAGGATCCATCTTGTTTTCAAATATGGCAGATTCCCATCTTCATTCTCTTAGTAAACACCAGGAAAAATAAATCTTCATCTGTACTACCACTGTGAAAAGAAATGACATATGTATTTTTGTTAATTTATATTACCCCATAGTTGGTATAGGGAATTAGGTAAGCTAGTCTTAAATCTTTCCATGAAAGAAAACATTAGTCTTGCCCACTTATTCAGATTCTAAATTTAACAACCCATTAGAAAATCCCCATGAGAGAACAGATGGTTTCAAAGCGTTTGGCTATTTAAGAATGTGTGACCCCGCAAAATTCAACAGTGCCAACGGACAGCCAAACCCATCCAAAGACACTATGAGTGAAGAAAGGCCACCTTTAATCTTTGATGACATAAAATCCCACTGTCTAAGACTTTTGACAGCAAGAGGAACAGTCATCAGTACGTTCGCAATTAGCACACATGTGGAATCACTACCCCCAAACATATACAAATACATTTGCCCTTCCTCCTAGTCTATACAGAAAGAGCCTACTCAAAGATTGTGGTATTTTTAAAACCACAATTAGGCGTACCCTGATAATGGCAACCTTGTGTTGCCAGCTAATCTTTCTCACACTAGGTCAGGAAAAAGGGACTGCACAATGAATTCACCAAAAGGTGCCTTCAATTTGGCAGTTTCACATTTGGCCTCGACATGGAAGAGAGGAATGATCTATTTTTTTAAGGGGCACTGAAGTCCCTAAGAATTCTTGACTTTAATCCCACACCAGCTCACACTTTGAAGGTAAATCTACACTTAAATAAAAACCGAACATTTCTTACAATAGACACGATTATATTTGATACTTACATTTCGTTACAGGTGTCAAAAATGGAAGGGAAACTCCTCAACACGTTACTTCTGTCTTTTCAGAATCTACATTCCTATTAGCAGGACAGAACATCATTAGCTGACATTCAAGTGTGCATATATGTATATATATTTTTAAGTTTCCTGCTGCAATAACCTCCTTATGTAGAAATTGTTGCTTCCTTCACTACCAGTTTCTGCATACACTGAGAAATGGAAAGTCTAATTTCAAACAGGAAATAGATCCTATGGGGATGTTAAACATGTACCAATGGCAGAAAGCTGACTTATACATACATGTTCACCAGTAGACAATCCGATTCCTTGTATGTAGTACTGAACCAAAAAGTTAACTTGAGGCAGATTTTTGACATCAACTCAAAAACTTTTTCAACACTTCATGTAGTTGTTAGCCACCATGAAATCAAGTGGTTTACTTATGTGAAGTACACTCTCAACAATGCAAAAAGATGCATGAGGTATGTACTCTCAAGCCACTTAACTCTTTACCCAGTACAGTATCTTAAACTACATTCACTTTTTAGCTTTCCTGTGAAATTTATGCAAGATTAGTTACTACTTTATTTCCTTACTAACATTTCTCAGATAAACGTAATCTCCAGTATGTATTGATGCTATCCAGATGAAAACAATGTTAATTAAAGAGGTGATAGGGGCAAGGAAGAACCACATCCCATGAGCATAGGCACAAGATGTAGTCTGCCTGCAGCCAGTTTTTAAAGCCAATTCACCAGATAAATGTGTGCCTTAACCCTTTCCAGACAAGTATGTTCAGCACATGAATTCCCAAACTGTGGTCATTTTAGTGTTGTAGTGAAGGGTTTTATGAAAGCTAAATCAGCTTCCCCCAACCTTGTGCTCTCCAATGTTTCAGACAATGCCTCCCATAATTTCAGACCACAACCACTGCTGAGTTAACCCAAGATAACACTTTGGGAAAGCTGCTCTGGAGGCATCAGCTTTGCCCTTCAGAAGACACACTAATACAGTTATGTTTCCTGCAAAATTATCTATGCAACATCAAGCCGAGATAAAAGTATTTTAAATACACATCTTGACATCAATCCAGAATTTTGTGAGATAATCACTGTAGAAAGAGGGGAGATCTCTGCTCAGTGCATGTTTGTAATCAGTGTTAATCAGGTGAAACACGGACAGAGCATGCAGTTCATCATAGTAGACTCCCCAAATCTCTTAATGCTTCCTAATTAGAAAGACACAAACTAAGGCTTCACAGTAGCTCAATTCACAAGATATCACAATCATACCTTTTTTCATCAACGATCTCAAATTCCTCTGCATGTTGAAACTCAAGACTTCCACTGCCACGATATCACATCACTTTGATGAAAATGTGTCAAGTAACACTACCCATTTTTCTTGTTTTCCTGAAGAAAATATGAGAGAAACATTAGGACTGAAATGATAAATCAAACAACTGAGCTGATAAATTAAGACATTTTAAATTCTAACTCATAAGACCTACATGGAAATACATGCTGATTACAAATAAAACATTATTCTTGTTTACGTCTTAGGATCAGTTTTAAAAATCTGTAACCATGCGAGGCCTGAACAACATCAGAAAATCCTCCCTACTCTTTATTTAAGGGAACCATATTCACAACCAGGTATGCATACAAATTGCAGAAATCTTTGAAATTTCACACACAATAGCATTAAGTCTGTGCTTGGGTTTTTTTTAATGCAGTTCTTCACAATCCTGTTGTACAGATTTTTAAAAGAATTTTAAAAGTTGAACTACGTTAAGTTGAACAACGTTTCTTCCCTCCTCCCAAAAGAACAGTATATAATCAAGTCAATTCCCATATAGGGTGACCCTTCTCAGGCTTTTCTAGGTAGAGAATAGAGGTACAGTACAGTACTTTACAATTCCCTTCTTTGTGTATGTGTCTGGGTTTTTTAAGAATCATGTCAAAAGCACACAAAGGTGCTTTATGGGTTGAAAGGATTTTTTGCTGGAGGAACTCTACTCAGGGGACACCTGAATGAGGCTCCTTTCATGTCCCCAAGATCTTATCCCACCGAACTAGTCCCTATTTATCTACTTGCAATTTATTGCTTTTGAACTGCTAAGTCAGCAGGAGCTGGGACAGAGACGGGGCACTCAAACCCAGGGCTGTGGAGTCGGTAGATAAATGTGGAGTCGGAGTCGAGGAAATTTTGGGTACCTGGAGTCGAGTCAGAAGTACACAAAACTGAGGGGTCGGAGTCAAAACATTTATCTACTGACTCCACAGCCCTGCTCAAACCGTCATGCAGTAATCGGGTCTTCAACGGCCAACTTTCCAGCTATCAAGGTGAACTTCTTAACCACCGCCCTAGGGCTGTGAAGCTGGCTCAAAGTCACTCAAGCTGGTTCTTTTTCCAGATCGTACGAGGAATCAAGTTCCCAACCCTCGGCTCTGCAATCAGATACTCGATCCCTAAACCACTTGAGCCAGCTATGTATGTACACATGCATACATGTACTGTACAGTATATGTATACCCATATACTAAGGGGTGCTAAAAATTGTAAACCCACCCATTTTAAGAGAGGTTATCTCTATCTCAGTGGTTCCCATCCTTAACTGAGGATCCACCTTAAACAAATTCATGCCAATGGCATTTTTCCTGCTGGGGGTGGGTGGTTGCAGAATGCATATATGAATAAGAGTTGCAGCAGTGACCGTTCCCAACCATTTTTGGCCATGCCCCACCTAAGCATCTCTAAAATCCTGACACCACCACCACCACCCGCCCTGGCGACATATTCTTATTATTTGTTTGATTTGTTTTTGTATTATTTGGAGTGTTGCTGAAATGTTTTATTAATTGATTATAGTGTTGAATGTTATATTTGTGAGTTTTGTGAGCTGCCCTGAGTCGGTTGCACCGAGTAGGGCGGCATATAAATTGAATAAATAATAATATTCAATATGTGAACTCTAGTCAAATTGTGAAGATGAAGCAAAAGTACTTTAGACATCAAATGAAAAGAGAGGATTAACTTGATACTGGGAAAAGTGGAGAGTAGAAGGGAGAAGCAGGGAATGATATGGCTGGTTTTGTGGATGCAATGGGAGCAGAGTTGAGCGGGTTTGAGAAAGATGGTGGAAGATTTATTTATATTTATTTATTGTTCACATTTATTATCCCGCCCCAATCGGGTATACCCGACTCTGGGCGGCTTACAAGACAAAACACAATCACAAACCCAACCCCATCCAATAAATACTAATAATTAAAATTTTAAAACTGTAAAAAGGATCATAAAAACAAGAAGTAAAAACCGGGAACTAACAACCCCGCGGAATAAAACCCACAGCAAGGGATGTCTGGCTAGCATGCGGTGGTCCACATGGGGGTCGTTATCAAATGTTCGACTGAACAACAACAAAGTCAAATGGAGGAAGCCTAAAAGGCCATTAACTTGGTCTATACAAGAAATGCAAAACAGTCACTATATACCAACATTAATGTAGACAACTGAAGTTCATCATACCATAAAATAAATAAAAGATTCGCTGTTAATAACTCGTTTTTGAATTGGGCCCCCTCCAGCAAAAAAAATCAAATTGTCCCACGTTGGGAAACACGTATCTTTTTATATAAAAAGGAGACTGAAAGCTCTGTTGCCTTAGATGCCTTCTGCAGGACCGAACCCGTAGCCTGGAGGGGAATAATCCGAGGCTTCTGCCCGGGCGCAGCGAGCGTGGCGAAATAAATAAAAATAAATGCAAAATGCTCGGCCGCCTCCGCCCCTCCCTCCACCCTAACTCCCCCCAAGCGGAAAATAAGGACGGATGGCCAGAACTGACCCGAGATTGGAGAAGGATTCACACGGACACATCCAGGCAACCATCTTACCACCTTCCAGGCCCGAAACGGAAAGGGGGAAACCGGAAGGTGGCGGGACTGAAAAAAAGCCGACCTCCTGCTTCGCGATTGGCTACCAAGGCCAGTCAATCATTTTCCCAACTCGAGGCGGGCGCCTCAGTGACGTCACCGGGAGCTCGGATTGGCTGCGAAGGACTCCATTTAAGAGATGGGGTTTGATTGGCGGGAAGGTTGAGTCCTGGCTTTACGGCAGGGGTGCCCAAACTATGGCCTGGGGGCCAGATCCAGCCCTCCTCAGGCCATAGTGACTGGCCCCCTGAACCATGTGACCAGCCCACGGCCTGAAAAGTTTGGGCACGCTTGATTTAGGAGTTACTGTGTATGATTTGCAAGGGCTTTTGTGAATGCAGAGATTCCTCCCCAAGTGGGGAATTTATTTATTTATTAATCTAATCAGTCAATCAACCAATCATCTTATCCAGGGGTTCTCAACTTATGGCCCTGGGGGATGGATGTGGCCCACCACACTATTTCATGTGGGCCCCACCACCACTTCCACCACACCTGGAAGTATGTACAGTACCATCTGTGGTAGGCAAGGAAAAATGGCAGTCCCATCCTCAAAGCGTGACCTCAGCTTGAAAATGTTAAGAACCCCTAATCTAATCAATCTTGCCTGTCCATCTAGTAACAAAACTTACAAGCAGTTAAAAATGAGAAGTAATCCAGTACTTGAAATACTTAAATTGTTATTGTGGGAATGCTTTATTTTAGTATTCTCAGTTAGACTGTAAGCCACTCAGAGTCACCTCGTCAAGGGGGTGGCGATAAAAGTCGAACAAAAAATAAAAATAAAAGTATATATAATCATCATACAATAACAGATGACCCAGAATACTCCACCTCATTTTATGCATTAGGAAGATACTTAATTAGCAACTCCATACTGCAAGCAATTGCAGAATAATGTCCCACAGTCCATAGTGGCAATTGATATTATCAAGAGAAAGATAATGGGAACAACAAAGTATTTTATGATTTTCTAAATGACAACGAATGATGCTTACCAATGATGATGTTTAGGCCAGACATGAAACTGCCAAAATGAAGCCACTTTTTGGTGAGTTGATTCTGCAGTTCCTTTTGCCTGACCTAGTATGAGAAAGATCAGCCAGCAACACAAGGTTGCCGTTAACAGGGTACGCCTGATTGTGGTTTAAAAATACCACAATCTCTGTGTACCCCATGTTTACCCTGGTCTATCAAGAATTTAAAGGGGGCGGCCAAAAATGAGATGGCTAGTTGGTATTGTAGACACAATGGGCACAGAGCTGGGTGGGTTGAGGAGGATGGTGGAGGACAGAGGTGCCTAGAGAACAATAGTCCATAGGGTCGCAAAGGGTCAGAATTGACTGTGCGACTAAACAACAACAAAAGGATGATGATTGATGATGAAGATGATGATGAAGAGGCAGCAGATTGTAGTGTGAACAAAGTAAAGAAGAATATAGTATAACTATATACTGTCCTGCTGGATGAAAGGAGCACTCAGTGCTATTGTATATTGTTATAGTTGTGGTTTTTTTTTTTGTCTTATTGTATATGTTTTAAAATAAAATTTATTTATTTTGGGGGTGTTTTTTTAAGAAGAAGGAGAGACAGCAACACAGGGTGAACTAAAAGGTTAATAAAATGGAAGTAACTTAATTTGAAGTGTGTGAAATGAAGTTATGTCCTTGCCAAGCAAGTGAGCTAATCCCAGGTTGTCTATGTAAATCTTCTCTCTCAGTCTGGCCTTATCTCCTAACGCCGTATTTGCTGTTTTACAGCTTTGGCCTTCTGAGTAAATGTTAAAACTTTGTCATTCCAATGTACTGAGGGAGTGGGCATTGTACAAACTTCAGTATTAAATTGTTCAAACCCCATTTTAGTTTAGACTAGAGATAGGACTGTGGTAACTCAAGGTTAGTTTAGGCTAGAGATAGGAGCTCAAGTGGTTAAGATGCTGAACTCACTGATCGGTAGGTCAGAGTTCAACTCCCAGGTACTGCATGATGGAATGCGCTCCCGTCTCTCTCCCAGTTCTTGCCAACCAAGCAGGTCGAAAGCAAGAAATTACAAGTAGATAAATACGGACCACTTCAGTGTGAAGGTAGACAGTGTTCTGTTCACTGGTATTGAGGCATGCCTGCCACATGCCCACGGAAGCAACTTTGGCTATAAGCAGAGGTGGGCACTGAACCCCAAAGTCAGATACACTGACTTTTGAGCAAGGATGACCTTTACCTAGTGATAGGAACTCTCAAGACAATTGCACTACTTTTACAAATCTACACGAGATTTGCTTGTTCTAGGGCAGTGATGGCGAACCTTGGCACTACAGGTGTTCTTGTGAGCATTTCCTCCCTCCCCTGTTGTCATGTTGGCACTCGGTCCCTTAAAGGTTGCAGTTTGGGCACTTGGTCTCCAAAAGTTTCACCATCACTGCCCTAGGGGATCTCAACACCACCGCAGATACCTACCCTTGAGTACATACACTTGAGTTTGTCCATTTATCTCACAGGTGGACAATCTAATACAGTTTGGTCATTCCTGAAATGCATCTCCCATTGGTTACAATTAAGAATGGAAGGTGATTTGAGCTGTAGTCCATTTGTTTCTCAAATAATTTTGCCCCCTTTGTGGGGTTAGAAGGAATCATTCTTAATAAAACAAAATAGATTTTGGGACATTTGGAAACCTTTTTTGCAACACACATTGATGGATAATAAAGGAGAAAAACCTGCTCCGAATACAATGTATTTTTGGCAGAATGATTGAGTCGTAAAAGGAGTGGCTGGTAGACTCAAGGACTATAGTGCACTGGGTGGTAGGTACCATGTATAAAATAATAAAGTTGTAATATTGCGGTTAAAGAGGAGAGTGGATATAAAGGTGAAATTATACAGTATAGTAAATGTATAGAAAATAACTAAAGTAATGTCAGACTACATTATATTATATCGATATGTATTTTTTCCCCTCTTTTTATCTTTTAACGCTGTAGGATGTACGTGGGAACTACTTTTTTCTCTTTTTTTGTATGTAATTGTTTCTTTTATGTTTTGTAGATTGTTTTGTTAGTTTTTTTTAATATTGTAAAAACCTTTTTAAAAAAAGAAGGAATCATTCTTGGGAAAATCTGACAGCACAGTCTCAGAGTTGGTCAAGAAGGAAATATAATTATTTTATAGAACTGTGTTTTATTTTGTTTTTCAAATAACATTGGAGCCTAAATCCAGGATTACACTACATATCAAGTGCAAAGAGATAGACGTGGGTAAGAAGGCAGTCATCTAACATTTCTTGAAGCATGTAAAATATCTGGAAGGCTGACCTGCATTTCAGTCATTAGCTTTGAGGTTTCAAGCAGTAGCTTAACATGTAGGCAAAGTGGTACCTATTTATCTACTTGCAATTTCTTGCTTTCAAACTGCTAGGTTGGCAGGAGATGGGAACTCATTTCGCTGCGCAGTATTTGGGTCTCAAACTGCTGACCTGCCAGTTTTCCAGTCAACATCTTAACTACTTGAGCTACGCAGTCAGCTACGCAGTCCCACTCCATGGTTGTTATTATTACGCAAATAATAGGGGTTCTCAAACTACGGCTTGTGGGCCACATCCGTACCTCGCTCCAACTGCTGCTTCCACCACTGCCTCAATCCATCTCTCCTCTCCTCCACTTGGCTTGTTGTGTCCCTAATGGCACTCCATAACAGGGCAGATGTTCTAAGGCTTACAACATCCACCCTGCTACAGATCGCTATTAGAGAAACACTGAGCCAAGCAGAGGAGACAAGAATTGAGGGGGCAGCGGAAGCGGTGGCTTGAATGGATGAGTTGGTGCCATGCAGCTCCTCTATGTCAATAAGCAGGGATGTGGCATAGGGAGTGGGGGACAGTGGTGGGTGGCTCGGGCTGGTCGTGGTCAGCAGTGGTGTGAGGAGAATGGTGGTGGCTTTGGGTGGTGGTGGTGGTGGCAACCACATTGAGTCCCAAATACACTACCAGCCCCAATGGTGGCAGGGGTGGTGGCGGCACCTATCCAGCCCCCACAGTCTGAGGTGGTGTGATCCGGGCCCCGGTTGGAAAAGGTTGAGGACCCTTGTGCTAGAAGGTCTCAGGGGTAAGTTTTATCAGGAGGAAAATTGCACCGTAAGCCACTAGAAATATACATTCTTGTTTCAATTCCTGGGAAATAATATAAATAAAATTCCTTTTCACCATTTTTATGATTGTTATCATTACACAAATAATGTTTATTGTCCAAAGGAGATTTGCATTGTATTGTTTGGCTTCTCGGGAATCAAGTTATCAAAGCCATTTTATAATGAATAGTTAGCTGGAAATCTCCTACTATCTTGTTTGCACATTCCTAAAGGGAAAATCACAGCTTAAGCAACTAAAAGTATGAATTCTTGTTTGAACAGGTTATACCTATCTATACCTTAGCATCGTAGGAGAATAGAATTTCAAAGTAAGAAGTCAAAATGTAACTGGAATAACAGGCAAGTTTGGCCTTGGAGCGCAAAGTGAAATAGGGCAAAAGGCTAGCTAATAGAGTTTTGCCAAGAAAACATCCTTTTCCAATAACCTAAGAGGAGACTCTACACATGGACATCACCAGATGTCTAACACTGGGATCAGATTGATTACATATTCTGCAGCCAAAGATGGAGAAGCTATATACAGTATATGGTCAGCAAAGACGAGTCCTGGAGTGAACTGTAGCTCAGATCATGAGCTACTGATTGCCAAATATGTTAGATTGAAGAAGGTAGGTAAAATAATTGGGCCACACGAATATAACCTAGATAACATCCCTCATGAATATACAGTGGAGGTGAAAAATAGATTTAAGGGATTAGAATTGACAAACAGAGTGCCTGAAGAATTAGGGACTGAAGTTCATAATATGAAAAAGGAGGCAGCAATTAGAGCCATCCCAAAGAAAAAGAAATGCAAGAAAGCAAAGTGGTTGTCTGATGAGGCTCTTCAAATAGTTGAAGACAGAAGGAAAGCAAAAAGCAAAGGTGAAAGAGAAAGATTCACTCAATTGAATGCAGAATTCCAAAGAAAAGTAAATGGCCTTCTTAAATGAAGAATGCAAAGTAATAGAGGAAAATAACAGAAGTAGAAGGACTAGAAATCTCTTCAAGAAAATTGGGGAAATTAAAGCAATGTATCAAGCAAAAATGGCCATAATAAAGGAAAAAGATAGTAAGGACCTAACAGATGCAGGAAAGATTAGGAAAAGGTGGCAAGAATACACAGAAGAGTTCTTTTAAAAGGACTTTAATGTTCATGACAGCCACAATGGTGTGATACTGACCCCGAACCAGAAATTTCTATAGTTTGAAGTCAAGTGGGCCCTAGAAAGTATTACTAACAACAAAACCAGTGAGATGATAGTATTCCAGCTGAGCTATTTAAAGCCCTAAAAGAAGATGTAATTAAAGTGTTGCACTCAATATGACAGCAGATTTGGAAAACACAGCAGTGGCCACAGGCCTGGAAAAAGTCAGTTTAATGCCTAAAGTATTATAAAATGGCTTTGTTAACATAACATCATGTTGACACATCCCTAACACGTGAAATTGGCAGCTTCCTTTTCTTTATTCATGTCAGAGACACCACAAAGCATATAATAGTGTACAAACCAACATATGTAAAACAAACAGGAACTAGATGACATGTGCCCAAAATTGGGCCACATCAACAGCATTTCCTCTTGCCAATATTAGGTCCTCCTCAGTGGGAGGGGCATCGTGTGCCTTGTATCCTATGGGAGATAGTTTGTTCTTCTCCACATTCACACAGGCTGTCATCTACAGGGAAACCCCACTTTCTCAGATTAACCCTTGATCTTCCTACCCCAGCACTCAGTCTATTTAAAGCTTTCCACACATGCCATGGTTGTTCTTGGCCAGGCAGTAGAGATTCATGTGGTTCTGCCCAGTTATCTGGTAGCTCCTTGCTCACCTTCCATAGTTCTAAGGTGGTCTGTGGGGGCTGGTTGTTTGGAAGGGCAGGTGTTGTGTGGAAGCTCTGCCTTGATTTCAGTCTCTGCTTTGGTAGTTGGTGATCAAATAGCAGGTGTGTTTCCGTGGATCTTGCTTTGACCCGCTCTTTCTGAGCACCACTTTCTCGACATAATTTTGGTGGAGGGATGCCAGCTAAGTAAATTGGCAGCTTAAGCCACTAGAACAGTGTGGCGAACCTATGGCACACGTGTGGTTGCCGCGTTGCCCTAACACAGAATTTGCCCTGCCCCTCTGCCCAGCAGCCCAATGGAAGAGTTTTCTCCCTCCCCTGCTTCTGTGTTGGCACTTTGCAATTGCAATTAATTAAGTGGGTTTTGGGTTCCAGTTTGAGCATTCAGTCGCTAAAAGGTTAAATTAAATTATCAATGACATTAAATTAAATTATCAATGACATTTTATAAAATCTATAAAATAAACTAGAGATTTACTTCCACCTACAATTAACTGGAAATCCCACAAAACCTTCCCTCTTCAGACAGATGGACCAAAGTAAACAAATAATCTTAACAACCTCTTGTTTGAATTCTGAGGAAATAAGACAAAAATTTCTTTTCAGCGTTTCCGTGGTTGTCATCATTATGCAAACACTGTTTATTGTCTGAAGGAGATTTGTATTGTACTGTTTGGCTTCTTGAGAATTAAATTATCAAAGCCATTTATTTATTTTTTTAAAAAAAATATTAAGGGTTTTTTTTTTGACAATAAAAAATATTAAAAAAGAGAAAACAGAAAACAAAACAAATTACATTTTACTGTACAGAAAGTAAAAAAACAAACAAATATAACATAATACAAAAAAAGAAAAAGAAAAAACAAGTTAATTCAATTGTTTTCAATACAATCAATCTCTTAACCATCCTATTTATATGCATATATAAAATATACTTTTACACTTTGTACCAGTTATTCTCTTCATCATGGTATTACAATTTTTTAAAACACAATACATATATCACCCAAGTGCACTAAGGTCCTTGAGTCTGCCAGCTTTCCCTTTTACAACTCAGTTCTGCCAAAAACACATTTATCACCTTTATTTTCCCTCAATGTATATTGCAAAAAAGGTTTCCTAATGTCCCAAAATCTATTTTGTTTTAATATCCCCCTTTTTATGTTTAGTTCCCATGTAAGTTTTTCATTAAGTGCCATATCCCAAACATCAGTATACCATTTACTGAGTTCTAAGTTCAGAGCACCTTTCCAATTTCTGGCCACTTGTTGTCTTGCCAAAGTTAAAAAAATAGCTAGTAACTCTTTTGTATTTTCCTCTAAATCTGTCAATAAAACAATTTTTTTATTCAACTTTAAATTAAGGTTTAATTTTTTTGCTATTTCTTGTTCCAATTTGAGCCAGAAATTGGAAATAATTTTACAATCCCACCACATATGTTTATATGTCCCAATTTCCTGTTGACATCTCCAACATCTCTTTGAGTTGCTGCTATCTATTTGATTTAGTCGAACTGGCGTCATATACCACCGCCACAAAATTTTGTAGTTATGTTCTTTAACTTTTGTGCACAGATTTCGCATAATCCTGTTTTTCCACTTTTTCTTCCAGTTTTTTTTTTCAGAAATGTTAATGTTTAAACCCGTTTCCCACAATCTTTTGAGAACATTCTGAATTTCTTCAGTACAATTTATCATTTTATATAACTTGCATACTACTCCTTTTATCCCCATTGAACCTTTTCTTATCTTGTATAACATTTCCTCAAAGTCTGTCAACTGTCTTGTAGGTTGTAATTTCTCTTTATATTATTTATTCCACCTATCCAATGTTAGTATCTGAAGCCAGTTCAACCTTAATTCCTTATAAATTTCTTTTTTAGTATTTTCATTTTCGATCAGGCTCAACCAATTTTTAAATGAAATTATATCATATTTATGCATAATATTTTTTAGTAACTCTGAATTTTTAATCAGGAATGTCTTTAGATCTTGCAACTCTAATATTGGAGAAGTATTTGGTGCCAGTTTTTCTTTTAGTTTTACCCATACACTTATCATAGATTTTAGGACATTGTTTTTTTTTTAAATGGAAAACTGTATTTACCAAAAAATCTCCATTTACACACACATTACTATCTTTCATTTCTATATCCTTCTATATAAGATCCTTTATCGCTAGTAATTTTACCAAACCTTTAATTTGAAACGCCCTATAATACGATTTAATGTTAGGTAACCCTAAACCACCCTCTTTCTGTGACTTATACCATAAACTTTTGGGTATTCTTGCTCTTTTCCCTCCATTGCAATAATTATTTAATAAATTTTGAAAAACTCCTAATTCTTTTTCTGTTTGTTTAATCGGAAGGAGCTCAAATAAAAAATTAATCTTTGGTAGTAAACTCATTTTACAAATGGCAATCCTTCCAAACCAAGAGGTCTTCAACATCCGATATCGAACAATTTTCTTCTTAATTTCCTCTTTCACTTTATTATAATTTAGTTTTTTCAAATCCTCTGTATTATCAGCAATATTAAAGCCCAAGTATTTTATACTTTTCCTAATTTGAATTTTGAATTTTTCTTTGATTTTCCCTATCTCTTCCTTATTTAATTTACTGAAAATTGCTTCCGATTTTCCCCAAATTTATCTTCAGGCCTGTTACCTCTTCAAATTTTTGCAAATGATTTTGAATCTTTTCCATATTTCTTATAGGATCTTTCATTATAATCAAAGTATCATCTGCATACAAACTTATTTTTGTTCCTTCTATCTCGAGTACTGCAGGATGGAATGAGCTCCTGTCTCTGTCCCAACTCCTGCCAACCTAGCAGTTCGAAAGCAAGGAATTGCAAGTAGATAAATAGGGACCACTTCGGTGGGAAGGTAACAGTGTTTCGTGTGCTCCGGTGTCTAGTCATGCCTGCCACATGACCATGGAAACGTCTGCAGAAGCAGACAGCGCTGGCTCTTCAGCTTAGAAACAGAGGTGAGCACTGACCCCTAGAGTCGGATACGACTGGCTTTCGAGCAAGGGAAACCTTTACCTTTTATCCCTTCTATATTTAAATCACTCCTTATAGCTCTGGCCAATAATTCCATAGCCATAATAAACAAAATGGGGGAAAGAAGACATCCTTGTCTCATTCCAGCTTTAATTTCAATATCTTCTGTAAAAGAATCATTTACTTTTACCTTAGCATAACTACGTTTATAAAGCTGATTAATTACATTTTTGAACTTTTCCCCAAATTCACATTTTTTAAATAATTTCCTTGATAGTAACCCATTGCAATGAATCAAAGGCCTTTAAAATATCTAAAGATAATACTCCTATTTTACCTTCTCTTCTATTATTTATTTCTAACAAATTTAACACTCTCCTTATTAATCAGACATGTATCTTTCCTTTAAAAAACCTGCCTGGTCTGCATGTATATATTCCCCCATAAAACTATTTAACCTGTTTGCCATAATTGCTGTAAAAGTCTTTGCATCCTGATTAATTAAAGCAATTGGACGATATGAGTCAACCAATTCTAAGTTTTTTCCTGGTTTTGGTATTAATACTATAATGGATCTGAGCCATGAAGTTGGAGATTCTCCTCCTTCCAATATATAATTATACAGCCTGGTTAATTTTGGAATAATAATTTGTTTAAATTCTTTATAAAATTCTGCAGGTAATCCATTTCCCCTACTTTCAATTTATTTATAACGTCTATCATCTCTTCCTCTGTAATTTGTTATTAAATTATTAAATCTGTAAAGAACAGATTCCATCCCATCTAGCCATAAGGCAAAGTACATCTCATACTGTACAGGTTACAGCATACAAACCCTCGAGAGATTTTCTTTCTGCTTTTTGCACCAAAGATGAAGAAAGATGGTGCAGAAAGAAAATCTATAATATATTCTATAATATATTCTTACCATCTACCCGACAACTTTAGTTGAATGCAAACCTTGTAAGCAGTGGTGGGTAGCAACAGGTTCACACACACCCTGGCAGAGGGATAGCAAAATTGGGTGGCCTTTGGGCAGAGAGGTGGAGAAATTGGGTGCCCACACCCACCTCCCTGCCCTGGCCAGGATAACACAGGTACCATTGAAAAAGTTGTATTCTGTCTAAGCATATCAGAGAATAAACAAAACAAAAAGACAAAAACCTTGTGGCACCTTAAAAACTAACTGCTGTATTTTAATGTGAGCCTTTTTGGATCAGTTCCACTGGCTCTTTGGCTATAAACAGAGATGAGCACTGAACCCTAGAGCTGGTAGTGACTGGCTTTCAAGCAAGGGGAACCTTTACCTAATAACAGAAGATCCCTGAATGGTATTCAAAATTGACGTCAGGTTTTGTCCCTGCAAGTGGTTCAAGGTCTCCCTTGCTCAAAAGCCAGTCATATCCAACTCTAGGGTGCAGTGCTCATCTCTATTTACAGCCAAAGAGCCAGTGCTGCCTGTGTTTGCAGATATATACATGGCCATATGGCAGCCATGACTAGATTGCCCATGTCGTAGGCTCCGCCAATGATGTAGGCTCCACCCACAGCATGGTAGCAAAATTTTTTGCTACCTACCACTGCTTGTAAGGAAGCACTCTTTTCTTCCGCTAAAGCTGTGCTGGAATACTTGTACAATAAGAGCTAAGAAGACAAGAAAGAGGAATTGAGGAGGACTTGCATCTCAAAGTGTTCAACCTCAGTTCTTTGAACACACTAGCTGGTTCACATAGAGATTATGTAACAGATACCACTAATCAAATGGGGGGCGGATTTCTTTGCTCATTTATGTGGTGACTATTGGCTGTAGGCAGAGCAGTAGTAATTATACTTATATACTACCCCATAGCACTTAATGCACTCTGGATGGTTCACAGAGTAAATAGCATTTTGCCCCAAACATGCCAGGTACTCATTTTACCAATTTACTTACTTGTCACATTGATGGGCTGCCTTTTTCCCAACAGAAGATTCAAAGCAGCAAATCTAATATTCACATGGTTTCAAAAGCTAAAAATAAAAGTCATCAGGTAACTAATAGCCTGGGAAGGGGAAGAGAGAGAGGGACTCCTAATACCTAAGGAAGACCCCGATTTACCAGCAAAGAGGGAGGTTGCCAGCTTTATCCCCCAATGAAGACCAGGATATCTCCTGGACACTACAACCACTGAGTGGCTTTAGGTGTGCAATCACCAGATTGTAAGCAGCCAGTGTATGCATTTTAAAAAAGATCCTGTGTGGAATGAGTGGCTTCCTTTGGTGTGGTAAATTTCTTTCTAATTAGCAGTCCTCCAGACAGCCTCTTTCTTTCCTCCCACTTTGTTGCAGGGCTATTATCAGGATTGCATTGGACACTACACCAGTGATGGGATGTCACCGGTTCCAGACGGATCTCTGGAACCGGTAAGACCAATCCCGGAGGGTTCTCCGTGAGGGGAAGTCCACTTTTGGGGCGTCCGGTTCCGGACGCCTGACCGAAAGAAAAAAAATTTTTTAAATCGGAGCGAAAATGGCTCTAATTGACTGCGCATGCGCAGAAACTCAATCTGACGCATTGCACATGCGTCAGATTGAGTTTCTGCGCATGCGCAGTCAATTAGAGCCATTTTCGCTCCGATTTTCAAAACATTTAGAACTTTCAGGGCAGCGGCGGCGGCAGCAGCCCTCTGAGGGGGGCGCCTCCCCGCGGCACGTTGAGGGCTGCCTCGGCCGTCCGCTGCTGACAAGCCCCATGCCCTGGGGACGCCCGGCGGGGTACACCGCTGCCGCCGCCTCCGCCGGGCGCCTGTGGGCCGGGTGCCTGCACCCGCCGTCCACAGCCGCCGCCCGCCGCCGCCGGAGCTGCCGCTGCCTGAATCCCTGTGGACTCCTTCTTGGGTCGGTCCCTTTTGAGCTCGGCTGCCGCGCGCTGCGGAGGAGGAAGCTGTAGGCGGCGGCGGTGCGGCATGGGGACGGCCCAGGGAGGCGCGGCAGCCGCGGCTGCCCGTCGCCCCTCGCCATGGCCGGAGCCGGGCTAAAAAGGTACCGGCCCAAGGAGGACACCACAGGGGTGCAGGCAGCTCCGGCGGCGGCGGCGGCTGTGGACAGCAATCGGGGTGCCGGGTCCCAAGAAAGGTAAGCGAGGGGTTTTTATTTGGGGTGGGTGGGTAATTTATTTGTGTTTTGGGTGGGTGGTTGTTTTTATTTTATTTATTTATTTGTGTCTGGGTGGGTGGGCTGAGAGGGAGGGGTGTGTGTGTATGTTTATTTTTATTTTTAACTAGAAATCCCGTTTAACTAGAAATCCCACAGTTAACTAGAAATCCCACAACACCTCCCCTCTTCAGATAAACGGACCAAAGTAAACAGATATTCTTAGCGGCCAATTGTTTGAATTCTGAGGAAATAAGACAAAAAAAAATTTTTTCCAGCATTTTCGTGGTTGTCATCGTTATGCAAACACTGTTTATTGTCCAAAGGAGATTTGTATTGTACTGTTTGGCTTCTTGAGAATTAAGTTATAAAAGTCAGTTTATAATTAATAGTTCGCTGGAAATCTCGTAGTATCTTGTTTGCACACCCCTTACAGGGGAAAGTCACAGCTTAAGCAATTAAAAGTATGAATTCTGGTTTGAGCACGTTATACCTATCTGCAACAAAAGCATATAGTTAACTCTGGGTCAGCCAATGATTGTTCATTCATTTTCATGTCAGAGATTCCTCTGGGTTGAAAGGACTTTTGCAGGGAATGCTCGAATGAGGCTCCTTTCATGTTCCTCATTGTGCAGCTCTCGGGAATCAACCCCATTTTCCCAGTCTCCAAGCCTAGTGCCTTAACCACTAAGGCACTGGGGGGGCCTGTTCAAGCAGTTGGATCCTTTGTGATCCCATGGACCACCGCAATCCAGGCTCCTCTCTGTCATCTGCCATCCTCCATAGCCCACCCAGATCTCCTCCAGCACCACAGTTCAATGGCGTCTATTCTTCAGTGCTCAGCCTTCTTTATGAACCAGCTCTCATAAGCCATTCGTTACTACTGGGAAGACCATTGCTTTAACTATGTGGACTTTTGTTGGCAGGGTGACGTCTCTACTTTTTATTATGCTGCCTAGGTTTCTCATAGCTTGCCTCCAAAGAAGTAAACACCTTTTTATTTCATGGCTGCAGTCACCATCAGCAGTGATCTTAGATCCCAAGAAGGTAAAGCCCGTCACTGCTTCAATTTCTTCCCCTTCTATTTCCCAGGGAGTGATGGGGCCAGATGCAATGATCTTGGTTTTTTTGGATATGAGTTTCAGGCCAGCTTTTGCATTCTCTTCTTTCACCCTCATCAAGAGGCTCTTTAAATCTTCTTCATTTTCTGCCATTAGGGTTGTATCATCTGCATATCTCAGGATATTGACGTTTCTCCCAGCAATCTTAATTCCAGTTTCTGCTTCACCCAGCCGTGCATTATGCATGGTGTATTTTGCATCTATGTTAAATAAGCAGGGTGACAATATAAAGCTTTGTCATAGTCGTTTTCCTATTGTAAACCAATCAGTAGTTCTGTATCCAGCCCTAACTGTTGCCTCTTGACTCACATACAGATTTCTCAGAAGATAGATGAGGTGGTCTGGTACTCCCATCTCTTTAAGAACCTGCCACGTTTTATTGTGATCCACACAATCAAGGGCTTTGGTCTAGTCAATGAAACAGAAGTAGACGTTTTTCTGGTACTCCCTTGCTTTCTCCATGATCCAGGAAATGTTGGCAATTTGGTCTCTAGTTCCCCTGCCACTTTGGAACCCAGCCTTTACTTCTGGAAGTTCTTGATCCACTGAAGCCTAGTTTGTAAAATCTTGAGCATAAGCTTGCTAGTGTGTGAGATGAGTGCAATTGTATGATAATTTGAACATTCTTTGGCAGTGCCCTTCTTTGGTATTGGAACACACACTGACCTTTCCCAAGCCTGTGGTCACTGCTGTGTTTTCCAAATCTGCTGGCATGTTGCATGCAACACTTTAATTGCATCTTCTTTTAGCACTTTAAATATATTGTTCCTGTAAATAGAAATGTAAAAATACCCAATTTCCCCAGGTTGCCTTGGCAGAGATAGACCAGAGTATCACCCCAAGAGTATCTGTCCATCCCACCAGAGCGGACCGGAGAGGTTCTTTGGTGGTGCCATCAGCTAGAGAGGTGTACCTCTCTAGCACTAGAAGAAGAGCCTTCTCTGTGTCTGCTCCAGCCCTTTGGAACCTTCTGCCAACAGAACTGCGTCTTCAGACGGAGTTGCTGCCCTTTAGGAAGGGTGTTAAGACCTGGCTCCTTATTAACCCCCCTTCTGTGTTCTTAGCTATGTTTTTAGCTGTATTTTAATTTTTTTTTTAATTTTTACTGTTTTTAAATTTTAACTTTTTATTATATTTTGTGATGGGTGGGTTTATATTGTGGGATTGTATAATTGGTGTGTATTATTTGTTGTCAACTGCCCTGAGTCAGTCGTGAGGAAGGGGCAGTGATGGGATGACAAAAATTCTACTACCACGCCATGACGTCACGGACGTCATGGGCGTGGCCAATGGCATGACGTCATGACGTCACGGCCGACGTCATGACGTCATGACGTTGTGGGCGGGGCCAAAATAAAAATAAATAAAAAATAAAAATAAACATACACACACACCCCTCCCTCTCAGCCCACCCACCCAGACACAAATAAATAAATAAAATAAAAACAACCACCCACCCAAAACACAAATAAATTACCCACCCACCCCAAATAAAAACACCTCGCTTACCTTTCTTGGGACCCGGCACCCCGATTGCTGTCCACAGCCGCCGCCGCCGCCGGAGCTGCCTGCACCCCTGTGGCGTCCTCCTTGGGCCGGTACCTTTTTAGCCCGGCTCCGGCCATGGCGAGGGGCGACGGGCAGCCGCGGCTGCCGCGCCTCCCTGGGCCGTCCCCATGCCGCACCGCCGCCGCCTACAGCTTCCTCCTCCGCAGCGCGCGGCAGCCGAGCTCAAAAGGGACCGACCCAAGAAGGAGTCCACAGGGATTCAGGCAGCGGCAGCTCCGGCGGCGGCGGGCGGCGGCTGTGGACGGCGGGTGCAGGCACCCGGCCCACAGGCGCCCGGCGGAGGCGGCGGCAGCGGTGTACCCCGCCAGGCGTCCCCAGGGCATGGGGCTTGTCAGCAGCGGACGGCCGAGGCAGCCCTCAACGTGCCGCGGGGAGGCGCCCCCCTCAGAGGGCTGCTGCCGCCGCCGCTGCCCTGAAAGTTCTAAATGTTTTGAAAATCAGAGCGAAAATGGCTCTAATTGACTGCGCATGCGCAGAAACTCAATCTGACGCATGTGCAATGCGTCAGATTGAGTTTCTGCGCATGCGCAGTCAATTAGAGCCATTTTCGCTCCGATTTTAAAATTTTTTTTCTTTCGGTCAGGCGTCCGGAACCGGACGCCCCAAAAGTGGACTTCCCCTCACGGAGAACCCTCCGGGATTGGTCTTACCGGTTCCAGAGATCCGTCTGGAACCGGTGACATCCCATCACTGGGAAGGGGGTATAGAAGTATGATGATAAAAAATAAATAAAAATAAAAAATAAATAGACCAGACAGAACACCATGTAACTGGATAAGAGCCATATCACTACTGTACCTTAGCAATAAATGGGCTCTACGCCAGGGCCAATTTCTAAAAGTGAAAAATGGTCAGTCATACTTATCAAGGAGATGTTGTAAAACCTCTGATGAATGACATTTCCCACCCGCCACCATCCTGAAATGGGGAGGGTCTACTAACTGTGGGCGGAGTGGCTTCTTGTTTTGCAATAGTAGGTGGTCTCTTCACTGCTATTTAAGCAAGAACTGCTGCTCCTGAACTGATACCGAGTGAACCAGCAACCAGTTCTCCTTGAGCTACGGAGCCGCTGTTTCTCCTGAACCCCAGTGTGTGAGTATTGGTGGGGAACTGGGAGCTGGTGGGGAAGGATACTAGAATGAAATTTTGAAACAATGAATAAAGCAGGTCTCTTTCTTGTTTTTATGCTTGCCTAACTGTTTAACAATTCTTAAGGGAAGGCTTGCATGGACTATGTTAGGAATAAGCTGCATAGGGCAGAATTTTAAAGCCTATTTTAGTTACTCTATTTGCTGGTGTATAAGACCCACTTTCCCCCTTTAAAATACACAGGGGAAAATGGAGTGCACCTTGTACTGTATATAGTGGTCTATTTTGTTAAGAACTGGGGGGATTCTTATACTCCGGTGCGTCTTATATGCCGGCAAATACAGTAATACCTCATATAACATTAGTATCGAATAACACGAAAATCGCATAACATTAAGGAATCTGGGGGGAAGAATTGCATCGGATAACATTAAGATCCTATGGGATGCTTCAGATAACAACCGCTAAAGCCTGTGTGGTTACAATGTATCTCTATGGATCCCATAGGATTTTAACATGCATCAGATAACACTAAAAATCGTATAACACCAAGACTTGTGAAACCAGGTTTTAGTGTTATCTGAGGTTTTACTGTATAGTAATTGTAGAGGGAATTATGGAAACACAAAGAATAATGAATTTGAATTTTAGGATTTCCACTTCCACATCTTCATCAGAATTATTTCTGATAGAAAATTATTTACCAAGCAGGCAGTCCAAGAAAGGTTTGAAAAAATGAAGGAGGCAGTTATCATGAATTTTCAGAAGGTTGCTACTGCTCCAGTAAGAAAAGAGAAAGTGGAACAGGAGGGAGAGAAACAGAAAACCTACCAATCTAAAATGAAATTCTTACCTAACAATTCAAACATCATAAAAGAATGCAACCATTCATCTGTATACACACCCATACTCAGCACCACAACTGCAATAGAACTGGGGTCCTCAGACACAGCATCCATTTCTTTCTTTCTTTATTTGTGTCAGATGCACCACCGGCATATAACATAAAAAACTAAAATTAACACATCTAAAAACAAACTAGAATTAAAAAGGGCTAGATGACACCCGCCCAACATTGGGCCACATCAATAGCATTTCCTTTTGCCAACATAAGGTCCTCCTCAGTGCACGTTGAGGGGCATTGTGTGCATTGTATCATATGGGAGATAATTTGTACTTCTCCGCATTCACACAGACTGTCATCTACAGGGAAACCCCACTTTCTCGAATTAGCCCTTGATCTTCCTACCCTGGTGCACAATCTGTTTAAAGCTTTCCATAGAGGCCATGGTTGTTCTTGGCCATGTGGTAGAGAGTCATGTGGTTCTGCCCAGTTATCTGGTAGCTCCTTGCTCGCCTTCCATATTCTAAGGTGGTCTGTGAGGGCTGGTTGTTCAGAGGGGCAGAGGTTGTGAGGAACTGTGCCTTGATTTCAGTCTCTGCTTTGGTGGTTGGTGATCAAATAGCAGGTGCATCCATTGCAGTTTATGTACACTGAGGATAGTGATGTTATTCTTGCCATTCATATGACACAAAGCTACATATGTTATAAACTGTGCCTCCACATCCCTCTTTTCTGTTGACTTCTACAACTCTCTAGAATTTTCTGCTGTTTTATGATGGTGGTGAAGTTTAGGTGGCAAGAGCTTCTTTCAGGTTGCAAACCACCCCCTCTTCCACATACAGGAATCACCATGACATCCAAAGTTACAAACAATGACTAAAATCCTGTTAGTTAGCAGAGTAAGTCACATTATAGATGATCTGTTGAATTTGGAGAGTCATCTCCTTAAGTTCCATTGATTCAAATACAACTATTCCAGGTCCAAAGTATGCAACTAGAGTAGGCCCATTGAAATCAAAAGAAGTCACCTGATCCCCATTGAGAGCTGGACCATTAGGAAAGCGGAGCATAGAAGAAGAAATGCCTTTGAAATGTGATGTTGGAGGAGACTTTTGAGAGTACCTTGGACAGCGAGGAGAACAAATAAGTCGATCCTAAAAGAAATCAACCCTGACTGCTCCTTAGAAGGTCAAATAGTAAAGATGAAGCTAAAGTACTTTGGACACCAAATGAGAAGAGAGGATTCACTTGAGAAAGCCTTCATGCTGGGATAGGTGGAGGGCGAAAGAAGAAGGGTGCAGCCAAAAATGAGATGGCTAGATGGTATTGTAGATGCAATGGGCACGAAGCTGGGCGGGCTGAGGAAGATGGTGGAGGTCAGAGGTGCCTGGCGGACAATGGTCCATAGGGTCGCAAAGGGTCGGAATTGACTGTGTGTCTGAACAACAAAAAACTCTACTACAGTTTACCACACAAAGCAAAGGATTGCACTAGTCTTTTCCAAAAGCAGTGGCTTGATAGTTCAGTAGGTTGCAGAGTCAGAGGCTGGGAGTTCAATTCCCTCCAGGGAAAATATCTAGTCTATATAGCTTTGCCCAAGTTGTAGTCTCAGAATAGACTCTAGCTAGAACAGTGATGATGAACCTTTTAGAGACCAAGTGCCCAAACTCAGCAGGCTGGCATCCATGATGCAGAGGGGCAGGGTGAACTCTGTGCTGGGAGGAGGGAGGAAGCGCTCCCATTGGGCTTCTGGGCTGAGGTGTGGGGCGAATTCTGTGCCAGGGCAAAGGCTCACCCACCCAAAGAGAGGGCTCTGAGTGCCTCCTCTGCCATGTGTGCCGTATTTTTGCCACCACTGCTCTAGAAGAAAGAATTGTATGAGCACTCTCTACCTACAAAATCCTGAAAAGGATCTCCATAAGTTGGAATCAACTTTATGGCACATAGTTATTGATATTTTTTTCTCCTTCAAGGCAGTTCGTAGCTGTTGCCATTGAAAATGTTCAGTTTAGCCTTAATTATCTAACACAAAAAGAGAAAAGATTCGGTTACCTGAACCCCTGAACCTCCTTAATTACTGGGGTACAAATAAATTTTTAATGTTCCTTAAAATAAGAATTTAAAAATACCCAATTTCTCCTGGTTCCCTTGAAAGAGAAAACCCTGACAGAATGCCATGTAGCTGCATAAGAGGTCATTTGTTGATGGTACTTTGGCAATAAATTGGCTCTACACCAGGGCCAATTTCCATGATGTCACATGGAAATACATGAAAATACCAGGATGTATTGCAAGGAGGGGCCTAATTTTACTTTGTTCTTTGGCCACTTGGAGCTGTGTACAAAGAGGGGCTTCCTCTGCAGAAAAACAGAGTTGATCCTGTGACTAGCCTGTGGAAACAGACCCTAAACTGACCTCCCAACTTGAGACAACAGACCTAAATTGCTGTGAAACCACAGGGCAAATGGTGAGGGGTAAATTCAGGATGGATAAGTACTAGGAGACAATGCTTCCTGTGTAAGCCATGATTCTGGGAGTCTGAACAAAGGGGTGTGTTGGACTGCAGGATGGATTTCCTGAGAGTGATGGGAGGAAAGAGGGGATGCAAACCTTGAGCCAGGGGGAAATGTGGAACAGAGGTTTGGGTGAATCTTGGAAAGCCAATCATGCCAATGAAGTCTTCCAGAGAAACACAAACGGAGCAAACTTTTTGTGTAAACAAGGATTCTGAGGATGGGAAAGGAAGACGGACTAGAGCTAGGTGAATCCAGTGTTGTTGTTGTTCAGTCACACAGTCAATTCTGACCCTTTGCGACCCCATGGACCATTCCCTGCCAGGGACCCTTCCACCACCCTCCTCAACCAATCCAGCTCTGTGCCCATTGGGTCTACAATACCATCTAACCATCTCATTTTCTGCCCCTTCTTCTTTTGCCCTCCACCTTTCCCAGCATCAAGGCTTTCTCAAGTGAAGCTTCCCTTCTCATTTGATGTCCAAAGTATTTTAGCTTCATTTTCAATATTTGACCTTCTAAGGAGGAGTCAGGGTTGATTTCTTCTAAGATTGACCTATTTGTTCTCCTTACTGTCCAGGGGACTCTCAAAACTCTCCTCCAACACCACATCTCAAAGGCATCTATTCTTCTGCGCTCAGCTTTTCTTATGGTCCAGCTCACACAACCATACATTACCACCAGAAATACCATTGCTTTGACTATGTAGACTTTTGTTTGCAAGGTGATGTTTCTACTTTTCACCATGTTCTGTGTACTTTAACAATGACGTGGAACACAATTCACAAAAGTCATAGGAAACACTTATAATGTAGTGCCAATTTTTCATATATCAATTCTGCAAGCAGGATTATTTTAAAGGTCTTGAAAGAGCTAGAAGTAGTTGATTTGACTGTTTCTTCAAGCTCTTTTCCCCAAAAGTTTTCGACTTTTCTCCTTAAGTGATGCTGATTGCTTAAGAGAGAAGACAAATGGTGTAGTGTCCAATGCAATCCTGATAATAGCAACAAAGTGGGAGGAAAGAAAGAGGCTGTCTGGAGGACTGCTAATTAGAAAGAAATTTACCACACCAAAGGAAGCCACTCATTCCACACAGGATCTTTTTTAAAATGCAGAAACTGGCTGCTTACAATCTGGTGATTGCACACCTAAAGCCACTCAGTGGTTGGAGTGTCCAGGAGATATCCTCGTCTACATTGGGGGATAAAGCTGGCAACTTCCCTCTTTGCTGGTAAATTGGGGTCTTCCTTAGGTATTAGGAGTCCCTCTCTCTCTTCCCCTTCCCAGGCTATTAGTTACCTGATGACTTTTATTTTTAACTTTTGAAACCATGTGAATATTAGATTTGCTGCTTTGAATCTTCTGTTGGGAAAAAAGCAGCCCATCAATGTGACAAGTAAGTAAATTGGTAAAATGAGTACCTGGCATGTTTGGGGCAAAATGCTATTTATTCTGTGAACCATCCAGTGCATTAAGTGCTATGGGGTAGTATATAAGTATATTTACTACTGCTCTGCCTACAGCCAATAGTCACCACATAAATGAGCAAAGAAATCCCCCCCCCATTTGATTAGTGGTATCTGTTACATAATCTCTATGTGAACCAGCTAGTGTGTTCAAAGAACTGAGGTTGAATACTTTGAGATGTAAGTCCTCCTCAATTCCAATTTCTTTTCTTCTTAGCTCTTATTGTACAAATACTCCAGCACAGCTTTAGCGGAAGAAAAAAGTGTTTCCTTACAAGCAGTGGTGGGTAGCAAAAAAATTTGCTACCATGCTGTGGGCGGAGCCTAGGTCATGGGCGGAGCCTACATCATTGGCGGAGCTTACTTCATGGGCAATCTAGTCATGCCTGCCATATGGCCATGTATACATCTGTAAACACAGGCAGCACTGGCTCTTTGGCTGTAAATGAAGATGAGCACTGCACCCTAGCATCGGATATGACTGACTTTTGAACCACTTGCAGGAACCACTTGAAGGAACCACTTGAACCACTTGCAGGGACAAAACCTGGCGTCAAATTTGAATACCAATCAGGGATCTTCTGTTATTAGGTAAAGGTTGCCCTCAGTGGTGGGATGTCAAAAATTTTACTACCCCACCGTGACATCATCACAGTTTGGGCGGAGCTAACATCATGATGTCATGATGTCATGGGCGGGGCCAAATAAAAAAATAAAATAATAAAATAAAAAAGCCTATGCACACATACAGAATACAACTTGCACAGAATACAACTTTTTCAATGGTAGCTGTGTTAGCCTGGCCAGGCCAGGGAGGTGGGTGTGGCCACCCAATTTTGCCACCCCTCTGCCTGAAGACCACCCAATTTTGCTACTCCCCTGCCAGGGTGTGTGTGAACCTGTTGCTGCCCACCACTGCTTACAAGGTTTGTATTCAACTAAAGTTGTCAGGTAGATGGTTAGAATATATTACAGCAGTTCACTTCATCTTTGTTGCAAAAAGCAGAAAGAAAATCTCTCGAGGGTTTGTATGCTGTAACCTCTACAATATGAGATGTACTTTGCCTTATGGCTAGATGGGATGGGGTCTGTTCTTTACAGATTTAACAGAAATAGGAAATACTACTGAGCATTTGCCAAGTTTCTCTTCACAAATTTTTTTATTAAATGGTAGTATTTCATCTATACATTCAGATGAAAAATGTTTTGTTAATATCTGATATTTTTTGTTTTCTCACCCCCACAACAGGATAGGAAACACAATAGATTCCAGTGCAACAGATTTGTATTGCAATAGATCCCAATCAAATTAGAAGTCGTTTTCTTCTCCTAGAATCAAGCACCATGGCACAGATCGTTCCCAAGAGCAAAGCTCC
This sequence comes from Furcifer pardalis, assembly GCA_030440675.1. NCBI lineage: Eukaryota > Metazoa > Chordata > Lepidosauria > Squamata > Chamaeleonidae > Furcifer > Furcifer pardalis. The sequence continues at coordinate 7,737,035 of CP126897.1, forward strand.
AGGAGTTGATTTCTGTGGGTCAAATGGCACCCACTACATTGTCCGCTCTGACTTGGGTTTCTACATGAAGGCAACCAATTTCCAGGAGCCTGGAAACTTTGAAGTCTTCAGCCTGAATGACCTTTGCAGAGGGGGACACCACTACCTAGCCCACGAGGATGGCTTCTTCTACATCATCAAAGGAAATGCTTATTGCCAGGTCAGCGACATGAGTACAGACATAAATGATGTCATGTACAGCCTCCACCCCAATTGTCAAGGAGGAGACCATTACCTCTCCTCCTCTGGATACTTCTACATCATTTTCCAGAGCAAAGGCTTTTACCGTAAGGTCAAGAACATAAGTACCAATGAAGGTAGTCAACAATACAGCCTTCATGCTAGCTGCAAGAATGGCCTGTATTACTGGGGGGAAAAGAATTATTTCTACTTTGTAAAGCCCCAAAATGATAAGCGTGTCCAGTACTACAGATGTAACGACTTAAATGTCAAGCCAAATATTGAGATCTGTACCTTTCTTGATGATGTGGTAAACTTTCTCCCTGGGGGACCGGCTGTAACCCAGGGCTCAGTTTCTGGAAAATGGGAGTGTCTCAAGGATGTCCCCAATGATGACAGTTCTCCCACTGTGTGGAATAATGTTATCAGTCGGAAAGTGGGCTGCAACAAACAAGCTACAAGCTTACTGGTACAAAACTGGAAGATGAGCACCAGTCCCTCAGATCAGGCAGCAGTCATCAGTGAAGCCATTGTCAAGTACCAGTTCTCCCTCCCTAAGGAATATGGTGGGATGGGTGTCAACACTGATCAGGAAGAATGGAGTGAAGCCATGGAAGTTGACCAATCTATCAACATGAACCTGCAGCCCAAGGAGACAATCAAAATATGGCAGTACGACTTGTATTTGGGCAACAACATTGTCTTGTTCAGCCTTTATATTGATTTTACTAATAACTTCGCTCCACCCATTTATGTTCCCTTGCCACCTTGTAACAAGTGAGAAGAAATGGGAGAGGAGAAGGAAGGCTGAAGAGCTTTATATAATTGAAGTTGATTGCTTTGATATCTGTCAGATTCTCAAAATCCTGCATTTTCTTCACACATAAACAATGATAACCAATTTTACATTTTAAATCATTCCTGTCTTCCCAAAAGTGGGCATGGACATTGCGATCTCACTGAATACTCAAAACAATGTAATCTGTAAAATCTACATATATGCGTATATATTAGCCACATGTAATCCTCTGCTGAATTTATGCAAAGTTTTCCTCTAAATCTACAGGACACCTGGGTCCCTGTTCCAGGATTCTTCACAAATAAAAATCACTTCTAAAAGATTAAAAAGCCATTTGTGTGGAGATGTCCATTTCCTATTTCAGAGCAGTTCTTTTAGAATATCAGGAAATTAGTTTTAGATCTTCTGGTCAAAATCATGAGCCCTTCTCGTTCTTGATCAATATTTTTCACAAAGGTGTTGAAATACATTTGTCCCAAAGAACGCCACTGTCTCCCTATACATCTGAAGAATATATCATGCTCATCCCAACTGATGGTGAACCTTCTCAGGATTTTCTAGTTATCCTGTATTCAGTGGCATCACGTTGGGGGGGGGGGAACAGAGGCCGCCCCCGCCCCAGGCAGCACATTTTGGGCTATGGGTGTTCTTGGACTACAATTCCCAGAAGCCCTGGTGGGAGTGGGCACCTGCATCCACCAGGAGGTGGCAAATTTGGCGGCTAAAATCCACGCCTGTACTAGGGAGGAAGAGCCCATGGTCTTCCATCTGGCCACTACATAGTGATGGTAAACCACTCATTGAGCATCTCACACACCTGGAGAACAAACACCATTAGGGTTGCTATACATTGGAGACACATAACAAAAAAAAAAAGGAGGGGAATCAGTGAAGGGCATTGTCTGGCTCTGCCAGATCAAGGGTGAATGTGGTATGGCCCATATGCAGCCCTCATACCTCCAACATACTGTATCTGCTTTGGTAGTGGTTTGGCTAAGGAAAGATCCCTGTGTCTTCTAGCAGGCAGGAGTTCATGTATGCAGTGTTTGTTTGCAGGATGCTCCAAACCAGTAAGTCAACTCAATGGAATTCCCCCTCAAGGCTCTCTGGCAGTAATTCTAATGATCAACCAGTTCTCGACAATACAAAGTTGTCCATCTATGCAGACAACACAGCAAGAACAAACATTCTTGAGGGTACACAAGAGCAACACTAAATTAGAAGGTGGAGGAAGGAGCTCACTTGACAAGGAACAACATTAAAGGAATGCTCCCCTGTTGGCTTACTGGTTAAGATGCTAGCTTGGAGACTGGAAGGTCGGGTTTCCATCCCTAGGGATGCACTTGGGGACATGAAAGGAGCCTCATTCGGGCATAACCTGAGCGGAGTTTCTCCAGCAAAAATCCTTTCAACTCAGCGTAATCTCTGACATGAAATTATTATTGTATCTCTCATGTCAGCTGCCCTGAGTAGCTCAGCAAGTAGGGCGGCATACAAATGTGAACAATAAATAAATAAATAAAACATTACATGAGGCTATAGCTGAGGAACTCTACCTCCCCTACATCACTGAGCGGACTTTGAATAGGCTGAAGTTAGGCTGCCTAAAAGTAAGACCAATATGCTCAAGTGGGGGCTACGGGACGATCACAACACACTGTGCGAATGTGGAGAGATACAGAACCCGACTCATTTACTGGTCTGCCGATTACTGCCATTATTATTATTTATTTGATTTATATGCCGCCCTACTCGGTGCAACCGACTCAGGGCGGCTCACAAATATAACATTCAACTCTATAATCAACAATCTGTTACATAATCACAATATATCACAGTAAATTTGAAATTAAATATAATAGAAAATACAATATGATACAATATATCAAAACAGATAAATAACAACAAATGCATTCATAGTAGCAGAGTTTATCATAGAAACAATTACAAACAGTCACTTCCCTCCAGGGCAGACAATTACAAAGCAGCAGAATAGCAACAAATACATTAATGTCATCAGTACATATCATAAAACCAATTACAATGCAGAACAATCACTTCCCTCCGAGCAGACAGATATAGTCACTTCCCTCCAAACGGACAGTTATGGTCACTTCCATCGGAGCGGGCACTGGGCGAAGGGATCCTTCCCCGGCCCAGGGAGGGTGGTGCTCAAGGCCAGCTGGACGGCAGTGTTCGGCTGCCCGGCGAAGTCCGTGCATTTTCCCAACCTTGGGAGCAGGGGCGTAGCTACCGCCGTATCTGTCGTATCAATTATACGGGGCCCCCGGGCCATGGGGGCCCCCAACGTGCGTAAGCAAAACAAATCTTTACCCTTCCTAAGGGCCCCCAAACAAATTTTTATACGGGGCCCCACCAAGGCACGCTACGCTTCTGCCTGGGAGGTTCCCCAGCGTCGGGAGACTCGGCTCCTCGAAGCTCATAGCACCTCCGCCTCTTCCTCAGTGTCCTGGGGACAGCCCAGACTTGGGTTCACATTGCCCTGGCACCCAACGAGGCAACCCGGTGGGAGGTGGTGGCAGAGGCTCTCCCATGCAGCCACTCCAGGCCAAGCTGTTGCCCGTTCCCTCCTCCTCCGGCCCGGCCCGAGAAACGTCTGGTGTGGCTGGCGGCAGCCTGGTCCTAAAGCCACCCGGGGCCCCGCAGTTGTTGTCCGTTTCCCCCTTCACCTGACCGGTCACAGGGGCACATGCACCAATGAGGACTTAAGCATCAACAAAGCCAAGAAAGTGGCTACATTTTGGCAGTCCAGGGGCTTTTTCTGGAGATGGAAAAAGAAAAAGAATAATATGCTAAAATAAGTTACGGTTAGAGTAGACCCATTTGAATGACTGGAACTTACAAAGGAGGTAGGTCACCAAATGGTCTGGTTCTCTGCTTTTGATACACTACAGCAGGTGTGTGTGTGGGGGGGGAGGGTAAGGGGGAAGGGTGTGTGTAAAACAAGAATGAAAACAATATCAAAAGAGAGGGACATGGCATATACTCACTTCCCCCTGCTCTCATCCACTATTCTTCCATCCCATTGTCATTCCTACCTGAGAGCCCTTAATGGTTTAGGGGGTAAAGGTAAACGTCGCCCTTGCTTGAAAGCCAGCTGTATCCAACCCTACGGTTCAGTGCTCACCTCTGTTTATAGCCAAAGAGCCAGCACTTGCCTGCACCTGCAGACATTTCTGTGGACATGTGGCAGGCATGAGTAAATACCGGAGTGCACGGAATGCTGTTTACCTTCCCATCAAAGTGGTACCTATTTATTTACTTGCAATTTCTTGCTTTCAAACAGCTAGTTAGACAGGAGCTGGGACAGAGACTGGAGCTCACTCTGTCGTGCAACACTCGGGTTTTGAACTGCTGACCAGTCTACCTTTCAGTCGTCACATTCAGCATCTTAACCACTAAGCTGCTGAAGCCTCTTATTAGTTAAGGACTGGGCTATCTGAGGAAATACCTCTTTCTAAGAAATTGCACCCGGAGCACTTTAAACTACATGTTGTCACACCTAAAGAAGTTTAAAATGCTGTGACAAGAGCAAGATCCATTTCTGCTGTAGCCTCCACTTTACGGAATGAGTTGCCAGTGGAAATTAGATCTGCTTCCACAAATACAGCATTTCATAAACAGCTAAAAATGTGTCTTTTCCAACTAGCATATCTCTCTTAAGTAAACTGATTACAAATGTGCGAGATTCCTCAAAGTATGAACTCTATCTTTTTTTTTCAGTATCAAAATGAAATGAACACTGAAAATCATGCTGTTTCTGGATGCCAGAAACTCCGCCTGTGTTTCGTTCAATGAGCAGAGGAGATAGGAAATCTGCAACTGAGGTGTATCAACCTTGCTACCTCCTGCTAGTCTCTCCCATTTACTGTATTTCCAATAGCCTTTGGTTGCCTGGTCTGAACAGCTGGATGTTTCCATCTGATGTACAGGCTAGGAGAAGGTGTTTAACAGTTTAACTCCTTTCAGTCTCTTCTGTCGACAAGCAGCTATCAAGAGTGATTGCACATTAGTGGAAAGATTAAAACTGACATTTCCATCTAGCGTACAAGGCACAAAAAGGTGTTTCACTCTTAGGTGGTGGTGGTGGTGGTGGGGACAGGCAAAAGCAAACCAGATAGTGCCCTGGACAACCCGCATCGGTTTACTGCAGTAACTTTGGAACCCAGGTCCCTCTGGATTACATCAACTTTGGATCTAAAGTGGGCTGCCAAATGATTACAGGCAGTGATGGGCAGCAAACATTTTCGCTACCACACCGTGGGCAGAGCCTATGTTATGGGCAGAGCATACATCGTGGGCGGAGCCTACGTCATGGGTGATTTAGTCATGCCTGCCATATGGCCATGTATAATCTGCAAGCACAGGCAGCACTGGCTCTTTGGCTTTAAACGGAGATGAACACTGCACCCTAGTGTCGGATATGACTGGCTTTTGAGCAAGGGAGACCTTGAACTACTTGCAGGGACAAAACCTGACGTCAAACTTGAATACCAATCAGGGATCTTCTGTAATTAGGCAAAGGTTGCCCTTGCTTAAAAGCCAGTTGTACCAACTCTAGGATTAAAGTGCTCATCTCTGTTTATAGCCAAAAAGCCAGTGGACTTGATCCACAAAAGCTCACATTAAAATACAGCAGTTAGTCTTTAAGGTGCCACAAGGTTTTTGTCTTTTTTGTTTACTGTCTGATATGTTTGCACAGAATAAAACTTTTCAAATGGTAGCTGTGTTAGTCTGACCAGGGCAGGGAGGTGGGAGTGGTCACCCAATTTTACTACCACCACCCCGGCTGAAGGCTACCCGTTCCTAGACCGGGACTCCTTGCTCATGGTCACACATGCCTTAGTCACCTCCAGACTTGATTATTGTAATGCGCTCTACATGGGGCTGCCCTTGGTGACCATTCGGAGGCTACAGCTGGTCCAGAACGCGGCTGCACGAGTGGTGTTGGGGTGCGGGCGTTATGCCTGTGCCTCACCGCTGCTGAGGGAGCTGCACTGGCTTCCAGTTTGCCTCCGGGTGCAATTCAAGGTGCTGGTTATTACCTTTAAAGCGCTACATGGTAGTGGACCAGGATACTTAAGAGACCGCATCGTCCCAAGGACATCTGTCCGTCCCACCAGAGCGGACCGGAGAGGCTCTCTGGTTGTGCCATCGGCCAGAGAGGCGCACCTCTCTGGCACTAGAAGGAGGGCCTTCTCTGTGTCTGCTCCGGCCCTATGGAACCTCCTCCCAATAGAACTACGCCTGCAAACGGAGCTGCTGTCCTTCAGGAAAGGAGTGAATACCTGGCTGGCAGGTCAGGTCTGGAGAATGGATGGATCAATTTCCCCAGCTGGCTGGATGGTTTGACACCCAGTGCCTCCTAGCTACAATGCCTAGTTTTTAATGCTTAGTTTTTAAGCTTCTTTTAAAACTTTTAAAACGTTTAATTTCTGAACTGGTTTTAAATTGTTGTCTATGCTGTTGTGTTGGGAATCGCCCTGGGTCCCTTCGGGGAGGAGGGCGATAAACAAATTTAAATAAATAAATATAAATAAATAAATAAATTTCGCCACCACCCTGCTCGAAGGCCACCCAATTTTGCAAATAAAACCCTGCCGGGGGTAGTGGTACAAACCTGTTACTGCCCACCACTGATTACAGGAGACCACATTGGTCTGGAGAACAACGAATTGCTGTGAACCAGATACAGTCAAACCTCACATAAATAGTGCCTCGCTTAAAGAGTAACTTGCTTAAAGAGCAGGATTTTCTCTGAATGTTTGCTTTGCTTAACAAATAAAACCAACCAAAAACTCGCTTAACAAATAAATTGGGGTTTGCAATCCCCCCCCCCCACACACACACACAATTGGTCACTTACAATGGTGTTTCGCTTAAAGAGCAATTCTGTGGAACACATTATGCTCTTTAAGCGAGGTACAACTGTACTATAATTCTTCAGTGGTTATTAGAGCTCATAAATGACAGATATTATATCGTTTTCTTGCCAACTTCACCACATTAATATAACTTCTGGAGCAGTTCCTCACTACCTCAAGGTTGTCATCCATGAGAGCTTTTCTCCCTTTATTTTCTAGCCTGCTCCACAAATGCTTCTGGGTTTGCAGGTCTTTAGTAAACCTAGGAGCAGGATGCACCCTAAACTAGATTATGCATTGAGGAGCAATAGTGTCCAACACCCTAGCCAACTCTCAACTCGACAATGTATGTGTGTGGGAGTGGTGAGATGTTGGGAGTGGTGATAGTCCCATGGATGTCATGGCTTCCATGAAGTCCAAGGGTGTCTGAGTTAGAAACACATGTGCATGGATATTGAAGTCCCAGGAACCAATATCCTAGGGCAGTGATGGCAAACCTTGGCATTCCAAGTGTTCTTGGACTTCAATTACCAGAATCCCAAGTCTACACTCCTGCTGATCAGGGCTTCTGGGAATTGAAGTTCAAGAACACAGGAGTGCCAAGGTTCACCATCACAGCCCTAGGGGATCTCCACACTGCAGATACCTAGTCTGTTAACTCAAGGAGGGAGTTCACAGGGAGCATGGTATGCCGACACTATCCCCACTCTACTCCAAACTCCAACCTCAACTTGCAGGTGCTCAAGATCTGAGCTTGAGAGCAGAGAAAGCCTGCTAACTTTCAAGGTGTTTTGGACAATGATGGTGACCTCTCACCTCTGTCCCTCTGATCATTCCTGGTGCATAATTCTGAAACCCTGGTGGGCAAATGAGGGAGAGCCAAGCCCCACCCCATCCTGCAAACAATCAGGTTCTCAGTAGTTTATGCCTAATCAGCATTGGCATCCAGGATAATCTGTACAGGTTGGCTTTTATTTGCGGCCCATCTGGCATTAAGCAGCACCCCAGACAAATCAAAAGGCGAATTACCAAGGGGGGAACCATGTATCTGTTGGTTGGGTTGGCAGCTGAAACCCATGATAGATGTTAAGTATCTTTCAAATGGTCCACCAGAACAGCCAGATTTCCAAGCCACACCATATCTTCCGCTAGGGTACAAGAAGGCTGTAGTTCTCCTGAGACTTATCTGAAACTCTTGAGTTTCTCCATTTATCTCACAGGTGGACAATCTAAGACAGGTTGGTCATTCCTGAAATGTGACTCCCATTGGTTGCAATTAAGAATGGAAGGTGATTTGAGCTACAGGCTAATATCCTCAGCTTGCCCTTTCCTCTTTGACCTAGAGGTGCATAAGAAAGCAATGCTGCTGGGACAACAATCGATGTATTATTACCTCCCACTTCCATGCAACTCCCAAATGATTTTCCCCTTTGTGGGGTGGCAAGGAAGTACTGTATTGTTGGGGAAATCTGACAGCACAGTCTCAGAGGTGGTCAAGAAGGAAGCACAATTCTGTCATATAACGTTTTATTTTGCTTTTTGGATAACATTGGAGCATAGATCCAGGATTACAGGAGATATCAAGCATAAATGATAGAATTGAAAGAAAGCAGCCACCTGTATTTCTATAAACATGTTTAAAAATCTGGAAGGCTGACCTGCATATCTATAGTTAGCTGTGAGGTTTCAAGCAGTAACTTAACATGTATGGGATTTATCGGTAGTGCCTGGAAAGAATACAAGCCTGCAATTATACTACACCCCATCACAGCTAACTCCAGCATTATTTAAAAAATAAGCCATGAGGACATAATAGGAATTCTTTGGCTTTTTATTTGACCCACCATTTCTCCTCACTTTTTAGAAGGTGGCAGAGGATCATCAGTGGGTGGAGTTGGGTTATCAGTAAACTTCATGTCACGGCAGAACAAGACTGATTCTTTGCCCAGGCCCAGGTGGTACTGCCATATGTAGATCTTCTCCTGGGGCTTCAGGGTCAGGTTGATAGATTCTTCAACCTCTGTGGCTTCATTCCAATCTTCCTGCTCAGAGTTGATACTATTCCCACCAAATTCAGTATTGAGGGAGAACTGGAACTTGCAAAGGGCTTCAGTGAGGGCTCCTGCCTGATATGTGGCGGTCATACCCACCTTCCAGTTGTGTTCTACACTGGTCATGCGCTGTTTGTTGTAGCCCACCTTCCTAGTGATCTTCTTGTTCCACACAATGGGGGAGCTTGAGTCATTGGAGATGGTTTTGAGAGCCTCCCATTTGCCAAAAGCGGGGCCCTGGGTTACACCCAATCCCCCAGGGAGAAAGTTGAGCACATCAGCATGAAAGGAATAGGTAACAGAATTCAGGTTTTCATGGAGGTTGGTGCATCTGTAGTAGTGGAAACCCCATTGATCTTGTGGCTTTACAAAGTAGAAAGAAGTCTTGGTTCCGAAGTAATACATGCCATTCGTGCAGTTAGGGTGAAGGGTGTATTCAACAGCATCATCATCAGTATTCATGTTGTTGACCCGACGGTAAACACCTCGCTTCTGGAAAATAATGTAGAAACTTCCAAAGGCAGAGAGGTAATGGTCCCCTCCCTGACAGTTGGGATGGAGGCTGTACACAACAGCACCTGTGTCCTGACTCATGTCATTGACCTGGCGATAGGCATTTCCTTTGATGATGTAGAATAAGTCATCCTCATGGGCTAGGTAGTGGTCTCCCCCTCGGCAAGAGTTATGCAGGCTGTGCACTACAAGGTCTTTGGCCCCCTGAAAATTGGTTGACTTCATGTAGTAGCCCAGGTCAGAGCGGACAATGTAGTAGAATTCATCTACTCCACAGAAATCAACTCCTGGGGCTTGGTTCTTGGGAACAATTTGTGGCATGGTGCTTGATTCTAGGAGGAAAAAATCAAGTGTGGAATTAGGTTATTGCTGTGTTCATGGCAAATATACAGTTTTCACAAAAGATAAGAAAATATAAACTTTTGCCATATCTAATAATACCTTTTAACTGTAAGAAATGTGGATTTTCACTAGGGTTTGCTACACAAGATTCTCTTCACATAAGAAATTCTCTGAAGTCACATTACATCCATTACATTAGACCCGGAGTTCTCAACCTTTTTAAACCTGGAGCCAGACAGCTTCCGAGGCCAGATGGCCATTTTGCCTTTCCTCCACCACATGGCACTTCCTGGTGTAGTGGAGGCAGTGGGGGGGGGGGACATGAAATTAGGCCCATGGGCTGCAGGTTGAGAACCCCTGCATCAGATACTCCCTTCATTTTTGCAAAGAGTTAGTCATATCTCTGTGTATAAGTTGAATAAGCAGGGTGATAAAATGCAGCCTTGTCTGACTCCTTTTCCTATTCCAAACCAGTCTGTCATTCCATATTCTGTCCTAACTGTTGCTCAGAAGTTGGGATCAAAATTGCTGTGAGAAACATCAACAACTTGAGACACGCAGATGATACCACCCTAATGGCAGAAGGTGAGGAAGACCTAAAGAAGCTCCTGCTTAGGTTGAAAAAAGAGAGTGCAAAAGCTGGCTTGAGACTCAACCTCAAGAAAACCAAGATAATGGCAACAGGTCCAATCAGTCCCTGGAAAATAGATGGGGAAGAAGTAGAAGCAGTGACAGATTTTACTTTCCTAGGATCAAAGATCACTGCAGATGGTGGTTGCAGGCATGAAATAAAAAGGCTACCGATGCTTGGGAGACAAGCTATGAGAAACCTGAGAAACATAGTGAAAAGTAGAGACATCACCTTGCAAACAAAAATTCGCATAGTCAAAGCAATGGTATTCCCGGTGGTAATGTATGGTTGTGAGAGCTGGACCATAAGGAAAGCTGAGCACAGAAGAATAGATGCCTTTTAAATGTGGTGTTGAATGAGAGTTTTGAGAGTACCCTGGACAGCGAGGAGAACAAATAGGTCGATTCTAGAAGAAATCAACCCTGACTGCTCCTTAGAAGGTCAAATAGTAAATATGAATCTAAAGTACTTTGGACATCAAATGAGAAGAAAAGATTCACTTGAGAAAGCCTCGATGCTGGGAAAGATGGAGGGCAAAAGAAGAAGGGGGCGGCCAAAAATGAGATGGCTAAATGGTATTGTAGATGCAATGGGCACAAAGCTGGGCAGGATGAGGAGGATGGCGGAAGACAGAGGTGCCTGGAGGACAATGGCCCATAGGGTCGCAAAGGGTTGGAATCGACTGTGCGACTGAACAACAAAGTCATATCTCATTGAGCCAGAGCTGTTTTAGAAACAAGACATTTCAAATAGAAAAACAGCTGTTTTGTGTACGATGCAGCTCTAGCGAGTCAGACTCAGGCAAATGCATTACAAGAGGAATGCTGCTTTCAACAAAACATGAATGAAAATTTACTAATGAGAATAACTTTTTCTATTTCTTTGGCAGGGTTGCTCAGGGGGTGTTGGATTCCTTTCATTGAAGAATTCAGAACCAAGGTTATACATCAAGGGTGTTTTCGTGACTGATTTCCTGCTTTAGCAGAAAGCTATATTGGTTGGCCAATGAAATCCCTTCCAGATCTGCTGTTCTACAACCTTACCAGTATGATTTCCGAGCAGATGGATGCTCAACATCCCTTCTGCACTGCACTTTACCTTACCCCTCTCACTAATTTAAGGAATTAGGAAAGGGGCCCAAAAGAGGGGACCCTCTCTTTGAACCATATAGCAAGAACATCCATCAGCTCTCCTTCCTCTGTGTCCAAAATTGTAAAGCTTCCCTCCTTTTCCCAGTTGCCCACCAAATATCCCAGGAATACTCACACTCGGAGTTTCAGAAGAGTCAGTGTTTCAGTCTGTAGTTTGGAGAGGAATATTGACAATATAGCATAATCAGTGATGGGTGCTGTTACTTAAATAGCAGAGAAGAGGCCATGGGTCATTATGAAACTACCAAACCACTCCTACAGTTATAGAACATCCTTTGGCTGTACTATATTCTTGTCTTGATGTCCTGCCAAATGTGAATAACATTTATCCATAGTTTTGGATGTGGTACAGCAATTTAACCACTGCTTTATGAGAGCTCTATATGCTAAATTAAATTTGCTGTAGTAGATTAAATTCAAATTATAGTACTGTCTTTGCCCTATGTGACTTGCAAGATTCTTAATTTATTTTTTATCCTGTATCACCTGATGAAATACTGTATTGTGGAAGCTTTGCACCAGGGATGGGGAACTTCTAGAGATCCTTGCTTATCGAAGTTACTCTTGTTCTTAGGCCCAGAAGGGAAATGGAACATATTTCCAAAGATACATGGATGCAGTGGTGGGCACCAAAAATTTTTACTACCATACTGTGGGCGTGGTATGGTGTGGTGGCCAGGAGGGAAGCCCTGCATTGCACCTGAATTAGGACTACTTCATTTCAAAACTTGGCTGGGCAGGGGCAACCAGAATTTCTGCTACTGGTTCGGGCGAACTGGTGCGAACCTGCTGATGCCACCCACTGCATGGGTGACTTTATATTCTAAAGTGCTAAGATTCAGTGGAGTTGTATGCAAATAATGAAACTTCGTTGTTTCATAGACTTAATAAACCTTTCTTTATGCAGACATGGCATGGTGTGTTCATCTCGTTCTAGATGGCTCCACTTTGTTCAACGCTTCTTAATGTATTAGGAAACAACAGAACTTACCCTTCATTTTACTCATGGAATATAAAGAATTTCAGCAGTTGAATTTAGCCTCAGAGTGTTTCTGAGTAATCAGTTTCATCACATGGAAAAATGCAGCATGAAAGCAAGGTAAGGCATCTCTGAACTGACACCACGAAGTACAAACCTTTCCCTTTGCTGCAGAGTTCTTATAGAATGGAGCAGGGGTGCCCAAACTTTTTGCACCGCGGGTCTGATCACGCCCCCTCAAGTGGATGTGTTTGCGCATGCATGTCCACATTAACTTCCAGGTGTGGCATGGATACGTTTGCACATGCACAAGTCCTATTCAGGTACCTGGAGGCTGTGAGGGTCTGGATGGGGGACAATGAGTTACAGCTGAACCCTGGCAAGACTGAGTGGCTGTGGGTTGGGGGTCCTGGGTCAACACAGAAGTGACCATCTTTGTTACTGGATGGGGCTAGTTTGCCTCAAACAGACCCGGTGCGCAATCTGGGGGTCCTCCTGGACTCACGACTCCTGTTCAATGAGCAGGTGGCAGTTGTGGCCAGGAGAACTTTTGCACAATTGCGTGTAATTTGCCAGTTGCGCCCACTACTTGACAGGGACTCCTTGCTCATGATCACCCACGCCCTGGTCAACTCCAGATTAGACTGTTGCAATGCGCTCTACATGGGGCTGCCTTTGATGAACATCCGGAGGCTGCAGCTGGTCCAGAATGCGGCAGCCCAGGTGGTGTTGGGATGTGGGCATTATTCTCATGCATCCCCACTGCTTCGGGAGCTACACTGGTTACCAGTTTGCCTCCGAGTGCAATTCAAGGTGCTGGTTATTACCTTTAAAGCCCTATATGGTAGTGGGCCAGGTTACTTGAGAGACCGCATCTCCCCAAGGGTATCTGTCCATCCCACCAGAGCGGACTGGAGAGGTGCCTTAGTTGTACCATCTGCCAGAAAGGCTCAACTCTCTGGCACTAGAAAAAGGGTCTTCTTCCTGTTCGCTCGGACTCTGTGGAACCACCTTCCTCTGGAGCTGCACCTCCAGACGGAGTTACTGGCTTTTAGGAAGGGCCTGAAAACCTGGCTGGCGGGAATGGTGTGGGGTAGTGATGGTTTACTGACAACCCCCCGCTGGCTTATTTAACTTCCTACATCTACCCTCCTATCCCGACTCCCATTCCCATTCCTTCTATCCAGTTTCTTTTAGGCTAGGGAATGGGAGGTTGTTTTTAATGGGTTTTAATTTTTATTGCTCTGTTAGTATTTTTGTGGTATACCATTTGCCTGTTGTGCTCTTTCCTGAGTCGCTTGTGTGAGTAGGGTGGAATATAAATTTGATTAATAAATAAATAAAGTGTATCCAGATTCACTTCTGGCTGCAACATGGATGCATTTGTGCATGAGCACATGCACATGCTGAACCCATAAGTTAATGCTGATGCATTTGTGCATGCACAATCGCATCTGTGCTGAACCTGGAAGTGAATGTGGACATGTTTGTGCATGCATGAGTGCATACGCACCAAACCCGGAAGTGAATGCCCTTTTCTTCCAGCCCATTGTCATTCCTATTTGAGAGCCCTTAATGGTTTAGGACAGTGGTGGCAAACGTATGGCACGTGTGCCAGAGGGGGCACTCAGAGCCCTCTCTGTGGGCATGCATGTCGTCGCCCCAGCACAGGTCCCTGTGGGAGCCATGATAGCGGCATCCCTGGGGATCCAGCTCAACACCCCTGCCCAGTTCTGATTGGTCCCTGGTACTTGAGAAGTAAATCCCCACCGCCCAATGGGAAGAGCAGGAGAGGGAGGGCCTGCCTTTCTCACCCTACGGAATGGGTGCAGCCAATCAGGGGGCATATGGGCAGGATGGGGGGGGGATAAATAAGTTGGTTTTAGGTTGCAGTTTCGGCACTCAGACTAAAAGGTTCGCCACCACTGGTTTAGGACTGGGCTGTCTGAGGAAATGCTTCTTCCTAAGAAATTGCACCCGGAGCGCTCAAGCTTTTAAACTACATGTTGTCGCACCTAAAGAAGTTTAAAATTCTGTGACAAGAGCAAAATCTTTTTCTGCCATAGCCCCCACTTTATGGAATGAGTTGACAGTGGAAATTAGAGCTGAGGCCATCGCCAAGTACCAGTTCTCCCAGTCCTATTACAAGCACTTAGATGTTCTTATCAATTCCCCATATAGTTTGACATGTAACATTGGGGAAAGGCTGTTTTGGAAATAGCCCTTTTCAAATATACGAAGAGCTGCTTCATGGAAGATGGAACACCTTTGGCTTCTGTGTCTCCAGACAGAGAGTCAGACCATAGCAGATGCACTGCAGCAGCAATCTTGATTTCAATAAAACCATAGCGAGTGCCTCTTAATGAGAACATCTCCAGAGAGTCAGACCCAAGGAAATGCACTGCAACAGCAATGTTGATTTCAAGAAAACTCAAATGTGAATCTCCTAGTAAGGACTTTTTCTAGTTCTTCTTCAAGGAGGCAACCCTGGAAGGTGGTGAATTTCCTTTCACTGGAGGTTTCGAAAACAACGTTGGATGGCAATGCTCCAAGGACATTTTCATGGCAGGTTTCCTGCATCAGCAGATGGTTCCAATGGATGGTCAACAAAATCCCCTCCAGATCAGCAGTTCTACAACTCAGTGTGGTTTCTGTGCTGCTGAAAACTCAACATTCCTTCTGCATTGCATGCTATGTTACCTACCACACTTGCTAGTTGTTTAAGAAGGAGCAATGACACCCAAAAGAAGGGCCCCTCTCACTAAATCATATAGCAATACCATCCATCAACTCTCCTTCCTGTGTGTACAAAATTGTAAAGCTCCCTCCTTCTCCCAGTCACCCAGAAAACATCCCAGCAGCACTCATACTTAACATTTTAGATGTTGAACTTGACGTCTGGAAGGTCTGCATGTCAGCAGTTTGAGACCAAAGTCCTGCACAATGGAGTGAGTTCCTGTCTCTATCTCAGCTCCTGCCAGTTTGAAAGCAAGACATTGCAAATAGATAAAGAGGTACAGTACTACTTTGGTGGAAAAGGTAACAACATTTCTGTATCCCCCAGTGTCTAGTCATGCCTGCCACATGACCACGGAAATGTCTGCAGATACAGATAGCACTGACTTTTTGTTTGTAAACAGAGAAGAGTACCTTACCCTAGAGTTGCATACAATTGGTTTTCAAGCAAAAGGAAAGTTTAGCTTTACATAATGGCCGTGTATCATGATTATTGGGACCAGGATGCAACCATTACTTAAGTAGTAGAGAAGGGGCCACAGATGGTGGTCAAACTAGCAAAGGACCCACCTACGGTTACAGAACTATCTTTGTTTCAGGTTGTTTGTGTTGAGCTTACAGCTGGCATTCCCATCATGTTTAGTGTTTGTGTACAATTTGGAGATTGGAAGGGCCTGCATTTAAGGAACCTAGCCATTGCTTGTTTTGAATCTGAACAATTCCGTTCCACCCAATGTCACCACGTTTTCATTCTGAGTAATGTGTCTGGATATCTACTGGACTAGTTAATTTAGTTCTGTGAGTGTTCACTTCTTTCTCTCTGGGCTAGGGAAGTTGCATTCTTGAGAAAATCTGAACACACTCTCTCAAAGTTGGTCACAAGAATGAAGCATAGATCAGCAAACACCTCTTTCTTATGACTTTGCTTTACTTTTTATTTCTCGATAACATTGGAGCATAGATCCAGGATTACAGTAAATATCAAGCACAAAGAGCTAGACATGGGTAAGAAGACATTTAGAAGGACTGCTGTCGCCCCACCGGACTTGGCGCAGTTCTCGCCTGGCCTCGGACCAGGGAGAGCAGGAACAGCTCTGCAGGGCTGTGCCCAGCCAGCTTGGCTGAGGGGGAAAGAAGTAGCAGGGAATTGGACTTAGTGAGTGGGGTAGAGTTGCGAGTTTTGTGAACTGCTCCAAGTGTTTCTGAAGTGTTTTTGAAATGTATTTATGATGTCTTAATTTTGTAATTGTGATGGGGGACTTTTTGAAATGTATGTGATATTTTGATATGTTATTGATATGTGATATGTGATACTTTGATATGTTTTAATATGTAATATTTTGTGATCTATGTTGTTGGCTGCTGTTAGTTGCCTCGGCGAATAGAATGGCATACAAATCCAAAATACAAATACAAGACAGCCTTCCACATTTCTTTTTTGTTGTTCAGTAGCACAGCTGTGTCGCACACCTTTGTGACCATATTTGGAAGGGTGACCTGCATAACTACAGCTAGCTTTGAGGTTTCAAGAAGAAGCTTAGCCTTGGCAATGGCTTCAGTGAGGGCTCCTGACGCATGTGGCACTGATGCCTACCTTCCAGTTGTGTTCAACACTGATCATGCACTGTTTGTTGCAGCCCACCTTCCTAGTGATTTTCTTGTTCCACTCAATGGGGGACTCTGGAGTCATTGGAGATGGTCTTGAGAGACTCCCATCTGCCAAAAGCTGGGCCCTGGGTTACAGCCAGTCCCCCAGGGAGAAAGTTGACCATATCAGCATGAAAGGAATAGGTTACAGAATTCAGGTTTTCATGGAGGTTGGTGAATCTGGAGTAGTGGAAACCCCATTCATCTTGGGGCTTTACAAAGTAGTAATAATCTTTGGTTCTCCAGAAATACATGCCATTCTTTAAGTTAGGGTGAAGGACGTATTCAACAGCATCTTCATCGGAATTCATGTTCTTGACCTGATGGTAAACACCTCATTTCTGGGAAATGATGTAGAAGCTACCAAAGACAGAGAGGTAGTGGTCTCCTCCTTGACAGTTGGGATGAAGGCTGTACATGACAGCACGTGTCTTGATTCATGTTGCTGACTCGGCGATAGGCATTTCCTTTGATGATGTAGAATAAGTCGTCCTCATGGGCTAGGTTGTGGTCTCCCTTCAGCAAGAGTTATGCAGGCTGAACACTGTGAGGTCTTTGCCTTCCTTAAAATTGGATGATCATAGTATTTGGATCACTTCATTGCGAGCTAGGATCTACCTTAAACAAATTCACGCCAATGACATTTCTCCTGCTTCAGGGATAAAATGCATTTTCGGATATGAGTTGCAGTTGATGACAATGACAACATTACCCCTCTCACTATAATAATAATTTCATGTCAGAAATTATTCTAGGTTGAAAGGATTTTTGCAGAAGAAATTCCACTCAGGGAACGCCCAAATGAGACTCCTTTCATGTTCCCAAGAGCTGGGACAGAGACAAGCACTCAATCCATCATGCAGTACCCAAGTCTCGAACAGCTAACAAGGTGAGTTCAGTGGTGGGCATCAGCAGGTTCACCCCAGTTTGCCAGAACCAGTAGCAGAAATTATGGCTGGCCCTGTCCATCCAAGTTTTGAAATAAAGTACCATATTCCTAATTTGGGTGCAACACAGGGCTTTCCCCCTGGCCATGCCCACCATACCATGCCCACAGTAAAAAAATAATTGAGCCCACTACTGGGTGAGTTTCTTAACCACTGAGCCACAGCAGGAACCCAAAACAAAAACATCCATCAACTCTCCTTTTTTTCTGTCCGAAATTGTAAAGCTGCCCTATGTTTCACAGTTGCCCAACAAAGATCCCAACAATATTCAGCCTCAGAGTTTTAGAAGAGTCAGTCCAGCTGTAGTTTGGAGAGGGATTATGGCCATATAGCATAAACATTGGTAGATGCAACTGTTAATGAAATAGTGGGGAAGAAGCCATGGGTCATTATAAAACTAGCAAACCCCACCTACAGTTATACAACTCCATTTATTCCAAACTCCTTCCAACATTCTTGTTTCAATATCCTGCCAAATATGAATAACATATACAGTATCAATAGTTTTGGCCGTGGCACAGCATCCAACCACTACATCACAAGGGCTCTATATAGTAAATGAAGTCTACTTTATTACCATAGCAGGATAACCTGGCCAGACTCTAGTATGGATTAATAGGGCTGCTGGTTTGCTTGTTTTTCTGTATTACCTGTCCAGCCTCTTCCATGATCACAACATGCAGAGGACAGTGGAAAATTCTTACCACTTGGTTTTATTGAGAAAATGGATGGGGGGCACTGACCCAAGCAATCTCTCCTATGGCCAGGTTAATTTCCACTGTGGGTAACTAATGATCTCATTGCCACCCATCAGTAGTGAGTCCCTTCCTGTCCTTTCTCCCTTGGGTTCTCAAAACTAGGAGATGTGCTGATGACAGGTGTGGCACTCAGAGGTGGATCAGGTATCTCCAGAGTCTTTGAGTGGACATTGATAGGCCTGGAGAGTCCCTTTTGCCACCTCCCACAATATTCCCACTCCCCTCAGATGGCTTCCGGTTCTTCTTCTCACGAGCTTGTTGGTTGGTCTTCTGCTGGGAAACATGGAATCGCATCCATTTTCCAGCCTAGGAGTCCTTTGTGGTGACCCAGACCCATCTTGGTGGGGATTTGTCTTCTTCCACAACTGAATTGCTCCCAGCTCCTGTCCCAGTGCCCCTTCCTTCCCTTCAATTTTGCTCTTTACCCATCATAGCCGTTCTTCTTTTCCTTTTGTCCACAACATCCTCCAGCCTGACCACTGCAAGCCCATTCTAAAGTCTTCTTTTAGCTTCCCCCTGTCACTCTTCAAAGCCCCTAGTGTTCTTGAGTCAGGAACCCCAGGTTGGGGCTTCTGGGGCCCACCCCTCTCCTGATGTCCTGCAGCAATATTGAACACCATAGCAAAGGGAAAAGTAGGTGCTGTGTGGTGACACATTAATAGCAATAACTGTGTGCTGTCAAGTTGATTATGACTTATGGTGACACTTCCCATAGCTCCATGGCTTCACTCCATGGCTTCAACCTCCATGGCTTCACTCCATTCTTCCTGCTCAGTGTTGACACTCTTATCTTCCAGTTGTGTTCAACACTGCTCATTCACTGTTTGGTGTAGTGGTGGTGGTGGTGGTGGAGGAGGAGGAGCACTGCTGGAAACTACAAATAAACTAAAAATAAATTTAGTAAAGATATTGGAATGGAATTTGGAATTGATAAGTGTGCAACAATTACTGTTAAGGCAGCAGGAGGAGATCATCAACAACAACAACAACAACAACAACAACAACAACAACAACAACAACAACAACAACAACAACAATCTTCCTCCTCCACCCCCCTTCTGTGTCTAGGCCATTCATGAAACTGCCAAGCTGAAGTCACCTTTTGGTGAATTTTTGTGAATAGTAGCCGTGTTAGTCTGTGGTTCAGGCATATACCTTTTGGTTAGTTCCTTTTGTACTTCCTTTTGCCTGACCTAGTGTGAGAAAGAATATCCAGCAACACAAGGTTGCCATTACCAGGGTATGCCCGATTGTGGTTCAAAAAACCCACAATCTTCAAGGAGGCTCTTTCTGTGTACCTTGGGAAGGAAAGATTATGGATATTCTTGCTATATGATTCAATGAGATCATTTACTCTTTTGGGTCCCATTTTTCCTTCTTTAATAGTTTAATTTAATTTAATTTTCAAATTTATACCCCGCCCTGCTCAGGCGAACCTGACTCTAGGCGGCTTACAATTTATATAAAAAATAACAACATAACAATAATAAATTCCATAACACCACAGTAACAATCATCACAGTATCAGTATCAGAAAAAAATATCAATAACACAGTAACAGTAAAAAAAATATTAATATCACAATACAAAAAGTTTTACAAAAAAGTAAAACAAAAACAGCAGCAAAAACAACATCACATTTACCGAGTCCTGCAATGATTATTAGCAGAATCCAACCAAAAGGAAAAGTTCAGAAAAGTCCACAAAAAAGGAATCCAGTCCCGGTGAGACCCGTACGCTATGACAGTGTCTTTTTAAACTGGCCCAGGGCGGGACAGGGTACCGGCAATGACACGGCCCCGGTGCTCACAGCCCCGGTGCTCACAGCTGTGGTAGCCTCTCCGCCCGGTCAAAAGTCTGAAGGCGAGGGCAGAGAGGTCCTGCCATCCATCTTGGCGTCTATTTAAGCTGGCCTGGGCGGGGAGGGGGACCGTCGGCGATGGGATGGCCCCGGAGCTCGCAGCTGTGGTGGTGCGGAGGCAAGGATGGAGGTCCTCGGTGGTGTTTGGAGGCAGCAGGAGTTAGTGAGAGGGGTAATGTAGCATGCAATACAGAAGGGATGTCAAGTTTCCAGCCACACAGAAACCACAACGGTAGAGTCATAGAACTGCAGATCTGGAAGAGATTTCATTGGCCATTCAATTCAATTTTCTGCTGATGGAGGAAATCAGCTACCAAAATGGCCTTGAGGTAAAGCTATTTACAGTGGTGTAGCGCGGGTTTCAGGTGCCTGGGGCATAGGTCAAATTCGCTGCCCCCTGCATAATTCTTGCTGAAGGGAGACCACAACCTAGCCCATGAGGATAACTTATTCTACATCATCAAAGGAAATGCCTATCACCGAGTCAGCAACATGACTCAAGACACAAGTGCTGTCGTGTACAGCCTCCATCCCAACTGTCAAGGAGGAGACCACTACCTCTCTGCCTTTGGAAGCTTCTATATCATTTTCCAGAAGCAAGGTGTTTACTGTTGGGTCAAGAACATGAATACCGATGACGATGCTGTTGAATATACCCTTCACCCTAACTTCAAGAATGGCCTGTATTACTGGGAAATTAAAGATTATTACTACTTTGTAAAGCCCCAAAATGAATGGGGTGTCTAATGCTTCAGATGCACCAACTTCAATGAAAACCTGGATTCTGTTACCTATTCCTGTCATGCTGATGTGGTCAACTTTCTCCCTGGGGGACTGGCTGTAACCCAGGGCCCAGCTTTTGGCAGATGGGAGTCTCTCAAGACCATCTCCAATGAGTTCAACTCTCCCATTGTGTGGAACAAGAAGATCACTAGGAAGGTGGGCTATACCAAACAGTGAATGAGCAGTGTGGAACACAACTGGAAGATAAGCATCGCTGCCTCATATCAGTCAGGAACCCTCACTGAGGCCATTGCCAAATATCAGTTCTCCCTCTCTGCTGAATATGGTGGGTCGGGTGTCGACACTGAGCATGTAGATTGGAATGAAGCCACAGAGGTTGAAGAATCTATCGGCCTGACCCTGAAGCCCCAGGAGAAGATCTACATATGGCAGTACCACCTGGGCTTGGGCAAAGAATCGGTCTCGTTCTGCTGTGACATGAAGTTTTCTGATAACCCAACTCTACCCACTGATGTTCCTTTGTCACCTTCTAAAATGGTGAGCCAAAGAAAAAGCCTAATACTGTAATGTCATCATGGCTTGCTTCTAAATAATGCTGGATTTAGCCAATACAAGGTGTAGAAGAAATACAGGCTTATATTCCTTCTAGGCATACTGATAAATCGCCTACATGCTAACCTACTGCTTGAAAACACAATGCTAGGTATAATTAAGCAGTTGATTAATTCAAGTATATTCCATGCTTCAAAAACAGTAGATGGCTGTTTTCTTATCCACATTAGTCTCCCATGCCAAAACCTGGTGTTTTCTGTGCTTGATATTTACTGCAATCCTGGATCTATGCTCCAATGTTATTCAAAAAGCAAAAATAAAACAAAGTGATAAGAAAGAAGTGTTGGCTGATCTTTGCTTCATCCTTGTGATAACCTTTGAGACAGTGCTTTCAGGTTTCCCAGGAATGCTTCTTCCCCACCCCACAAGGAATGAAAAATATTTGGGAGATATATGGCTGTGGGAGGTACCGGTAATAATGGACTGATTATTTTCCCAGGAGCATTGCTTCATTATGCACATCAAGGTCATGGGGTTTGGGCAAGCTGAGACCATCTAGATCAGGGGTGCTCAAACTACGGCCCATGGGCCGGATCCAGCCTGCATCGCCAAATCATCCACCTTGCGCCACCCTCCCTGCTCCCGGAAGTGGAAGTGAAACACACCTGCACATACACAAAACACTGCCATAAATGCACCTGTGGCTGTTGTAAACATGTTTATGACAGCCATGGGTGCACTTATGGCAGCATTTTGCACATGCGTGGGTGCGTTTTACTTCTGCTTCCGGTGGGAGGAACCATGTAACTGGCCCGCAGCCTGAAACATTTGGGCACCCCTGGACCAGATCAATTTTTCCCAACCTTTGGTTTTTGGACTTCAGTTTCCAGAAGCCTAAGATAATTTCCCAAAGCACTTATCAGCCAGTGTACTGACTTAGATATTGACGGGCTATACCTCAAATCACCTTCCATTCTTAATTGCAACTGATGGGAGTGAGTCACATTTCAGGAATGAACAAACTGTCTCAGATTATCCAACTGTGAGGTAAATGGTTAAATCGTGGGACTGCACTAGACTGCCTCCCCCTGTACCATCTCTGATGCAACATCTCTCATGTCTCCAGAGAACAGTTATGGGTTCAGACAATCTGTTTTGACAGCAAAAATTGAAACATGTTTTCTTTGCTCTGGAATGTCCTTGGCTCAAACTTCCTCTCCAAGTACAGAAATGCTATATCATTCATAGTTGGAACTGAAAATTAAAACATAGGAGTAAACAGCTGAATTCATTGCATCTCAACCAATTCAGGAGATGAACCTCTCAAACCAACTAAATTCATTTTACCCATTTCTTGAGATATGCATGTAGGTCCCCGCTGTTGTTGCTTGTCCTATTCTCTCCGTCACTCATGGATGGAGATGCTCCATTCAGAAGAGTAGCGTGCCTTGCCGGAGCCCCGTATAAAAATTTGTTTGGGGGCCCTTAGGAAGGGTAAAGATTTGTTTTGCTTACGCACGTTGGGGGCCCCCGTAGCCCTGGGGCCCCGTATAATTGATACGGCAGATACGGCGGTAGCTACGCCTCTGGCTCCATTCCTCTCCACTTTTTCCTTCCCTCCTCCACGTGGAGAGCTGTTTGGTGCAACCCCTAACTACAGACACCATTTGGTTTAGGTAACAGAACTCACAGTTGCCCCCTGAGATGCAACGAAGCCAGTGGTGGGATTCAAAAAAAATTACTACCTACTCTGTGGGCGTGGTATGGTGGACATGGCCAGTGGGAAAACCCTGCGTTGCACCCGAATTAGGACTACTTTATTTCAAAACTTTGATGGGCAGGGCCAGCCGGAATTTCTGCTTCCAGTTCTGGTGAACTGGGGAGACCCTGCTGATGCCCACCACTGAACGAAACTCTCCCCACAATCTAGTGAGGAGAATTTCATCGGTGACAAAGGAGAACAGAGTTTTGTAGTTGACAAAGGAAGTTGTAAAAGCTGCAGCTGCTTGACTTTTAGGTCCCCTCCATATCTGTCATTGAGTCTTGTCGTCAGTGAGCACCAAGGGGAAAGTCCCCAAATAGCTAAGACATGGGCCCCTTTAATTATCCCGTTTTATGCTAGCTGGGTTTCTCGTGAAAGTGGACTTCAAAGGTGGGTGTAAGTCCAGTCAAGGCAAATAGTTGTCAGGATGCCCTTCTAAGACAAGGTCCTCTTCTACAGCAAACTGTTTCTTCAACCTGTCCATAAGGAGACTCTGTTTTTTGTACAATCTGCATTTCACTGCATGCATCCATGTAGACGGGGGGGGGGGGGCTTTTCCCACTAGGGGCCTGACCATGCCCCCCCAGACAGCTGAGCAGGTCATATGGTCCCTCCTGGCAGCAGCACATGAATTCACCATGTGTTTTCGGGCATTTTTGCCGACTCTGCCACTTCCCATGGTGGTGGGAGTGAGGGCAGCACATTTTTGCCATGTTTTTGATTTTTTTTTTTGGCTGCATTTTTGCAGTGTTTTGGCATGTTTTTCGCATGATTTTCTGCTTCCAGCAGCAGCGGGGCACTTCCAGTGACAATGGCAACCTGCCCCGTGGGCTGGATGAATTGGTGTTGTGGGCCAGATCTGGCCCATGGACTGTAGTTTGGGCACCTCTGACGTAGACCTTTCATCTTCAGCCAGCCTTAGCACAGAATCCAAATCAGGTTGCTTGGAGCTCATGGAAGGAGGAAGATTTAAATAAGGGAGGGTGGGAGAAAAGAGTCATTTTTATCTTTCCCCCTTCCCCGGAAAACTCCTTTCTTTTGCTGTGTGACAAGTGTGGTTGTGTTGGGAACTGGAAGGTAGCCCTAAACATGAACCTTCTTGCACAGAGCAAGTAAAGTTCTGCTCCTCAGCAGCTCTTTGGACTCCAGCTGCCATCATTCATTAGGATAAAAACTGTGCTCCCAGTTTTTGATAAAGCAAACCTCATGGATTTCCATTGGATATCCTGGGTTCATGCTTGCATGGAGAGCCTACCTATGAATAGGAACCTCTTCTCTTAATGGACTCTCACAATTAGGCATGATGGACAGGAAGGATTTAAGTGTTGAATAGGGCTTATGATGGTGTTAACTGTGCTAAGCCCCTGTGAATCAGGGATTGAGGAGGGCGTGTGGAGGTGTTAACTGTGCCAATTCAGTTATGCTCTATTTAAATATACTTGACCTGAAATAAGGTTTTTCTTTTGTAAGGAAGTCCAGCAATTATATGCCTTAGCTGAAGGCCAAGATAAACAGAGCTAAAGATGCCGAAGCCAGAAACACCCTCCATTCAGAGCAGCAGTGGGAACAGAGGAGAGTGAATGCAGGATTTTTGACAGCATTTCTATCTGTTGGGCTGGGGTATGACATAAGTTCACCAGGAGGCCTAGCAAGGGGGCTTAGTTGAAGACTAGCTTAGCTCAAGAGGAAAGGAGAGGTTTTTGTTGTTCAGTCGCACAGTCAATTCTGACCCTCTGCAACCCCATGGACCACTGTCCGCTAGGCACTTCTGTCCTCCACCATCCTCCTCAACTCGCTCAGCTCTGTTCCCAGTGTGTCTACAATACCATCTAGCCATCTCATTTTTGGCCGCCCCCTTTTTCTTTTGCCCTCCACCTTTCCCAGCATCAAGACTTTCTCAAGTGAATCTTCTCTTCTCATTTGATGTCCAAAGTACTTTAGCTTCATCTTTACTATTTCACCTTCTAAGGATCAGTCAGGGTTGATTTCTTCTAAGATTGACCTATTTGTTCTCTTCGCTGTCCAGGGGACTCTCAAAACTCTCCTCCAACACCACATCTCAAAGGGATCTATTCTTCTGTGTTTTGCTTTCCTAATGGTCCAGCTCTCACAACCATACATTGCCACCGGGAATACCATTGCTTTGACTAGACGAATTTTTGTTTGCAATGTGATGTCTCTACTTTTCACTTTGCTCCCCAGGTTTCTCATTGCTTGGCCCCCAAGAATCAGTCGCCTTTTTATTTCATGGCTGCAATCACCATCTGCAGTGAGGTTTGATCCTAAGAAAGTAAGAGCAAGGTTTCTCAAACTTGGTGCTCTAGGTGTTCTTGAACTTCAGTTCCCAGAAGCCCTGATCAGCCCGTGTGCTGACTTGGGCGTCTGGGAATTGAAGTCCAAGAACACCTGTGGGCTCAAGATTGAGAAACACTAGTTGTCTGAAGTCCTAGCAATCAACCCTTGGTTTTAGACAGAGATGGGAAGAAGAGGGCAACTTCATCTCTCAAGCTAAAAAAAATACCTGCATGTAAAATCATTTCTCTAGTTCAAGGCACCAAAGAATTAAAGCAAAACATGTAAGAATTGAAACGTTAAGATATGAAAATATGTACAAAAAGGTAAATTGACAATATTGACCTTACATCACCATGAACAACCTTTTCTTGGACGCTCTGCGACATTCAACGTGTGTAATGTCTCTCATCAAGGACCAACAGTAATCTGCCATCATTTTGGTGTTCCATCGGCCTTGGTAACGTTCTTCCATTACTTTAATGTCTTGATGAAAATGTTCACAGTGCTCTTCGCTCACATCACCCAAGTTCTCTGGAAAGTTGGCCAAGTGACTATGTAAATAGTGAATCTTGATGCTCATTCTACATCCAAGTGCTCTTGAGTTTCCAAGATATTGTCAATTTACCTTTTTGTACATATTTTATTAGGTCCGTATGTCTGTTTAGCTCGACAAATATGATGATAAATTTGCTGTTCGTAGGTATATTGCAATATTTGAGATCTCAAAAACCTGATGTGCTAGAAAAAAATGGATGCCAGATTCGGAATCAGCACCTCAAAATTACCTTAGAATTGTCAGAGTACCTCATGCCAGAAAAATTGTGTTGACCAGTGTTATGTTATTTTGTATGTTTATTACAAATGAGAGAATTGGGCAACTACTTTTGTAAAGTTACATTTGTATTTTTATTTGAAAATTTAATAAACACTTAAACATTTTTTAAAAATGAACGGAGGTAGACCAGGACTCTACAGGGACCAAGATGCTGAGCTTTAGAGGCTGAGAACAAAACACTTTAGCCAGTTAGAGAAAAGTGGAAAGACACGCTCAGCCTGATGGAAGTTGGTAGTCGGCTCCATCTAAAGAAGCTAGGTAGACTGGGACTTCATTGAGAACCAAGGAAGAGGGGGGCACTCAAGTAGTATAGCCGGAAACAAGGCACCTTCGCTGGCTTAATGGAACAAGGGACCCCGCTTCACTTGAGACGCCTTGGCCGGCTTGAGGAGAGAGGGACATGGAAGTGTAAACGGAGGTAGACTGGTCCGTTATACAAAACGGATTTTTTAAAAAAAATTAAATAAAGAAATATCACACCATGTCCTCAAGTGACCCGCAACCTTTTTAAGAATGACAATCCAAATATGGCACTTCAAAAGCTAGGCAGTTGTAACAATGTATCAGACATTGCAACAAAGTAGCCAGTCTAAATGATTCAATCAAACTTCAAAGAAACCTAAGGAAAGTGATGCTTTCCGATGATTCCTCGAGAGCAGCACAGCCAAAAATGTTAGAGAAAAATCAGAGCGCCAGGGAAGGATAGTGGAGAAGCCCAGACATGGAAAATTAACACTTTACTTGCTGAAATAAAATTTAAAATAATTGCTAAAAATAATATCTTCACTCCTGAAGCTAGGACAGCCCTCGGGATCAGTGGACCAAAAACCGGGCCGGTAGTGGAACCAATTGAGGAAGGTCTCCTCAAAAGTACGATATTAGAAATTTTGCTTATATCTGATTGGCTTATGGTTTTAAAAATGCGGGCTATTTGAAAATGGGCCTTTTCCCTGCTCCTTCTCCTGTCAAGCCGCACTTGCAGCAAAAGAGGGAAATCAAGTTAGAATTGACTTTAAAGTATTTGCAGTTTGGATAAAAATGCAATTTTCACATCTTTTGAGCCACGCCTGACCAGAGACATAGCAAATTTAACCAATTAGTCCCTGATTGATTATTAATTAATGGTTGCATTTAAATGTTTCAAAAATCATTATAATTATTATAAAATAATGCTAACATGTTCTGCTCTATATTTTCAAAGTAGGACAATGCTTAAAAATATTTTCCTTCAACAAAGGCTGCCTGGATGCTCCCAAGGACATTGTTGCACTCTCACCCAGAAACCAATTAACACAATCCCCTTGGATGTCTCACACTCTACCCAAAGAATATCCTGAGAGATAACAGTCCATAAGTTTCACATGCCAAAAAGGAAACAGACAACTGCAGCCTTGATTGCCTTGAGGATTATTCTTTTGCTTGCATCTTTTGCCTTCGTGTCCGGGATCCAAAATTAACACATGTAAAAAAGGATAGTTGATTTTATTTGTCTGCAATCACAACAGATTAATGTGAGAGGGAAATGCAGAGTAAAAAGCCAAAGTCAGTATCTTGAAGTTCCTCCAATATTGATTGGGCAAAAACATTCCAATTTGTTGCATTCCTGACTGGCTCACAGCATCCAGCCTGACATGCTCATTGGAAAAGCCCTAAAAACCATATCACTGCCATTAACTGATGTATGGACATGTACCCCCACCCCTTTTCCCCTTATCATTTTCCGGACTTTGTAATATTTTCTTAAGGTCATTATTTCCACAAAAACTTGTCATTATATCTTGAATTTGAGGTGCTAACAAACCATTGTAACTAAAGGTTGAATTATTTACTCATGAAACAAAACCCCACTGCTGGTCTTTTGTTTATTATATAAATTTTATTGTAGCAATAAATAATTGGATAGATGTTAAAGATTAGCAGAAATGTATAAAGGCTCTTGCGTCTCAGGAAGTTTAGTTCTCTCTTAATAAATTCTTTTGGAAGCTCATTACGTAGGTTTATCTAGCAGATAAAACGGGTGAGATATATATGTCTTTGATCAGCAGTGCCCCCTCTGTTGTTTAAATACTGTTTTTATCAATAAACCAAAGTTGTTTTGTTTTAAATTAAAATCTCTGTGGTTCTTGGGGAGGGCTCCGCCAGCAGATGAACTTTTAAATCCAAGTAGCTGCTTCAACTCTCACAGGTTTTCCTGTAAGGGAAAGAGCAAATGATTTTTTTTTAGGTAACAGAGTGAACTTCTGTCATCTTTCCCAGCTCCTGCCAACCTAGCTGTTCGAAAACAATAGATTGAAAGTAGATAAATAGGTACAGCTTTGGTGTGAAAGGTAACAGTGTTCCATGCATTTGACATCTAATCATGCCAGCCACATGACCCTGGAAATATCTTCAGATGCAGGCAGCAATGGCTTTTTTGGCTGCAAACAGAGATGAGCATCACCCTGTAGAGTTGGACACGACTGGCTTTCAAGGGAGACCATTAATACATTTGTCTATAGGGCAAGTTATATACCAATCAGCAAAGTCCTGGGCAGTGCTGGGAGACCACCCTTTGCTTAGTCCCACATTCTCTTCAATGGCAGTGACTTTTCTAACATGTGCCACATTTAAGCAAGCTGAGGGGTAGCAAAATTGCTCTGGCCAGCCCTGAAAAGAGAAGGCATCAGCATCAAGAGTGGGTAAGGCAAGGTATGAAAGTGGGCATTCATAAACAACAGGTACAAAGAGGCATTAATTACATAAAGTCAGTGTTAAAAATGATTTCATTATTCTTTACCTCTGGCAGAATCCTCAAAACTTTCTTGCGGAGTGAGAAAATAATAACACCGCCCACAAAATCATTTGCAAAACAGGGAACAAAGGGTCTTTACATGTGTCCAAATCAGGTCTCCATCTTTATTAGAAAATGACAGAACTTAAATATGGTTTTGACATGTAGATTATTTCCATTGATTGACAGGCTGATTGAATAACAAAGCATAACATAATAAATCAGAACAGAACAAACAGTATTCTGATGTTCCTATTGCCGGTCTCTGTCCTTGCTTTGTGGGACCTCTTCAGTGTTGTTTAGTTTGTCTTAACACCCAGGAATGGAGAGAAGAAAAACCGGAGAGGATCAACAGGGGTTCATATCATGTAATTTTCAGAGGTTAAAAGCTAAATCACTGCTTCTAATGTCATTGTTTTCTAAAAAGTCCCACTGGCTCTGGAGTTAAAGCTGGGAGTTCAATTCCTGGTTGTTTCTCATGCAAAGAAAGCCAAATTATGTAGCCTTTGCCAAGCAGCACAGTCCCAAGAGCTCCCCATAGAGCAGGGTGCCCAAACCTTTTGTGCCGTGAGTCTGTCATGTGATTCCTCCCACCATAAAACACAGCTGCGGCTGTCATAAATGCATTTATGACAGCCATGGGTGCATTTACAGCAGCGTTTGTGCATGCATGGTATATATCCTCTTCCACTTCCGGTAGCGGTGAGGGTGGCATGGGCCGGATGATTTGGCACTGTGATCCAGGGCCGGCCCACCGGCTATGCTTTGGCCACCCCTTCTCCAGAGCAACGGTTCCCAACGTAAGTCCCAGGCCCCACAGAGGTACTTCAATTCCCAGAAGCCTAAGTCAGTGCATTGGCTGATCAGTGGTTTGGGGAATTGACTTAGGCTTCTGGGAATTGAAGTCCAAAACCAAAAGTTTGAAAACACAGCTACAGAAGAAGGGAATTATAAACTACTTTAAGTACACTCTACTGAGAAAACCCTAGAAGGAATCACCAAACATCAGAATTAACTTGATGGCACGTAATTAGTACAAATAACTAATAATTAGTACAAATGTTAGACAAATAACAATCATTTAGCTCCAAAACATTTAGCTCCACTCGCAATGGGGAAAGTATTTAATGGCAAAAAAATGTTACTCTTTTTGGTTCCTAAGCACCCAGGAAGTGAAAGTTTAAAACTATATAAGAAAATTAAACACAACTTTTAATTTCTCCCCGACCCAAACAAACAAACAAACACACAGACCTTTCACTTTTCTAACCCCCTAAAAAAGCTATATTTTGGAATCACAGATGTAGCCTTTCTTTTACTTCACAACTGCAGTCAGGAGGCTGATCCAGAGAGTGTGATTGTGTATTCAGGCAAAGCATGATCATCAAAACATATCACAAAGACACTCCACTTGCTGCGCATGTCCACCAAACTGTTATACCGTCAAAGACAGGTGAGAGGTAGAGTTGCTTATGCAACTTCTTCCTTTGCCATGGCCTGCTGTGCCGTCCAAAGCAGTTTAACACCAAATACTGTACCCAAGTTCTGTCTTCTCTTTGGGGACATAACTGCCAGTTCTGTCACGGTTGCTTTCAAGACTCTCCTGCAGAAAGCAAGCTGAGATTCCTGAACGATAGGAGGATGGAACTTCAGAACATTCATGGGTTCCACAAAGTCTTCATTTATGCCTTGTAAAAGTTGGATACAAGTCCTACTGCATTTTTTTAGGTGGTGTGGATGGGTTACCCTGTTTAATTCACCATGGAGTTTGCATCAAGTACAGCAACAAGGCTTGCTTTGGATTTTGCCCCCCCCCCCCCGAATGTACAGTTTCGGGCTCTATCACTGAAAGCTGCTTTGAGCATTACTGTATCTATGGTTCTGGACGACCTTGTTTCTATAGGCTCTTGACTCTTCTCCCTCTTGTGAGAATGCTTCATTCCTTCCTCTCCTCTTTTCTTCTAACTTTTTATCTCCTCCACAACTGTTGAACACTTGACCATCAGAACTGTGTGTGAGAGTTTTAGACTGGGGCCCAGCTTATACTTTTCCAGTTCGGCAGTTTGTTTAGGACATGTTGGCCCAATTTTATTGCATGTTTACTGTGAGTTTTATTGTAGCTTGTTTTTATTATAATTTTATGGGCGGTACGTTTAAAATGTCTGTTTGTTGTATGGGGGACTTTATGTTGTTAGCCACCTTGTGTACGGATTCATTCTCCCTAGAGAGGAGGGATATAAGTGCAGCAGCAGCAGCAACAACAACAACAACAACAACAACAACAACAACAACAACCCAAAATAATCATTGGTTTAAATTGCCATAGATCTTTTCTTGCCTACAGCTTTCTGTATGGCTGAAGACCAGCTGGGACTGGATGGCTCTCTGCAAAGACCAACAGGAAGACCTTCTTTTGCCTCTCGCCTCTTCTGCATGCGCTCTTGAAGCCAATCTCATGGGAGGGATACCAGTGTGCCCCATTATAGAGGAGGCACTCATTCAGCATCCTATCCAGATTCTTCCTTTCCATTTATTTATTCATTCAGATTTATATTGCTGCCGACTCGCCGAGGCGACTCAGGGCGGCTTACAGTCAAAACAGCAACAGTACAGTAAAAATCATAAAATATAACCTCACAAAACAACCAAAGCAGAACCCAGACTAACACCCCTCTGTCTGTTCTTGTGGGCCCAGAGGAGGGGGTGATGTTCTCAGCCGCCTGCCAGGCCATTCAGATGCCAATTCTGGACTTTCTCCACCTGAGTGGGAATTGCAAAGGTCTATAGGTTTCATTCAGTTTTAGTGACTCCCTTATAGATTTTAACATCCAAATGCCATGGGGAAATGCCTTGGTGTTAAGTATTGGTAGCAATTTGCTACTCATGTTAACCCTTGGTGGCAAATTGCTATTCATCCATGTAGTGACAGCTATTTTCCTGTGATGGATCTGAGTGCATGATCAGATGATCTCCCAGGGAGCACAGCAAGCACCTCATTAATGAGTAACGATTTGCTGCAAAGGTTTACACAATTACCCTTATACAAGTATAAATCATCAACAGGATTCTGATCAGTTAGTTGTAATTTAACCTTTATATGGGTATTATACAATTTATGTTATACTGAGCTAAGTTGTAATATCTTAACTTATAATTTTAGCCTGGTATATTTAAGACTTAGCCAGTTGGACAGCTCAATGGTTTAGGCATCTGGATGTAGAACCAGAGGTTGGGAGTTTGATTTCCCACTTGTACCTCCTGGGAGAAGAGCCAGCCTAAGTAGTCATGGGCAAGTTGCGAAATTCCAAAAGCTTCCCACCACCACCCCGCCCACCAGAAGAAGGCAATGGTAAACCACCTCTGTGTATTCTGTATCTAAAAAACTCTGGAAAAGATAATCATAAGTCAGAATTGACCTCATGTTATACAATTTAAATATTTGAGACACAGTGAATTTTACTTTTAAAATCTACCCTCCTTCCTAATTTCATAATGGAAGAATGCATGTATGCCCATATCATGAATGGTCACTTTGAAAGGTACCCCAGTTTGTAAGATGGCCAGATTTCCATCAGCAGGTCACCATATATTGCACTGACTGAACACTACAGTAAAAGAAAAGGTATGTTTTGCATTGCGTCTAATGAATAACAATAATTATGTATCATCAAGTCAATTCTGAATTATGGCGACCGTTTCCTGGGTCGCACTTGTGAAAGATTTAATTTAATTTTAATTTCATTTTTGAATTTATACCCTGCCCACTCAGGAGAACCCGACTCAGTGCAGCTTACAGAATCATAGAAACCATATACAATAGATACAATAAAACAATAAATCAAAAAGAATACAAGTATAACAAGATCCAGGGTTAGTGGTGGCCTGAAAATGCAAATATGGTAAACAATTGTAAAAGGGTGAAACTTAAATAAGTAAGGAATTGAAATGACAAACTTGTGACATGTCAAGGACAGTATCTGGGAGGAAAGTGCAGAAATCAATCAATCAAGGCAACAGATGTTAAAACCCAAGGTGAACCCTAAACCACAAAATGCACTGCCCAGATATGACACAATTTGCCTTTGTAGCCTGATGTGTAAATGTCAACATGAATCAAAAATGATTGATAGAGGCTCTGACCAGGGTATTAAGAAACTATGATTTGTGGGGGAATTATGCTTTTGCCCATTTTGAATATGAGAGTGTTTGCCACTTGTGATCGTGTCTTAAATTAAAAAAACAACAACTCTGTTTTGGAAAGCAGCCATGTTTAAGGTTTCTTATTATGGCTTATTATTTTTAGATTGTTTCCCCTATGGTTGGAATAAAGAAAGTTGTGTAACTGTAGGTGGGGTTTGCTCATTTCATAACAACCTGTGCCTTCTTCTCCGCTATTTAAGTAGCAGTTGCACCCACCAAAGTTCATGCTATATTGTGGTAACCCTCTCCAGACAACAGCTGGAAACACCAACTCTTCTCAACCTCTGAGCGTGAGTATTATTGGGATCTTTGGTGGGCAACCTGGAAGTCTTCTTCTGTGTCTACGCCAGACCTGATACTGCCAAAATGAAGCCACCTTTTGGTGACTTCATTCTGCAGTTTCTTTCACCTGACCTTGTACTGTATAATAATAATAATTTCGTGTCCGAAATTATTCTGGGCTGAAAGGATTTTTGCTGAAGAAACTCCAAATGATGCTCCTTTCATGTCCCCAAGAGCTGGGACAGAGACAGGCGTTCAATCCATCATGCAGTACCCAGGTTTTGAACTGCTGACTTGCCAGACTTCCAGCTAACAAGGCAAACTTCTTAAGCACTGAGCCACCACAGCCCCTGCTCTAGTATAAGAAAGATTAGCCGGTACAAGGTGGCCATTGCAGGGGTACACCTGATTGTAGTTTTAAAATACCACAATCTTTGAGGAGGGTCTTTCTGTGTACCCCAAATGGGAGGTGAAGGAAAGCTTTACAATTGTGTACACAGGGGAAGGAGAGTTGGTGGATGTTCTTGCTAAATGATTCAATGAAAGGGTCCCCTCTTTTGGGTCCCACACCTTCTTTGTTAACAATTAGTGGGCGTGGGAGGGTAGTATTCAATGCAGAAGGGACGTTGAGCATCCACCTGCTCAGAAACCACACTGGTAAGGTAGTAGAATTGCAGATCTGGAAGAGATTTCATTAGCTGTCCAATACAACTTTCTGCTGATTCAGGAAATCTGCCAC
Organism: Furcifer pardalis; assembly: GCA_030440675.1. Lineage (NCBI taxonomy): Eukaryota > Metazoa > Chordata > Lepidosauria > Squamata > Chamaeleonidae > Furcifer > Furcifer pardalis. The sequence goes on from CP126897.1 coordinate 7,771,733, forward strand.
TAAAACACCCTTGATGCAGGCAAGGCATCAAGGAATCTCCTAGGAAATGAATCCACCACCTCTTGAGATTCTTTCTTTATTTGTCTCAGAGGGACCACCAGCATATAATAACATACAAAGCTAAAATTAACATACTGTATCTGATACAAAAAGGAATTCAAAGGGCTAGATGACATCCACCCAATATCGGGCCACATCAACAGCATTTCCTCTTGCCAACACAAGGTCCTCCTTAGTGCATTTTGAAGGGCACCATGTACATTATATCTTATCTTCTCAGATTAGCCTTTGATCTTCCTACCCCAGCACGTTGTTGCTTTTCCACACAGGCCATGGTTGCTCTTGGCCAGGCGGTAGAGAATTGTGTGGTTCTGCCCAGTTATCTGGTGGCAACGGTGATAGTCAAGGGCTAGTCCTCTCAACCCAGAAGCACCTCTTCTGAGCAGAAATGACCTCTTGAGGTAATCTGCTTGAAACAAGACTAGAAAAAGTTCTTCTCATTAGGAGATTCTCATTCAAGTTTTGTTGAAATCAACATTCCTGTTGCAATGCATGTGCTTGGGTCCCTTTCTTTGGAGAGGCATCATTCATGAAGCAGCTCTTTCTTTATTTCAGTAGGGTTGTTTCTGCCACGAGATGACTGCCTCTTTGTGAAATTGATGGGAGGTTTTAATTTAATCATATCAGAAGCCAGTGGTGGGCTCCAAGCATTTTTACTACCACACTGTGGGCGTGGTATGGTGGGCGTGGCCAGGCGAAAGCCCTGCGTTGTACCCAAATAAGGACTACAGTACTTTATTTCTAAACTTGGATGGGCGAGGCAAGCCAGAATTTCTGCTACCGGTTCTGGTGAACTGGGGGTGAACCTCCTGATGCCCAACACTGTCAGAAGCATGCAAAGGTGCTTTCTAGGTTGAAAGGATTTTTGCTGGAGGATCTCCGCTCAGGGAATGCCCAAATGAGGCTCCTTTCATGTCCCTGAGATTTTTCCCCACTAAAGTACAGGTAGTCCCTATTTATTTACTTGCAATTTCTTGCTTTCGAACTGCTAGGTTGGCAGGAGCTGGGACATAGACAGGCACTCATTCTGTCATGCAGTACTTGGGTCTTGAACTGCCACCTTGCCAACCTTCCAGCTAACAACGTGAGCTTCTTAATCACTGAGCTACTCCAGTCCCCTGGAGAGTTTGATGTGGTTGTAATATGACTTCAGAGAGTATCTTAGGTGAAGAGTTTTTTTTACGTAAACCCTAGTGGAAATCCATGAAGTTTGCTTTATCCAATTTTCTTACAGCTAAATAGTATTATACAGTAAAATCTCCCATAAAGAGCACCTTGCTTAGAGAGAAACTCGCTTAAAGAGCAGAATTTTCTCTGAATGGTCGCCTCACTTAACAAATAAAACCAACCAAAATTCGCTTAATAAATAAATCAAGTTTCACAATCTCCCCCACCAGAAGTCACAATTGGTTACTTACAATGGTGTTTGGCTTAAAGAGCAAACTCGCTTAAAGAGCAATCCCACGGAACGCATTATGCTCTTCAAGCGAGGTACCACTGTATTATATGGCAAAAGTTTGTATTATCCTAAGGTTTTGTGAAAACTATATGTTTTCAATGAGAGCAACAATAAGTTAATTCCACATATAAATTTCTCCTCCTAGAATCAAGCACCATGGCAAAAATTGTTCCCAAGAACAAAGCCCCAGGAGTCGATTTCTGTGGGGTACAGAAAAACTACTACATTATACGCGCTGACCTGGGCTGCTACATGAAGTCAACCAATTTTATGGAAGGCAATGACCTTGAGGTGTTCACCCTCCATAACTCTTGCAAAGGGGGAGACCACTACCTAGCCCATGAGGATGACTTATTCTATGTCATCAAAGGAAATGCCTATCGCCGAGTCAGCAACTTGAATACGGATAAAGGTGCTGTCGTGTACAGCCTTCATCCCAACTGTAAAGGAGGAGACCACTACCTCTCTGCCTTTGGTTGCTTCTACATCATTTTCCAGAAGCAAGGTGTTTACCGTCGGGTCAAGAACATGAATACCGATGAAGATGCTGTTGAATACACCCTTCACCGTAACTGCAAGAATGGCCTGTATTACTGGGGAACCAAAGATTATTTCTACTTTGTAAAGCCACAAGATGAATGGGGTTTCCAATACTCCAAATGCACCAACTTCCATGAAGACCTGAATTCCGCTACCCATTCCTTTCATGCTAATGTGGTCACCTTTCTCCCTGGGGGACTGGGTGCAACCCATGGCCTACCTTTTGGCAAATGGGAAGCTCTCAAGACCATCTCCAATGACTCCAACTCTCCCATTGTGTGGAACAAGAAGATCACTAGGAAGGTGGGCTACAACAAGCAGCACATGAGCAGTGTTGAACACAACTGGAAGGTAGGCATGAGTGCCACATATGAGTCAGGAACCCTCATTGAAACGCTTTGCAAGTTGCAGTTCTCCCTCAATACTGAATTTGGTGGGTCGGGTGTCGACACTGAGCAGGAAGATTGGAGTGAAGCCACAGAGGTTGAAGAATCTATCAACCTGACCCTGAATCCCAAAGAGAAGATCTACATGTGGCAGTACCACCTGGGCTTGGGCAAAGAATCGGTCTTGTTCTGCCGTGACATGAAGTTTACTAATAACTCAACTCCACCCACCAATGTTCCCTTGCCACCTTCTAAAAAGTGAGAAAAAATGGTGTGCCAAAGAGAAAGCCAAAGAATTCTTATTATATCCTCATGGCTTCTTTCTAAATAATGCTTGAGTTAGCTGTCATAATATGTAGAAGAATGGCAGGCTTATGTTCTTTCCAGGTGTACTGATAAATCACCTACATGCTAAGCTACCGCTTGAAAAATCAACGCTAGGTATAGTTAAGCAGTTGATCAATCCTAATATATAACATGATTCTAAAACTGTAGATGGCTGTTTACTTAGCCACATCAATCACCCTTGCCAAAACCTTGTGCTCTCTGTGCTTGATATTTACCATAATCCTGATTCTATGCTTCAATGGTATCCAAAAAGCAATAATAAAACAAAGTCTTAAGAAAGATGTGTTGGCTGTTCTATGCTTCATTTTTGTTACCAACTTTGAGACAGTGCTTTCAGGTTTTCCCAATGAAAGTAGGATGTAATAATAGGCTGATTATTGTCCCAGGAGCATTGCTTCCTTATGCACATCCAGGTTGTAGATATTGCTGGATTATAGTTCAAATCACCTTCCATTCTTAACTGCAACTGATGGAAGTCCCATTTCAGGAGTGACCAAACCATATCAGATTGTAAACTTGCAAGTTAAATGGATGGACTCATGTGGCCTAAATGAGTATCGGGAATAGCTATGACATTCCTGTGTCCTAGAAAACCCCAGAATGTCCATGCTTTGAGAGACAAAGTCTGGATTTTTTTAAAAAATCAGAGAACTTCACCAGAAAACAAAAAAAAAATGGCAGTTAGTCTTTAAAGCGCTACAGTGTTTTTTATTTTATTTTATTTTATTTTATTTGTTTTGTTTTGTTTTCTGATATGCCTGAACCACAGACTAACACGGCTACTATTCCAAAAAATTCAAGAACTTCACCAGACTCCTTACCATGTGTACTATCTCTGATGCAACATCTTCTGTGCCTTGAAACAACACTTATGGGTTTGGACAGCAGAAGTTCAAATGGGTCTTCTTGGCACTGTAAGGCACTTGGCTCAAAGTTCTTCTCCAAGGAATGCTACCATACATCATTCACCGTTCGAACTCTAAATTAAAACACAGGAATAAATACCTGAATCTATTGCATCTGGACCAATTCAGGGGGTGGACCCTCATACTAGCTAAATCCATTTTACCCATAACTGTTGTTTATCCTGTTATCTCCATCACTCAAGGGGTGGAGGGAGGGGATGTGCCAATCCTTGCCACTGTGTTTCTTTGCCTCCTCCATGTGGAGATCTGTTTGCTCAAACCCCTGCCTCCGAACAGCATTTTGCTTCTCTAAGCTCACAGTAGCCCCATGAGCTTCAACAAAGCTCTCCTCACAATCTACTGATGGGACTTTGATCAGTGACAGAAGGGGAGAGAGTTTTGTAGTTGGTAGAGGAAGTTGTAAAGCAGCTGCTTGGCTTTTAGGCAAAGGTTGCCCTTGCTTGAAAGCCAGTCATATCCGACTCTAGGGTCCAGTGCTCATTTATATTTATAGCCAAAGAGCCAGTGCTGTCTACTTCTGCAGGTGTTTCTATGGGCATGTGGCAGACATGACTAGATGCGGAATGCTGTTTACCTTCCCACCAAAGCGATACCTATTTATCTACTTGCAATTTCTTGCTTTCGAAATGCTAGGCTGGCAGGAGCTGGGACAGAAACAGGCGCTAACTCCATCATACAGTACCCGAGTCTTAAACTGCTGACATGCCTACCTTCCAGTTGTCAAGTTCGACATCTTAACCACTAAGCAACCACTTGGATTGAAGGCCCCCTCCTCATCCGCAGTGAGCACCAAAAAGAATAGTCCCCCAAAAGCTAAGAGACTTCCCCTTCTATTTAATCCTGTTTTATGTTACCTGAATTTCTCATGAAATTGGACTTCAAAGGTTGGTGTAAGTCTGGTGAAGGCAAATAGTCATCAGGATACTCTTTGAAGACAAGGTCCTCTTCTATAGCAAACTGTCTCTTCAGCTTCTCCATGAGGAAGTTCTGTTTTTCTATTCTACAATCTGCATTACCCTACACACATCCACGTAGACCTTTCATCTTCAGCCAGCCTTAGCACAGAATCCATATTATGTGGCTTGGAGCTCATGGGAAGTTTTAGACAAAGGGTGGGTGGGAGAGAAGAGCGTCATTTTTATCTTTCCCCTTTCCACAGACAACTCCTTTCCTTTGCTGTGCGGCAAGAGTGCTTGTGTTGTGAACTGGAAGGCAGCCCTAAACGTGAACCTTCTTGCACAGAGCAGGTAAAGTTCTGCTCCTCTGCATCTCCCTCATTCATTAGGATAAAACCCCTGCTCCTAGTTTTTGATAAAGCAAACCCCATGGATTTCCACTGGATGTCCTGTGTTCTTGCTTGCACGGGGAGCCTATCCATGAATAGGAACCCCTTCTCTTACAGACATGTACAGAGGAAGGAATAGTCTCAGTCAAGGCATAATGGACAGAATGATTTAAGTGAGGATTAAATAGGATGTTTGGAGGCATTAACTGTACTCATTCAGGCATGCTCTGCATAAATATACTTAACTGTGATATTTTTTGTAAGGAAATCAAGCAGGAGGAGGAGTCACAGAGTTAACTGCCTTTGCTAAAGCCTAAGATAAAGAGAGCTCGCTCCATCATGCTGCACTCTGGTCATCGAGCCCAGTGTCTTAACCAGTAAAGTCACTGCAGCCCCATGTAATTAGTATTAGGCCATTAACAAAATGGAAATGCTCCATTGTCAAGGGAGGGGGGAGTGTTTAATGGCAAAATAACTGTTGTTACTACAATTATTTTAGATTCCCAAGCACACAGCAAGTCTGGCCAGGTTATCCTGCTATGGTAATAGAGTAGATCAAACTGCCAGTGACTCAACACCGAGTGTCAGGCAGTAGTTGACTAACCTGACAACTCTGAGGACTAATGGCCTTGGGTGGCAAAGTCCACAGGGAAGGGTGATGATCTCCAAGTGGATTAAATCCCACTTGAATCCGTCTTGATGGAGGGCAGCAGCTTCATCTTTACTGGCCCAGAGCTGAGGAGGACTTTGAGTGCCAAAAGGGCTCAGGATCAGAAGGTGACTCGCAGAACTGGATCAGTGGTACAGGTGTCATGTTGCAATGTAGAAGGCAGCTGAAAGGCTACTGTATCGTATTCTCAGGGCAGTCTTCATGGCTGATCACCACTAGGTTCTCCAATATTCGGATTCAAATATGGCAGAAGAAGAAGAAGCCCACTGAAGTACACAATTTAAACTGGAAAGGCCACTGCATTATATTGTTCCCAGGAGAATCTTCATGGCTAATCACCATGAGGATAGCCAATATTCAGAAGCGGATATAGCACTTGAAGCAGATTATCTAGGAACCCAAAATTTAAAACTTCAAAAGAAAATTAAACATAAATCTTAATCCCTCTGTCCCCAACAGCCCTTTCTTCTTGCTAAACCCCAAAAGCCATATTTTTGAATCACAGGTGTATCCTTTCTTTTGCTTCACAACTGCAGCTAAGAGGCTGGTCCACAGAAAGTGATGAGGTATTCGGGATAAGCATGATCATCAAAACACACCATGAAGACACTTGGCCTGGTGGGAATGTCCACCAAACTGTCATACTGTCCACTCCGCCCTGGCTTCAGAGGCGGCAATGCCAAGTTTTCTGCACCACAGCCATAGTCCCCTGTCAGAACCCGAGCCTGAAACATATACTGGTGCCCTTGAAGGTCGGGCTTGGCATAGAACATTGAGTGATTGGCACCCACAGCAAAATAGATGCCCTGTCCAAACAGCCCATCTGCAAAGAAAGAAGAGCCATAGTGGAGACTAGAACTGCTCCAACCTTATTAATATTCCGTACATCACTTAAGACCTACCTGTGTCAGCAAGCCTTTTAAAGCCCATAACAGTGGTGGCCAACCTATAGAGGTGGCACTCAGAGCCCTCTCTGTGGACACCTATGCAGTCACCCCAGCATAGAGTTTACCCCACCCTTCTGCCCAGCAGCCCAATGGGAGTGCTTCCTCCATCCCCCAGCACAGACAAAGAGTCTTGCTGTGGTGTTAAGCCTTGGTAGCAAATTGCTATTCATCCATGACGCGACGGCTATTTTCCTGGCAGTGGATCTGAATACATGATCAGATGTTCCCCCAGGGAACACAGCAAGCATCTCATTAATGGGTAACAATTTGCTGCAAAGGTTAACACAATTACCCTTATACAAGTACAATCAAACCTCGCATAAGGAATCCCTCGCATAAAGGGTAACTTGCTTAAAGAGCAGAATTTTCTCTGAATGTTCTCTTCGCTTAACAAATAAAACCAACCAAAAATTCGCTTAACAAATAAACCGGGTTTCACAATCTCCCCCACCAGAAGTCACAATTGGTTACTTACAATGGTGTTTTGCTTAAAAAGCAAACTCGCTTAAAGAGCAACCCCATGATGGAATGCATTATGCTCTTTAAGCGAGGTACAACTGTATAAATCATCAATAGGATTCTGTCAAGTTAGCTGTGATTTAACCTATAATTATTATAGAACTTTTCTTATACTGTGCTGTGTTGTATTACTTAAAATGTTATCCTGGTATATTTGAGACCTCCAGTCTGACCAGGTTATCCTGCTATGGTAATAGATTAGACCATACTGCCAACGACTCAACGCTGATCATCAGGTGCTGGTTAACTAACCTAAGAACCCTGAAGACTAATGGCAGTGATGGGATGTTACTGGTTTGGACTGGATCACCCGAACTGGTACCACCCCATCAGGAGGGGTCACCGGGGTGGTGGTGGTAAAATCCCAGGTGACCAGTTCGGTCGCCTCTCCGGCCCCCTCCAAAAATGTATTTCCGGGCAGCCCAAATGGCTGCCCAGAACTGCACGTGTCCAACCTCCATTTGACGTATGTGCAGTTCTAATTTTAGTGTGCATGAGTCAAATAGAGGTTTGATGCATGCACACTAAAAGAAAGAACTTCACATGCGTCAAACAGTGGTTTGACGCGTGCAGACATTTTTAAATGTTTTTTTAAATTGTTCCGCCCACAATGTCATGACATCATGACATCATGACGTTGGCTACGCCCACGACATCTATGATGTCACGGTGGGGTAGTGGTGATTTTGGCAACTCACCACTGACTAATGGCCTTGAGTGCCAAAGTCCACAGGGAAGGGGGATGGTCCCCAAGTGGATTAAATCCCACTTGAATTCATCTTGATGGAGGGCAGCAGCTTCATCAATACTGGCCTGGAGCTAAGGAGGACTTTGCTTGCCAAAAGGGCTCAGAACCAGAAAGTGACTCGTGGAACTGGATCAGTGGTATGGGTGTCATGCTGCGGTGTAAAAGGATAGAAGGCCACTGCATTATAGTCTCAGCATAACAAGAAGAAATATTTGAGACCAAGCTAGTTGCATAGTCAATGGTTTAGGCATCTGGCTGTGGAGTCAGAGGTTGGGAGTTTAATTCCCAATTGTGCCTCTTGGGAGGAGTGCCAGCCTAAGTAGTCATGGGCAAGCTACAAAGTCCCAAAATCTCCCCTCAGAGGAAGGCAATGGTAAACCACTTCTGTGTATTCGTTATCTAGAAAAATCTGGAAAGGGCATCATAAATCAGAAATGATTTATGTCACACAATTAAAAATTTGAAACATGAAGTTCACCTTAAAAATCTATCCTCATTCCTAATTCTACACTGAAAGGGTGGTTTCAGAATGTATTTATGCCCATATCAGACATAAACAGTCAGTTTGAAAGGTACTCAAGTTTGAAAGATGGACAGAATTCCACCAGCAGGTCAGATGATTTCAGTGCTTTACACATCTGACACTTCAGCTTAGGGAAGGGATTCTCAACCTGCAGCCCTCAGTGCCATTTCATGTGGCCCTTCACCACACCCAGAAGTGCCATGTGGTGGAGGAAGGGCAAAATGGCCGTCCGCCCCCCAAAACTGTCTGAGGGACCATGACCCAGCCACCTGCTTAAAAAGGTTGGGAACTCCTGGCTTAGGGTAATACATGAGAAAACTACATTAGTACCTTGGATAACAAACCATTGCAACTAAAGGATGAATTATTTACATATGAAAGAAAACCCCACTGCTGGTCTTTTGTTTTATTATATAAAATTTTATTGTAGCAATAGGTAATTGGATAGATGTTACAGATTAGCAGTAAATGTATAAAAGTTCTTGCATCTCGGGTAGTTCAGCTCTCTCTGAATACATTCTTAGGGGAAGCTCATTACATAGATTTTTCTAGCAGGCAAAATGGGTGAGATATTTATAGGAATTTGATCAGCAGTGGGCCATTTGTTGTTTAAATACTATTTTTATTAATAAACCAAAGTTGTTTTGTCTGAAATCTCTGTGGTTCTTGGGGAGGGCTCCGCCAGCAGACGAACTTTTAAATTCAAGTAGCTGCTTCAACTCTCACAGGTTTTCCTGTAAGGGAAAGAGCAAACGATTTTTAGGTAACATTCTAAAGTTCTTCACAACCTCCTGATGCTCCTCTGAGCTGGTCTGCAGTTCCACTCACTTAACCAAGTGTCCACTTTCCAGTAAAACAACAACCTAGCCGCCATTAATTCTATGTCCATCCAGGCATTCATGGGATTTACAGACATTTTGGACCACAATTCCTTTATTTGCCCCTTTCAGGTGTTTCATCTGGCAAGACCACACCTACAGACAATTAAATGTGGCTCACCTGTGAAAATGCCTAGCTGAGAAAGCTTTGAGGCCAAGTATAGGCCTAGCTCTGTCACAGCTTCCTGTTCAGAAAGATAGCTCCTAGCTAGCAGTGAGACAATTATGGGATATATAATACAAAAAGATTTGAAATTCCCATGACCATTTACCATATATACTCGAATATAAGCCTAATTTTTTAGCCCCAAAAATGAGCCCCCAAAAGGGGACATGGCTTATACTCAGGTCAGCAACCACAAGGGTCCCAAGACCAAGCTGGATTGAGATGTGCCAACAATCTAATTGATGTTAGCATATTTTCATGTACAGTATTTTGATTACTGACACTCACTAGCAGCTATTGCATTTCGTACCCTTGGCTTACACTCAGGTCAATCTATTTCCCTAGGTTTTCAGGTCAAAATTAGGTACCTCGGCTTATATTCGGGTCAGCTTATATTCAAGTATATACGATACTCCTTATAAGACCAGCATCTTGCCAGAATAATACAAGATTTGGATTTTTCTTCTTTTTTTTTCTCTCTCTTTGCCCGCTGTAATCTTTGCTATGTGTTTTTTTTATTGTATTGACAGAAGACCTGTGATGAAGAGATTAAGAGACTTCAAAAGCTTGATTAATTATTAATAATAGCTTGATTAATAATAATAATAATAATAATAATAATAATAATAATAATAATAATAATAATAATAATAATGAGGAGGAGGAGGAGGAGGAGGAGGAGGAGGAGGAGAAAGAGGCTGAATGGTCCAAAGCCTGGTTGGATATCAGTGAACACAGTTTGAAAATGCCTCTGACATCCTAATAAAGCCACCCGTACATTTGAATTCCAGCATTTCAGAGACAAGCTGAACAACCTGAGTCTCCTTCACCCACTCTCATGCCTGAACCTGTGGTGAAGAAACTCTTCGCCCATGTTTATGACAGCAGTGGATGCATTTACAGCAGCATTTTGTGCATGTGTGGGCACATTTAACTTCTGCTTCCAGGAGTGCCATGGGTGGTGCAGGCTGAATTATTAAGCACCGCAGGCCAGATCCAACCCATGGGCCAAACTTTGGGCACCCCTGGCTTAGCCTGTTGATTTGTGACTGACATGTGGCAAGGAAGAACTGCAGAGTCTTTACCCAGGTGAGGGGAGGCAACCAATCAGAAGGCCCAGAGATGGGGGAAAGAAACTTCCCATGGAAATTGGGACAGGAAATAGGGAAAGAGAAGTAGATTTAAATGATGAATGTCATTTCCTCACCCCACAAGCAGACCTCCCTCTTTATCTTGACCTTCTCATTATCCGGCAGAAAAGCTTCACCCTTGAGCAGGTTGACTTTAATCTTCTGGCCATCCCATGGCACTTGTGCCCATGTTTTCTTCTTCTTGTGCATCATCTCCAGCCACCGGTTGGTATGCATGTCAAATGCCAACCAGCTAGTATCAGACATACGGTACCACCGGACTTTCTCATACAGAAGCTTGGCCTCGATCCACTCAGCTTGGGCTTTCTGCATTTTCTTAAGGAAGACTTCTTCTGTCTTTGCGTAGATGGCTCCCAGAACATTTTCAACATCTCTCTGAGAGCCACAGATCTGAACCACCTTCTCTTTCAGGCGAAGAATGACTACTGGGAACTGATGCGATGTATTCTCACAGAGCTCATGGAGACTTTGGTCACTTAGGGTTGATAATTCTGCACTGCACATGGTTTCTACGTGGAACTCGTCAACGAAACTAGCCACAACTTGCCTAAATGAAGCGATATCATCCTTTCTACCCAGCGAATGGATTGCAGCCAATGTGCTCATTTTACCCTGTTCCTAATAGAAAGAAAAACACCAAAATAGCAAAGTTACATTTTTAGAATTATACTAAATGTTCAACAACATACCATTGAAAAATTAAATCAACCACAAGAGCAAGAAGACTGACCACCTCCTTCTGTAAGCAAAAAAAATAAGAGGGGAAGGTATTTTGTGGAAATAGACTTGAATCTTGCATTTTTAAAAACCCAAGCAATGTGCATAACATACTGTACATTTTTTGTACAGCACCTCTATCAGTTTTTTCCTTCACTTTTTGAAAGGAAAGAAACTGGAAATATGGGAAATGTACAATAGTCTGGTAATTTTGCTCAATGGGGAGTACAGTTTATAGGCCAAGATTAACCTCTTTAAGTGCTACTATTTAGACCAGGGGTTCCTGATCTAAGGCCCATGGGCTGGATCTGGGCCCTGGTGCCATTTCATGTGGCTCCCCACCCCTCCAAAAGCATACAAGAAACAAAATGGCTACCCATTTGAAGCTGTTGGGACAAAATGGCCACCCCCATTGTGCAGGCAGGGCAAAATGGCCATCCAGCCCTCAAAGGTGCCTGAGAGAGCATGACCTGGCTTTAAAAGGTTGGGAACCCCTGATTTAAACATTGATTTTATTTTTGCTTCACTTAATGTCTAAAATACGCTTGCATATTATTATTTTTTGCTTCCAGGAGCATACAAAACGTAAAAAATGGTAACACATAAACAGATTGTATAACTTTTGGAGGTGAAATATCATAACTTCAGAAGATCAAGATAGACATTTTCTGTTGCACACTGAGGCATGGAAACAAAAGATAACAGCTAAAATCTTGTTGCACCGTTAAGCAAAGAGTGTGACCTTTAGATGCCTCAAGTAAAGAACTTTCCATAGACATTATCTTTGGCATGACTCAGTAGGCAACAAATAATGCCTACAGTGATTTCTTAGTTTCAGGTAATTTTCCTCTAAAAGTTACGCCTTTTCTGCAAAACAGGATTTTAGCCAATATCTATGGTTGTTCTTTAACTATAGGCAACGTTCACCCATAAGTTAGATTGTTTGTGTTATGTCAGCACAACTGGTATAACAGGAGGATTTGACCAACACATCAGATCAAATTAGTTGTCTCTTCTTATCTAGTTCATTGTTCTGAAGCAAACCTAATGGAAAGGGTTCTGAAGGACTCATCCTTGCCAATGGGTGGTCCAATAAACCAGTGGTGCTGAACCTATGGCTCGCGTGCCAGAGGGGGCACTCAGAGCCCTCTCTGTATGCACGCACGCACACTGTCATCACAGCACAGAGTTTGCAACACTCCACCACCCAGCAGCCCAATGGGAACACTTCCCCCCTCCCCCCAGCACAGAGTTCACCCCATCCCTCTGCCCAGCAGCCCAATGGAAGCACTTCCTCCCTCCCCCCAGCACAGAGTTTGTCATGCCCCTCTGCAACATGGATGGCAGCTGTTAAGTTTGGGCACTCAATATTTAAAAGGTTCGCCATCTCTGCAAAACATCTGGAAATTGCAGTTCTGAGTTCTTGGGTTCAACACCAACTGGGGAACAACATCTATTTTAGGAAAGAAAGAAAAGCTGCCAAACTGTTGTTTCAAAATACTTACTTGCCCATCTCTATTGCTGTTGGCGCTTTCATTGCAAAGACGGGGCTTCTTCTGGGCTTGCATGCTCACAATGCAGTTATTTGCTTTGGCCATCCCTTGCAACAGATGTTTCCCATCCTGAGAGAAGTAATCATCCAGAGCCTTGTTCTTCAGAGGTATTATATCAACCATGAGACAATCCAAGTCTTCCTTAATAACATAGACGAGTTCCTGGACAAATTTCCGGAGACCTCTCACTTGCACTAATAAAACTTGATCTTTTGGGCGGAGTTTGATGCTCACTCTAAAATTATCCCAGTCCATTATACAAAGGAGTTTTTCTCCTGCCAATGCTAGTTCCTGTCTGGCAAGCTCAATCTTTTCTTCACTGGGAGAATTATCTCTTAAGTACTCTTTAATAGATTCTTCTGCCTGACTGATAGCAGAACAACAGCCAACTATGATGAGCTGAGAGGACTCAACATGATGAATGGCTATATTCTTCTGGGATACTAGATTTTGCAGCATTAGCTCCCACTCTGCACAGTCAATGGCCCACTTCAGGTCCTTGGCTATGTCCACAGTCCTCACACATACGTGCTTCATGATTACTTCTTCAGCTTCTTTGACTGTATTTAAATTTAGGCCACCAATTTGGACAATCTCAGAGATCTCCAGCACAGCAAGAATGCCTTGCTCAATAAAGAAGTGGTTGTGGAACAGTTCTCCCCACCGCATCTTGACAAACTGAAACTGGAGATCAGAAAGAGAGGCTGGCAGAACCTGGAAGCCATCTAGTAGCTTCTCAAAAGACTTCTTTGAATCTTTCACTTCCTGACGGGGACCCCTGAACAAGACCATGGTTGGATTCTCAGCCAAGATTTCAGTGTTTATTAGGGGACTGTTTGGAAGAATTTTCTGGTGCAAGCATTCTTTTATAAGGATCCATGCAATTGTCTGATACTGAACCTTGACTTCTATCCACTCAGCTTTATATTCTTCAATCTTTTCATGCACGGTTTCCAAGATGCTCTCCACATCTTCTTGAGAACCACAGATATAGAGCTTATCCTCCTGATAGCAATAAAGGTCAACAGGAAATCGGTGCTGCGTGTTCCTGTAGAGTCCACTCAGGATCTCATCGCTGAAGGTTGCAATTGCTTCATGGCAGACCAAATGTTCACAGAACATATCGCTGAAACTGAATACTGCTTGTTTTAAGGAGGCCATCTGATTCTTTTTTCCAAGGATGTGGACTACCCACACCTGGCCTTTAACAAATACCTGAGGGGAAAACAACACAAATACCATTATTTGAATTTTAAAACATAACTATAGATAAAGTTAGCCATTTAATCAATGCCTCTCCAAAGCTATTCCCCCAGGTGAAAAAGATTCAGCCAAAAATCACCCCAAACAAAATCTTCGTAACATGAAACACTATACATTCAGGAGACCTCAAGATCATCAAAACTGGATCCCCAGACAATTCTGATTTTGTCTTTCTTATTCACCCTGGCCCTTTTCTGGGATGGAGAGGTCCACAAAAGTGTCATCCAGAAAACGAAAATAAAAAAACCAACTCTCAATCAATTTATTGAAGCAAATTACTTATGATAGGACTCTTCATGGGATCTCTCTGGCTTTATATATTTGGAAACATTAATAACTCTCTTGACACAGCAAGTAACTTCTCACAAATGACAAAGGCTTCGCTCTTCTGCCAACTTTCTTGTTTTGACTCCTCTCAACTTTTAAAAAAAATCCATGGGACCATTTTCCTCCTCGGTAAACATGATCATTCTCAGAAGAACTTGCTCTGAAGAACACATCCCTCAACATTTAACCAAGTTAATACCTTTTTCAGAGTTACAGCTTTAATCTGAGGCACAATGCACCTTAAAACAGAGGTCTGCAAACTTGGCTCTCCAGGTGTTCTTGGAATTCAATTATCATAAGCCCACACCAGTACACCTGTTGATAAGGGCTTCTGGGAATTGAAGTCCAAGAACATCTGAAGAGTAAAGCTTGCTGACCCCTGACTTAAAAGCCAAAGTGAAGAATACAAGCAGAAGGTCCTTAGGAATGTAACAACACCACACTCACCTGCTCCAAATTGCTCTCCCTCCTAACAACTCGACTCTTCATCCAAGCAAAGCAGTGGGACTGATGGGCCATTTCCTTTAAAACACCTGCTCCAACCCTACAAAAGTATTCACCCAGACCTTTCTTCTTCAGAGTTGCTGTAGAACACACAAGGGACTCTAACTCTATCATGATGGATGGCACAGCTTTCTTGACAAACTTTCGGAGGCCGCTCACCTGCACCAGCAAAACTTGATTGTTGGGTTGGAGTTTGATGTCCACTTTTAAATGTTTCCAGTCTATTAGATGAAGGATATTTTCCCTAGCCAAGGCTAGCTGTGGATTGACAATCTCCATCTTTTCTTCCATTGGAGAATTCTCTCTCAAATACTCCTTAATAAAGTCCTCTACTTGAGTGACATGGGAACTGAGACCAACCAAGGTCAATTGGCTGGATCCAAGATGATGAATGGCTATCTCCTTGTGGCAGCTCAACTCCTGAAGGAGCTTCTTCCACTCAACAGACTCAGTGGCCCACTTCAACTCCTCAGGTATTTCTATAGACCTCTCACACACCTGCTCCATGATAGCCTCTTCTCCTTTTTTCATTTCGTCCCAGTTTAAACCAGCAACCTGGACAACGCCAGAGACTTCAAGCACAGCAGAAATGCCTCTCTCTAAAAAGAAGCCATTATGAAATAGTTCTGTCGATTGAGCGTTGATAAACTCTGTCTGAAAACTGGATAGCGGGAGTGGTAGAACTTGGAAGCTATTGAGAAGTTTCTTAAACCGTTTCACTGCTTCCTCTACTCTCTGGCAGCGACCCCAGAACCTAGCTGTTGCTGGAACCCCAGGAAGGATTTCAATGCTTAGGAGAGGGTTAGATGGTGATACTTCTTGAAGCACAAAATCTTTGGTGATGAAGCACCTGGGTATTGGTTCAGCTGAGCATTCCCAAGTTACCACTTGCCTCTGAGAAGCCCTTTGGGCAAGGCAATGCAAAAATGAAGTCACCTCATCCACTAGGCCCACAAACCACATTTGTTCGTAGATGTAGATCCTGATGGAACTGAACATATTTACAAGAGTCTGTTCCTCAAGCAGGGCTTCCAACCTATCTGTCTGGGTCTCACAATGCAATAGGTATTTTCCTCGCACAGCCAGAAAAGCTGCACCTAGATCATGTAGTTCACAGGACTGACCGGTGGCCTGGAATGTGAGCATTCTCCAAGGAGAACATATTTGGATATGGTAGCCAACTTCCTTCAGTTGCAAGTTAAAGGCATGAAGGGCATCTGGACTCTCTTCTAAGTACTGAAAGAAAAGTGGGTCTTCCAAATGACATAAACCCACAGGTTCTGAAAGAAACACAAAACTGAGAAATATTAGTTCAAGCTGACATTTTATGAGCACGCAAGGCCTCTAGTTTCATTTCTGCTCAGACCTATGCATTTTTCATGGATCTGCAGGCCAAGCTAGATTTTAGGAATTGAGGAGGAGAAGGGAGTGAAGTTAGGTTGCAGATGCAGCTTGGAAAACAATGAATTACAGTCATTAGTTACTTCTGTGGGTAACAAAAAAACTAAGTTGTAACAAGAAGTCACAAAGTTATTGTTTGGAGTAATGGCTGAAATCCTATTGCACAGTTACTTCAATGGCATAACTTTTAGAAGCAAATTGCCATAAGTTACAAAATCGTACTAGGCATTATCTATTGCAGGGGTGCCCAATCTATGGCCCATGGGCCAGATTGCCGCTAGTGCTATAAGTGCTCCAATGTCACCGGAAGTGCTGGAATGGCTCATTTTCACCAGAAAAATTTTTGAAAAGGTCTGAAAAAGCTGCCTCAATTCTCCCCCCTTCCAAGGAAGCATTGGAGGAGGGGAAAATGCCCGGAAACACAGCACAATTTCATGTGCTGCCATCGCTGCTAGGAGGAACCACATGAACAGCCCACACAGCTGCCTGAGGGGGCATGGTCAGGCCCCTGGCAGGAAAAGTTTGGGCACCCCTATTGCATGCTGACTCATGCAACAAATGATGTCTACTCACATTTCTTAACTTCCAGCAGTTCACTTCCAAATGTTACACTATTCATGAACTTGCACAGCAGAATTTCATGCAATATATTCTAGTTCCTTTAAAGGGGGGGTTTCAATTTTGACAGGAATTTCTCAAGTTGCCTGCTATTCTCTTATCAGTCCTAAGAAGCAAGGAAAGTTTTTTTTTTTAATTGCATGCATTTCCAATACAGTATGCAGTATAAGAATTAATCACTGGGAGGAACCAAATGTTATTGCTGTGTATTTTTCTCATGAGCTGGTAAACGCAATGGAGCAGACGCTGTATCCAATTGTCAGAATCTGGGGCAGCTTTGGGGCTCCATCTGCTAGGAATGCAGCACTGGTGGTTATAGAATGGGAACGATGACCTGCCGCAGCTGCTAGGGCCTTCATGAGCTCCACATGGTAAAAGAGCTATATAAGAACCAGTTCTTCCGCTAGAACTGCAATGGCAAACCTTGGCACTCCTTGGCACTTCCCAGAAGCCCAAGTCAGCACTCCTGCTGATCAAAGCTTCTGGGAATTGAAGAAGAGCTGGAGTGCCAAGATTGGCCATCACTACCCTAGAAGCTGCCTCAGCAATGAAGGCTCCTGGACAAGCTGTGGGGATCCCTTTGTGTTCTTGCCCCTGCTCTAAAGGTAACCTGCTTTGGTTGCTTCCTTGGTTGTCTGACTTCTGGTCTCCCTGGACTACATCTTGCCTACTGGTCTAGTCTTTTGTCTGACCCTAGCTTTGACATTGGATTTGGACATGGATAATGTTTGCTGTTTGACTTTTAGCTTGGTTGCCCTAGGTCACAGTGCCTATGCTGCTAGCTGCCTGTCTAAATCTCTGTATGACACTACCTATCAACCCAAGATGGCCTGCATGTGACAGAGCATGAGACTATTTCCTTTCCTGCAATGTTCATGCCTCAAGATTGAGTATAGGATGCCAATTCTGCCATAATGGTGTTACAACAGATCCCTGCATTGTTTCCTGCGAGTAGTTTTTGACCAATTTGACTGCATTATGAGAACAGGCAAGAAAATACATGCTCTTCCTTCCCACAGAGCTTTCTCTTTCTCTGCAAATCGTGTGATAGAGAT
Organism: Furcifer pardalis; assembly: GCA_030440675.1. Lineage (NCBI taxonomy): Eukaryota > Metazoa > Chordata > Lepidosauria > Squamata > Chamaeleonidae > Furcifer > Furcifer pardalis. The sequence goes on from CP126897.1 coordinate 7,789,777, forward strand.
TACACTGACACCTAATGGATCGATTTGGTAATCTTTGTCATACAAAACTAATGAGCCTGTTGTTGAAGTACACATGTGCTATGTTTTAATCAGATACCCTATTTTCCTAGCAGAAGAGAGAGAACCACTTTAGTGAAATCCTGGGGGATGGTTGTATAGATCCCTACCCCTTGTCATCACTAATTTGAAGCTGCTTGGAGGAGTAAAGCCCAAAATGGGACTAAATCTTAAGCATGTGTTCATGGGATTCCAGGATTTTAGGGTTGAAAGTGGGCTAAGAGAGTTTCCATGTTGTAAGTATGTATTTATTCTATCCCACTATCTCCTGTGGCCAAATAAGTCTTGGCCAAAATATCAAAGACTCATAAAACATGGTTAAAGTAATAATGATAATAATTTCATGTCAGAAATTATTCTGGATTGAAAGGATTTTTGCTGGAGAAACTCTGCTCAGGGGTGCCTGAATGAGGCTCCTTTCATGTCCCCAAGATCTTTCCCCACCAAAGTGGTCCCTATTCATCTATTTGCAATTTCTTGCTTTCGATCTGCTAGGTTGGCAGGAGCTGGGACAGAGATGGGCACTCATTCCATCATGTAGTACCTGGGTCTCGAACTGCCAGCCTTCCAGCTAACAATGGGAGCTTCTTAACCACTGAGCCAGTAAGATACATACATCAAATGCAATCTTCTTTCCAACCTCCCTTCAACTTTTTGGGAATAGAAGCCATTATTTCAAGCTCTACCCACGGTTAATATGAACCATTTTCATTCTTAGGAGCTGTGGAGATTCCAAACTGAGGCTACTCCCAACTCATGAGTAAACATAAGATATAATGAATGGCCAGATTTCTATTAAGAATATATGGAGCAGAAAGTGGCTTTTCTTAAGAAGATTCTGGGCAAAGGATTGTGGTGGTGGTGGTGGTGGTGGTTGCAGTAGTAATCAGAGCCCTTGGAGTAATAACTAAAAGACTCCCTAGATATTTGGAAATTTTGGATTTATTGGACTTGAGTATCCTAACTTTAAAAAAATTATTCTATGCCAGTGATGGCTAATCTTGGTACTCCAGGTGTTCTCGAACTTCAATTCCCAGAAGCCCTGAGCAGCAGGAGTGCTGACTTGGGCTTCTGGTAACTGAAGTCCGACAATAGCTGGAGTGCCAAGGTTGGCCACCAGAGTTCTAGGCAAAAGGATAAGAGGGTGGCAGAGGATGAGATGGTTAGACAGCATGGTTGATGCAGTGGGCATGGGTCTGGGTAGATTCTGGAGGGTGGCCAATGACAGAGGAAGAGGAGGATGACATGCTGTGGTCTGTGGGGTTGCAGTGTGTGTGTGTGTGTGTGTGTGAGAGAGAGAGAGACAGAGACAGAGACAGAGAGACAGGCAGACATGCATACAGATGAGCAGCTAATGATTATCCATATAAAGATATAGAATAACCATAAGCAGATATTTGTTTCCTGTTGTTAACCCAGTGAAGGCTGCTTGCTTACCTACAGCTGTAGTGACATAGTCTTCAACCTAGAATAGAGAAAAATGATTTCAGGATAACATTCCAAAATGGGCATGTGTCCCATCCTCTGTCTATTTCCAGAACTGGTTAAACAGTGAGAAAAATCAGTTTTTATTATAGGACCCAATTTTTTTAATCTCAACATACATCTACCCTTATACATCCACACCATGGCCATTGTGCTTACTGGATATGGAAGAGTCTCTTCTGCCAGAGGAACAATCTGCACCAGCTTCATCCAGGTGTTGGGCATCTCTTTCAGGAAGAGGTCAATTTCTTCCAACATAATCAGGAAGCCTTCCTCCTTGAGGGCAAGGTCAGCTGGCTGTAGGACAGGGAATGAAATGGACTCCAGGAATGACCCGTAGAAGGCACTGAGGCAACTCCACATCATGTTCTGGATGGCCTGCTGGAAAAGACAGCAAGGGTGAGCACATATCTGGGTGGAAACCTTCGGATGAACGAGGTCAAAGATCTTGTGCAAATTTACATGGCAGTGAACATTTGCTCTACTAGAGATGCAACATAGAAGTGGCTCAAGTGGCTAAGACACTGACTGGAAAGCGAGAGGTCAGCAGTTTAATTCCTGAGTACTGCAGGACGGAATGAGCTCCCGTCTTTGTCCCCAGCTTCTGCCAACCTAGCAGTTCGAAAGCAATAAATTGCAAGTAGATAAATAAGGACCACTTTGGTGGGAAGGTAAACAGCGTTCCATGAGCTCCAGTGTCTAGTCATGCCTGCCACATAACCATGGAAACATCTGCAGATGCAGACAGTACTAGCTCTTTTTGTCTTTGAAACAGAGATGAGCAATGAACCCTAGAGTTGGATATGGCCGGCTTTCATGCAAGGCCCTTTACCTTTAGAATTATTTTGGGGACTTGGGGTGGCCCAGTGTCATCCCTTCAGGACTCTGGTGGGTTCCAGTGCAATGCAGAATCACTTTTATTTCCCACTGTGCTAGTAGAGGGCAAGGTTAGAAGATGCAAAATTTGGAATGGCTTTAACATTTTAAATAGAATTACAATGCATCCCATTCAATCAGGGGGAAACTGAGCAGGAGTCCACCTGTATACCTGCTGGGTCTCTTGTCCAGCTGCTCCTCACTGTGGATTAGACTTCCTGAAGGTCCCTAAACTCCCTCCTCATGATTCTTATTGTCTGAGGATGTGACTACACAGGTATTTGGCATATTGTTTTGTCCACCCTCAGGATGGGATGGTTCACTCTTTTTGCCAGCAGCCAGATGAAGTACTGGCAAAGGAAACACTTTCCCTATTCCTCTGTGAAGGGTGGGGAAAGTGTAATCATTTCCCTCCTCTAGCTGATCATTAATTGAAGCCACAAGGAAAAAAGATTAGTGGGAGGATTTTATCCTCCTAAATCAGGGGTTTGAAACCTATGGTTCATGATCCAGCCCATGGTGCCAAATAATCTGGCTGCCAACCTCACTTCAGCCACCCCCACTGGAATCAGTTTCAGACTCATTTATGGCCATCGTAAATGCATTTACAACAGCCATAAATACATTTACTACAGCCGTAAATGAGTCCATAGCCATCATAAACACATTTATGACAGCCATGGATGCATTTTGCGGCAGTGTTTATGGAGGAAAAACTAAACGCTAGCAAATGTTATACACAGCAGTAAGAAATAAGAAATGAGTGAAGCTCAGAACAATGTTACAAACTGGAAAAGCCCAGATACAAACCTACAGTATAGAAGATGTCTGAAAGAAAATGGGGACCAGTACAGTATGCTGAAAGATGCATCGCAGCAAAGGTGTGTGTGCGCATGCACGTGTGTGTACCATGACAGTTTCCTCTTAGCATTCCTGTGCAGCTGATGGTTGGAGTGAGATACAAAGAGAATGAGATCTTTGCTATTTACCTTCTGAGCATCTTTAGACTTCAGTTGAGTTTTTTCAAGCCATATCAGGTAGACAATGCTGCAATTGAACTCAGGGAAAGCTGAGGAACTCACTGGAAGAACCTCTCCTGGCGTCAGATCTACAGCACATGGGGCAGCCTCCAGAGCTTTCTGTGTGAGAGCGTGGAGATCCAGGCCCCACTCAAGCCCACTGGAGCCCAGTAACAGAGGAAGAACAGCCACATCTGTCTGAGACACACAATAGACCAACAAAGACAATTCCCTTAGTTCAGTGGTTCCCAACATGGGGTACACAGTCCACAGGTGGACTTCAATTCCCAGAAACCTAAGTCAGTACATTGGCTGATCAGTGCTTTGGGGAAATGACTTAGGCTTCTGGGAATTGAAGTCCAAACACCAGCATTTGGGAAACACTCCTTAGTTCAATCAGCCATTAAGGAGCAGAAGTGTAGCGTCCCGTCCCCCCCGCCCCGGGTGGCACTTTTTGGGCTTATGGGTGTTCTTGGACTACAATTCCCAGAAGCCCTAGCGGAAGCAGTGGAATGAACCACGTGGCCGACCCACTGAACCACGTAACCGGCCCACGACCCACAAAGTTTGGGCACCCCTGCTGTAAGCCATGACCGTATAGCAAATAGCCAAGGAAGGATTGTGTGCATTAATAATTGCTTGGAAGGCATCAGGCTGCTCACCGCATTCTCACTCCCAGGTAAGCATGAAGAAACATGTTAAGAGCTAGCCCTCTCTTTGTTTCTCCATGTTAGTGACTGCACCTTTTGGAGGTCCTCATTCATTCATAGCCATACGTCAGAATTATCTTTAAGGCACATAATTGCATCTTGTATCATAGAAAGGGGATACTGTACACATATTTCAGGGGACTGTCTGTATCTCATTCGGATTTCTATAACAATATACTATCCATTACTAGCTTGCCAAGACCTGTCATAACTTTACCAGAGCTCCTTTTCTCAGTTAATTTAAGGTAACCCCGGATGGCCTTTATGGCTGCTGTAACGATCCTGTGGTACTAGGCCACGCAATATTTACCATATATATTTGAGTATAAGCCAAGTTTTTAGCCCCAAAAATAAGCCTCCCAAAGGGGAATTGTCTTATACTCGGGTCAGTGATCACAAGGGTCCCAGACCATGCCGGACTGAGATGTGCTAACAATTTAATTAATTTTACCATATTTTCATGTATTTTGATTATAAAAACTCACTAGCAGCTGCTGCATTTCCCACCCTCAGCTTATACTTGGGTCAATTTATTTCCCTGGATTTTCAAGTCAAAATTAGGTACCTCAGTTTATATTCTGGTTGACTTATACTCAAGTATATATGGTAACCCAATTCTACAATCCCTTATTTTGGCCTCTTATCACCTTTCACAATGTGGACACGGGATTGTGCTGTACTTTGAGAGGGTACTAGAAGTGCCAGAACAAGAACCTTGTATCTCCCCCAACACCTGTAGTAGTAGTAGTAGTAGTAGTAGTAGTAGCAGCAGCAGCAGCAGCAGCAGCAGCAGCAGCAGCAGCAGCAGCAGCAGCAGCAGTAGTAGCAGTAGCAGTAATATTTTATTTATTTATTTATTTATTTATTGCTCGCATTTCTACCCCGCTCCAATCGGGCAAGCCCAACTCTGAGCGGCCTACAGATCAAAATATCATTGTCCTAAAACTTGATGTCTAAAACTTTAAAAATTCATAAAATTCATAAAAGCATTAAAACTCACACCAACAATTTAACCGAAGGGTGGCTGTCACTAGATCAGCCACCCTGTATGAGATCCCACCATCCTATGTCCCCACACTTGCTTAGCCAGCCAGGTTTTTAAACCTTTCCGGAAGGGTAGGAGCTCTGTCTGTAGGCGCAGCTCGATAGGCAGGAGGTTCCAAAGGGCTGGGGCGGACACGGAGAAGGCCCTCCTCCTAGTGCTAGAGAGGTGTGCCTCTCTAGCTGATGGAACAACAAGGGAGCAGCATCAGCAGTAGCATCAGCAGCAGTAGTAGTAGTAGTAATAGCAGTAGCAGTAGTAGTAGCAGTAGCAGTAGTAGTAGCAGCAGTAGCAGTAGCAGTAGTAGCAGCAGTAGTAGCAGTAGCAGCAGTAGTAGTAGTAGCAGTAGCAGCAGCAGCAGCAGCAGTAGTAGTAGTAGCAGCAGTAGTAGCGGTAGCAGCAGCAGCAGCAGCAGCAGCAGTAGTAGTAGTAGCAGCAGTAGTAGCGGTAGCAGCAGCAGCAGCAGCAGCAGCAGCAGCAGTAGTAGCAGCAGCAGCAGCAGCAGTAGTAGTAGTAATAGCAGTAGTGTAAACTCCGAAACAAAAGTAGCTATTTTTAATTTGGTGACATCTTCTCTTGACAAAATAAGAATGCCATTAAAGATTACGATGAGGCTGTAACATGAGCAAAGCCATCTTGGAATGAGGAAATTAATTCTAGTTGAAAAGTTGTTTTTCAGCTAGCTTACTGAAAACACATCCAAGCTTATTTAAGTAAGCAGATGTGTGTGGCTGCATGTCACTGAACATGCTAGATGAATGTTACATCAGGATAAGACACGGAATGCCTTCTACTCCTGGGTCCTGCCTATGCTGAGAAAACGTGTGTACAGTTTTCTCAAAAGGTATAAAAATCTGATTGAATTGTTAATAACTGTTCTTGGCTCTCTCTGGCGGTTTCATTTATATTTAAAATAATTTATAAACTGGTCATTTTAAAGAGTTTTTTGAATGGTGTTGGTGGTAGTAGTAATAGGAGGAGGAGGAGGCATCTGTACCTGTACCTATAGATTCCCTTCTATCAGCTTCTGTCTGTGCATAGGACAAGTTTCTTGGGAACCACAGATTAATCACACCACACAACTTCACACACATCTCGTATACAATCTTTTTTTTTTAAATATCCACCTTCTAACACCCACCTCTTTTTCCCTGGAACTTTCCTACCTCTCAAAACCATAACTCTCAAAGAGACTCACTTTCTTCTTTGTGCTGAAACTAGTTGCTACCTCAACCCTAGTGGCTTCCAATGACTGGAGAACATTTCTCAACCTCTTCTGGTTGTCCTTTCCTGAAGTCCAGCGTTTCCTAAACTCCTTGTGGAACGTCGCTACAATGCTCCCGTTACCGGACACAACATTGATGCTCTTCAGAGGTGATGACGGGAAAGCTTCCTTAAAAGTTTCAAGTCCGACAGCCACTGCCTCAGCTTCAGACATAGAGAGCATAGGGCCTGAATGACAAATCGTCAAAGATCGGAGACCCTTCTGTGAGGCAGATTCAAGAGCCAACTTCACAGCCCCAGCTGCGAGTTCAAGGGTTGGTGGGCATGAAAAGCAAACGTCAAAGTTAGTATGGAGAAAGTCTCCTTGGTTCCACACCCTCTGTAAAAACACACAGTTTCCACAGTCATTGTCTTTACTTCTGTGGATTCTCATCACAGCATCTACCCTGAATTTAGATACTTCTCCTTCCCAAAGATAAAGATGCAGCCCTTTGTGGATTTGGAAAAACCCAGCTGCCTTCTGCTCACACTGTGGAAACGACATCAGGTTGATTTTGACCAGTGAGCCAACCATGATGAGCATCATGCTGATAGCCTTCTTGGCTCTTGAAACCACTTCAGCTGATCCAGAGAAAGAAAGAAATCCTGAATCATCCTGGAGCCCTCCAAATACCTTGACCTCCCAAAGAGATGGGTATAGGACTTCCATCAGCTGTTCCCATAGCTTCTGCTCTGCACTGGTGATAAATAAGATCTCTGTGGTGTCTGATTTTTCCTTGGGAGACTTTGTGGGCCTTTGCCTACTTCTCCTGTCTCTGTAGGGGATGTCCAGTTGGCTCCAAGGTGGGCAGATTGGCCATGAAGTCCTCTGCTTGGATTCCTCACTCATACTGCCTTTCTCCAAGTTCCCTGATACAGAGAGAAAGCTGTTAAGACTAGCAGGTACTTATGCAAAAATCTTGCCATTCCTATTTTATTTAAGTTCCTTGAATAGCAAAGGTGTCATGGAGGGCATTTTGGAGATCTTCTCAACTGACTGAAGCAAAATAACAAATCAGCAGTTATTAATACAAACAGAAAAAAATGATAATAACCTGCTCATGTATTGTTAACAAAATCTGACATACACAGGTAAAGACTATCTTAGGACAGTGATGGCAAACCATTTAGAGACCGAGTGAAGGGGCGCTCCCATTGGGCTACTGGGCAGAGGGACAGGGCGAACTCTGTACTGAGGGGAAGGGAGGAAACACTCCCATTGGGCTACTGGGCAGAGCAGGTTCTGTGCTGGGGGCAGGGAAGAAGCACTCCCATTGGGCTACTGGACAGAGGGGCAGGGCAAATTCTGTGCTGGGGCAATTGTATGCATGCCCGCAGAGAGGGCTCTGAGTGCCCCATCTGGAAGCATGCCATAGGTTTGCCACCACTATGCTAAGATAATATAATATTGGATCTATTAGCAGGAAAACCTTTTGCCCCCTGAATGCTTTCTTATGAGCATTTTCAGAACAGAACCCAGATTTAGAAAAGTTCTCTCTTTTTTGTGATCTGTAGATCACTCCCTCCAGCCAGTGTTTGAAAGAAACTTTGCAGAACGTTAAAGTAAAGGCACATGACTGGATGTAAAAAGCAATACCTTTCCAGCCAAAGAGCCAGCTCTGTCTGCAGCTGTGACAGGCATGACTAGATGCTGGAGTCCATGGAATGCTGTGACCTTTCCCAACAAAATAGTACCTATTTGTTGACTTGCAATTTCTTGCTTTGAAACTGCTAGGTTGGCAGGAGCTGGGACAGAGGCGGATGCTCACTCCATCATAAAGCTCTAGAGTCTTGAACTGCTGACCTGCCAACCTTCTAGTTGTCAAGCTCAGCATCTTAACCACTCAGCCACCAGCAAACTTTTCCCTCGGTATCTCTGCAGTATTTCTTACAGTAATAATTCCACTCACCTTGTTCTCCAGCCATTTGACAGTCCTCTGAACCCACAACTTCATAACTTAAGAGGAATTCCCTTTACACTAGATTCTTTCCACAACAGGCATCAAAGCCTTTGAGTCTGCTTTCTTGCTCCTAGCAATGCCCTCACTTTCCACAGCTGAAAGGTTTCACTTTCCATTCTTCCAGGGATTTCTTTTTGTTTCATTTCCCATTGTTTGGGTTGAGATCAGCTGTGACCTTTTTCTTGGCAGGATGTGGGCAAAAGGCAAACAGAAATTGACTCACAAGTGGCACTTGAAGAACAGGTAATACAAATATGAAGGGACGTTCTCATCCTTACTTGTCAAGGCACTTTAGCCCCCTCCCTCTGCAAAATAGGCACCTCTCCAGAATGTCAAGGTAAAATCTATTTGTAAAGTGAAGGCAAATGGACTTTGCTTGACTCCACCTCAACAAAACAAGCAGCTAAGGTCATTGCCTTCTTCATTCCCCACCTTCCCTTGGGATGGGGGCATCATCTATGGCAGTGATCCCCAAACTTTGGGTTTTGGACTGCAATTCCCAGAAGCCTAAGTCAGTACACTGGCTGATTAGTACTTAGTCTTCTGGAATTGAAGCCCCAAACCCAAAGGTTGGGGAACACTGATCTACAGGACAAAAAAGGGGGTAAGTAGATGAGAGGCATAACCCACCCACTGGGAAAATGGATTCTCTCCAAACCACATCTTCCACTACTAGTTGCTGTCTTTGCTTCTGGCCAGACACCTGTGCCTTTAATGCAGGAATTCTCAACCTTTTAAAGCCGGGGGCTAGGTCACGCTCTCTCAGACAGCTTTGGGGGGCAGGCAGCCATTTTGCCCTTCCTCCACCACATGGCATTTCCTGGGCCACATGAAGTGGTGCCGTAGGCCGCATCCGGCCATGGGCCGCAGGTTGAGAATCCCTGCTTTAATGGTTGTTCACGTTGAGCAGAAGTGCAACCCTTGTTATCATTGTATCTCTGCATGATTTACAACGGAACTGAGATTCCAGAAAGGAAAGTGATTAACTCAACATGAAGTGTTGTTGTCCTCAGTTGGCATTCTCCAGATTGGCTCCTTCCAGATATTTCAGCCTACAGCTGGCATGGCCAACAGCTGGGAGTAATGGGAAATGTAGTCTAAAACATCTCAAGGGAAATAGGTTGTACTAACTAGAAACTAACCCCCTCTCCCGTAAGTAGGTGGTTCCACAGAATTATAGCTGTTGGTATATTATTGTGCAATTGAGTAAAGCAATCTTCTACAGGGCAATTCTAAATGGGGGACCATTCCAAACAAAAAATTGAAACTTTGAAACTTGACTTTGGCAGCAAACTTGGAATAGAAACTGGAAAATAGCTTTCTAGTCCACATTCTGCAGAATGAGTGTGGCAACTTTGGTTTACTTGAGAGATTAAATAATTTTCTTTTTCTCTGTTATGCGTTGCTCTTACTCATACCTGTGATTCACCGTTTCATTTAAGTCTAAAACAGCCCTTCAAAATATTGTTGGCAATGTCGTAAACAGTGTGGATAACATGTTAGAGATGTAAATCCAGCCTAGGGCATGAGTTAAGAGAACTAACACAATTAGTCATGTGATAGGAAAGACTCCCTCCTAGACAAAAATTGTTTGTTTGTGTCTAACCATTCATTTAGAAGAAGTTCCTGTCTTCCTTAAGAAGTAAAGTAAGTTGTCTGTTTATTCCAGCCTGAGTTTCCTTCCTTCCACAAATCAACTACAGTGGAACCTTGGTTAACAAATTTAATGTGTTCTCTGGACCTTTTGTACTACAAAAAAATTGTAAAATGACTTTCCCATAGGAATGCATTGAATGCCATTTCCCATAGGAATCCATTGAAACCCCAAATTTGTTGACGGAAATGCAGTTTCCCATAGGAATGCACTGAAAACCAATTAATCCATTCTGAGAAAAAAATTGTTAACTGTGCCACTATGGATTCTATGGATTCCTTTTTGTTATGAGGTTTTTGTGTTAACCGAGCTGTTTGTTAAGCAAGGTTCCACTGTACTGCCTTCTTGTGATTGATCATCAAGAAATAAACATGGGTATCCATTGCAAATTAAACTTCTCCTAATTGGGGCGTGATAACAAATTGGACAAATAAAAATAAAAATAAATAAAATGTTCTGGAAGAGCAGGGATTCTCAATCTGCGGCCTGTGGGCCAGATGTGGCCCATGGAGCCATTTCATGTGCTCCCCAAGAACCTGCACCACACCGGGAAGTGCCATGTGGTGAAGGAAAGGCAAAATGGCCATCCAGCCACCGATGCTGTCTGACGGAGCGTGACCCGGCAACCAGCTTAAAAAGGTTGTGAACTCCAGTTCTGGAGCTTTGAAGGAATAACATTTCTAGAAGGAAAACAATGTAGTATCAAGAGGTATACTTTTCCTTTAATGCTTACCAACCCATTCTGAAACAAAACCCACAGTTCAAAGGAGATAAATGGTTACATGGATCACAACAGAACCCTCTAACAATAAAACTCATCTAATGAAGGATCATTGAAATACAGGCAACTTGGGGTCACCAAGGCAGAAGGAAGAAATATTAGTACAGTTAGGATTTTTTTTTTTTAAAGCAACTAAACATTTCATTTGCAAAAGCAGCACAGAAGCAAGAGGTGTCAGGCAAAACAGATACAGTACAATACTTTATAGTGTTTACTTAGCTATCATCAGAAGAAAGCATTGCACAATTACCAAATTGCTACACCAGCTTCTCTCTCCAAAACAGCCTTTAAGTTGCAAGTTTTAACTTATTCACCTCATCGGGCTTGTTAAAGTTCAGAGAAAGGGACTGCGGTGGCTCAAGTGGTTAAGATGCTGAACTCAATGACTGGAAGGTCAGAGTTCATTCCTGTGAGCACCTGTCTCTGTCCCAGACCTGTGAACCTAGCAGTTCGAAAGCAAGAAATTGCAAGTAGATAAATAGGGACCACTTTGGTGGGAAGGTAAACAACGTTCTGTGCACTCTGGTGTTGAGGCATGCCTGCCACGTGTCCATGGAAATGTCTGCAGATGCAGACAGCGTTGGCTCTTTGGCTATGAATCCTAGAGTCGGATACGACTGGTTTTTGAGCAAGGGTGACCTTTCCCTTTCCCTAAAGTTAAAGGAAGGCAAGCCTTCAAGTGAAAAGCTATCACTTTCCAAAATATATATTGAACAGTAAAACCCCGTATGGCGATTTTAATTCATTCTACAGGTCTGTTCGCTATGCGATTTTTTCATTGTATGGTTTTTTTCCCCATAGGAAATATTATTATGTGGGGTGCCTTTTTTTAATTAAAAAAACCTATTTGTTATCCGATTTATTTATTTAGCTATAGGGGGTGTTTGTCATATGAAGTTCCACGGTATAACAAATAACTTTTTCAGGCACTTCAGAGAGTAAACAAAACAAAACAAAAAGCCAAAATAATAATGATGTGGCACTTTAAATAGTAACTGCTGCATTTTAATGGTAGCTTTTGTGAATGATATTAACATTAAATACAGCCGTTAGTCTTTAAAGTGCCACAATGTTTTTTTGTCTTTTTGTTTTGTTTTATTTACTCTCTGATATGCTTGAAACAGAAACTAACAGGGCTACCATTTCAAAAATAAATCCCCAGGAGTTGTTTCAGACTGGGTGCGGTCGTTCAAGAAAACCGCACACATGAATCTGGTGCCAGAGACTATGGGGATTTCCGAAAGACTGACAAATGGGAATGTCTGTGGAAGACTCCTCCTTCCTGCTTTGATGATTCTGTGACAATTCAAGCCACATGTGCTGAACATGGGATTTTGGGACCAGACGGATAAACAAAACTGGTTCACTGAACTTGTCGCAAGAAATGGACCTGGCTGTGTAAGCAAAGAGCTGATGAGGGAGGAAAACAATAGTGGAGCTGGAGGTTAGATAGAAAAGGAGGTCATCAGCAGAGGGGGGAGGAAATGGGGGGAATTAAGCGGTAGGGCTAAGATCAAAGAACAGCTGCACTGAACTCTACAGAGAAAATGGATTGGAAAGGAGAACTGAAAGACAATGCCTTGTGAAGCCTGGAGTCTCACAGCTGGAACATCTGGACTTGGTAATTATCAGAGACATCGGTATAATCTGCTGATGTCACTGTTACATTTTCCCTTCCTCACTATTTAGTTAAATTCCTCACAATACCAAGAGTTAGGGGGGAAGCTTGCAATTTCCTCCGGAAAAAGATGAGAAATCGATTGCACATTTGTTTCTCGGAAGGGAAATTTGGCCAAAGTCAGAAATCTCTTCTTGTTCAGGGGGAAAAGGGGCAATGAAAAATATTTCCATAGAGAAGAAATAAAAAATTGGCCATACCCAGGAAAATAGATTGATCTGAGTATAAGCCAAGGGTGGGAAATGCAGCAGCTGCTATGAATTTCAATAATAAAAATCCATGAAAATATGGTAAAATTAATTAAATTGTTGGCGCATCTCAATCTGACACAGTCTTGGGACCCTCATGGTCATTGACCCCTTTCTGGAGCTCATTTTTGGGGCTAAAAACTTGGCTTATACTCGAGTATATACAGTACTAGACAGGGATGTGCAGGACACCATGGGAAGGTGCTGGACAGGGAGTGGTGGGGGCACCTATTTAGGGGGTTGGGGGGAATCCCATACATTGCTATTGGCGCTCCAGGGTGCCAGAGGCGAGGGCTGGGCAGGGGACAAAGCCCGATTGCCCGATATACCAGCACACGCCTGGTACAGTAGTAGGGTGGGATATACTAGGTTCCTCTTTACAAAAGAATGGTGCGGAAGATGAATAAATGCATAGGTGGTGAAAGGAAGCCCCTTCTGTTTTTCCTTTTTCTCTCCAGGACAGCAGAGAAGAGCAATCATGCACTGCTTCCTGGTTTCCTTCATTCCATTTCACCTTCTTCTCCAACCAGCGGCCTCCAGTCATTGCCAAGAATTCCCCAGATCCATCTGTGAGAACCACACCACCTTTGTGCCAGGCCATAACTTAATTGGCGAAGGGGTTGACATCTCCACTCTGGCCAGAAAGGGGGCTTATGTGGTGGACACTAGACAATGGCAGGACCCAAATGGGAGGTGCACCTTGTGCTGGAACCCTCTGATGGACGGGCAGCTGCAGAAACTGCCCCTGGCCGGCGTGGATTGGCGGGTGCTGCACAGTTGTGTCCGGCAAGCAAGCAGTTTTGTAGAAAACTCGGACATCGATGTGGCCAATGCAATGGCCAAGGAGGTGAGCAACAACTGGGGAACAGAGTTAGGATTTACCAACATGGCAAAAGATAGTCCAGAGCTCTTCAAAGGAAAAGTAGCCTTTGCTGGATCTCAGTCCCAGATGACCATCTATGCACATGAGAAATCTCGGCAGGACAGGTACACCTTTTTCAGTCAAGAGTTCTCTTGCAAGTACTACAGGTGAGTATCAATACCCTATGTCCAAAAGCAGAGAATCAGAATAAGCAATGAGTTGAAGCAAAACATCATAGAAATGTTGGCTAAACATTTTTGACAGTTATGCCGACAGAAGGGGAAACAGAATAACTCTCACAGCAAATTGCTTCCAATTAATGAATCCTCATTTAGATTCCTGGTCATATACAAAGGCACTTTTCTTCTTCTTCTTTAAGTGCTGTATCCAATTTTGAGTACTGTATTGGCTATCATCATGGCAATCAGCCGTGAAGATTATCCTGAGAACAATATAATGCAGTGGCCTTTCATCTGCCTTCTGCATCACAGCATGACCCCTTTGCCACTCATCAGGTTCCATGAGTCACTTTCTGGTCTTGAGCACTTTTAGCACACAAAATCCTTTAATCCATGTGGGGACTATCACCCTTCCCTGTGGAGTTTACCACCAAACGTTAGTCCTCAGGGTTGTCAGGTTAGTTAACTGTTGATGGCAGTATGGTCTACTCTATTACCATAACAGGATAACCTGGCCAGACTTGAGCAAAGGTACCGTATATACTCGAGTATAAGTCAATTTGAATATAAGTCGAGGTACCTAATCTGGACCTCTAAAACTAGGAAAATAGATTGACCCGAGTATAAGTCAGGGTGGAAAATGAAGCAGCTACTAGTGAGTTTCAATAATAAAAAACATGAAAATACAGTAAAATTAATTTAAACATTTGTGTGGGCATGTTTTTGAGTGTTTATGATACTAACTTCTTTTTTTAAACTGTATTTGTACCACCAACCAGTGGTGGTGCTGCAGTGGAAATGGGCGGGCAGGCCAATTCCACTGAGGCAGAAAGGAAGCGATGCTCTAGCCTAGCCTCTTGCTTTCCCTGCAACCAGGAAGCATGGCTTCCCCCTCCATTTTTGTCCACATGGAGCAGGGACACAGGCAAGAAAGGTAAGTGAAACCCCTTTTTTTATGCACAGGTTTGATTTCCCACTGACATTCATTGGGAACATACAAACAGAAAAGCTTTAGAATACAAGAAATTGATTTCTAATGCATTTAATTGGGAAATTGTGATTTGCACCCTCTTGTGGCCACCTGTGGTAATGGCCTGCTGAACACATGTTTTTCTTTCCCCTCTCCTGAAGTTGAACTGCACCGAATCCAGCGTGGTTTTGGACTCTCATGGTTGTTGACTGGTGTATAAGCCGAGTCACCTTTTTGGACCTCATTTTGGGGCTTAAAAAACTTGACTTATACTTAAGTATATACGGTACTCAACTGATTGAATGATGAATCCAAGGGAGATTCAAACAATGAAAATGGTAGCATGGTTTCATCTGAAATTATTTTTTTATTTCTAAGATTCTCTGATCAACTGATTACTTCATACCAGAATGACTCTTCCTTTGGGCAAGAAATCCAGCTATACTCTAAATCAGGGATTGCCAAATTTTTTAAATCAGGGGCCAGATCACACTCTGTCAGACAGTTGAGTAGGCCAGAATGGTGGTTCCTCCCCACCGTAAACACTGCCATAAAATGTATCGGTGACTGTCATAAATGTGTTTACAACAGCCATGGGTGCATTTGCAGCACACTTCCGGTGGTGGTGGAGATGGCATAGGCTGGTGATTTGGTGCCATGGGTTGGTCCACAGGCCATAGGTTGCCCATCCCTGCTCTAAATGTTCCTTTATACCAGGGATTCCTAACTTAAAGGTCTCCCTAGCTTGAAAACCAGTCGTATCCGACTCTAGGGTTCAACGCTCATCTCTCTTTATAGCCAAAGAGCCACTGCTGTCTATGTCTGCAGATGTTTCCATGAACATATGGCAGGCATGACTAAACAATGGAGCGCCTGGAATGCTGTTTACCTTCCCACCAAAGTGGTATCTATTTACTGTATCTACTTGCAATTTCTTGCTTTCAGAATGCTAGATTGGCACAAGCTGGGGCAGAGACCGGAGCTCACTCTGTCATGGAGTAATTGGGTCTCAAACCTACCCACTTTCTAATCATCAAGTTGAGTGTCTTAACCACTAAGTCACCACAGTCCCATCTCTTATGCTACAGGGATCAAGACAAGTAACAGAGAACCAACAGGCATTCCAAAGCAACATTAGTTCAGTTCTCATCTAAGCCTGAAATTCAGTTTCAATTGCAGAATTTTTCTGATTTATACACAGCGTATATACTAACCAGATTCTGCTTCTCTTCCTGAGCAGTTTGAGACTTCTCCAGAGTCCATCTCTGTTGGCCCGCCACTTCACCGATGCTGTGAACAGACTGCCAAGGCAGTTTCATGCTGAGGAATACCAACACTTCATCAATATCTATGGCACTCATTACATCAGTCATGCGCAGCTGGGTGGCCGAGTGCGCTACCTGTTGGCCATGAGAACCTGTGCCCTGGCCTTGCAGCATGTCACAGCTTCCACCCTCAAGACCTGTTTCAAACCAGAGATTTCTACAGGAAACGACTGGCTGTCTGGGGCCATTTTCTTCAGTTCTAGGTGTCAGAACCTCTTGAGGACCAGTGGCCACGTGAATTTCCACAACTCCTATGCCGCACAGATCATAGAACTGGTGGGGGGAGACCAGCCGGTGGATATGTTGTTCTCCAAGGATGAAGAGCTCTCTCACTTTTCAAAATGGATGGAGAACGTCAAGGTGAAACCTGGACTGGTGTCCTATTCTCTTCTATCTCTGCACACCTTGTTGGAACACAACGACCCAAGAAGAAACTTGTTGAAGAATGCCATAGTGGATCACATCAACCGCCGGGCCCTAAAGAGGGACTGTCCACAGAAATGCCCACCCTGGAGCTCAGACGAGAGCTGCGTGTGTATGTGCCAGGCTGACGCCATCACCAGCAACACATGTTGTGCTTTGGAGCGGGGCAGGGCACATCTCAGTTTCCATGTTCGAAATGGATCCAACCTTTGGGCCGATCACTTTAGTGCTGCCGATGCGTTTGTCAAAGTTTTCTTCCAAGACCAGGAAAGGCTGACCCGAATCATCAAGAATAATAACAACCCCACGTGGAATGAAGTCTTGGATTTTGGCGCCGTCACTCTGATGGGCTCCAACACCTTTCTATTGGAGCTATGGGACAAAGATGTATGGCATGATGACCTCTTGCAGAAATGTCATGGGAAGCTGGTGGCTGGTGGCAGTTCCACAACGCTCAGGTGTTATGCACCTTATGGACACATTGAATATTCTTACTCGCTGAAATGTGGCCCCACACTAGCTGGCCCCAGTTGTCAGAATTATGTGCCCTTACGGCTGCCGACATCATATTTCAATAGTACTAATTCCTAATTCCGTGCTTCAATTTTGGCCAAAACATTTCAAGGCCTTATGCATAAATGGTAATATAGACCACGAGAAAGTGAGGAGGAGTGGAACGCATGAGATCCTGTTGTTAGAACAGATTTTAGAGGAAGCTATTCAGAAGATTCCTCCTCACTGCAAACTTGACTTGTAACCTCGCATGTCAGAACTTAGAAATGATGTAAGTGTATTCAAAATAGTCTTAAGTTTGGCAGTCCAGGGGTTGGGACATGAAAGAAGAAAAATATTAGCCAATGTATGTGTACAGTATTACTTCTACTAGCTAAAAGTCTTATAGGAAATGCCCATTCCTTGCAAAGCAGGTGCAGGAATTCTTGCAACGCCTCTTAAAATTAGAAATGTAGGTAAACAGGACCTTTTGTGGTGTGATTTGTATATACAGCCAGAATTGAAAGTCTCTCTCTCTCACTTTCTATGCATACATATATGACTCAAACATTTATCCATACATATTTTGGGCCTGCAAATCCTAATAAGATGTCATGGCTGCTAGGATTAATGTTCCTGACAGAGTACGGTCCTTTTTTTTTTTGCCTTGCCTGCAATGTGTTGTCCTTCCTATGTGTTTTAATCTTATTTTATTATTGAGAACATTACCTTAGAAAGCACAAGCCTCTCTTTTGCTTGAAAAAGTCAAGAGTTCTTTTTACCAGTCCTAAATAAATAAATATTTCTGCTTTTGATCAGTATTTAATTGGGTTTAAGAGATAAAGTGAAATTAAATACAAGGAACTGGCTATTATGCGTCTCCCAGACCTGCTGCATGCTGGGAATCCAAAGAACTTGACAGTGTTGACTTGAGTTGTGGACAGTGGTGGGCTAAAAAAAAAAAAAAATTACTACCACACTGTGGGCGTGGTATGGTGGGCGTGGCCAGGGGGAAAGCCCTGCGTTGCACCCGAATTAGGACTACTTTATTTCAAAACTTGGATGGGCAGGGCCAGGCAAAATTTCTGCTACCAGTTCTGGCAAACTGGTGTGAACCTGCTGATGCCCACCACTGGTTGTGGACAATACATGTCAGAACTTAGTAATGGCGTAAATTTATTATTTGAAGTGGTATGCACTTCATGTTGGCATATCTGAGAGGCAGAGGTGGTGGCAGCTACTTGTGTCCGAGCATACAATTTTTTTCCTGAAAGTCATTATTTTCTCCGTTGAAAGAATGACAAACAGGGGGAAAAAATCCAGGTACTTTTTGTCCTGTGTGAATGGCAGTTGGAAGCTGAAGATGGGAGTTGGAAGCAGAGGCGGCTGGCACGAGGGGCTCCATGAACCACAGGCACCCCCACCCCATCCATCGAAGGGAGCGCACAGGGGGGGGGGGGACACCAACAACCACTCTGAGAAGGGGGTGTATATTATTAGGCCCAACAGCAAAATGAGCGGAGGGGGAACCACTTATTCTGATTCCCAATGGTCATGAAGGCGGAGGAGGCCATGCAAGATGGACTGGCCGGGAAGGGGCACCTTGTCCATGTCCTCAAAGCTGCGACAGTCCATTGCAGTCCCGGTGTTAAATCTTACTCGCATTCGCATTCAGGTGTGCTGCAGATGGCTCCAGGATCAGTGTGTGGGTCACTTCATGGCAAGCTGGGATCCACCTTAAAAACAAATTCACACCAGTGATATATCTGAGAGTAAATAAAACAGACCAGAAAAAACAAAAATTTTGTGGCACCTTAAATACATTACAGTGGTGGGATGTCAAAAATTTTACTACCCCACCGTGATGTCATCACAGTCTGGGCAGAACTAATGCCATGATGTCATGGGTGGGGCCAGATAAAATAATAATAATAAAATAAAATAAAAATACACACACACACACAACACAACACAAATCCGTAAATAAATAAATAAATAAATAAATAAAATAAAATAAAAATTACATTAAAATACACCCACCCACCCACCCTCAAACATAAATCAAACCACCCACCCCAAACACAAACCTGTCACATGTTAGTATCTGTGCCTGGGCAGCACCATGTTGCAAGATGGAGGCATGCATGCACACCAAGTGCTGCCTTGGCGGCATGCCAAGTAAAAAGGTAAGTCCCGAAGGTGGCGGCATGCCAGTAAAAAGGTAAGTCCCGAAGGTGGTTCCCCCCCCCCCCCCAAGAGCTGCTACCGGTTCTCCGGGACACTGGGAAAAGTTACTACCGGTTCTGTAGAACTGGTGAGAACCTGTTACATCCCATCACTGGTAAGGAGTAAATGTATTAGAAATAGCCAGTGTATGTAGCTAAAAGAAAATGAATAAATGTTTAGTACTTCATTTATATACATATATAGAGAAGGATAAGAACTCGTTCCCACGTGCAAAGAAACCCGTGACCCGAAAATGCTGGGCGGAGACTAGTCTGAATTGGGTTATGAAGCGGGGGCTGCTCCACCTCTGCCCATTGTACTCAACGCTGGCCGGCCGTGAGTCCTTCCCAAGCCCCCAGCCGGCCACCGAAGCATCCGCAGGAGGAGGAAGGGCAAAGCCCCGCCCCTCCTGCTTCTTTTGCTCCAATCCAGGGCTCGGCTGGAGGCCCACATTGCTGGGAACTCCACCCACCTTCAGAAGGCGGCCCCCTGCTAGGGGGTTTGAACGGCCCTTCTCTCAGACCTTCCCAGAGGCGGCTCCTAGAGTGACGCACACCCAGCACGTGGCCTCTACGGAGAGCTTCCTCCCAGCTGATCCTCATCTTGCTATTACGTAGATATATAAAGGTTAAATTCTAGTATACATTCAGGTTTCTGTGACTTTTATTTTTATTCTTTTTCCTACGGTTATTTTCCTTCACTGACTCACAATTTCTAATTTGGACTCGTTTTATAACATTCATTTTGACAAAAGTCATGATTTAACTCGCTAAATATGTAACTAGTAAACCGCGACCGACATGCAGCGCTTTTAATTTGCATGTCTCACTCCTTCCCCCCCCCTCCCCGCGTTCTTGTCTGCCCCGGCTAATCAGCCAATCAAAACGCCCGAGATTCTATTTCACATCGACGGCCCGCCCCGCGTATGCAAATAAGCTGGCGGGAGGAACCCGGGCGGTGGAACGTTCCCGGACCAAGGAGATCAAAAGGGCACCGAATGGTTGCGGAGGCAGGAATTTAGGGGAGTTGTTGCAAAAAGCGGAGTCAGTCCGAGAGGGGTGGGGGGGGGGGAACGGGTGCAAAAAAGTTGCAAGTGAAGGTAAGTGTCGGTTTAAAGAAGGAGACAAGCGTTCACGCTTGCATTAAAAAAAAGAGCACTAATAAATTAATTATTAAGGCATGGGGGGTTGTTTAGGGATTAATTAATTAATTAATTAATGGGAGAACAGGATGGGTGGAGGAAGTGGAATGGCCAGACTTTTGCCTTCCTGTTTGAGACCTAAGTACAGGACTGTACTGTGAACAGCAGAACAACCTGGCTAGATCCAGCCTAAAAAGTTTGCATTGGTTCCTTCCTTGTCTGTTTCTGTGCCAATATTCAAGGTGCTGGTTTTGACATACAAAGCCCATAGGAGAGGCGGGACTTTCCCGCCAGGCCTGATTGATGAAGGTGGTCACACCGAGAGAAGTGAGGGACGGGGACTTTTGGGTGGTGGCTCCGTCGTGGTGCAATGGACTTCCATTGGAGACTGTGCCATGGCCTTTGCCTCCAAAGGTTCAGGAAGCTCATAAAGGCCAAAGTATATAAGGAGGTATTTGGGGGAAAAAAACCCTTTGAGGTAGTGTGCTAGTGACCCATAATTTAGCTAATTAGTCAGATGTTGTTGAATAAATCTTATTAGTCAGACTAGTCTCCTGTACAGATGCCACCTGAGTTCCTCTGAAAATTAAGGGTTGCACTCAAGTTACAAATCCCGTGAGTTAGATGATATGACTTTTGCTTTAAATATCGTAGCTATGAAATTCAGTCGCACAGTTGATTCTGACCCTTTGTGACCCCATGGACCATTACCCTCCAGGTACCCCTGTCCTCCACCATCCTCCTCAACCCGGAAATATTTAGGAAAAGGAAAAAGATTTATTCAATCTCAAGAGAATCCTTTTTTGTTTTGTTGTTCAGTCGCACAGTCAATTCTGACCTTTTGTGACCCAGTGGACCATTACCCTCCAGGCGCTCCTGTCCTCCACCATCCTCCTCAAATCACTCAGCTTTGTGCCCACTGCATCCACAATAACATCTAACCATCTCATTTTTGGCCGCCCCCTTCTTCTTTTGCCCTCCACCTTTCCCAGCATCAAGGCTTTCTCAAGTGAATCCTCTCTTCTCATTTGATGTCCAAAGTACTTTAGCTTCATCTTTACTATTTGACCTTCTAAGGAGCAGTTAGGGTTGATTTCTTCTAAGATTGACCTATTTGTTCTCCTTGCTGTCCAGGGGACTCTCAAAACTCTCCTCCCAACACCAAATTTCAAAGGCGTCTACTGCGCTCAGCCACTGCTTAATGCAGCAATTCTCAATGTTTTCAGGCCGAGGGCCTGACCACACCTCCAGTTGAATGGGCTGGTCACATGGATCCTCCCACCCAGAAGCAGAAGTAAAATGTGTGCCACATGCACAGAATACATTCAGCAGTGTTCTGCACCTGTGCGAAACGTTTTACTTCTGCTTCCAGAAGCGACAGGGTGTCTGGGCAGGATGAAATGGATTCTGGGGCCGGGTCTAGCCCATGTGCCGTAGGTTGTGAATGCCTAGCTCAATGTATTTATTCAGCATCATATGTTGGCTGCTGTAAAACATCGACACTAGCTCAAACCTCTATGGGCCATTGTTGATTGGGGTGTGTAGCCAGTGTCAAGCGGCATAGTCTCAGGGCACGCACAGAAGTAGGGAATTCTACATCACTTCTCCCAAGAAAACCCTGCGAGAAGTCGCCATAAGTCAGAATCAACTTGACAACATACAGTTATTATGCATTGTATAGATACAGAATCCGGCTCATTTGCTGGTCTGGAAACGTGTAGTGATGAGGATTTAAGTACTGTATGGCCAACGACAAAGCCAAGAAGGTGATTTCAGTTTGGCAGTTTAAAAAGTTGATCTGGACATGAAAGAAGAAAGGAAAGGATTTTATTATATAGGATGCTAGCAAATGAATCTGTCACTCAGAAATGTAACATTTTTTGCCAGCAACCAGATAAATGCTGTTGACATGTAGCAGATAAAATCCTTTTGTGCTATCGTTGGCATTTCAATATTTGCATTTTAAGTGTTATGCATGCATAGAGAAAATTGTGTGAGTTGTAGCAGCAAATTGCTACTTATTTTTTGTGTATTGGTTCTGTTCCTGGACAAGGTAGGTGACTAAACAGTTGAGGGACACACTCAGGCATTTAACCAAAACTTTGTTAGTGAGTGGCAGTGTACATTTGTACAATCAACAATTTCTATGAAATTGCAAGCATGCATTGGGGTGAGGATTCTGGCTACATCCATCTCAGTGTCTGCCAACTGAGCAGTCGGGAATTGGTGTTTGGAGGCCTTCACTGAGACCCATACTTGTACTAGTAGCTGGGGGTGAAAATACAGAGTAAAATAAAAGTAAATAGAGTAATAGAGTAGACCATACTGCAGCGGCTCAATACTGAGTGTCAGGTGGTGGTTAACTAAACTAACAACCCTGAGGATTAATGGCTTGTGTGTCAAAGTCCACAGGG
The DNA here is from genome assembly GCA_030440675.1 of Furcifer pardalis. NCBI lineage: Eukaryota > Metazoa > Chordata > Lepidosauria > Squamata > Chamaeleonidae > Furcifer > Furcifer pardalis. The sequence goes on from CP126897.1 coordinate 7,812,583, forward strand.
AAGGGTGATGGTCCCCAAATGGATTAAATCCCACTTGAATGCATCTTGATGGGGGGCAGCAGCTTCATCAGTCCTGGCCTGGAGCTGATGAGGACTTTGTGTGCCAACTGGGCTCAAGACCAGAGAGTGACTTGTGGAACTGGATCAGTGGTGTGGGTGTCATGCTGCAATGTGGAAGGCAGGTGAAAGGCCTCTGCATTATATTCTCGAGACAGTATTCATGGCTGATCAACATGACGATTGCCTATATTCTAATTTGGATATGGTACAAGAAGAAGATAAATAAAAAGAGAATATGGGGACTGCAGGCTCAAGTGGTTAAGATATGGATTGGGAGGCAGAAGGTCAGCAGTTCAAAACCCAAGAGCTGCATGATGGAATGAGCGCCCATCTTTGCCCCAGTTCCCGCCAACCTAGCAGTTTGAAAGGAAGAAATTGCAAGTAGATAAATAGGCACCACTTTGGTTTAAAGGTAAACAGCCTTCCATACATTTCAGTGTCTAGCCATGCCAGCCACATGTCCATGGAAACATCTACAAACGCAGGCAGTGCTGGCTCTTTATCTGTAAACAGAGATGAGCACTGAACCCTAGAGTCGGATACGACTGGCTTTTGAGCAAGAGTGACCTTTACCTTTACAGGTGCCCTTGTTGTTGAGGAAGCTCGTAATGGTTCACTTTGTAATAGGTATTTATTTCATTGTGTCTACCCAGCTCTTTGAGAGAGCAGCGCCTCTGTCTCAATGATGGGACGGAAGCGAAAAGCCTCCCCAGCAAAGAACAGGGACCCCAATGCTACAGGGGCCAAACTGAGACCACGCCCAGAGACCGGAGACAGTAGAAAGCAGCAGTTTACATTGGTGGAGAGTGAAGGCCTGAGCCGGGCAGCTCGGTAAGTTGGAGAGGACCTCTGCTTGGCCTTAGCGGATGTGGCAGGTTGGGATGGGACCCTGTTGTGTCATGTGGGCATTGCTGTTTCCACCAGGGCAGGGAAGCTCCCAGCAGATACCGGCGATGCCTGCGTGGACGGGCGCAAGATTGTGCAGCGAGATAAAAGAACTGGGGATGAAACACAGAAGGCTGGAGTTGACCCGCATCATGATTCTGGTGAGTGATTCTCTTCACATTTTTGTTACCTGTTACTTTTGGCTGAGGATCTCCCTGAGTTGAGCAGCTAGTTGGATGACGGAGTTTGCGCCCATCGTCTGTCCCAGCTCCCACCGATTGCTACTGGAAGCATCTACTGATGAGGATTTAAGTTCGGCCAACGACAAAGCCAAGAAGGTGGTTTCATTTTGGCAGATTAAAGTTTGACCTGGACATGAAAGAATCAGAAAAATAGGAACTGAAAACAAAGAACCTTTAGATTCATGTACAATGGTTACAGCTGGAGTGGTAACTGCTTCAAGCTCCTGAACCATGCCCTTTCAACTGTATTAATTACCTCCAGGGGGTACACAGAAAGAGCCTCCTTGAAGATTGTGGTATTTTTGAATCACAATTGGGTATACCTTGGTAATGGATTGTATTATGTAGTTTTTTTGTGAGGTAGTAAACTGCCCTGGGTCGCCCTGGTGAGGAGGGTGGTATAGATGTATGAACAATAAATAAATAAATGGCAACCTTGTGTTGCCGACTAAGCTTTCTCACACTAGGTCAGGTGAAAGGACCTGCAGAATGAACTCACCCAAAGTTGTCTTCATTGTGGCAGTTTCACATCTGACCTAGACATGGAAGAAGAAAATTGGCTTGAAGACTAGCAACTTGATTATTATTTTTGAAATGTGATAATGGGGAATCTTGTGTTTCTACTCTAACTCTCTCCCTTATTTCCTCTGTAGAGACAGTGAAGACGTTGGTGGTGAAAGGGAAAGCTCCCGTGGATCCAGAATGTACGGCAAAGTTGGGGAAGGTGAGGTACTTGTTAGACTTGTCCCGTAACCTCACCAAGAAGTTAAGTATACGCATGTTGGGATCAAAATATTCAGGAAGTCTAGATCAGTGTTTTACCAGGGAGCCCAGAGTATGGCATAGCAGTGTATTTTGGAGGATGTTTATAATAGGGGTTGGCAACTGGTAGCCCTTGTGATGAATCTGGCCTTTGGGCTTGGCCCCTTCCAGTACCAACGTGGAAGCAAAAAGAAGCGAATGGACCAGTTGCACCAATTGAGGCAGGGTATAAAATAGATATAAGATTTGTGCTGGTGTAATTTTAAACCTCTTGCCCCCTCCAACCCTTTTTCTATTTGTTCCATGTTTTCTGCCCATGGAAGGCTCATGTTTATTGCGATGGAGACGACGTTTACGATGTGATGTTAAACCAGGTGAGTGGATGGCAGCTGCTTTTGCTAACTCGAAATAGTTAAACTAGGGCCTTTCCTAGATGGAGTTTTGGCCTTTCACAGGCTGCTGGCAGAAAATTTAGCAGAAGGTGCCAACAGATGTTTGGGAGGGGGTAGCAGTGACAGTTTATGCGCAGTAAACCCATTCGTGTGGATTAACAGAGACTTGGGCTTCTGGGAATTGAAGTTCAAGAACACCTGGAGTGCCAAGGTTCGCCCTCACTGGCCTAGTCCTTATGTAGATGTTTTTGAGGAAGGTGTCTCAATAAGTTGGTCCAGGAGGTTACAGAGACGATGGAATGTATTCTTACCTCTTGCCTCCATCTCTTCGGTGCCTCTCAGACGAACCTGCAGTTCAACAACAACAAGTACTACCTCATCCAGTTACTGGAGGATGATGGAGCAATGAACTACAGCGTATGGATGCGCTGGGGGCGTGGTGAGTCGGGCTCGAGGGTTCGTCATTACAAAGGGCTGAGAGGAGGGAGTTTATTTAAGCCAGGGATGCCCAGACTATGGCCTGTGGGACGGATCCAGCCCATGGCACCAAATCATCCAGCCCCTGTTGGGAGTAACCACGTGACTGGCACAGTCAACCACGTGACTGGTCCGCAGCCCGAAAAGTTTGGGCACCCCTGATTTAAGCCAAAGGGGTGAATGGTGTAATCTTTCCAAACTGAGAAGGGCCCCAAATCTTGCCTTGAAGTCTTGAACCATGACTTTAAAATGGACTTCTGCTTGCTAGATGATGCTGTGAAAACCACCAATAGAGGTGCTTTTTAAATGGAAGAGGAGGGTACACAGAAAGAGCCTTCTCAAAGGTTGTGGTACTTCTGAACCACAATCGGGCGTACCCCGGGCAACTGCAACTTTGTGTTGCCGGCTAATCTTTCTCACACTAGGTCAGGCGAAAGGAACCCACTAAAAAGTGGCTTCATTTTGGCAGTTTCACATCTGGCTCAGACATGGATGAAGAAGAATGGAAAAGGGATTTTATGTATAGGATACAGCTTGGTGATGGCTTTTGGAACAACGTAGCTGAGAGCTGCATTTCTGTGTTCAAGAAAACTTTAATTAATACATAATAGGGACAAATAGTCAGAAGGATTATCCTTTGCTTTCATGCCAAGCTTATGACTCTCACAGTATTTTCTAACTGGCCGAACACACGTCTTCCATTTCTAAGTGTCTCTTCCACATCAGACACAATCTAAAGTGACTCTAACCTGGAACAGGTTCTGAGGAGGGCAACAAGGATGACCAGGGGACTGAATATCCAGCTTTTTGAGGAAAGATTGAAGAAACTGGGCATGATTAGCCTTGAAGAAAGGAGACTGAATAGGAAAGCCCTTTGCAAATTCTTGAAAGATGGTCTTAAAGAGGAGGGATCTGTTCTTGCTCATCCCAGTGTACAGGACACATAATAACAGGCTGAAACTACTAGAAGCCAGATATAGACTGAATATCAGGAAAAACCTCTTAACTGTTAAAGCAGCAGGACAGTGGAACCATTTGCCTCGAGAGGTGGTGAGCACTCCCACGTTAGAAGCATTTGAGAATCAACTGGACACCCATCTGTCAAAATATGCCTTAATTTGGATTCTTGCATCGAGCAGTGGGTTTGAGTTGATGGTCTCATAGACCCCTTCCAACTCCATTATTCTATGATTCCATGAAAATGTGTGGGTCTAACTTACCTGGTGGAAGCTGTCTCGCTCAAGCAGAGCTTCATGGTCCAATCCTGAACACTAGGAGACATGTTCTCCTTTTTAAAACATTATCCCACACTTTGTTGTGCTTGTTCCAGACTTTGGTCTGTCCATTCTTTCATGTCTTCCTTCTGTCTCTTACGTCTTTCCTAGTGGGGAAGCCGGGTCAGCATTCGCTAGTCAGTTGTGCCGGAGACTTGGCTAAAGCTAAAGACATTTTCACCAAAAAGTGAGTGAAGTTAAACTTGTTTGAGGATTTTCTCCTGCCCAGTTCGGCATCTTGGCCTACTTGGCCTGGAACTTCCGTTTTCATCTCTTTGCCCTTCTTAGGTTTATGGACAAAACCAAGAATGAGTGGAGCAAGCGTTGTCACTTCGAGAAGGTTCCCGGGAAATATGGTCTCCTCCATTTGGACTATGAAGCTAATGATGTGGTGAGACTTTTGCAGTGGGAAATAGTAGAGAGGATGTTTGGGGGTCAAAAGGATGCCTTTTCCTCATAACCTTTTCTTTCTCTTGATTGGCAGGACAATGAAGAAGACAATTCCACCCATCTGAAGACCATTTCTTCTTCCAAGCCAGTGTCGCTGCTAGATTCCAGGGTCCAAGCTTTGGTGGAGTTGATTTGCAACATCCGCACCATGGAAGAGATGGTGATGGAGATGAAGTATGATACCAAAAAGGCTCCTTTAGGTAAGTACTCTGAGCTTATCACCTTTTCATCCTAGCTGAGAACTGATACAATAATAATGAAGACATTTCCTCTTACTGCAGAAAAGATTGTGTTTTAAAAAATTACACTCACACAACTCCAGTGAACCCCTGCTTTACGATCGGCTATTTTACCGGAAAACTCGCTTCAGGAAAAGAAATCCATAGGAAATGACAGTTTGCTTCACGGGAAAAAAATTGCTATATGGAATTTTTTTGGGGTGTTATGACACATCCCATGATGGTGGGAGGGTGTTTGGAACATTTCTGCTCTGTTTTTGAATTTTTTCATCAGGTTTTGGCACTTCCAGAAGCATTCCCTGCAACAAGGAAGTGCCAAAATTCCCTCTCCTTTCATCAGCTGCTTAGTGGGTACTTTTCCTGCACTTACCAGGGTTGGTCACTAGATGGCGGTAAATGCTGAATATGCATTGCAAACAAAAAATATCAGCTTCAGAACTCACTAAAAAGGAAAAAAGGATCCCCTCCGCTCAAAACTCTTTCCAAAGTACACTTTGAAATTTTTCGCTGTGCTTTCGCCGCTTTAGAAGGAGCTTTGAACAGAAAAAACGGGTCCTTTGCTCCTTTCTAACCTCCAGAATGGAAATATTGTTTTCAGTGCATTCCTATGGGAAACCACAGTTCACTTTAAGGAAAAATCGCTATAAGGAAAACCCTGTGGAACAGATTAATTTTGTAAAGTGGGGGTTCACTGTATATTCATTTAGATCAGAGTCAGTAAGGTACGACCCTTAGCATACTTTTAAGTAAAGGTTTCCCTTGCTCGAAAGCCAGTCGTATCCAACTCTAGGGGTCAGTGCTCATCTCTGTTTCTAAGCCGAAGAGCCAGCGCTGTCTGCTTCTGCAGACATTTCCATGGTCATGTGGCAGGCATGACTAGACACCGGAGCCCATGGAACACTTTTACAACCCCTCAATTCCCTTTCTGCCCATTTTCTCTTTAAAAACATATTTTGCTCCCAGAAGAATTCAGAATATGACTACTTAAGACAATCTGCAATTAGTACATTGTTTCTTATAAAAGTAAGTTTTGACAGTTTTTCCCTTTATTGGAACTGGAAGTAGACTTCCAGTTTTGGACAAAGCCCCAGATCAGGTCCCTATAATGAGATGAAAATTGGCCCTTACCCCACATTGAACTTTCCTACCTTTTCTTCAAGAAATCTGTCCTATTAAGGCTGCATCTGCACTTCACTCACATTCACTCACTATGACATCTCACCAGGGAATTCAGGTTTTTCTGCTTCTGTTTGCAATACTATTGTAGACCTGAATTACAAGGAAACTAGCCTAATAAGCTGCAAACAAGGTCTTCATCCTCTCATTTCCTCCTTTTGTTATCTTCCTTGGGGAGAATTCTCTTCATAAAGGATGGAGGCACTGTGGTTCATATAAATATTGGTTTGAGAAAATCAGAGTCTTCTGTTCTGCATGTTTGGAAGGACTGTCGTTCCTAATTTCAGCATTCAACAAGTGTGTTGTATGCTTGTGCAAAGAGTGACGCAGCCTAGAGAAGTGCAAGAGAAAGTCCAGATGCCAAATGACATACTGTATGTCCTTTTGACTGCAGCCTCTTGGGAGACGCAACGGATCTGCTTTAATCTGGATTCCTGCATTGAGCAGGAGGTTGGACTCAACAGTCTCATTGGCCCCTTCCAACTCAGTTATAATCTTCAACCCATTGTCTTTCTCTTCCGTCTCCACTCCAGGCAAGCTGACGGCCGAACAGGTCCGAGCAGGATACCAGTCCTTGCAAAAGGTGGAGGCTTGTCTCAAGCGGAAGCAGACTGGCCGCCCCTTGCTGGAGGCTTGCAATGAATTCTACACCCGGATTCCCCATGATTTTGGGTGAGCAGTGCCTTCTATCCCCTGGGCTCTAAGAAGGACAGGTGTGTTTCTCTACCTTCCTGCTCCACAACTCCTTGACTCTCAACTTTCCAAATCAGCTGTGATACTAGACCGTGCAGTTTCTGCTCCGCAAAAACGGACACAACACTGCTCTGTCCAGATACTGTATGGGCAAAATTAAAGTTTTCAAAACTTTAAACACCGGCTGCTAGCTATCCTACATATGGGATTCTGGAAGCTGTAGGTGACAAAAGTAACTTTTGCAATCACCTTTACCCCCAGCTTCTGACAAGCACAGGCTGGGTCACTGAAAGAAGAGCCTTTGAGGAGGATCATAAATAGCAGGCATCCTTGAGTCATATCTCTAGTGCAAACCCTCATGTGTCTTTACTCACCACTAATCTTTCCCTAAATTTTGTCATTCCGCACTTTTATAGGCTAAAGACACCCCCGCTGATAAACACGGAAGAGGCCTTGCGAGAGAAGATACAATTACTGGAGGTAAGAGTGGTTAAGTGCAAGAGAACAACTGGTGCTAGAAAGCTGGGCTGGGAACAAAGTATTTGGGTAGTAAAGGAGCAAAGATCAAGTAAATGGGTTCTAGACTATGATAGTTTAATCACAAGAAAGGGGTGCTTGTTAAAGGCTAGGGATTGTGGTGGCTCAGTGGTGAAGACGCTTAACTTGATGACCAGAAGGTTGGTAGGTCAGCAGTTCAAGACCCGAGTACTGCATGATGGAGTGAGCTCCTGTCTCCATCCTAGCTCCTCCCAACCTAACAGTTTGAAAAAAAATTGCAAGTACTGTAGATAAATAGGTACTACTTCAGTGAGAAGGTAAACAGCTTTCTGCACACTCTGGTATCTAGTCATGCCTGCCACATGTCCATGGAAAAATCTGCAGACACAGGCAGCGCTGGCTCTTTGGCTGTAAACAGATGAGGACTGAACCCAAGAGTTGGATACAACCGATTTTCAAGTAAGGGTGATCTTAACATTTACCTGTCAAAGGCTAATGTGTTGAAACCGTGGCAAGGTTACTCTTTTGATTACAAACTGCCCTCCATATCTACAGGTTCGCTATCCATGGTTTCAAAGATTCAGTAAAAATCCTGCAATTCATAATACAGTATATTGGCAAGTCTATGGCTTATTACCACAGCTGACCACTAGAGGCCACTCTCTGCAATATAAAATATAGGGTTCACTGCTATCCACAGTTTCAAGTACTCATGGTAGGTCTCAGAACATATTTCCTGTGGATACCAGGAGCAACTTGTACTCTCCCACAAACTCCTTCTTTCTGGAATGTACTGGGAGTTCTTCAAAATAGTAACTTTTTCTAACAGAGTTGGGGATGCATACTGATTCACCAAATGGATCATTTAAAGCACGAGTACCCAAACTTTTCAGGCTATGAGCTGATCACATGGTTCAGGGGGCCAGTCACTATGGCCCATGGGCTGGATCCGGCCCCTGACACCAATTCATCCGGCCTGCAAAGCCCTTGTTGCTCCTGCTTAAAGGGACATTTTACTTCCAAGAGCAACGAGGGCTTCACGGGCTGGATGAATTGGTGTCAGGGGCCGGATCTGGCCCATGGGCCATAGTTTGGGCACCCCTGGTTTAAAGGAGCATTCCTTCCAGAATATTTTAAAGTTTGTGCTTCTCAAACCCTTCTGGTTCTTCAAGGCTCTCAGCAAGATTCGTATCGGAATCAAAGCGGTACGGTCAGAACAGTTGGACCAAGAACATCCACTCGACCGGAGTTACCGTGGGCTGTGCTGTGAGATCCAACCATTGGAGAAAGACAGCCCTGAATTCCAGGTGTGTGTTGGGAAGAAGAGGGGAGAGACAAAATTGGAGGGACTCAAGTAGGGTGGAGAAACATGGCCTTCCAGATGCAGTGTTTCTCAACCTTTGGTCCCCAGGTTTACTTGGACTTTAACTCCCAGAAGCCCAAGTCAGTACACCTGCTGATTGAGGCTTCTTGGAATTGAAGTCCAAGAACATCTGGGGACCCAAGGTTGAGAATCACTGGGTTAAAGTCACTTAACTGTGGCTGTGGCTGATTGTGGAATCCGGATCTGAAGTCCAAAACTTGGAGGGCAGAAGGTTTCTTTACCTCTCCAGCTGCTCCCAAGAACAGGGCTTTTGATTTCTTCTGCTCCTTTCTCCAGGTACTGGAACGCTACCTGTCGTCAACTCATGCTCCCACTCACAAAGACTACACGATGACCCTGTTGGAAGTTTTTGTGCTGAACAAACAGAGCAGCGGTTCAGACTCCGTCTTCCGTTCCGAACTACCTAACCGGTGAGTGGAAGGAGCTTGTAAGCCAGTGATTGTGTACCTTTTAGAGACCCAGTGCCCAAACAGCTTGAACTCTGTGCTGGGGGGAGGGAGGAAGCACTTCCATTGGGCTACTGGGTGGGGCAAACACTGTGCTGAGGGAGGGAGTCAGCACTCCCATTGGGCTATTGGGCGCAGGGGCAGGGCAAATTCTGTGCTGGGGGAGGGACGAAGCACTCCCATTGGGCTACTGGGCGGAGGGGTGGGGCAAACTCTGTGCTCAGGCGGTGACGTGCGTGCCCACAGAGGTCTTTGAGGGCCACCTCTGGCACATGTGCCATAGGTTTGCCACCACTGACCTTTGTTCTTATGGATGCTTCCTCCCCATTTCCAGGATGCTTCTATGGCATGGCTCCCGGCTGGGCAACTGGGCAGGGATTTTGAGCCAGGGGTTGCGGGTGGCACCCCCAGAGGCCCCTGTCACGGGGTACATGGTAAGTCATTTCCTCCCCCCTCCCCCCCAATTCAGTTCTGCATGCTGCTTCTAGATCTGTTGGTTTGGGGACAGTTTTTAATGCATTTCTTTTGTTTCCCCCCTCCCAAGTTTGGGAAAGGGATCTATTTTGCAGACATGTCCTCCAAGAGCGCAAATTACTGCTTTGCAACCCGTGAGAAAGACGTTGGCCTGCTCTTACTCTCAGAGGTACGATCTGCACCCCTTTGGGGTTTCACACAACCTTGGCGCCCCTGAATGACTACCGCATTTATTGGCCAGAACTCAGAGGTATATATCTAAATATAATTCCATACTCTAAATTTAGCCATAGTTATACATTTGCCAACACTGCATGGCTTAGTGGTCAAGATGCTGAATTTGATGATTAGAAATTTGGCACTTTAGCACTTTGAGACCCGAGTACTGCACGGCAGAGTGAGCTTCTGTCTTTGTCCCAGCTCCTAGCAGTTCAAAAGCAAGAAATACCAAGTAGATAAACAGGTACTGCTTCAGTGGGAAAGGTGACAGAATCCCATGCACTCTGACTTCTAGTCATGCTGGCCACGTAACCACAGGCCTCTGAGACCTACCATGAGTTCTTGAAACTGTGGATAACAATGAACCCTATATTTTACAACGCAGACAGTGGCCTCTAGCAGTCAGCTCTGATAATGAGCCATAGAAATATGTATTCTGAATTGTAAACAGATGAGCACCACACCCTAGAGCCATGATGGCGAACCTTGGCACTCCATATGTTCTTGGACTTCAATTCCCAGAAGCCCAAGCCCTCGTGAATCCACACGAATGGGTTTGCTGCAATTCATCCGGCCCACACCGCCCTTGTCGCTCCTGAAAGCGGAAGTAAAATGCACCCATATGGTTAAGGATCTTCTGGGTTAACCCTTCCTTCGTACGGGCGTGTTTTACTTCCGCTTCCAGGAACGACGAGGGCGGTGCAGGCTGGATGATTTGCAGTAAACCCATTTGTGTGAATTCATGGGGGCTTGGGCTTCTAGGAATTGAAGTCCAAGAACATCTGGAGTGCCAAGGTTTGCCATCACGGCCCTAGCATCAGACACAATTGGCTTTTGAGCAAGGGAGACCTTTACCTTTATACATTCCTACCCAGGATTTATCACCCTACGTTCCCTGCCAGCTGCATTTGAAGTTGAATGATCTCTCCAAGAGGCCACCCACACATTCACTTGCACTGTTGTGCATTTTGATCGACGCAGGTAACATCTGCATTGGTACTCAAGATCAGACCTTTTTTGCAGGTGGCTTTGGGCGAATGCAACGAACTTTTGGAGGCAGATGCCAAGGCGGAGAAACTGCTGGCTGGGAAACACAGCACCAAAGGGTTGGGAAAGTTCGCTCCGTCCCCAGCCAACAGCATCGCACTGTGAGTTTTTGTGCGTTTGTATGGAGTTGCTATGGGGCCATGGTGGCTGAGTGGTTAAGACCCTGCGCTTGACGACTGGAAAGTTGGCAGGTCAGCAGTTTGAGACCTGAGTGCTGAACAATGGAGTGAGTTCCTATCATCTGTCCCAACCCCTGCCAACCTAGCAGTTCCAAGAAATTGCAGTTCCAAGAAATTCCAAGAAATTATCAGATGAATAGGTACTTTGGTGGTAAAGGTAACACTGTTCCACGTGCTCTGGCGGCGTCATGCCTGCCACATAATTACAGAAACATCTGCATATACAAACAACCCTGGCTCTTTGGCTGTAAATGGAGATAAGCACTGAATCCTAGAATTGGACATGGCTGGCTTTTGAGCAAGGAAGGCCTTTACCTATGGAGTTGTACTGAAAATCAGGCATATAAGAAACTGCTCCCTGGGGTCTTGGTCCCTGGAAATCCAGTGTTAATGTTAACTGTCAGCAGATTTCTAAGGTAGTTTTTCCCCTCTAGCCCTAGCTGGAGTTTTCTGTGATTTCATGGTGGTTTCCCATTCACATACTGGTCTTTTAGGACCTCATTCATCAGCAGGTGCTATTCTGAAAATATGGAATAAGTTGGTTAGATAGCTGCATGAACTGGGTCCTTGTCTGGGAAGGGAGAAGTCAGGAGTTTGATTCCTCGCTGTGCCTGCTAGAAGAGCCAGCCTATGTAGCCCTGTGCAAGCTGCATAACAGTGGTTTCCAACCATTTTTTGGCCATGCCCCTCCCTCCAGCATCTCTAAAATCCTGGTCCCCCATGATATATAATTCTTATTATTCAAAAAGGGAACTCCTGTTCACTGGATGAAGCCTAAAAGGCCATTAACTTGGTCTAAACGCATTCTTTTTTTGTCACCTCTTTAAAATCAAATTGCCCCCCTGTGGGGCGTGTACCCCACGTTGGGAAGCACAGCTCTGGAGGAAGGGAAGGGTAAACCACTTCTGTGTGGTTCTCTGTCCTAGAAAGGGTTGCCATAAATCAATTGAATTGACAGCATAGTTATTAATTTGTGATATAAGTGAAAATTCACAGTGCGAGAGCACTCCCAAGAAGGGAATAGTGAACTACTTCTGAGTAATCTACCCCTTGTGGTGAGGTTGGAAAGACACCATAAGCCAAAATGAAATGCATGTCATGCTGTTGTTAAGTGTGGAATAAAGTCCATCTAAAAAGTATGACTTGTCTCTGTCACACATCTTACGGGAGCTCTATGGGCATCTTTTTTTTGGCAGGCATGGAGCAACTGTTCCCATGGGCCCTGTGGTGGAGACTGGGGTGGTGAACCCCCATGGTTACACTCTGAACTACAATGAGTTCATCGTCTACGATCCTCGCCAGGTGCGGATAAAGTACCTCCTGAAGGTGCGTTTCAATTTTACGCAGCTGTGGTGAATGGCAACAGGTACACGAAGAAAGGGTGACCACCAGTGGCTTCCCCCCTCCCCCACATCTCAGGGACCTTCAAGTGGAGAGTCAGACCCGGTCCCTGTCAACAGGCTTATAGTCCTAGTTTAAAAGACTTTGAGCGTTCATTTAAAATTGGACTGAAAAGCTGACCTCTTAAGGAAACGCCTCCCACGACTCATTCAGAAACTGTTACTCTGCTGTGTTTGAACCACAGATGAAGACACCTGTTCCACAGTGAAGGACTTCTGCTTCTTTGCCCGCCTTCCTTGCTTTTGATGGATCTATATCTATGTAGCAGAGAAGCACAAAATAAACACTGTCACTTTATTTTTCAATAAAAGCGTGGGGCAAAAATACTTTCTGCAGCCTTGTGTCTGGAATATATCTGTGCTTCTAGATTCGAAAAAGGGAGTCCATTTTGATTTTTCCTTTTGTAACATCCACCCTCCTAAACTAATTTTGATTACTCCAAATCTGACATCTGAGTGTGAGTGGCAGAAAGGTAGCTATATGTCAGGTATTGTTATTACTGCATTTCAATCCGGTCTTAGGGTACACAGAGCCTCCTCGAAGATTGTGGTATTTTTTGAACCACAATCGGGCGTACCCTGATAACAGCAACCTTGTGTTGCCGGCTAATCTTTCTCACACTACGTCAGGTGAAAGGGACTGCAGAATGAACTCACCAAAAGGTACCTTCATTTTGGTAGTTTCATGTCTGGCCTAGACATGGAAGAAGAAGAATCTCATCTTTCCGTCAAGGAATTTTGGAGAGAAAAATAGAATGGAATCGTTAAGCTTCTTGGATTTACCACCTTCAGAGCAGAAGCAACTAGCTAAGTGGAATCGGGGGGGGGGGACCTATATACTGAATAAGAGAGATTTTGTTACATGTTGACAAAAAATATTGTCTAGAGTTGACACAGGTCTTTCTTTTTGTTTTTTGTGGTTGCATTTCTTGACTTGGTAAGATCTAAACACCAGTGCAGATCATCTGAGCATGTAAAAACATTTTATTCATCATCTTTGGTGGCTCCATTTGGGCCCTGGAGCTCAGCGAGTGCAAGACAGACAGCCCTAGGCCGCCATCTTAAGTCCTCTCTCCCAGTAGACCAAGCAAAGGGGATTTGCCGGATGATTGCAAATGTTGAGGAGGCGCCAATTCCCACAAGCGATGACTCCTCAACGGCAGAGGTGACTCCACTCTAGAAAGTAGACATTGCCAAGGGTGTCCCCTGCGATGAAGAGAAGCGGAGGATCTGGCCGGGGACAGGGCTGGAGTTGTGAAACTGGAGCGAGGCAACGGAACTGGCCCACCTGTTAGCAAAAGAAGAGGAGACATAGATTAGAGTGGGGAAGGAATGGACAGGATCAGGGTAAGCAGAGGCTAGGCTCATAACAAGTGGAATATTTGTCCGCAAAACCAGAGGTCAGGAGTTCGATCCCCTGCTTTCATGTCTCCTCCAAGAACAGCCAGCCTGTATAACCCTGGGTAGGCTACACAGTCTCAGAGTTGCCCCCAAAAGGAAACAACTGAGAGCCACTTCTATGTACTCTGTATCCAGAAAACCCAGGGAAATGTCACCATAAGTCCTAATAGACTTGATGGCATGTAATTAATATTAACCAGGTGTGGAATATGGTCGACTGCCTATGTGCAACAGATTCCTGCTGCCAGCTTGGCCATTGGTAAAGCATGGGTTTAGAGCAGGAGAAGGGAATTTAGGGGATAAATGTGGTTCACAGAGACATTGAGGTAGAACAGCAGGCAGGCTAGCAGTTCAAGACCCAAGTGCTGTGTGATGGAGTGAGTGCCCATCATCTGTCTCAGTTCCTGGAGCCAACCTAGCAGTTTGCAAGAAATTGCAAATAGATAAATAGGTACCGCTTTGATGGGAAAGTTAACAGTGTTTCATGTTGGAAGTACAGTAGTTTCAAACAGCTGGAGCTCACCAGGTTTGTTCTTGCTCAGCGTATGAAATGAATGTGTGGAATTTGAATTTTGGGAAGTGGAGGGCTCCATAAAGCACTCCCCCAAAAGTCTGGAGTCACTTACCAGCCACATTGAGCTGCTTTCCCAGATCTTCACATCTTGATCATGGGATGCGGTCACAATCCTGTCTCCGAGAATGTGCAGAGCTGTGATTCTGTCACTGTGGAGCTACAGAGAATGACAGAACAGAAAGGGGTTGAAGGAATGCTCCCTGGAGGCGAGAGAAGCCTCGTCCCATCACTGCCTCCCTGAAAACTTGTACGAGTGTGGATCTCTCAGCCTTGGGCTTCCAGATGTTCATGGACTTCAATTCCCAGAAACCCTGATCAGCAGGCATGCTGACCTGGGCTTCTGGGAATTGAAGTCCAAGACACGTGGAGGCCCAAGGTTGAGAAACACTGGCGGTAGGAAGTTGTAGCAACCAACTCTTGATTTTAGAAAGAATGGAGGAGAAGAGGAAGGTAACCTCATCCTCTAAGTTTAGAAAATACCTGCATGTAAAAGCATTTCCCTAGTTCTAGGCACCAAAAAATTAAAGCAAAAAAAATTGAAAAGCAATTTTTTAAGGAAAAATGACTGGCATGTGCAGTTTATTCCCCACACAGTAGATTTTCCCCACCACTGGCACCAGAGCAAGTGAATCCATAAATTAAGAGCCCTGGTAGCACAGTGGTTAAACTGTTGTACTGCAGCCAAAACTCTACTCACATTGTGAGTTCGATCCTGACAGGGATCAAGGTTGACTCCGCCTTCCATCCTTCTGAGGTCGGTAAAAATATGCAGTATGTTTGGGGCAAAATGCTAATTATCTTGTGACCTGCCCAGAGAGTGTTCTAAGTGCTATGGAAGGGGTGTGTAGCAATAGCAATTACACTTGCATACCACCCCATAGCGTTTAGTGCACTCATTATATAAGTGCAATTGCTATAAATTGGCCTGACAACTAAGTAAGGCTTAACGGTAAAGGCTTATGGTCACCATACCCTCTATAGACTTGGGATTACATTGCCCACTCCCTTCTCACCTTGCCTTATCTAGTCCTCCTGAGTTACTACCTCTCCTTCCATCTCCCCATCACTGAAGCTCACCTTTCTCCTCTGCCAGCCGTCAGGTTCCCATCTGGGCTTCCCTTCCTTATTCTGCTGGGTCTGAGTCCAAAGGTAACCTTCAGAGTCCGCAATGTACAGATATTTATCTGCCAGAAAGGAAAGGCGGGTAATATTATAGTCCGTGTCTCCTAGAACAAATTCCCTCCCATCCACCTCCTTTCAGATCAGCCAGTTCCTCTTGCCCTATTAACCACTTACCCTTGATCAATGAGGCTGGTGACACACAACTCAGTTTCCCTAGGACCATTTATACCAGGGGTGGCCAACGTTTGGTGCTCCAGCTGTTCTTCGACTCCAATTCCCAGGAGCCCTGATCAACAGGTGTGCTGACTTGGGCTTCTGGGAATTGAAGTCCAAGAACAGCTGGAGCACCAAACGTTGGCCATCCCTGGTTTATACAATACAGGAGGTTGTCTCAAGGTGATCTACTACACCTGCAGATGCAACTGACATTACCAGATCGCTGTGGCTCATAAAAATGTACCACTCCCATAGGCTTTAAATAATAATAACGGTGAGCTTTAAAAAAAAATGTGTCAGAAGCACACAAAGGTGCTTTCTGGGTTGAAAGGGTTTTTGCCAGAGGAACTCCACTCAGGGGATGCCCGAATGAGGCTCCTTTCATGTCTCCAAGATCTTTTCCCACCAAATTAATCCCTAGTCATCTACTTGCAATTTCTTGCTTTCAAACTGCTAGGATGGCAGGAGCTGGGACAGAGACAGGTGCTCATGCTGTCATGCTGTCAAGTATTAATAGCCATTAGACTTACATACCGACCCATAGTGCTTAGTGCACTCTCTGTGCGGCTCACAAGTTAATTAGCATTTTGCTCCCAACATGCTGGGTACTCATTTTATCAACCCTTGGAAAGATGAGTCAACCTTGAGCCCTGGTCACAATCGAACTCACAACATTCTGGCTGCAGTACAGCCAATTAACCACGATGCCACCACAGCAATTCTGACTTATGGCAACCTTTTACAGATTTTTCGAGGCAGAGAATACACAAAGGATGTTTAACATTCCCTTGTGCAGCTTGCCCCTTTGCTACACAGGCTGGCTCTTCTTTGGAGGCACAGTGGGGAATCAAACTCCCAATTTCTGGCTCTTTAGCGAGATACCTAAATCGCTGAACTATCCACCCAGCTAGTACTAAATGCATATGTTCTTATTCAGTGAAAGCAAATGAGGTTCTTAAGGACTATTATGCAGTCAAATATCCACACCATTTCAAATATCTCCACAATGAGGACTAGGAACATCCTTGAGTTCCTAGCAAAAATGCTTCCAGACTGAGGACTAGAAACTTCCCGGCATTTTTAGTTTAAGTCTGGAATTCTAGTTACATGTGAATCTCTCTCTCTCTCATTCTCTTCCACACATGGCATGTAAATAAACTGTTCCTATCTTACTTTTAACCAGCCGAGCAACAGTGACCCAACCAGACGACCGGTTTGATGCCCAAGGTATGCGCTCAGGGTTCTCGGCGTCCTTTAGCACCCCAGACTCAGTCACTTTCTAAGGAGGAAAAAAAGAAAACACAGACAAAAGATCTGGTGGGGAAATGGTAGGATCAGAAAGCCACACCCACAGCAGAGGTGGTGGGTTACCCTGTGTGTGGCTAGGGAAGGGTCTACAGATGTGCTTGGACATGGACAACAGCTCTCTGATTAGAGGTGATCAAAATTGCAATATAACTACAATGGGAGGATCACACATTCCCCCTGTCTCTACTTGAAAGTAACACAACATCCTCTGGCCGGTATCAACTGCATTGACAGGCTAAAAGGTGACGTCATAATTCACCCGCCTGTCCCAGGTCCCGTCTGCAGCTGTCGCTCACCATCTTGAACAAGTTAGGCCTGTCCATGGAGTCCCAAACGTGAAGGATGCCACCCCCATCTTCTTCTTCCTCAGAGGCAGCAATATCAAAGCACAGGTGAACTTTCTCATCCCAGGCTCCGTCTTTATACCTGGGGAGAAAGAGATGAAGATCGGGGAGATTAGAAGGTGAGCAAAGCATAGCCTTTTGTTGGACTGCGACTTATGGCATCCTTTATTACCAGCTGTGTTGCTAATGGAGGCTCACTCTATATGCTCACCTGAACTAGACCACTCTCTCCACCCGTTCCCTCTGCATGGATACTCGTCATCTACTTACTGGCTTTTCTGCAAATTCTCAGATCCCGGCGGTAACACCAGGAAGCCTCCATCAGCAAGTGCTAGGACGAGTGGCCCACGAGGATTGGGCCTCCCCATGCAAAGTGCTGAAGGCTCTTCTGCTTGGTGCAGCTGTCTCCTGAGTGTCAGGCTAAGGGACAATGGAAAGGACAACAGACAGACTTAGTGTCAGAGATGTGCAGTGGTAGTGAAGTAGAGAATGGAGTTCAAAACTGGATGTCTTACAAAAAGCGAAAGTAGCCCATGAAATGAATTGTCCTCTTCTAATATTTGGCACCTCGGATCAGGTGTATCCTGAGGTATACGACTCCTGAACATGGTAACCCCACCAGCTAGCATGGATCATGCTTTTGACACACCTTTCCCTCCGGGCATTTGCCTTATCTCCTATTTACAGATCTTTTCTTGTCATTAATTTGAATTAATTTAGCTTTAGAAATAAATTTCATGATATAGTATCATGATACTGAGATCTTTAAGATTTGTAATTGTCCATTGGGCTGGGTGGTCTGTTGCAATATTCTGCGTTGCTCTTCTTTATACAGTCAAACCTCGCATAAAGAGTGCCTCGCTTAAAGAGAAACTCGCTTAAGGAGCAGAATTTTCTCTGAATGTTCGCTTCACTTAACAAATAAAACCAACCAAAAACTCGCTTAACAAATAAATTGGGGTTCACAGTCCCTCCCACAATTGGTCACTTGCAATGGTGTTTCGCTTAAAGAGCAAACTCGCTTAAAGAGCAATCCTGTGGAACGCATTATGCTCTTTAAGCGAGGTACAACTGTACAGTAAAACCTCGCATAAAGAGCACCTCACTTAGAGTAGCGTTCTGTGCTGATTATGCACTGCAGTGGCTTAGTAGTTAAGATGCTGAACTTGATGACTGGAAGGTCAGCAGGTCAGCAGTTCAAGACCCGAGTGCTGCATGACGGAGAGAGCTTCTGTCTCTGTCTTAGCTCCTGCCAACCTAGGAGTTCAAAAGGAAGAAATTGCACGTAGATAAATGGGGACCACTTCAGTGGGAAGGTAAACAGCATTCTGTGCACTCCAGTGTCTAGTCATGCCTGCCACATGTCCACGGAAACATCTGCAGACATAGAGTGCTGGCTCTTTGGCTATAAACAGAGATGAACACTGAACCCTAGAGTCGGATAGAACTAGCCTTCAAGCAAGGGTGACCTTTACCTATCAAATAAATAAGTCATAGCTTCTTGTAATGAGGAAGTCTCCCAATCCTACACTATGTAGAGAAAATCTTTCTTGTATGTGCTCAGAATTGACTACAAAAGGAGACACTGCAAATGCCCAAATAATTTCCCCCTTTTTTATAACGGCTTCTTCTATGGATGAGAACACTGATATTCACATCTAACAGAATTCAAACAAGACTTGATTACTGTACTGAGCTCTACATAGGGTTGCCCTTGGTGACCATTCAGAGGCTGCCCTTGGTGACCATTCGGTGGTCCAGAATGCGGCGGCCCGGGTAGTGATGGGGTGCGGGCGTTATGCTTGTGCCTCACCGCTGCTCTGGGAGCTGCACTGGTTACCAGTATGTCTCCGAGTGCAATTCAAGGTGCTGGTCATTACCTTTAAAGCCCTATATGGTAGTGGGCCAGGATACCTAAGAGACTGCGTCACCCCAAGAACATCGGTACGTCCCACCAGGGCGGACCGGAGAGGCTCTCTTATCATTCCATTGGCTAGAGAGGCGCATCTCTCTAGAACCAGGAGGAGGGCCTTCTCCGTGCCCGCCCCGGCCCTTTGGAACCTCCTACCAACTGAGTTAAGTTTACAGACAGAGCTCCTGCCCTTTCGGAAGGGCCTAAAAACCTGGCTGGCAGGGCAGGTGTGGGGCTCCAGGAATGTGGGGTCCCATGTTGGGTGGCTGATCTGATAGGACAGCCACCCTTCTCGCTGTTTTTAAATTTTTTACCTTGAACTTTTAAATTTGTTTTTAGTATTGTGCTAATTACAGCTGAATCTTTTAATTAATTTAAACCAAATTTGTGGGGTAGAGTGGGATTGTCTAGTTTCTTTTGTGAGATTTTGCATTGCTGTAAGCTGCCTAGAGTCAGGTTTGCCCGATGGAGGTGGGATAATAAATTTGAATAAATAAATAAAAATAATTAAATAAATAAAGGGACCTCTGGGGTCCCAGAGCTCCTATTGTGTAGGTTTGTCTGGCTTTACCTGACTGCCCCATCTTGCTGCTTGCTGGTCTTCAGGTACCAAAGGCTGATCCCATCAGAAGCCATGAGAAGGGTGCGAAAGGAAGCAAAGACCAAGGCATGGATACAGGAGGAGCCAACCTGGGAGGCAAGACAATGTTTAGGGTCCAGAGGACAATTCAGTACATTATAGGGCTGAAGAACCTCCACCACTAGGGCTACATCCGGCCCATTAAGGCTCCAATGAGACTCCATCCCTTAAACATCTCTTGAAAGAGGAGGACAGGCAGAGGTGGCCCAGGTAATTCTGCTGTCTGAGGAAGAGCGGCAAAGAATATCAAGGTATATGTGTGTCTGAAGTCATACGAGCTAGTTTGGCAGATGTAGACAAATCCTACACACGCCTCACTGTAAACCTAGGAATGTAATACACTAAATACCTAAAGATTTGCTGCTGTTTCAGGATGCCCAGAATCATCTGTCTCACTCTGCCTAATGGTAGGGCCAGCCCTGGGGAAAGGGCGGTGTGAATACCAGTGTAGCAAAGGGATAAGACTTGATTTTCAATGTGTAATCCCTGTTCCAACCACTAGGTGGTCTCCCCAACAAAGGGACAAAATTCCATCTTTGCTTTGCAGTTACCTGTTCCAACCACTAGATGCCACCCTCCCCTCCAACTTCCCTATACTATAGCCCAGGGGTGGTTAACCTTGGTGCTTCAGGTGTTCTTGAACTTCAAATCTCAGTAGCCCAAGTCAGCTGATCAAGGGTTCGGAGAATTGAAGTTCAAGAACACCTGGAGCACCAAGTTTGACTACCCATTCTATAGCCAGTGTGGGAAGTCTGTGGTTCCCCAGATGTTACTGACATGATTTCCATCTTCCCCAATGGTGAATCACGCTGCCTGGCTCCTACGATGTTGTGGTCTAATAACATCTGGATCACACTAGTTTCCCCTCTCTTGAGTTAGAAGGTATATCTAGACCACCTGCATTATTCATGGGTTCTTGATCACCTTTGTTGTTGCTACAGCCCGGGCTTGATGCCAGACAATCAGGTCACCACGGTCACTGCCAGACACGGCATATTCTCCATCTGGGGACCAAGCCAAAGCTGTGACGGAGCCACTGTGAAGAGGATGGTCTTTTCTATCCCCTGAGAGACAAGAAGGTGAAAATCAAGATAGTTGCAAGTGGCTAAACCAGTCTGGGGACTGCGGTGGCTTAGTTGTTAAGATGCTAAACTTGACTGTCAGCAGTTCAAGACCCAAGTGCTGTGTGACGGAGTGAGCTTCCATCTCTGTTCCAGCTTCTGCCAACCAGAAAGGGGACTGAGGTGGGTGGCTGATGAAAAGGCAGGCCACTGTATGGAAACATCCACACAACACTATAGCTTGGTTTGTTTGTTTTGATCATCCCAGTAAATCCCTTCGTTAGTTATGTTGCTATTCTGCCTTTGCTTTATGGAGCTCAAGGGGGTCTATGTGGACCTCTTGCTCTCTAACTTATCCTCACATCAGCTCTCTGAAGTAGGGCAGACCAAACGAGGATGATTGGCCTTCTGAGTCAAGAAAGTCATGAATCCAAACCTTCTCTAAGTCTCAAGCTGTATTTAGTCATGAATATAACCAGTAATCTGGATGTGCAGACATTTCCGTGGTCATGTGACAGGCATGACTAGACGCCAGAGCACACAGAATACTTACCTTTCCAGCCAAACTGATACCTAAGATGCCACAGTCCCCTCGCCCTTTTCTGTAGCAGTCCACAAATGTAAGAAGGACACGAAAACCACAGGCGAACCAACTACCAACCTCCATCTTTGGGAAGATTCCACACCCGGACTGTGTTGTCTTCAGCTATGGTCAGAAAAGATGCTGGAGCAATGGCAGCCCCACGAACTGCAGCACAATGCCCAGAAAGCAGCCGAGGTTGCTCCATCTGGCCAAAAACATAAAAGGGAGATAGGAAAATGATTAGTGTTGCTTATGTGCATTAGAGGCCCAGGGAGGAAAATACGATGACCGAGGAAAACCATGTTCCTTATCTTCGTCTTTAAGTGCTGTATCCAATTCCAAATATTGGTTACCATCACGGCAATCAGCCATGGAGATTGTCCTGAGGATATAATGCAATGGCCTACTATCTGCCTTTCACATTGCAGCATGACACCCATACTACTGATCCAGTTCTGTGAGTCACTTTCTGGTCCTGAGCCCTTTCGGCACACAAAGTCCTCATAGGCTCCAGGTCAGCAATGATGAAGCTGGTACCCTTCATCAAGATGGATTCAAGTGGGATTTAATCCAATTGGGGACCATCACCCTTCTCTGTGGACTTTGGCACTCAAGGCTGTTAAGTCCTCAGGGTGGTCAGGTTAGTTAACCATCGCTGTAGGGTCTACTCTATTACCATAGCAGGATAATCTGGCCAGACTTCCATGTTCATTGTAAAATTCCAAATAGCAAATGAGGACTAAGACTACACCGGTCATCATAAAGATTTTTAGCATGGAGCAATGACATTATGGCCCACAGTACCAGAGATTTTGAGAAACCAGATCCATGGAGTAATTCTTCGTTTTCAACCAAACCCACTCACTGGGGACCTTTTCCATCTCTTACCATCAGTGGCTTCCAAAGTTTCACTGTGCCATCCCAGCCAGCTGCGGCCAACGTGAATTCTTTTCCACCTGTCCAAAGGAAGAACAGAAGGATTTGATGCTGACAGTGTTATGGTCTCAGAAGGAAGGAAGGAAGGAAGGACAGAGAAGGTAACCAAATCATATGCCTGAAGTGGGAGAAAGCCCACTAATTCATTTCATTTATTTGACTCTGGGTGGTTCAAAGTGATGTCTCTCTGTTTAAAGAGAGACATCACTCCAACTAGACCAGAGGTTCCCAACCTTTTCAAGCTGGGGGCTGGGTCACACTCTCTCAGTCATCTTTGAGGGCCGGATGGCCATTTTGCCCTGCCTCCATGATGGGGGTGGCCATTTTGTCCCAACAGCTTCAAAGGGGCAGCCATTTGTTTCTCAAATGCCCTTGGAGGAGTGGGTGGGGGCAAATCCAGCCCACGGGCCTTAGGTTGGGAATCCTTGACCTAGACAAACTTAATTTTCTCAAGTTTGCCTTAGTTCCAGGAACTGTGGCATTCACTGGAAGCCTCCTGATTAATCAGCAATTAAAAAGATAACCTCTCTGAATGCTGATTTCTGCTGAAGCTAAGCAAACGGCTTCCCTAGAGAACTGCCAGCTTGGAAGAAAAAATGGAAAAGTAGGATGATGCGAAATCTGTCTACAAAAGTTAATGAACACAACTACAAGATGTTGTGGCGATGGTATATGACGCCAGTTCGGTTAAATCAAACAAATAGTAGCAATTCAAAAAAATGTTGGAGGTGTCATCAGGAAATTGGGACATACAAACATATGTGGTGGGATTGCAAAATTATTTCCAATTTCTGGCATAAAATGGAACAAGAATTAGAAAAAATTTTAAATATCCGTTTAAAGTTGAATGAAAAAATAGTTTTATTAACGGACTTAGAGGATTTGAATTTAGAGGAAAATATAAAAGAGTTATTGTCTATTTTTTTGACATTGGCGAGACAACAAGTAGCCAGAAATTGGAAAGGTGATATGAATTTAGAAATTGGTAAATGGTATGTTGATGTTTGGGATATGGCATTAAATGAAAAACTTACATGGGAATTAAATATAAACAGGGGGTTAATAAAACAAAATAGATTTTGGGACATTTGGAAGCCTTTTCTGCAACACACATTGATAGATAATAAAGGAGAAAAACCTGCTCCGAATACAATGTATTTTTGGCAGAATGAATGAGTTGTAAAAGGAGTGGCTGGTAGACTCAAGGACTGTAGTGCACTGGGTGGTAGGAACCATGTACAAAATATTAAAGTTGTAATATGGTGGTTAAAGAGGAGAGTGGATATAAAGATGAAAATATACAGTATAGCAAAAGTACAGAAAATAACGTTTGATTACATTATATTATATTGACATGTATTTTTTTCTCTCTCTTCCTCTTCTCATTTTTTTAATGTTGTAGGATGTACGTGGGAACTACTTTTTTTTGTATGTAATTGTTTCTTTTATGTTTTGTAGATTGTTTTGTTAGTTTGTTTTTAATATTGCAAAAACCCTAATAAAAATATATATATAAGAGAACTGCCAGCAAATTAGAGATCTTCAATTAAGCAAGACAGGGAAGTTCATTTGTTCCTTGACGTTTTTACATGTTAAAATAAACGTCTAGCGAAGAGCCCGGATCTTGAAACCTGCTTTATACAAAATCAGGGCCCTTGGTCAAACTAGACTTATATGGTCAACACTGGTATGACCTTTACTACAGAGCTAAAATTATAAACAGTTTGCAAGATGCCACTTAACAACAAACAAAAAGCTCAGTTCTATTGTACCTTTAGTGTACATTTTAACAATAAAAGACATTGACATCTTTAAAAAGGAATAAAAATATTACAAAAACAAACCAGGGCAATGTTGAATTCATTTTGTAACATAGGGCTTGTGCAATGGAGGCAGAACTATTCCAACAGATTCCCCTCTCCCAGATTTTCTAAAAAAGCAAAGGAAAGCAGTAACTTACCTGGATTTGTGAAGCCTGCACAGTGGTTGGCGTGGCCAGGATGAGCCAAGAACCGGGTTTTCTCTACTCCCTGCATGTCCCATGCTATCAGCATCCCATCTCTACCCACAGAGACCACATGATCTTCCTGCCAAACAAGCCAGAAGATAGTAGAGGTCAGGAGGATGAAACCAGGGCATCCAGGTTGATTTTTTTAAAAAAGGAGATATATTGCTTGGATTGAAGTGCTGATGGCGAAGACCCTGTGGTTGCCCAGATGTTGTTGGGCTCCAACAATTATCAGCCATCAGGAGAACGACCCTTGACATCCTCTGAATGGATATGTGCCTCAAGTCTGCTGTCTCAGATAAAGAAAGAGTTTTATGGCAAGAACACACATTCTTGAGGGGACGCAAGAGCATAATCAAATTAGTAGAGGAAGGCGCTCACTGGACAAGGGATAACTTTAAATGGCCAAGGAACTCAACCCCCCCTATGTCACTAGGAGGAACCTGAATAGATTGAGGGTTGGAGTCCCTAAATATAAGACCAACCTGCTCAAGTGGGGGCTGCTGGTGGGTAACAACATACCCTGTGATTGTGGATTGATACAGAATCTGGCTCATTTACTAATCTGCCGATTACTGCCAGAAACATGTACCAATAAAGATTTAATTTTGGCCAACAACAAAGCCAAGAAAGTGACTTCATTTTGACAGTCTAAAATCAGACCTAGACATGGAATAAGAACTCATCAATCATGAACATAGTTAACGCAGCCTACAGCCACGTGTTCCATGATCCACAGACAAGGAGGAAAGGGAAGGCAGGGAGAAAACAGATCTGAGGACAGACTGTCTCAGTACATTAAGTCATTTCTAGTCATCTCATGCAGAGGTAAAACAGATATAAATTCTTCCCCCCAAATCCCCCTTGCATTGCAGAGGTTCTCCACACCACAATCCAAGGCTGCTTTGTCTGAGAAAAATTACACATGGCTACATTAGCCTGGAAGCTGTTCAAAAGTCGAAAGTTTCCAGCAATGGACAGTCTCCTCACCTCACTGGCGATGCCACAGATTGGGCTTTGGTGGCCCAAGAACTCTTGCAAACGCTGGCCAGTTTGGGGGTTCCAGAAGCGGACGGAGCCATCATTAGATCCAGAGAGCTATTTAGAAAAGAGGGGAGATGGGTGAGCAGGACAGTAGAGACAAGTTGAGAGAATATACGGGGACCTGCATCGTCTTTCCTCCTCCTCCTGCCACATCTGAATCCAAATATTGGGTACTATCATGGCAACCAGCCATGAAGACTGTTCTGAGAATATAATGCAGTGGCCCTTGATCTGCCATCCACATCGCAGTGTGATATCCATTCAACTGATCCAGTTCTGCGAGTCACTTTCTGGTCCTGAGCCCTTTTGGCACGCAAAGCCCTCATCAGCCCCAGGCCAGGATGGATGAAGCTGCTGCCCTCCATCAAGAGGGATCCAAGTGGGACTTAATCCACTTGGGGACCATCACTCTTCCCTGTGGACTTTGGCACTCAAAGCTGTTAGTCCTAAGGGTTGTCAGGTTAGTTAACTGTCGCTTGACACTCGGCGTTGAGTCACTGGCAGTATGGTCAACTCTATTACTATTGCAGGAGAACCTGGCCAGACAGCCTAACCTGGCCAGACAGTCTTCTCTCTGCTCTTTTGAAATACCTGAGACTGTTCCGTTTAGAGCAGGGGTTCTCAACCTTTTCAAGTCGGGGGCTGGGTTACACTCCCTCAGACAGTTGAGGGGGCCGGACTGGTTGTCCCCTGCCATTTACAGCTGTCGTAAACATGTTTACAAAGGCCAGGGACTAATTTACTCTTGTCATAAATCCATTTACGAAGGCCATGAGGGCTGGATTATTTGGCACCATGAGCTGGGCGGCCCATGGGCCATAGGTTAAGAATCCCTGGTATAGAGAGTGGGAACAAGCAGTCCTCCAATTGCAGTTTCCCATTTTGCAGACAGAAGAATCAACAGAGACATGGATCATCAGTGCAGCTACAAAGGGTACAAGCTGGTACCCTCACTTGGACAGCTAAAATGGCCTTCAAACCTGCCAGGGCCTCTCATTAAACAAACAAAGATAGACACATGTCCATTGAGACCACTAGACCAGCATTTCCGAAACTATGTTCCACAGAACACTGGTGGACTTCAATTCCCAGAAGCCTCAATCAGTACACTGAATGATCAGTGCTTCGGGGAATTGGCTTAGGTTTCTGGGAATCGAAGTCCAAAAACCAAAGTTTGGGAAACATTGCTCTAGACTGACGTGCCATTTAGCATCCCAACAGTTTCCCCAACGAGGCAGAGGGAGGAAAGAAAGAAGCCCATGAATAGACACACATACACCTGTTCTAAGAAGGGCTGATGGTCAAGAAATGGGCAGAGGTGTCAGCCAGCCTCCTCCCAAACAAACAAACAAAAAACCCCATTGCCCAAACTCACCAATACGGGGCCAGCCCAGGCACAGGTGGAGATCCAGTCCTGATGGCAGAAAAGCAGGGACTGCCATGGGGTGAGAGTCTTCTGGCATGGCTCCTTTACGTCCCAGAGGAGCAAAGCCTGGAAATGGGAGCAAATCCATTTTGCATTTTTAACAGGAGGAGAGAATCTTGCATGCTTTGCTTCTATTGGGATACAAACGCCTTTTGCCTCCTCCCTTATCTCTATGTCCAGCTGCATGTGTGAGTTTTCGTGTCAGAGATTACTCTGGGTTGAAAGGATTTTTTCAGGGGACACCCAAATGAGGCTCATTTCCATGGACATGTGGCAGGCATGAGTAGACAGTGGAGTGCACGGAATGTTGTTTACCTTCCCAAAGAAGCGGTACCTATTTATCTACTTGCAATTTCTTGCTTTTCAAAGTGCTATGTTTGCAGGAGCTGAGACAGAGATGGGAGCTCACTCTATCGTGCAACAGTCAGGTCTGGAAGTACTGAACTGCCGACTTTCCAGTCATCAAGTTTGGCATCTTAACCACTGAGCCACTTAAGGCTAATTTATTGGGTATGACCTTACTAACTGATGTTGATGGTATAAATATGGATGAGGATAAAAAAGAGTTGATATCTATAATGTTAACATCAGCAAGGCAATGTATTGCAAGACAATGGAAAAATGATGTGATTTTAAAGATTGAAGATTGGTATAAAGAGATGTGGGGGCTTGCCTTAAATGACAAGTTAACATGGGAACTGAATGTATTAAAGGGTATAGTTCAAGAAAATATATTTTCAAAAATTTGGAGTATATTTGTTGAGGCCTCATTGAGTGATAGCAGAGGATTGAAGCCAGTACGTGAACAAATGAATTTTTGGAAATAAAAAAGAATGTAAGTGGATTACCTCTAACCTCCAGGGCAATGTAAATAGCACCTGGGAGTTTATAATTTTTCTTTTTATATTGTATCTTGTTAAGATTAGTATTATACTGTATGTGATTTATATTTGGCGATGTCGGTCATGTTATTTTGTATGTTTTACACAAATGAGAAGAACCATGAAAATAATTTTGTAAAGCTAAAATTGTATGGTTTTTTTTCTTGTTTTGGAAAATTTAATAATTTTTTTTTTTAAAAGGCTAATTTATTGACTGATTAACTTTAATTAATCAACCATAAATTATGACAAACTAGCCCCCATCATCCCCACAAAATCTTAGTCTCTGCTTTTAGATCAGGGTGTCCAAACTACGGCCAAGGGCCTGAATGCGGCCCCTGATGCCAATTCATCTGGCCTGCAAAGCCCTCGTCACTCCTAGAAGTGGAAGTATAACGTGTCCATACGGGCACATGTTACTTCTGCTTCCAGGAGCGATGAGGGCTTCGCAGGCCAGATGAATTGGCATCAAGGGCTGCATTCGGCCCCCAGGCCATAGTGACCGGCTCCTTGAACCACGTGACCGGCCCACAGCCCAAAAAGTTTGGGCACCCCTATTTTAGATGCTGAAGGATTGGAAGCACGCCTTGGGCCCAGAGCATCAAAGAGCCTTACCTTGTCTTTTCCACCTGTGGCGAGGTAGCAGCCATCTGGGCTGAAGGCACAGCAAGTCACACCACCGGTGTGACCTCGGAGGATCGCAAGTGGTGAGACTGTGGGACTGGCTTGAGCAGAGCCTGGGGTTGGTCTCAATGATTCAGAAAGCCACAGCCGGACTGTGAAATCCTCTGGAAAGGAAGCAAGGAAGGAGGTGGCTTAAGCCTGGACAATTCAAACATGGAGATGCAAGCCCCATGTATGTCTCAGCGATGTATCCATATGGTGGAGTGGGCAGGGGTTTGAGGTTTATTAGTTTCCTCCTGCCTCCAGTAACCCCACTGGAGAGTAAAGCGTTTATCCAAAAAGTACTGGCATTCAAAGTCACACTGGAAACCTGTTCCTCTCCACATTTCCTTCTAACCAGCCAACCAAAATAAAATTGACCAGGTTTAGATCTTTGCTGCATCTAGAGAAAAATAAAGCTCTTGTCTCTAAATGATGTGCATGTGGATCCATTATAAACACACCTCGCTCCACATCTCAACTTGGTAGTATGTCAAAACACCAGCCATTCTCAGGACCATGGGAGACAGCACTTGGCTTTGGGATAACTAGGGAGTAAGCCCCCACGCCATGCATTCTTCTTTTTGCTGCCTCTCCTCTTCCCTTCATTTCAGCCTTTCTCTATTTCACTTCCCATATGTATTGTGAACAGTCTCTATTTATTAAAAAGATTGTCTGCTTCTTCTAACCTTGGGAAGACTCTACATCCTCCCCTCTATCACTTCTGGTTAAAGCCCTCATCGATACTTCAAGAAACTCATCCCTCTCCCAAGCAAAGCTTCTCAACAAACTTCCATCCACCTCACCTGAGGTTGATGCCACCAGCTTCTTGGAGACAGCCAGGCCTGTCACGGCTTTATCGTGGCCTTGCAGTTTAAGGAGGCAAGAGGGATGAAGGTTTGAGGTGTTCCAGATGCAAAGAGACCCATCGTTGATGCCCCCAACCAGGAATAGGTTGTCCAACCAGGCCAGGCTGCAGATAGCCACCCCGCTTGCTTGGCAATGAACTGAGCCTGTGTTGGTGTCTGTGAGAGGTGGACAAATCATGGAAGAAGAGCTTTGAATCATAGAATAACTGTGTTTTAATTGTTGCATTTTGAAAAAAAAATTGAAGGCCCCAGCAGTAGAAAGAGGGAAAAACCTGTAATGGACCAAAAAGTGCCATATAGATTCACATCAGCCTTTGTGTTGTGTGATCAGAAGAAATACTTTGATTCAACCTCTGTTACAGCAAATCCAATAGTATTTGACCATATAGTCACATCCTGAGACTTAAACCCAGAAACATAATTTTTCCAGAAACAGGCAGTAAAAGGTCTCTTATCAGTTATGGGAATGAGTGATATTTCAAGAAAGTTTGTGCCAACTACAAGATGGATGGGTGGGTGGGTGGAAGAAGGATACATGCTTTTGAGCACGTCGTGGCTTCCAGGTTACTAGATAAAGGCTGTCTATGCAACGAACTGGACCATAAGGAAGGCTGAGTTCAGAAGATTAGACACCGTTGAAATGTGGTGCTGGAGAAGACTTTTGAGAGTCCCCTGGACTGCAAGGAGGTCAAATCAGTCAATCCTCAAAGAAATCAACCCTGACTGCTCCTTGGAGGACAAATACTGAAACTGAAGCTCAAGTATTTTGGCCACCAAATGAGAAGAGAGGACTCACTGGAGAAGCCCCTGATGCTGGGAAAGATCGAAGGCAAATGAAGGAGGTGGCACAGGACAAGATGGCTAGATGGCATCATTAACACAGTTGGCATAGATCTGGGCAGACTCCAGAGGATGGCAGATGATAGCAGACTCTGGTGTGCTGTGGTCCATGGGGTCACAAAAAGGTCAGATTCAACTGTGCGACTGAACAAGAACAACATGTAACGCACTTACCCCAAGGGTGGCTGTAGACCCAGACATCATCTGAATGGTACCCCACTGCCAAACGGCTGCCACCTGGACTTGGCGCAGCACACAGAGCCGGAGAAAGTGTGGCAGATCCTAAAGTGCCACAGTATTGTCCCAATTGGCCTTCCCAAACTTGGACCTATGTAAATAAGACACAGGCAATACCCATAAGACCTGGTTCCTTAAGGCTGGGGCTTGGGTGCATATCTTAAAAAAAGAGATTTCTACAACAGGCTTTGGTTTTTTAACAATTATCTAAACTTTGGAGGGAAGAGATAAACCAACAGATATATGTTGGGTTGGTATAAACCCAAAGGTATCTTTTGGATGGGGAGAAAAAGAAGGGTCCATAGAATCCTATTTTAATGCAGTTTCTTTCCTTAAAGGAAACTGCTATAACTCAGCCAAATTTCATCAGCTTTCTCTGAAATCTGGTCATCTGATGCCCACTGGTGTATTAAGTTTTTTGTGCCAACTTTTATATCAATAGGAAGAGAAGGGAACTTGATTTTATAAGATTTTTCCAGTAATTATATGGAAATTGCACTCCAAAAAACTATTGGACGATCTCCTTGATATAGGAAGTGACACTAGAGCAGTGATGGTGAACCCTGGCATTCCAGCTGTTCTTGAACTTCAATTCCCAGAAGCCTTGATCAGCATGAGTGCTGACTTGGGTTTCTGGTAATTGAAATCCAAGAACACCTGGAGTGCCAAGGTTCACCATCACTGCACTGGAGTAAGCCCACTGAATCAATGGGGTCTTCCACTGGTTCATAAGGGCTTATTCTAGCTATGGAGTAAGTAACAACTCAACTATGCCCATTTCAATAAATGGAAAATATGGAGGAGTTAACTTACCTTCGATTCAACTGGCCTACTTTAGTCTGGTTTACTATGCTAAAGAATAGGGTTTCAGCCATTACTTTCCAAATACCAACCTTGCATTCAATATTATAGATTTCTGTCTAACTCAACTCAAAAGTTTTTTTAGCTCAACCAATTAATTTTTATTATGCTCCAAGACCAGCATAGTACAGCAAAAGGAACAGAAGCTAAAAAGAGGGTACTTAAAAATATTTTGAAAAGGAGCATTTCTGCTCAGAATTAAGTAGTAGTAAAATCAGTACATAAGATTAATTATGTTGTAACTATTACTAAGACTATGATGTAGCACTGGACTAACATCTATTGGATCAGTGGTCCCCCCCGTTCTAACTGGCTTAGGGATGAACAAGTACATCAGGTTCAATTTCAAAGCTTGGCGGTATAATAATAATAATTTTGTGTCAGAAATTATTCTAGGTTGAAAGGATTTTTGCTGGAGAAACTCCACTCAGGGGACGCCCAAATGAAGTTCCTTTCATCTCCCCAAGAGCTTTTACTGTAAATGTGGTCCCTATTTATCTACTTGCAACTTGCTTTCGAAATGATATGTTGGCAGGAGCTGGGACAAAGATGGGTGCTCAAACCGTCATGTAGTACCCAGGTCTCAAACTGCTGACTTGCCGACTTTCCAGCTAAAAAGGCGAGCTTCTTAACTACTCAGCCACTGGAACTCCTCTAGCTTGGTGGTGTGTGACCATGAGCTCTTTTACATAACCTTCTAGCTTCAGGTCTATTTACACACCCCTCAATAGCTCACAATTTCTCCAAACTGTTCAGAGCTATGAGCGACCAACCTTGCAGTCTTCACCCACAGTGAGAAACTTTCCTCCTGGGAGGAAGCGAATGGCAGAGATATAGCCAGAGTGAGCCAAAAATGTCCCCAACATGACAGCTTCTCGCCATGACCACAGACGGATGGATCCAACCAAGGAGCCGGCGACTAAAATATTCCCAGCAGAGGAGAATGAAATGGAACGGACAGAGGCATCGTGATCTTTCAGCACCTGTAGAGGAAAAGATGAGCCAAGAAAAATGTCAGGGAACGGGGGCAGGTTAGATTATACAGAGCCCTCATGGCACAGTGGTTAGGCTGCAGTACTGCAGCCAAAGACTGTTCACAATATGAGTTTGATCCAGACAGGGCTCAAGGTTGACTCAGCTTTCATTCCTTCTAAGGCCAGTGAAATAAGTACCCAGTGTGTAGGGATATTTTGAGTCTCTCCATTCCTTACCGAGATCAAGCTCATTTCACTGGCATCCAAGATGCTGACCGTTCTGTCCCATCCACCTGTAGCCACCAACTGACCACCGGGGTGAAAGGCCACACAGTTCAAGGGGCGCAAACAGTCCCATTTGCGTGTCAGCTGACCACGAGTAGAGTCCCAGAGCTGGATGGGGAAAAATTACAAATCTGGAGTTATTTTGCATGTACATTTTAAAGCTTGTTCTCACGGCTTCCAAAACACATAGTTAGGAGCAGTTTGCATGTTTACATGGATGGGCAGGTAATTCCCAAGCAAAGGAACATGTCCTGTAGAAGTTTGTGTGCAGCAAAAAATAACACTTCTGGCCCTGGGGGAATTGCTCTGCCCAGCTTAGGCAGAGAGAAGAATAGCACATATATTGTGGATGGCTCCTTCTAGCACTTTCTTACAGAACCATTCTAAAAATGAACAGCAGTCAGAATTCTATTCGTCTTCGTGTTAACACTTGTGTAACTTGCCACAGCTAACTGTGGCTAACTGACAAAGTGACAAGGAACATCTTGGTCATGTCCCTGGTTACAAGCATTAACTCTCAGACTGAGATGCCCTTCAGTATACTTCCACTAGCTGTAATTAGCTGTGGCAACCTACACAAAACCTTCAAGCCAGGTTTAAGAAATCCCAGACTGCTCTTTCGTCTCAGTCCTGTGGGGCATGGGATCCATATTGGGAAACACAGTAAGCAATGAATGATTTCCCCTCCCCTTAAATTTACAAATACTTTTATTTGTTTTTTCAGTCATAACAGGCAAAACTATAGGATTTGAAGATTTGAAAGAGGGCATGAAAAAAGAAGCACCAAAGAATGGCAGTACCTTGAGACATCCATCCAAAGATACAGTAGCTAGCAGTTTGCGATCTGAGTTGATGCAGCAGTCTGTAATCCGCCCCAAGTGAGCAAGTATACCCAACAGCCTAAAACAAACCAACAAAGCCAGAAGAAACCAAAGTGTTAGGGAACGTAAGTTTTCGCTGCTCTCCCTAACTGGTTGCAAGGCATACTGTGTCTGTGATGCCTTTAAGATTTTACTGCTGGGACACACAGGTGCTGGGTGCTTTCCCTGGTGTGCTCCAAGGGCCAGTGTATTTAGGACAGAGCAGGATTGCAGACCTTCAGTTACAATGCTCCACTTGCCTGAGCTACAATGGTCACAGTCCTCTGCCGACAGTCTGGATGAAGATTCCTGTATCTTCTGGAACCTGCGATGAGGACTGAACCTTTGCCACTCTTCCTGCTAATGGCTTTTGCTGGATATGCTATCTGTGCTTAGTCGACAAAGGAGAACTAACTGGGCTAAGCCTCCACCAGGAGGACAGAAGCTGTAGAACTCTTTGGCTTTGTTTGTAACTACAACTTCCCTTTACCCTGCTGAACTGAACTGCTGCTGAACTGTATGGACTTGTATATAGCATAACTGTTCTGTCTCAGTAAGGGCAACTGAGCAGCCAAAGAGAATATATCGGTTTTGTGTTACAGTTGTTGCACTGTATATACTTGCATCCTTCTACTTTCTGAGTAAACCTACTTTGAGTTTTCTTCTGCACCAAACTCTGGTCTGTCTGTTTTTCTCACAAGAGACCACTTGGCCAGGTGCGAACCTCTTGCTGGCCACTGCACCACTCTGCTGACCAATTACATCAACAGAGAGAACGTCAAAGTTGTCACACTCCCTATAGCTGATTTATTTGTGTTGTAACTATCCCAGAAGGACTGCGGTGGCTCAAATGGTTAAGACACTGAACTTGAAGACTGGCAGGTCAGAGTTCGATACCTGAGTACTGCATGACGGAATCAGCTCCCATCTGTCTCATGCCTAGACCCCGGAGTGTACAGAAGGCTGTTTACCTTCCCACCAGAGTGGTCCCTATTAATCTACAGTAAAACCATGCATAAAGAGTGCCTCGCTTAGAGACTAACTTGCATAAAGAGCAGAATTTTCTCTGAATGGTCACCTCGCTTAACAACTAAAACCAACCAAAAACTTGCTTAACAACTAAATCAGGGTTCGCAATCCCACCCATCCTGCCAGAAGTCACAATTGGTCACTTACAATGGTGTTTCGCTTAAAGAACAAACCTGCTTAAAGAGCAATCCTGTGGAACGCATTATTAGAACGCTTAAAGAGCAATCCTCTTTAAGCGAGGTACCACTGTACTTGCAATTTCTTGCTTTCGAACTGCTAGGTTGGCAGGAGCTGGGACAGAGATGGGAGCTGTCTGGGTCTGCAGATGTTTCCATGGTCAAGTGCATTAGATATGCCTCAACTAGCTTGGATCATGGTGAGATGTAAATGTAAACAGAAACTATCCACCACTACCTCTTACTACCACTCATAATATTCCAACTGAATGATTCCATGGAGGACACAAACCCTTTTTCACCTTCCCAATCCCTTTTCCGGTCTCCATGCCCTAGTCCACCATTCTGTAACAGGTAAAGCCTAGTTTCTGCCTTCCCACCAACCTCTGCCCAATGGGACTTTACCTGCAGCCTTCTCTCAGGCTCCAAACCTCAAAGTGTCCATCGAAGGCCCCAAGGCAAACACTTACGTCTGAGAGGAACTCACAGGCTGAGATCCCATCACATGTGGTCAGCAAGGACTTCACTTCCTACATATTTGGGGAAGATGGATAGGGAAGGGGTGGGTAGGAGAAATGCAACATAACAGTTTTCCTCAATCGGGTGTATTCCCCATGTTACAAATGTCAATTCCCACCAAGTTCAACAGATGTCTTCTTTCCGCCACAAAAAACTGAAGTCCTAACCTTCAGAAAACTCTCAGTTGGGTAAAACTGCACTAACTGCCTCCACAAATCAAAAACATCTCCCAATTCTGCTTCATCAAGGGTCTGCTTCATCTGGGCCCAGTAGCTTGTGCAGCTTGAAAACTTGGAACAGTTACTTTTTTTGACTAAAGCTTCCAGAATGTCCTAGCTCAGGATTTCTCAACCTTGGGACTCCAGGTGTTCTTGGACTTCAATTCCCAAAAGCCCAAGTCAGCATACCTGTTGATCAGGGATCTGGGAATTGAAATTCAAGGACATCTGGGGGCCCAAGGTTGAGAAACCTTGCACCAATGTGGCCACTTTGAAGTTCAAGCTTAGGAAGGTGTGTGTGTGGAGGGTGGATAGAGGGTATTATTGGAATTATTATCATTTTACCTGTCCAGTCTCTACATTCACCAGGTGTAGCATTCCTTCAGTGGTGCCCACCGCAGCCAGCTTGCCATCGGGGGCAACTGAGACACAGGAAGGAGTAGCAGGAAGAGTCAGAACAAGGCTGTTTGGCATTGGAAGAAAGGAAACTGATTGAGTTTACGAGGAAAGAAAGCACAACAAATGACCCAGAAATCCACTTTTTTATAGAATTACCTGCTGGTTTTCTGGGCTTCTTGAGGCTTGTTAACCCATTTCAGGAAAGGTCTCTTGTTCCCACTGAGAGCAGCCTGTGAGCAGAGTTTTGAGGAATCAGGCTCATTAGCTGCCTGCTGCATAAGCAACAGAGGATTCTGGGAAAGCAGCCTCATGTTTCTTTGCAAGAAGGCACGGTAGAAGTCCACTGCCTCATCCCGCTCTGATCCAGCAGTTGTCTCTGCAGGGAGAAAACATGCAAGATCAGAATCCATATTTACAGCACGAGCCCTGAAACCATGTAGAGCTGAATTAATTTTCCAGTCAAGAGCTCCCTTTCTTGAAAGCCAATCATGTCCGAGTCTTGGCGGTGGTGTTCATCTCTGTTTACAGCCAAAGAGCCAGTACTGCTTGTGTCTGCAAAGGTTTCTAGGGTCATGTGGCAGGCATGACTAGACAACGGTGTGCACAGAACACTGTTACCCTTCCTGACAAAGCGGTACCTATTTATCTACTTCCAATTCTTGCTTTCCAACTGCTAGGTTGGCAGGAGCTGGGACAGACAACAGGAGCTCACTCCATCACATAGCACTCGGGGCTTGGACTGCTGAATTGCCAACCTTGTGGTTATCAAGTTCAGCTCTTAGCCATTAAGCCATAATGGCTTAATTGTCCAGTATTGTTATCCAAATCTAGACCTCAAATCCCTTCTTTAATACTGTACTATGTTTCCATTCAAGCTGACCTTAAGGAAGTTTTGTTGCAAATTATAGCTATTTCTTCAGAGTTATAAACTCATGATTCAGATTTATAAACACACAATATTTAATAAAAAAAATTCCGACACAATCCTCTTCATTTCTAGTACTCTTGAGAATTTTATAGTCCAGCTTCCTAACAGGAGTCTGACCACAGTAATTAACAATTACTTTGTCATAGCAGAATAAGATCTGTTCCCCCAGTTGTGTTTTGTTCTATAGATATCATAGAAAACTTGAAATTTAGTTTTATTTGTTCGTTTATTTAGATATGTACACCCATAAGATGAGACTCTATGCTGTTACTTAGAACATATACATAAATCGGACACTGAGACCTAAATGTAGCCTATGTGTTTCCTATGAGGGCCAGAAGAAAATAGCTGTTTCCAAACCTATTACGAACTGCTATTCTTGATCCAGCCACAAACAGGAGATGAATAGCTCACCGTAGAGTGCATAAGCTTCAGAAAGGTGGCGGAGGAGACCTAGGCGGATATGTGCAGTCATGACATTCAAATCAGTCAAGAAAGAGGCCAGGATGTTAAAGTGGCCACTTTGGACCTGAAAGTAGAAAAGAATAATCATTCAAGAAAGAATGAACTGAGATCATCTCCAGTCCCTGTATAGTCCTGAGTGGGTGGCAAGCTATGGGTGCCATTAAGACTAGGCAAATTGGTCAGGACAGAAAGCCTTCTTGGTGTTGGCCCCAAAGTGTAAAAATCTCTTTGTATTTTCTGAGCAACAATTTAAATGGGACTTGAAAACCTTTTACCAGAGCTGGCCACTAGAGGTCATTGTCCGCAAGGTCAAATATAAAGGTCATTGTTGTCCACAGTTTCATGGATCCACAGTAGGTTACAGAATGTATCTCCTGGACATATCGGAAAAGGAGAGGCGACCTGTATTTCAATGTGTTCATTAGCATCCTTGTCACTTACCAGGTGATAGGGAAGTGCCATCAAGGCTTCTGCCTCACAGTTCCGGAAAGTTCTGGAGCCATCTGGGTCTGCCAGTTTCCACCAGTGAGCTACACATGATAAAACATTGAGATAGTTCCTCTTTCAGCATTAACTGTAGGAGGCCATCAAATGAAACTACAAATGCCCCTGGTGGCTCAGAAAGCTCTCTGCTGCCCAGACACCTGCAAAGGTCGACCAAAAGGATGGCATTCCCGCCATTTAAAGACATAAATCCCAAAGGAAAGGCAGGATGTGAGAGCAAGCCGATAGCATTGTGGAATTGCTAAACAGTTACCTGCCAGAAGCACATGAGCGATGCGATCCAGGCCTGGCTTTTTCAGGTAGCGCCGTTCTACTGCTGTCCTTAAAGGTGTGCCACAGAGATGCAGACGAGAGCCTGGAGGTCCAGAGGAAGAACCACATGCCCCAAGAAGCCTATGGGGAAAGAATGGAAAGATCATTCCATCCATTGTAAAAGTTAGAACCAACAATCTTTGCTCTCCAAATCACAATATGTGCTGGTGTATAAGATGCATCGGCGCATAAGGAGCACCCTGTTATTACCAACATGGCCCACTAGAGGCCACTAAATAGAGTGAGTACCGTATTTGCTAGCACACAAGACACACTCCATTTTTCTGGTGTATTTTAAGTGGGGAAAGTGCATCTTATACACCAGCAAATATGGCATCAATAATTCTTAACTTGCCTTTCCGTCATGCAGCATTCGGGCCTTGAAGTGCTGACCTGCTGGCCTTCCATTTGTCAAGCTCAGCATCTTAACCACTAAGCACTTGGTTTATTGGTTTCCTGAAGGCATCCTAATCAACTCACTGGAATAGCTCTTTTTATGGTCACCAAATGTTATCTCTCCCTCACTCTTCCCACATAACTTTCAGAATCTGTTGGGATCACCCATTGGGTTGGGAGTGGAGAAAGCAACTTCTATTCCCTAGGGAAGGATCCCTTCTTTGAATTGTGAACCCCCAGGGAATGTGAAACAGCATTGTTGTCACTCACCCTTTCAGGCTGCGCAGAAAATCAATGAAGAGGCCCACAGGATAGCCTCCAGCCTGTCTCCCTACAACCACAGCTTCTTCAAAGGTGACACCAGCCTTACGCAGTTCCTTCCAGGTAGCAAGGATCCCATAGAGATCTCTCTCCGTCAACCCTGAAATGGGACCCAGAACCGCAGTATTCTTTCAGATGGGGGAAAAAACTTACTTTTGGAGTATCTTAGGAGTCCACAACCTCCAGGGTCCCTGTTGTCATGCTGCTTTGTACACAACTTACCGTCTCTGCTGGCCCAGAGGGATACAAGGGCCACTGCCACCAATTCCGATCCATGGTCTTGCTCTAGGCATGCCACAAGGTGCTGAAGCAACTGCGGAAGAGACACTGGTAGCTTCTGGATCCTCTCTGAGAGCTGAAAGGTGGAGAGATCGAGGATTAAAATAAGTGAGGAGAACAAACAGGGCAATCTTAGAAGAAATTAACGCTGACTGCTCCTTGGAAGGTCAAATAGTAAAGATGAAGCTAAAGTACTTTGGACATCAAAAAAGAAGAGAGGATTCACTTGAGAAAGCCTTGACGGTGGGAAGGGTGGAGGGCAAAAGAAAAAGCGTGCGCCCAAAAATGAGATGGCTAGATGGTATTGTAGACACAATGGGCACAGAGCTGAATGAGTTGAGGAGGATGGTGGAGGACAGAAGTGCCTGGTGGACAGTGGTCCATAGAGTTGCAAAGAGTCGGAATCGACTGTGCGACTGAACAACAACAAAAAACTGTACATAGAAAAGCATATTTATTTATTTATTTACCAATCATCACATTTACCATATATCCCGCCCTCATCAAGACTCAGGGTGACTTACAAGACACTAAAAACACAATTAAAACACAGTAGTTACACTAAAAGGTTAAAAAGTGAAAAAGATTAATAAGTTAAAAATGTTAACAAGGAGAGAGGTGGGGGTCAAAAGAGCCAGCTGGCTGAGGTGACCGTCTAGCCCGCACCCCACACATGCCCTGCCAGCCAGGTCTTAACTCCCTTTCTGAAGGGCAGCAGCTCCGTCTGGAGACACAGCTCACTTGGCAGGAGGTTCCATAGGGCCAGAGCGGACACAGAAAAGGCTGTCCTTCTAGTGCTAGAGAGGTGATATTTTGTGCTTTTATTACGTTTTCCCTCTAGCAAAAGCAATCTCCCTTAGTTGTGGCCAGGAGGGCTTTTGCACAACATCGTGTGATCCGCCAGTTACGCCCACTCCTGGACCATAACTCCTTGCTCATGGTCACGCATGCTCTGGTCTCCTCTAGACTAGACTAATGTAATGCTCTCTACATGGGACTGCCCATTCGGAGGCTGCAACTGATCCAGAATGTGGCTGCCTGGTGGTGATGGGGTGCAGGTGGTATGCTCCAGGAGCTGCACTGGTTACCGGTGTGCCTCCAGGTGCAATTCAAGGTGCTGGTACTGACCTTTAAAGCCCTGCATGGTACTGGGCCAGGATATCTAAGAGACCACATCACCCCAAGAACATCTGTCCGTCCAACCAGAGCGGACCGGAGGGGCTCTCTAATTGTACCATCTGCTAGAGAGACTCATCTCTCTAGCACAAGAAGGAGGGCCTTCTTTGTGTCTGCACCGGCCCTGTGGCACCTCCTGCCAACAGAGTTATGGCTGCAGACGGAATTGCTGCCCTTTAGGAAAGAACTGAAAACCTGGCTGGCAGGGCAGGTGTGGGGCACCGATGGAGGCGTGACCCTCGCTGGCTTATATAATTAAGATTTCTCTCTATCTTTTAACGGATGGGATGAGTGGGTAAATTATTTAGAATTTAAATGGGGTTTTAAAGGGTTTTTAGTTAGTTTTTGATGCTACAGTTAATTGCTGTTAGCTGCCCAGAGTGGTTGCCGAGTTGGGTGGCAATAGAAATTTGAAGAATAAATAAATACATGTATTTCTGCAATCAAATAGGCAAAGAAATCATAGAATAACAGAGTTGGAAGGGGCCTTGTAGGCTACTAAATCCAACCTCCTGCTCAATGCAGGAATCCAAATCAAAACAGATCCTCCAGGTGGGTGTCCAATTCACTCTTGAATGCCTCCAGCGTTGGAGTGCTCACCATCTCCCCAGGTCTTGTGGACTCCATTGTGCTGCTGCTCTAACTGTTAAGACGTTTTTCCTGATATTGAGCCTATATCTAACTTCTGGTAGTTTCAGCCCATGATCACGTGTCCTGCACTCTGGGGTAACTGAGAACAGATCTTTCTCATCTTCTTTGTGATAATCTTTCAGGTATTTGGAGAGTGCTGTCAACATCTCCCTTCCCCCGTCTCCTTTTCTCAAGGCTAAACATGCCCAGTTTCTCCAGTCTTTCCTCCTAGGGTTTGGTTCCCAACCCTCTGGCCATCCTTGTTGCCCTTCTCTGTATCTGCTCCAATTTGTTTGCATCTTTCTTAAAGTGCGGTGCCCAGAATTTGACACTGTACTCTAGATGTGGTCTAACTAGTGCTGAATAGCTGAGGACTAGTACCTCAGGAGTTTTGCAGACTGTACTTCTAAAATAGCATTGACCATTTCCATAGCCAAATCACACTGTTGACTCATACTTCACCTGTGATCTACAACAATTTGAAGATGCTTCTTGCTTGTAGTATTAGTGAGCCATATATCCCCCAGCCTATAACCATGCATCTGGTTTTTCCCTGCTAGGTGTAAAACTTTGCATTTATTGCTGTCAAATTTCATTCAATTAATTTCCACCCAGAGTTAAAACAGAATGAAATTTAACAGGGATATGTGCAAAGCCAGTGATTAATCATGTTCATGCTTTTAACAGGCATTTACAGCCAGACATTTTTTGCCATTTGAGCAAGCACTCCTTTGAAATATGGGATCAGCACCTGGGCAGTGGGATAAAGATGAGAAATAAATCGCTTTTCCCAGCAACAGAATACTGTAACACTACATATTTTGGTCTGACTTTGGATTGGAACATATAATTAAGACCAGTTAGATTTGCAAAACATCTACTCTTGTTACGAATCTTTTCTTGGCAAGGATGTGAGACCCACATTTTCAGACTTTTGTTGGGGATATAGCTGTGAGAGGTTTGAAAAATGCCCACTCTTCAACACTGACAGCTGCATTTGATATAAAGAGCCATTTGGATGGCTCGTTCTCTTCCTCAATGCAACAACTTAGTGGCCAACTCACCTTCTCATAAAGGGCAAAGAGCCGCAGATCTTGGGTCAGCAGAGTCAGGAACAAAGGCTGCTGGGATCCCCTCTTCAGAAGCACGAGCCGCATCTGCCAAGAACCAAAAGATTTAGTTTCTGAAGTGGTAGATGCTGAGCTAGACAACCGGAAGATTGGCAGGTCAACGAGGTTCGAGACCTGACTGCTGTATAACTGAGTGACTGCCTAGCTCCTGCCAACCTAGCAGTTCAAAAGCAATAAATTGCAAGTAGATAATTAGGTACCACTTGGCAGGAAAAGTAATAGCATTCCGTACACTCCAGTGTAAACGGAGATGAACACCACACCCTAGAGTCAGATATGACTGGCTTTTGAACAAGGAAGACCTTTACCTTCGATTAATTCAATGATGAAAGCCACCAACTTGACTTTGCAAGACTCAACAAATTAATTATAGTGTCTTCTGGAAGTAATCAGCTCATAAATTCACCTTAAGTCAGAAACAATGTGATGGGAAGTTGCACAGTTCCAATGCACCCCCAAGGAAAAGGAAATGGTACATGACTTCTGTGTATTCTTGACTACAACTGTCAGCCAGTCATGTCTGACTTTAGGAGACAGTGTTCATCTTCATTTGCAGCCAAAGAGACACCATTGTCTGTGTTTGCAGACATTTCCATGGTCATGTGGCAG
This sequence comes from Furcifer pardalis, assembly GCA_030440675.1. Lineage (NCBI taxonomy): Eukaryota > Metazoa > Chordata > Lepidosauria > Squamata > Chamaeleonidae > Furcifer > Furcifer pardalis. Next base: position 7,855,016 of record CP126897.1, read on the forward strand.
GCATGACTAGATTCCAGAGTGTATGGAACACTGTTACCTTTCCCATCAAAGCTGTCACCTATTTATCTACTTGCAATTTCTTGCTTTAGAACTGCTAGGTTGGCAGGAGCTGGGACACACAACCAGAGCTCGCTCCGTTGTGCAACATTCGAGTCTTGACCTTCTGACCTTCCAGTCGTCAAGTTTAGCATCTTCACCATTAAGCCATCGCAGTCCCTCTGACCCATTTACCTGGTTATTAAAAGCAGACTCCTCCAACTTTTTGCCATACAAGGCCAGGTCTTTGCGAACGACAGCAGCACGGTCAGGGGGGTCGAGAGGCCCCAGAGGGATGGTGACCGCATCCTTTCTTCGCTTGAGGGACCCAAGGAGTGCTGATTCTTCTGTGACGCTGAGGATGAGGTTCACCCGCTGCATAGACACACAAGACAGCCGACATAAGAACAAGGCTAAGAGGGAGGTTGTTGCTGGCATCCCTTGGAGACTGTCACCTCCCACCCCAGACACTCAAGCCAAAATCCTGGAAGTAGCTGTTGCTGGTTCAGGGACTGATATGAGTCTGGAAGGAAGCCCAACCTAAGGAATGCCTTCCACCGGGCTGCAGGTTGAGAATCCCTCATCTAAGAACTTGTATTGAAGTACAGTCAAACCTCGCAGAAAGAGCGCTTCGCTTAAAGAGTAACTCGCTTAAAGAGCAGGATTTTCTCTGAATGGTCGCTTCGCTTAACAAATGAAACCAACCAAAAACTCGCTTAACAAATAAATCGAGGTTCACGATTCCCCCCCCCCCCAAAATTGGTCACTTACAATGGTGTTTCGCTTAAAGAGCAAACTCACTTAAAGAGCAATCCTGTGGAACGCATTATGCTCTTTAAGCGAGGTACAACTGTAGTTAATTACTTATAGTTACTCATGTTCAACCAATGGTAAAAAGGAACTTTGTCATGTTCATTGCCTCTTCAATAATCATTCTTAAAATGGTGTACACCTGAGAACCTTATGTGGAGTTGTTGGCAGTGGTGGGATTCAAAAAATTTTTTACTACCTACTCTGTAGGCATGGTATGGTGGGCATGGCCAGGGGGAAATTAGGACTACTTTATTTCAAAACTTGGTTGGGCAGGGCTAGCCAGAATTTTTTGCTACCGGTTCTGGCGAATTGGGGCGAACCTGCTGAATCCCACCACTGGTTGCTGGGATGATAAGTTCTTGGACTTCAATTCCCAGAAGCCCAAGACAATACACCTGTTGCTCAAGGCTTCTGGGAACTGAAGTCCAAGTACAGTCAAACCTTGCATAAAGAGCGTCTCGCTTAAAGAGTAACTTGCTTGCAGAATTTTCTCTGAATGTTCACTTCGCTTAACAAATAAAACCAACCAAAAACTCGCTCAACAAATAAATCGGGGTTCACAATCCCCCCCACAATTGGTCACTTACAATGGTGTTTCGCTTAAAGAGCAAACTCGCTTAAAGAGCAATCCTGTGGAATACATTGTGCTCTTTAAGTGAGGTACCACTGTACACCTGGGAGTCCAAGCTTGAGAAACCCTGGAGAACCTTCAGGCAATATCTGAGCCTGGTGGATAAAGGGTTGTGCATCCAATCTTGGAGCAGACTTTTCCCTCTCACCTGGGGCAGCTCCTCAGGTAACCAGTCTGAAACCAGTTGTCCACTGCCTGTGTGGATCAGGTCGGCACCGTCAATCAAGACCACGAGTGACTGGCCTCGTTTCAGCAACTGGGCCACAGAATGCAAGAGAGACTCAAATTGGATAACCAACCCTCTGCAAGGAAACAAGAGCACATTTTCAACTAACACTTCTTTATGTAGCCACAACTGCCCCAATCCCAAACACTGCAAGACACATGCTTCACAATTACAGTTCTGCTAACCTGTAGCTTCTAGGTGGGGGTGGCGGTTCATCCAGCAGTTTCCTCAATGAGGCACAGAGGTGGCCCAAAACAACCTGGGCTCCAGCCTGATCAGGCCGGGCCTGGGTGAAGTGGGCCACAACGTGGCAACTAGAAGCCAAGTCTTTCCCTTCTACTGGGGCCTTTGTTCTGAGTGTCTGGGCAAGGGCTGCCTAAAAGTAAAAGAAACAGGAGGGTGTTAGTCAACATTCTGAACTAGGGCAGCTCTGCAAGATCTTTCACTTGGAGCAATGAGTTCATTGCAATACCCTCCCCTCCATCCACATACATTTCCTGAATTTTCTCCATCCCAGATTACTCTCCTTTCACTCACCAAGAAGACCGTCTTCCCCTGGCCAGGTTCTCCGCTCAAGATGTACAGCCTACCCCCACGCAGCTGGGCGACAGTGGCATGCAGTAGCTTTGCTCGGGCACAGAACCTCCTCTGCTGCAATTCCTGGAAGGATTCTTGCAGAAAGCTTCCCTCCTGCTCCTCTGAGTTGCCAGCGAGGGAAGAACTGTCTCTCTAAATAAGCAGGGAAAGATACATGAGACACACTTGTATGCATGGTGCTGTATAAAACAGATGCCAGAGTAGCAGCCAAACAGGACTCAAGCAGATAAAAGTGGGACTTCTCAACTGTTTCCCTTGCCTAAATCTACTGGTACCGAGATGAACTGTGTCATTTTGTTTAATTTACAGAGAGTATAACTCGACCAGCAATTGACACATGCATAAGGGAAATCGTTAAGTGTTGGTGGCGAAATGCTCATAAATAAAGTGCCGGTTGAACTCCTCCACGTATGGAATGCCTAGGTCGGGGTGGGCAACCTATGGCCCATGGGCCAGAACTGGCCCACAGTGCCAAATCTTCCAGCCCACAGCACTACTGCCTTTGGAAGCGGACACATTTATGACAGCTGTGGATGCATTTTACAGCAGCATTTATGGTGGGGGTGGGACCATCAGTCTGGCCCGCTCAACTGCCCAAGGAATACAGTCAACATGTCATTAATTAGCAGCTGCTGTTCTCTTTATTTTGTCTTGTAGAAAGAGTGGTCCCCAAAAGGAAACCCACCTGCATAACAAGAGATGGCATATTCTGCAATGCTCATATGTATGCATGCAAACAGTCTAGTTATGGAGAATTACTCAGTTCAGTAACGAACAATATGGAAGTAAATTATTTTTTAAAAAACCTAAATGCATTAAAGAAGATCCTAGTGTTCTATATAACAAAACATAAATGGAGTCTTCCTTAGTATTCTCATCATTTACCTCTATATAATGGTGCCGGAGGCATTCCCAGATGTCCTCCAAGACCTTGGCACCAAAATCCTCCAGACCTTTGACATAAGGCCGGCCTTGAGCTACTCCGCCCCACTGACACTTATAGCTGTAAAAAAGGTAGAAGACAGTCATGGAGATGGTGCTGGAAAATCAAACTACCCTACCGCAACCCACCACCATCAACTTGCATTACCTGCCAAACGAAGCCAGGCCTTCACGCTTCCCAAGATGCTCCTTCATATTGGTTACACAGCATCTGGCCTCCTCCGACTCGGCTATGAAATCAGCCTTCCATGCTTCAGGCACAGAACTGGCAAGGGGAAAATTATGGAGACCATGGGGACAAGTATGTGTTTGGCTGGGTTATCCTGCGATAGTAATAGAGTGTACCATACTGCCAGCGACTCTTTGCCAAGTGTCAGGTGGTGGTTAACTAACCTGACAACCCTAAGGAATAATGGCCTTGGGTGGCAAAGTCCCCAGGGAAGGGTGATGGTTCCCAAGTGGAGTAAATCTCACTTGAATCTATCTTGATGGAGGGCAGCAGCTTCATCCATCCTGGCCTGGGGCTGAGGAAGACTTTGCATGCTAAAAGGGCTCAGGACCACAAAGTGACTCATGGAACTGGATCAGTGGTACAGGTGTCATGTTGCAATGCAGAAGGCAGATGAAAGGCTTCTGCATTATGTTTTCAGGACAGTCTTCATGGCTGATCGCCATGAGGATTACCAATATTCAGATTTGGATACGGCAGAAGAAGAAGATGGGCACAAGTGATGAAAAATGTAACTCTGATACTACATCAAAAGAAATGCAAATGTAGTTGCTTATATACTGCCCCCATAATGCTAAAGCACTCTCTGGGCAGTTTACAAAGTACAGTCAACCCTCTCTTAACGAGCGTTTCGCTTTGTGAAAAACTTGCATAACGAGCAGGTTTTTCAAAAAGCGATCTGACTCGCATAATGAAAATTTTCACTATGCGAGTCAGACTACCCCTATGGAAACGCTTGCAGAGCGAGCATTTCTATGGGGGGAAACTCGCATAACAAAAAAAATTCGCTATGCAAGTTTTCCCCCTAAAAAAGAACGTTATGTGAGTTTCCCCATAGGAATTTTCGCTATGTGAGTCTGACTCGCATAGTGAAAAACTCGCATAATGAATTAAATTTGTTATGCGAGGTATTACTGTACATGCATCTAGGACCGTGATGGTGAACCTTGGCACTCCAGATGTTCTTGGACTTCAATTCCCAGAAGCCCAAGCCCCCTGTCAGTCCACACAAATGGGTTTACTGTGATTCATCCAGCCCGCACCACCCTCATACGGGTGTGTTTTACTTCCGCTTCCGGGAGCGACAAGGGCAGTGCGGGCCAAATAGGTAACACTTTAACACAGTAAACCCATTCATGTATATTCACAGGGGGCTTGGGCTTTTGGGAATTGAAGTCCAAGAACACATGGAGTGCCAAGGTTCGCCATCACGGAACTAGAAGATGACTCAATTTAAGACAACCATGCTAAACCATCACCGAACATCTCATTTTTAAATTAAATGCGTTACCAAAGGAAATCTGGTTCTCGGAGGTAAAAGAATGCCCTGGATTCTGCAGTAGGATCCTTAGCACCAGTTAGGAACTGAATAGCTTCCAGCTCTGTGATGGACCGGCCAGCTGGGTAGGACTTTATCTGCAGAGGGAAAACACAATCTCTGTCTATTGGGGACTAATGGCAGATAACAACATGCTGTGTGAATGTGGAGAGAAACAGAATCCAGATCATCTGTTGGTCTGCCGGTTACTACCGGACACACAAACAGATGAGGATTTAAGTTTGGCCAACGACAAAGCCAAGAAGGTGGCTTCAATTTGACCATCAAAAGTCTAATCTGGACAAGAAAGAACATGACTCTGAAAACATTTTAGGACAGAGGCTTAATGAAAGTAGCCTGGAGATTATCTTACTTTCAATTATATTGACAGCTCTTATAAACCTTGCTTCTCCTTTCTTCTCTTCTTAGCCATATCAAAAATTTAATCAGCAAGCCCTTGGTTTAGGAAATGTCCACTCTCAAGTTTATGGTTGCTCCTTTTCTTTCACAAGGTGTCATTGTTTGCTAAACTTCCCTATCGGTGTTTAAACTCAGAGGAAATTTTCACACTATGGGAGCAGTCTCTTTTCTTCCAAGTCTGGCTGAGGCTTCCAAAGAGAAGAAACAGCTTGTGTGGCCTTGGGAAAGCTGCAGAGTCTCAGGATAGTCCCCAGAAGAAGGAGATAAGAGACCACTTTGGAGAACTTTCTACCTAGAAAACTTTGGAAAGGGCCCCCCTGAATCATAATTGACTTGGCACAATTATTATTACATACCAGGGGTTCCCAACCTTTTCAAGCCAGGGTCTGGGTCACACTCTCTCAGTCAGCTTTGAGGGCCAGATGACCATGTTGTCCTGCCTGCACGATGGGGGTGGCCATTTTGTCCCAACAGCTTAAAAGGGGCTGCCATTTTGTTTCTTAAATGCCCTTGGAGGGGGCACCAGAAATGGAGCCAAGGGCCGGATCTGGCCCATGGGCCTTAGGTTGGGAATCCCTGTTATATACAGAAGGAAGATTCAGAGACACACAACTCTTCAGATGGCAATTCTGTCTGAGGGCAAATATTTTTGTTTGAGAATAAACATTCTCAAGTCATTTTCTTAAGGATACTTAAGAGACCACGTCACCCCAAGAACATCTGCCCGTCCCACCAGAGCGGACCGGAGAGGCTCTCTGGTCGTACCATCAGCTAGAGAGGCTCATCTCTCTAGCACGAGAAGGAGGGCCTTCTCTGTGTCTGCTCCGGCCCTTTGGAACCTCCTGCCAAGGGAATTGTGTCTCCAGACAGAGCTTCAGAAAGGGGGTGAAGACCTGGCTGACGGGGCATGTGTGGGGTGTGGGCCATGAGTTCGGTTGGCTGGCTCCTGTAAATAACCCCACCTCTCTCTCCCTGTTGTGGTTTTTAACATAATTTTTAACTTTTTAGTATTTTAATCCTTGATTTTAAATCTTGAATTGTAAGTGATGTGTTTTAACTCTTTTAGACTGTAAGCCGCCCTGAGTCCTCAGAAAAGAGTGGGGTACAAATATAACATAATATTAGAATAATAAATGCCACAAACGTTCCACTAACAAATGCTATAGCGATCTGGCACAGTCTTCACTCACCCATTCGTACTGGGGCTCATCCGGTAAGCCATAGTCTCTAGGGATGTGGCCATATCGCTCTCCGAGGAGTCCGACAAACAGTTGACTCTGGCAGACTTCAGACAGACACAACTCCAGCTGCCTAGAGGGAGAAAAATCAGCTATGAAACATCCTACAACCTGTTCAACCTCCTGCCACACATCCTTCCTTGATATGCAAAGGTCTCCTTTGTTCAAAAGCCAGTCATGTCTGACGCTAGGGTGCAGTGCTCATCTCCATTTACAACCAAAGAACCAGCGCTGCCTGTATCTGCAGACATTTCCATGGTCATGTGGCAGGCATGACTAGACAGCAGAGTACACGAAATGTTGTTACCTTTCCCAGTAAAGTGTTACCTATTTATCTACTTGCAATTTCTTGCTTTCGAATTACTAGGTTGGCAGGAGCTGGGACAGACAATGGGAGATCACTCCATCACACAGCACTCAGGTCTTTGAACTGCTGACCTACTGACCTTCCAGTCATTAAGTTTAGCATCTAAACCACTAAGCCACTGCGGCCCCTTTTCCATTGATACATTTATACATTTGCACAAGAAAAAGAAGGAAAGGGTACTGATAAAAATCTAAGAAGTGCCAATATTCTCCAGGAATGAGGAAATATGTTGCCTAACTACATCTGGAAATACAATGTTTCCCCAGGACCCAAATGTCAACCCATTAAAAACGTATTTTAAAATACAGAATCTCCATAATGCAATTTACAATCCCTACAATACACATGCTTGAGCACCCAATGGCTGGTCTTCTCTCTGCATCCCAATATGCGCCTGCATATCTCTTTCCTTCTCCACCTACTTGTTCCGCTGGCTCTCATGTTCAGTGATGCCCCAGCGTAGATCAATATCTTCTATGGCCAGGCAGAACTGGGCTGCCCGCGCTCGCAGTTCTGGGAAGACTGAACGGGTGAGCAGGTCCCTTTCCCCATGCATGTCGCGGAAGGTGGAGGAGACGAAAATCCTCACCGAGCGCCACCTGATGGAAACCGGGAGTCAGAACCCCAAAAGCCCGTTTCAAATCAACCCAAACCCCACTTCCTCCACTTTTCCTCCATGTTACCTGCTCTTTGGGGCAGGCATCAAGGGAACAACCCCTGTGTCCAGTTTAGTTGCCGTAACTCCACGCTGTTTGGGCAGGCCGTGGATCTCATCAACTTTCCCAACATGCTCCAGAAAACGGGAGTCACCGCATTCGGCCATGAATCTGCCAAAGTTTAAAAGGAAAATGTTGCAGCTGCAGCTTCTTCTTCTTCAGCTACAAAACATCTAAGTCACCCATCAGGACCTCTTCCTCCATTGCTGACTCTATTCCAACCTTGCCAAAGTGCTTCGTAAACAGCTAGCAGCCACCAGCCATCAATATTCATACAAAAATTAAAACCCTTGTCAAGACTTCACTGCCTGAGGCAGTAGCTATTCAATGAAAACAATTACACCAATTATAAAACAGTTATAAATAATAATTTTTCGATTGTTTTAACTTTGACGTTTTAGTGATAGTTTTATTCTTGTTTTATTCTTTTTATTCTGATTGTGGGCCGCCCAGAGTCGGGTCCTCCCGATTGGGGCGGGGTATTAAATTTGATAAATAATAATAATAAAAAAACAATTACACCAACTTTTGCTGGCTGGATAGTTCAGTGGTTGAGATATCTAGCTGTGGACCCAGAGGTTGAGGGTTTGATTCAACACTGTGCCTTACAGATGAAGAGTTAGCCTTTGTAGCCCTGGGCAAGCTGTACTGTCCAAGGACATTCCCAGAAGAATGTTTTGAAACCAGAAGAAGAGAATGGCATTCAGTGTAGTAGCCGTAGCCGTAGCCGTAGCCGGATCAGCAGCAGCAGCAGCAGCAGTTACAGTAGCAGTAGTAACAACCACCAATATACAAGTCGGTTCTTTGTCACTATCTCTACCCACTGGCCATTCCCTGAGACTCACCTCAGCACATGTTCACTGAACCCACTCATCACCACATTGTTACTGGAACCAAATGTCCTTGAACCCCTAAAATCAGAGTGAGAAGGTGTTAAAAAGAGCACCCATAAGTTGCAGGATATTCCACCCTATACCATACTTTCACCTTTGCTTTATCAAAACAGGATGAGCCCTGAAAAAACAGTGTGACAGGTCTTCATCTGACATGCGTTCCTGGCTAAAGCGCGCCATGGAGAAACTTCGGACGAAGAGTGCAACTGAGCACATATATTCTCTACACTTTCCCAGTGCTGGTAGAAGCAGCAGGGCCTGTGAAAAATGTGGCAAAACTACCGCAACTGTCATGACTGCCACCACGGTAAGTGATGTCTTGCGACTTCTGGCAGTGGGGGTGGGTGGCGTGGGGTGGAATTTTTAAGTCTAAAATGGCACAGGGCTGCCATTTTAGAGTCTAAAATGGTGAGCCTGTCATTTTAGACTTACTTGATGGAAGGAAATACTGGGGAAACTCTTTCCGTAAAATGAACCCCCCCCCTCCCCCAATAAAACAGGACGTGATTTCCCCAGAATTTCCTTCCATAAAATGGGGTTTCCATAAAATGGAACTTCTGTAAAACGGGGTTTTACTGTATTTATTGCACTAGATGACTAGACAGCAGGCCTGGCCCTAGCATTGAGTATTCTAAGGTAGCTGATCCAGTCACTAAATACTTAGAGCAGTAGTTTCCAAACATTTTTTGGCCATGCCCTACCCAAGCCCTACCTAAAATCCTGATTCCCCCCCCCTCCCTGGTGACATTTAATTCTTATTATTTAAAAAGTGAATTCTTATTCACGTGGAGGAAGCCTAAAAGACCATTAACTGTTCGTAACTCATTCTCAAAATGACACACACACCTAAAAATAAAATTGTTCCCCTGTGGGGGATGTGCCCCATGTTGGGAATCACAGGCTTAGAGGGAAGAGAATTGTGAATTAGAATCTGCCCTTTTTCTTCTAACCCAGGGGTGCCCAAACTTTTTGGGCTGCGGGCCAGTCATGTGGTTCAGGTAGCTGGTCACTTTGGCCTGGGGGCCATATCCAGCCCCTGACATCAATTCATCCAGCCCACGAAGCCCTCGTCGCTCCCGGAAGCGGAAATAAAACAGCCTGTAAATATGGTGCTAGATACACCCCCCATGCCATAGTTTGGGCACTCTTGTTCTTACCTATCATGCTGCCCTCAGATGCAACGATGAAGAAATGCTAATCTTGTTGTGTTTTGTACATGCAAAGACATGGGGAACCTGCTCCTTCTGGACCTCGGGCAGCAAAATATCATGGGCCACCCTACTGGACTGCTCCCTACTTACACGGCATCAGCACAGACGTTGACAAAGAGGCAGCGTGGGGAAACCTGGTGTCGATACAGCCACAGGATCGGGGCACAGAGCTTTTCCTCTGGTTCACAACTGAACAAGAGAATGGTATCCACCTGGAGGTGAGGGGGGGGGGGGTGAGGGAGGAAAATAAAAAGGGATCAGGAACATGCCAAAAATCAGGCCAGCAGACTAGCCTCACATTTTCTGAACATGTTATAAACTACAGTATATAGAAAAGTCATTGGAATAAAGGTCTGAATGCACACTACAACTCAATGGGGGAACAGCCCTGTTCCACAGTATGTAGGTCACCCTTGCACGAAAGCCAGTCGTATCCGACTCTAGGGTTCAGTGCTCACCTCTGTTTATACCCAAAGAGTCTGCATCTGCAGGCGTTTTGGTGGACGTGTGGCAGGCATAACTAGACAGCAGAGTACATGGAATGCTGTTTACCCTTCCACCGAAATGGTTCCTATTTATCTACTTGCAATTTCTTGCTTTTGAACTGCTAGGTTGGCAGGAGCTGGGACAGAGACGGGAGCTCACTCAGTCACGCAGGACTCAGGTCTTCAAATGTTGACTTGCTGACTTTCCAGTCATCAAGGTCAGTATCTTAACCACTAAGCCACTACAGTTCTTCCACAGCATGTACATTGCCATATATAACAATAAAGGGCTACTGTGTGCAGCTTGGAGAATAAATAACAATAGAATTATTTAATAATAATAAGGCTTGAGATGGTCAATTTGTGCTCACTGTATATATCAGCATTAATGTAGTCAACTGAAGTTCATCATATGATAAAATAAATAGGAATTCCCATGCATAACAAGCCTTCCCTCTAAGACTTACGTGCTGGCGTTGGGTGAGAAGACCCATGATAGCATCTCTGGATGTGAATTCTGTATCACTGTACAGGTCAAGGCTCTAAAAATGAAATGAAGTGAGGTTTCTCAGCAGTCTTACCTATAGCAATCCCCCAATCCTGTCCCTGCCACTGACTTAACAAAACCCCAAAGAGTGATCAACCTACTCCATGTGGACAAAGCACTACCGAAGACTTAAAGGCAACCGGCATTTACTATGTTCACATCCAGATACAGCTGGTTGGAAACCGGTAGCAGAAAATGACTGTAAACCAGTGGTGGCGAACCTATGACATGCATGCCACAGGTGGCACTCAGAGCCCTCTCTGTTGGCACTCATGCAGTGACCCCAGCACAGAGTTTTTCCTGCCCCTCTTCCCAGCAGCCCAATGGGAGCGCTTCCTCCCTCCCCTGTTGGTGTGTTGGCACTTTGTGATAAATAAGTGGCTTTTGATTTGCAGTTTGGGCACTTGGTCTCTAAAAGGTTCGCCATCACTGCTGTAAACTGTTCCTATCTGTTACTTCACACAGACTGTCTTAGGTGCAGAAGGGTTTTATTCTTGCTTGCTGAGCAGGTTAGAGCAGTGGTTCCCAACCTTTCCTTGGCCATGCCCCACCTAAGCATCTCTAAAATCCTGATCTCTCTCTCTCTCTCACACACACACACACACACACCGGTGACATATAATTCCTATTATTCAAAAAGTGAAATTCTATTGGCATGGAGTAGCCTTACTACTGCAATGAAAGCAATTCTGCAAACTGAGACAGGGCTTCTCTTCTGAATCAATTTTCCTTTCCTTTTGTTCTCCTTCTGGTATTTTCTGGACTATAGTAAGAGAGCTTATATATCCACCATTAGTTTGCTTTAATCCAACTTTGTTCTTAGGACAAAGAGCATCTAGGACTCTCACACAATGGCCCTGTTATTTCTTGGAAGTCCAGACCTATGATAACACATGTTCAGCTTTCTTTTGCTTGCATTATTTACCTACTGCACAAGTTTATAATCACAATATCCATGATGTTTCATGACATACAACTGGCTTTATCTTTCCTCAAACAATCCTCTAAGATGGCTACTATTTAGGGCTCTAGATTTCACCTAGTCTCCAAAATTAATACCTCATGTTTATGTCTTCCTATTGAAATGGGCTGAGAAATCAATGAGGACTAGCCTCTTGAACAATATTTGTTACAATACCCATGAAGAAAGAGAGATTTCTCGTTTCCTCTAATTGATCTTCTCATCTTACCAATGAAATAGCCTTTCGGATGAATACATTTAACAGGAAAAGGCTGCCTTGAAGTAATACCTTGAAAAACGAGGAATTGGACCCGAACCTCTGCCTCCAACCCTCACCAATCCCAGCCCTCAAACTCAGGTCTTACCAGCCTTTGTAAGTCATTCGTATCCTTCAGCACAGAGCCTGTCATGGCCACTGGTCCCGAAATATACGTCTGGTTGCAAAAAATGAGTTGGGCCTTTTCTGAGGCAGAGTAGACCATGGAGCCTAACAACATGGCCATATCGATTTTCTGGAGAAACGAGAAACATGTTAATTTTAAAAAATCAAGGCTCTAGTCCAGTGTTTCTCAATGTGGGACCAACGCCCCATAAAGGTAAAGGTCACCCTTGCTCAAAAGCCAGTCATATCCAACACTAGGGTTCAGTGGTCATCTCTGTTTCCTAGCTGAAGAGCCACCGCTGTCTGCGTCTGCAGACATATCTGTGGTTATGTGGCAGCCACGACCTTCCTACAGAAGTAGTTCCTATTTATCTACTTGCAATTTCTTGCTTTCGAACTGCTAGGTTGGCAGGACTCACGCCCCATAGGAGAGCTTCAATTCCCAGAAGCCTAAGTCAGTACATTTTTAAATCTTGTTTGAATTGCAGATTTTGCTTCAGTGTGTTTGATTTTTTTTAAAATGTGTCTATCTGTACCTTTTTAAGTTAATCCTGTTGCAAGGGTAGTTGAGTCCCAGTAAGGAGAGAGTGACGAGATCCCCAAAGTGACCAAATAAAAGAGGGAAATGCTTTCCCACCTACCAACTTTCCTTTTTTACTCACCTTAAGCTGTCTGGTGTTCCCGAAGGCATCACCCTTCCACTCAACATTATTAGGACAGCAAATCTCCTTGGCTTTATCGTACACAATAGTCATTTCTGAGGAGTATGAAATCAGGATGAGGGTGCTTCCGGGAATAGGGGGCAGGTTGTGGCGAACAGCAAATGAAATCGCCGTCTCAAGGGCCTGGAGGTAACGCTGCAGGAGGGTATGGCTGCAATTGATGTCTCTGTGGTGGAAAACAAATGGGAGGGAGCAACGGATGGGAAAGAAGTACTTTGAGTGATGGAATAGTGCAGAAGTTCTCAACCTTTTAAAGCCAGCGGTTGGGTCACACTCCCTCAGACAGCTTTCAGGGCCGGACGGCCATTTTGCCCTTCTTCCAACATGTGGCACTTCCTGGTGTGATGGAGGCAGTCCCCCACTGCCCACAAGAAATGGCACTGTGGGCCACTTCTGGCCCATGGGCCGCAGATTGAGAATCCCTGGAATAGCACGTGCAGTTGAAAGCAAGTCCCCTGCCTGCTGGGTGACTTAGTAAGAACACACACACTCTCTTTTAATCTTTAAAGGAGGGGTAATTTTTGGTAGTGGTTTTAATGGGGTTTTTATTGGTTTTAAAATGTCAAATTGGTTTTATTTTCTGTGAGCCGCCCAGAGTCTTTGGAGTTGGGCAGCAATATAAATCAGAAATAAATAAATAAATAAATAAATAAATAAATAGACATGTGAAGTACAGATCAACCAAGTAGTAAATCCAAGAACTGAAAAGTTTAGAAATGAAGGATTTACAGCAATTCGGAAATGGAGTCTTTTTAGATAAAGAGAGGTTGAAATTAAAAATCAAAAATAATTTGACAAAGGGGATGATGAATATATGGAAAACTTTAAAATACAAATTGGCACCAAATATATCACCAATTATAGAATTAGAGGATTTAAAAACATTGCCAATAAACATTGATGATAGGAAAAAGAAAGTTTAAAAAAATGGAATATATTTACTAAAAGATTGGTTACAAATTTGTGAAATTAAGGAAAAGAGGGTGAGAATAGATAAAGAACTGAACTTGAACTGGCTTCAAATAATAACTGTAGATAAGTGGAACAAGAAATATAGTGGTCAGACCAGTAAGAAAAATGACAGAATTTGATGAAATAATTTACAAAACAAGGAAAGAATTAATTGGGATAAAAGGATTGGTGAGCAAAATATATAAAATTTTAAATACAGAAGGAAATCCACAAGATACTTTAAGGGCAATTTGGGATACGGACTGAAGATAAATATTTCAGGAAAAAAATGGAAAAGTAAATGGGTAAAAAGAATTATGCAAACCTTATCTATAAAAGTTAAAGAACATAATTATAAATTTTTATGGAGGTGGTACTTGACTCCAGTTCCATTAAATCAAGTGGACAATACTAAATTGAAAAATTGTTGGAGATGTCAGAATACTTTAGGAACTTATGAACATATGTGATGGAGTTGTAAGGTTACATTTGATTTCTGGAAGAAATTAGAAAAGGAAATTGGAAAAATAATGGGAATTAACTTAAAATTGGAAGCAAAGATTGCTTTACTTACAGGGTTTGAGGAGATTAAACTAGATACAAATATGAAAGATTTGTTATCTATCTTTCTGATGGCAGGGAGACAACAGATTGCAAGGAATTGGAAAAATAATTCAAACTTAGAAATGGATAACTGGTATAATGAAGTTTGGGAAATAGCATTGAATGATAAACGTACATGAGCATTGAATCTAAAAAATTGTATAATTAAAGATAATAAGTTCTGGAATATTTGGAAGCTTTTTTGGAATACATGTTGAAAAATTACAAAGGTGGCAGACCAGTACCAGATTTATTGAGTTTTTGGAAGTAATAAAACAATAGTATGACAAATATATAGTAAATTCTAGGACACTGTATATAGCACTATGGTGTTTATATTATAAATTGTTTTTGAAGATGAAATTTGTATCAGACAATGATTTAGTAATGTAGCTGGATTAAAAATTAAGAATAAGAAGTTGTATTAATGTTAAAAGTATGATTTGAAAAGTGAGTGAAGCCTGAAATAATCGAGCTGAATGCTTTTTTTTATATAGTATTTCTTTTTGTATTGTTTATATTATTATGTTTATGTTTTAAATTTTTAATAAAAATCATATTAAAGAAAGTTTTGCATAAATGGCTATTAGGGATGTCAGCTGAATGAACTCTCTTTCATCCAATAAACACCTCTGCTTATAAGACCCTGGAGAACAAATCTTGTCCTAGGGCAGAGGCTCCCAACCTAAGGCTTGTGGGCTAGATCTGGCCCATGGTGCCATTTCATGTGCCTCCACCCTCTCCAAGGATATTTGAGAAACAAAATGGCCACCCTTTGAAGCTGTTGGGACAAAATGGCCACTTCAATCATGCAGGCAGAGCAAAATGGCCATCTGGCACTTGAAGCTGACTGAGAGCATGACCCAGCCTCCGGCTTGAAAAGGTTGGGAACTCCTGCCCTAGGGATTGGCATTTGCTGGAAATTTGGAAGCTGGAATTAGAAAGAAATCCATTCTTTCTCCATGATTCAAATTATCCCAGTTCTCAGATGTAAGACAAAGTATTGCTCCTACCTTGCCTTCAGCAGTTTTTTCTTTTGAATATCTATAAAACGAGAGATTACTGGGATCTCCAGTAATTGACGGAGGCGTCCACGGGTCCATTTCGCTGCTCGGTTTTTGAGGAGTTGAGTGCCATGGTCCCTCAGCATCTTCTTGATCATGTCATGGAGTTTTGGAAAGGGTTCATCTGGCACATAGAGAGAAAGAGAGATGTTCAATCTAATCAGCATTCTCCCTACAGCCCAACATCTTGTCTTGTGTCCTACTAACCCCACAACCTGAAATATTATTTTTAAAAAGTAATGCCTCAGCTGTAATTCATTATTTTTTTTCCTTATAGGATAACACACTACTTCTTACTTTGAAAGTAATCTTAGAATCACAGATTATAAAGCCACTAAATCCAACCCTCTGTCCAATGCATAAGTTACCATGTTACTTTTGAGTTTCTTATAAATTACTAATTGTAAACATTTTACAACACAAATGGCGAAACCCAACTGGTTGGCCCACCTGAGGAAAAACCCAATATGGCTCTCGTCTGGTGGCCAAAATAGATCCAAATGAAAATAAAATTACTCCCCACACCCAATCTTCATGAGTAACAAGTGACTGTTACTCATTATTGTAAAACAGGAGTTTCCCAACCCACGGCCCATGGGCCAGATCTGGTCCATGGTGCCATTTCATGTGGCTCCCACCCCTCCAAGGGCGTTTGAGAAATAAAATGGCCACCCCTTTAAAGCTGTTGGGATAAAATGGATGCCCTTAGGAAAGGCAAAATGGCCATCTGGTCCTCGAAGCTGACTGAGTGTGTTGCATCCCCCAGGTTGAAAAGGTTGGGGATCCTGTTGTAAAACATATAATACCAGTCACTGCACTACTTTGTTAAAGTAAGGATGTTCATAATATTACTACCCCCAAAACTTGACTTTTTGTAGGCATCATCATTCTCTAAAGCTTCAAATCTCTTATCTACCCCCATTTAAGGCAAACTAGATGTCTCCTTCATGTCAGTTCATCTTACTATTGGGAAATCCACATAACTCATCTAGGATTAATCACTTCTCATTTCCCAATCTCACTCATATGAGTTCTGAGTCCCTAAAGGCAAGACCAACATGCTCAAGTTGGGGCTACTGGGAGACAACAACATGCTGTGTGAATGTGGACAGATACAGAATCCAGCTAATTTACTGGTCTGCAAGAAAAAGTAGCATGGGGGGGGGGGGGGGCAGGGGGCGGCCAGCCCCAGGCAGCAAAATCTGGGGGTGGCCGGAGACTGCCTTGTCCAGGGGTGGCCAGATCAGGGGCGGCAGCAAAGGAACAGGGGGTCTCTGCAGGTGCGCAAAGCTGGCGGGGGAAGGTGTGATATCTGATGGCTGCCCAGCCACGGCTCTGAGGGAGACCCACCAGCTGAGCTGCGGAGGGATGCAAAGCTCCAGGGCTGGGGGGGGGGGGGAGGGAGGAAGGCTGTGTGCATGCCCACCCCACCTGTTACCCCCAACCCCACCATCTGCCAGACCAGGGGCCAGTGCTAGGACAAGCTGGCCCGGGCGGGAGGCGGGGGATCTGGGGCGCGGGTCGTGCTGGGCCTCTGGCTTCACCCCAAAGAGGCTCCCATTCTCTCTCAGTCCCATTCTCCCCACTCAACCCCTGCTGGGAGATGCTTGGCCTGCACTTCCCCTGCTGGCCAAGAGCCCAGAGCGGGGGAGGGGGGGACCAGTCCCTGCAGTCATAGGATGGGCAAAGCCAGAACAGTCTCTTGCTGCATCTAGACCATTCCCAGCTGACGGGAGGCGAGTTCAATCTTCTGGCAACACACACTGTCCCAAGTGGGAGCCAAAGCAGGGCAGAAACCCACTGTCCACCCAGCTGGGCTTTGGCTGCACCACCAATGCCCAGCAGGGGTTGAGTGGGGAGAATGGGACCGAGAGAGAATGGGAGCCTCTTTGGGGTGAAGCCAGAGGTCCGGCACGATCCTCGCCCCAGATGCCCCGCCCCCCCACCCAGGCCAGCTTGTCCTAGCACTGGCGCCTGGTCTGGCAGATGGTGGGGTTGGGGCAGTGCCATCAATCCCTGGTGTCACATGCTCCCCGCCCAGGTCGTCCTTCCAGACTGGGCTTGTCTTGCTTCGCGCAGGGGTCCTTCCACCTCTACCCAGCCTGTGGGGCTTTCTCCCCCCTCCCTCTCCCATTGCCTGCCTCTTAACTCACCCTTCACTCCTTGTCCCTGCCTCCTTTCCTAGCCGGAAGCTGAAGTAGAATCTGGGATCCGTGGGCAAGACGAGCCAACGTGTGAGTGTGTGGGCGAGGGGGGCTGGGGGAGGAAACTATTGCTTGCAAGGCTCAGCGGACAAGGCTGGTGGAGCTGGCAGGGCACAGGCACCTGCCTGGGGGGATGAAGGGGGGGAGAAAGCCCCACAGGCGAGGTGGAGGGCCCCCCGCGCAGAGCAAGGCATGCGCAGTCTGGAAGAATGGCCAGGGTGGGGAATGAGTGACGCCAGGGTTCGTTGGCTTTGCTCGGGCATTAGTGGCGCAGCTGAAGCCCAGCTGGGCGGACAGTGACATAGCATGGAGGGGGTGGCAAATTTTCACACTGCTGGCATCCTGCGCCCTGCCAAGGGGCCTTCACCCCAGGCGCCTGAAACCCACACTACGCCACTGGCCAGAAACATGCACTGATGTTTAGCCAATGACAAAGCCAAGAAAGTGACTTCGTTTTGGCAGCCCAGGGTTTGCTCAGGACATGAAAGAACTCCTTACATATTTCCACCTCTTCTGTCTCTACTACCCAATCATAAATTCTTGAAAGAATATACTAGGTCAAAGGACATTTTCCTTTCCTTTCTGGGCCTTCATCAGTGCCTGAGACACATAAGTATTTTTACACTTGTAATTAAAAAAATCTTTATTATCCCTGCCCTTCGGTAGCCACAGAAGCCTGCCATCAAGAAAAAAGTCAGCCTATTACATTTTCAAAATTCCAAAATTAAAGTATTCCAAAATTCTAAAATTAAAATTAAAGTATTTGAAAATGCTCAGGAATTTTAATCTGGTAATATGAGTCTCACCTTTCTGTTGGAGATTCCCTTCTAGCCCATGGACAGCTTTGTAGGCTGCAAGGAATCGAAATGGGAGCTGCCTGCTGCGGATCACAGAATCCTGAAGAGAACCGAGAAATACCAGTGAAAGAAAAGAAATGAAATACAGTTATACCTCGCTTAAAGAGCATAATGCGTTCCACAGGATTGCTCTTTAAGCGAGTTTGCTCTTTAAGCGAAACACCATTGTAAATGACCAACTGGGGGGAGGATTGTGAACCCCAATTTATTTGTTAAGCGAGTTTTTGGTTGGTTTTATTTGTTAAGCAAACATTCAGAGAAAATTCTGCTCTTTAAGGGAGTTACTCGTTAAGCGAGGCGCTCTTTATGCGAGGTTTGACTGTAGATGGAAATGAACAGAGACAAGAAAGTTAGTGAGAAGGAGCTAACACAGAGGTAGACAGATGTATGTTTCTTTGGACTCCCAAGTTCCACAATGCTCCTGGGAGAAGAGCAAGAGCCCAAAATACTTAGATCTGCACAACTTTAGTTAACATGGTAGTTCAGTGATGGCAAACCTTTTAGAGACCGAGTGCCCAAACTGCAATCCAAAAGCCATTTATCACAAAGTGCCAACACAGCAACAGGGGAGAAAAACAATGCTCCCATTGGGCTGCTGGACAGAGGAGTGGGATGAACTCTGTGCTGGGGGAGGGAGGAAGCACTCCCATTGGGCTACTGGGCAGAGAGGCGAGGCAAACTCTGTGCTGGGGTGGCTGCACAGGTGCCCATAGAAAGGGCTCCAAGGGCCACCTCTGACACACGTGTCATAGGTTCGCCACCACTGTGCTAGTTGTTAAGGTGCTTTAAAAATATCTAATTAACTTATATCTACATTTAGAAACATATCAATTTTAAATGGATATTCAAATTTACATGTTGTGTTACTATATTAAAAACTTACTAGAGTGAAAGTGGGGAAATCTCATTTCTTCATCATCCTTTCAGTCCTATGTGAATTACTTTCTTATCTCCTACTGCTACTCAAGGTCTCCCTTGCTCAAAAGCCAGTAATATCCAACTCTAGGGTGTGGTGCTCATCTCCATTTATAGCCAAAAGGCCAGCACTGTCTCCATCTGCAGACGTTTCCATGGTCATGGGACAGGCATGGCTAGACACCAAAGTGCATGGAATACTGTTTACCTTCCCACCGAAGTGGTCCCTATTTATCTACTTGCAATTTCTTGCTTTCAAACTGCTGGGTTGGCAGGAGCTGAGAGAGAGACGGGTCCTCATTCCGTCATGCAGTATACGGGTTTTTAACTGCTGACCTTCTGCCTCCCAGTCAGTGTCTTAACCACTTGAGCCACTGCAGGCAATTACTAGGTGTTGGAGCTCACAAAACGCTATTACCTTTCCCACCAAAGCAGTACCTATTTATATACTTGCAATTTCTTGTTTTTGAACTGCTAGGTTGGCAGGAGATAGGACAGACAATAGGAGTCACTCCTACAACACTATTACAATACAGTAATCCCCTGGATAACGTGAGTACCAGATAGCGCTAAAACCGCATAACGTTACAAGATTTTCGGAAAAATCTTGTATCAAATAATGCGATTTTTAACGTTATCCGATACAGTCATTCTTAGCAGCAGTGTGGCTGGAAAGCTGAACGGGGTTCTCCATTCAGCTTCCCAGCCACCCTGCAGCTATGGAGACAGGGGTGGGGAAGCTGGAAAGCTGACGGGGGGCTTCCCCGTCGGCTTCCCCAGCCACCCCACAGCTGCGGAGGCAAGGGCGGGTGGCTAGGGAAGCCGACAGGGAGTCCCTGTCAGCTTCTCCAGCCACCCTGCAGCTGTAGATCGGGTCCTCTGATCTCTCTGGAGCAGGCAGGGGACACGATCCAAGCTGTTTCTGGGCTTCCCTGACGTCCTCAGCCAGTGCAGCAAGCCAGAATGTCGGGATTCGAACCCTGACATTCTGGCTTGCTGCACTGGCTGAGGACGTCGGGGAAGCCCAGAAACAGCTTGGATCGGGTCTCCTCACCTCCCTGGACCCGGTGAGGGGGGGGGGTCAGAGACCCCAAAATTGGTTTAAAAACTGATGTTTTTTTTAACCAATTTTGGGGTCTCTGACCCCCCCCCCCCCGGGTCCAGGGAGGTGGGCAGACCCGATCCAACCTGTTTCCAAAGTTCTCCCACCTCCCGGGAGGCTGCAGCAAGCCAAAATGTTAGGATTCAAATCCCGACGTTCTGGCTTCTTGCAGCCTCCAGGGAAACAGGGCTTTTTTTAACATTGTGTGATCAATGTATCGCACAATGTTAAAAACCAGATAACGACGGGACTTGTGGAACCAAGTCATAAAGTTATCCGGGGTACTATTGTATTATATAAATCTACCATTAGATTCACAGTCAAAGGCTGGTATAAAATTAATAGTTCAAGACCCAACCAAGGACTTTAGAATTGTTAAGATAACTTTTGTTTTGTTGTTGTTGTTGTCGTCATCGTCGTCATCGTCATCATCATCTAACATAATGGTTCTATGCTGAAAAGAGCTGGCAGTAGGGATGAGAGTGTCTCATTCCATGTTAATTAACTTGTGAACCGCCCAAAGAGTGAACTAAGTGCTGTGGTGTGCTGTATAAGTGAGATTTCTTTGCTTGCCTTTTTTTTTTTTTTGCTATTCCTCTTTGACCCTTTGAAAAACCTCTCTCTACCTAAGATATAGTAGAGAACTGCCATCACCTAGAATAGACTATCTTGAGCTCAACTGAGCAAGCCTTCTACTTTTAACAGGTGAGAATCCTACCTTGTCCTCCAGGAGCTTCAGGAGGCGTTTGTGATGTCTCTCACTCACCCCCACCCGCAGAATGTTGCGCAGGTTTCGCAGCATGGCCATAAAAGGAAGCTTATTTGAGTCTGCAAAGGAAATCCACAAGTTTTGTGTGTGTTTACAATGCACCACAGTCACAACTCCATAACAATTTGAGAAAAAGTCTAGACCTGCATAAAATCTTCGTATGCTATCAAGATTTTCAAGTCATTGCAATGCTGACATTGCAAAAGTCAGGATTTCATGGACTGGTCCCTACTTCATGCTGACTGTCATCTCTCTTGACATGTTATCAATATGGTGTGGGACCTACTTAGACAAATGTGATGTAAAAGACCAAAAGGAAGAGACCAAAACACCTGAACTCTCACACCTACCAATCAGTTCTTCCCAGACAGCAGCTTTGTTCCCACGTTCGCTCAGCCCCCGATCCCAGGTGCGTGGTACTGGCAGTTTCATGCGAGTGCCAGACATGTTTGAGTCCCAAGGTCCTGGGAGGCGACTTCGGGAAAAAGTGTGCAAATCCGAGGGGTATCTAGAAGAAGAGGAAGGCATAAGTCAGGTTGGGGCAAAAGCACATTGATGGCAGTCTACAGACTAATCGCTGATGACATTTCCAATAATAAACTATTAAAGGGCAGCCTGATGGTTCCTAGGTTGAATTTTGGCAGGAAAGAACTAGAATTATATTAAAGGGGGAGGGGGGAATAGAAAGATACAAATGTCCCCAAAAAAGCACCAGACCAAACAACTCAGGATTATCGAAGATGTTTTTCTCCCAACATCAGCAGGTGAGTTCTAGAACCACTGATCTTCACCCCAAACGAATCTTGTAAAGTCTAATGGCCTTAATGAAAGCACTATATTTTGCTAGCATTACTATGGGCCTTTCAAACACAGCATTTATTCTGCCAGAACTGGGTGTGCATTGACCTTTGACATAAAAAAAATCCTGCTATCTTGATTTATACTCTTTAAGAAGTTCTTATATCTCTTTGACCCATTCTAGCAGATCAGCACTGCAATGGCTGATGTCACTTTTCTAGTCAAAATTAAGAACTGATGCTGGCTTTGCTAAGAGAAACACTTTTTTTCTTCTTCTTCCAGGCAGTCAGTGGTGGCGAACCTATGGCATGCATGCCAGAGAGGGCACTCCCAGCCCTCTCTGTTGGCACATGCACCGTTGCCCCAGCACAGAGTTCACCCCACCCCTCTGCCCAGCAGCCCAATGTGAGTGCTCCCTCCCTCCCCCCAGCACAGAGTTCACCCTGCCCCTCTGGTTGGGCACTCAGTCTCTAAAAGGTTCGCCATCACTGCTATAGGTTGTTCCTGCTGCAGACTCTGGAACAAAAAGGCTATCTCTAGCCAAGAGACAGGATCTCAGGGTGCAGGATTCTCACCTGTGTCCCAAAAGACTCATCACGTGTAGAGCTGGTTCAGAAATGTGGAGACGTTTAATCAGCAGTTTCAGGGAGAACTGATCCTTCGGAGTTGCTGGACGTTCCTGCTTCTTTACAAAATGCTTTTGGAGCTGTTGGGAGGAAAATGATTAAAAACTAATTAAAAACTCAAGCCATCTTCCCATCTTCCCTGTATGTTTTGTCTGCTCGGTATCTTGACCTGAACTCTTTATTTATTTATTTATTTATTTTTAAGATTTGTATTGCTGCCCAATTCCAAAGACTCTGGGCAGTGTAGAGATATTAAAACCATCACAGTTTTAAAATCACAATTAAAACCCCATTAAAAACTATCACAAAACATTCCCTGCCCTCCCACCAGTTTAAAAAGAGGGAGAGAGTGTTCTTAAATCAGCCAGCAGGCTGGGGCCACAGCACTGCTGGTGCCCCATACCTGCTGTGCCAGCCAGGTTTTTAAACCTTTCCTGAAGAGCAGCAACTCCATCTGGAGACGTAGCTCAGTTGGCAAGAGGTTCCATTGGGCCGGAGCAGACACTGAGAAGGCCTTCCTTCTAGTGCTAGAGAGACGCACCTCCCTGGCTGATGGAACAACTAGGGAGCCTCTCCGGTCTGCTCTGGTGAGATGGACAGATGTTCTTGGGGTGATGCAGTCTCTTAAGAATTCCGGCCCACTACCATGTAGGGCTTTAAAGGTAATAACCAGCACCTTGAATTGCACCCGGAGGCATACTTGCAACCAGTGCTACTCCCGAAGCAGTGATGAGGCACAGGCATACCACCTGCACCCTATCACCACCTGAGCAGCTGCATTCTGGACCAATTGCAGGCTCCGAATGGTCATCAAGGGCAGCCCCATGTAGAGCGCATTGCAGTAATCAAGTTTGGAGGTGACTAGAGCGTGTGTGACCATAAGCAAGGAGTCCCAATCTAGGAGCAGGCGTAACTGGCATATGACACAAAGTTGTGCAAACAGCTGCCACCTGCTCTTCGAGCAGTAGACGTGAGTCCAGGAGGACCCCCAGATTATGCACCGGGTCTGTTTGGGGCAAAGTAGCCCCATCCAGAACCAAAGATGGTAGCTCCCGAGATAATGTGGGGGCCCTAACCCATAGTCACTCAGTGTTGCCAGGATTCAATTGTAGCCCGCTGTCCCCCATCCAGGCCCCAACAGCCTCCAGGCACCTGAAAAGGACTCTGGGTGCATTGCTGGGATCACCACGGGCTGAGATGTATAGTTGAGTATCATCAGCATACTGATGATACCTCACTCTGTGGATACGGATGATATCCCCCAGCGGCTTCATGTAAATGTTAACTAGAAAATGTAATGTCTTCCCGTTACTAGTTACCATCCCTGAATTGTTTACATTTATAGACTTCACATTTTAAGGGGAAGAGTTTGTATCCCAGGCAATACCCTCAATTTACGCCTTCTGGAAGTGCTTACAATTTTCTCAAAGTCTTCTAATTGTGATAGGAGGCATCTTTCCCGGACCCACGGACGCTTCTTCCAGCCATCCTGATGAGGATCTTCCCGCTGAGTACAGAAAATGATTAAGCAAAACATTTGGGTGTCTGTACATTGAACTATTACAGCTTCAAATAATCCTGCACACTTACACACTTAGCTTCCATATCTTAGGTTCCAGGCAAGCTTCTAGCTCTCATGATCACAGAATGAATCCTCAATTGATTCATCCCTACTATAAAAGTGTAAAGATTTAGCAACATGAGAAAAAGAGAATACCTTCTCCCCCGATCAAAAGATTCTGCACTTAACTCCTGGCTGGCTCGCCATATTGTCAGGCTTCAAGACTTCTAACCATGACAGAATTCGTTAACCTTCCACCACCAAGCTGAAAACAGCACTTACAAAGTTTTTTCCAAGGAATCTGTCACCCATGGAATAATTTAGACTAGTTATTTTGTACAAAACATAAGCTCATCCCATAAACGTTTTAGTCCTCCCTGAACTGTCAAATTCTTCTCTGTCTGAAAAACTCAGGTTGGGGGTCTCCACAAAACAGTCACTGCCCTCGCTACACCTACAGTAAGAACATCTCTTGCTGTGAGCCTTCTTTACACAGTGAGTGTTTGTGAACATTCCATGACAATGCAGCTACTCAGTCCATGTCAAAGGACAAGGCTAGAGATACGTCCGTCTGTAACTATAACTGACAGTGGATAATCAATCAAGATTAAAAGGAAGAGCAGAAGAGGATTTAAGAGAACTTCTCAAGTCAAAACCCTACCTTCCTGGCTTTTGGCCGACAACGCTTTTTCCCCCGACTCTTCCGGGTATTGTATTTGGCCAGTTGGTATGCATCAAACTGCCGGAACTTTTCAACCATTGCACTGCGTAGGCAAGAAGGCATGGGTGCTAAAGCTTCTCCTGCTGCTGCTAAGATCTACCAAAAAAACAAAAAACCAGAATGAAAAATTGCTGTATATAGCCAGTAGGGGACAGCATGGAGAAGGGGCTAAGCATCTTCGGTTACAGTTGGAATTCTTTGCTGAAGGATTCCTGCATATCAGAAAACAAAACAAAAAATAAAAATAAAAAACACTGCAGCACTTTAAAGAGTAACTGCTATATTTTTCCTGTGAGCTTTCGTGGATCAAGTCCACTTCTTCAGACAAAGGAGTAAAACTTCCAGGCATGATTTATATACACCAGATGCAGGGGGTCAAGGTGTCACAAGGCAAATTGATCACAAAGCAATGAGGGAAAGAGTAATCAAGCAGAATGGCAAACAAGCATGCATATCAATACAGCTTCCTAGAGCTAGCTGTAACAAATGATTATTCAGATTAGTTTTAAATGTCCTTTCAATCTTAAAAGTGTGAAGTGGCCAAGCAAAGCATATGCAAATGAGTCTAACCTCTTACTGGTTTAAACTCTTACTTGTGTGGGCACATCCAGTTGTGCTCATGTTGTAAAAGAGAATTTGCAGTGAAGTTAGTGAAGGTGGTGTAATACACCAAAATATAGTATATATCTTGACCCCTGCATCTGGTGTATATAATCCATGCCTGGAAGTTTTACACCTTTGTCTGAAGAAGTGGACTTGATCCACGAAAGCTCACAGTAAAAATATAGCAGTTAATCTTTAAAGTGCTGCAGTGTTTTTGTTTTTTGTTTTTGTTTTCTGATATGTCTGAACCACAGACTAACACTGCTACTATTCCAAAAAATTCAATTCTGAAGGATTCTAGAGCAGTGGTTCCCAAACTTGGGTCCCTATGTATTCTAGGACTAAAATTTCCAGAAGTCTTCAGAACCAACTGTGCAAGCTAAGGCTTCTGGGAGCTGCAGTCCTCTATGGAACACCTAGAACACAGTTTGGGAAACGCTGTTCTAGAGAATGCCAGAAAAGGACTCGGGCAAAGAAGGAAAATCTGTTCATTCCTACCTGGTGGAGCCTGGCTATTTCCATCCAGTCGGAGGGGAGCTGCACAGCGTGGCAGAAATAGCGTCGCAGGTGAGGGCGGCATGGCAAAAGGCGGGAAGACAGAGCCAGGAGAAAATTAGCTGTGCTTCGGATATTAAGTTCTTGGCGTGTGTAGAGGGCAACCTATTAAAAACATCAAGAAAAGGCAGTTGTTACATGAAAGTAAAACTGCGTTCCAAAACAAAAGGTTGAAAATAAGACAATTAGATATTTCCCATATCCTAAAGAAAATAATAAAGGAATAACTAAGCTCTAATTCTAAGTGATCATGTTTCAAAGCTAACCTAAGAGCATATTGCTGGCTCTCATTGCATGCTCCAAGGAAACTACAAAACCAAAGCTTTCAACTAAAGAAACTAACAGGAATTAACAAGTACAGTAAAACATCGGATAACGCTAAAACTTGTTTCCACAAGTCTTGGTGTTATCTAATTTTAAAATCCTATGGGATGGATCGGATAACGTTAAAGCTCCATAGAGATACATTGTAACCGCACAGGCTTTAGCGGTTGTTATCCGATCCATCCCATAGGACCTTAACGTTATTCGATCCGATTCTCCTCCCCAGATTACTTAACGTTATGCGATTTTAGCGTTATCCGATCCAACCGTTATCCGGTGTTTTACTGTACTATACAAACTGCCTGTGCCAGCAACAACGAGCTTGACTTCGCTTGGTTTGGCTAGTCTGCTAAAATTACTCAAGGAAGTCAATGAAGTCAATAATTAAGACAGTCTAAAAATGAATGTTAAGAAAGCCAAGTTTATTGCTACCAGTGAAAAGCAAGGAACCCTCAAAATGCACTTCAAGATTCAAAATGACAGCATGGCCTGTTGACAAATATAGCTTGGAATCTGGGTGAATGAATAGTGAGCTCACAGCTACTCAAAGGACGTCAGAATAGAAATCCCCCAGTGAAGAATGTCTCCTTCATACCTTGAGAATGAATTCTGGTTCGTGCTCTGCTAGACTCTTACAAACTTGAGTCAGAACCTGCTGTAACTCTCCAGGAGGGTTCCCAAATCTCAGCCCTTCCACCAACGAACAACAGGCTAGACTCAACAGCATCAACTAAAATAAAGAGAAACAATAAACAAGGCCAGAGAGACCTGAGGATATATTGCAAGGGTGTTCCCCTCCCCACCCCTTTACAAAATTCCAAGATTCTAGTCCACTGAATACCACCTACCATTGCAGAAATAGGATAATGATCCTTACTTATGACTTGGGTGGCAGTCCAAAACATGCACTTTACCCTTACTCACATACTAGATCAGGGGTTCTCAACCTTTTCTAGCCACAGGCTGGACCACGCCCCCTCAGACAGCTGAGCAGACCACCACAAACACTGCTGTAAAACACATCTGCTGCTGTCGTAAGTGCATTTACCACAGCAGTGGGCGCAGTTACAGCTGTCATAACTGCGGATGCAGCTGTTTCCGATGCTTCTGGAGCTTCTGGTGGTGGTGGGAGTGAGGGCTGTGAGCTACATGAAATGGTGCCACAGAAAAGATCCGGCCCACAAGCCATAGGTTGTGGTTTGATCATAGATTCAGGGGCAAGTGGAGGGTTTGGGCTACAGACTTTGTGAAGGAAGGTGATCAACTCAACTGGGGCCCATGTCACAGATCAACCATTAAGCAACCAAAACAAAAAAGAGCCAGTAAAAACAGTTCATTCTCACTTGATAAACCGGGTGACATACTCCTGATGGCCCCAAATACCTTTCATTACTTCATTATTCATCTCTAAATCATTATCACCTGTCTCTTCTAGCCAAACATTCAATTCTTCATTTTTAGAAAAGTAATTTTCCCTTTACCATTTAATTTGTATCAATGATTCTTTACGTTCTTATACACTGCAACGTTTCAATGCGTTTTTTGCAAACCTATGTATTTTGTTTCCAAAACTCATTTTAATTAGGTTCTCTCACTCACACACACATTTCTGCACTTGTAAATGGACCAGAGGGCATTTGCCAGCTGGGCACTGTATCAACATTTAAAGTACCGGTAAGTAGAGATGTGCATTCTTCTTCCGTGTCTACTCCAGAGGTGAAACTACTAAAATGAAGGCACTTTTGGGTGAGTTCATTCTGCAGTTCCTTTTACTGGTCCTAGCGTGAGATTAGCTGGCAATACAAGATTGCCGTCACCAGGGAACGTGCGATTGTGGTTCAAAAACACCACAACCTTCAAGGAGACACTTTCTGTGTACCCCAATACATGCATTTACATGTATTTATTTATTATTTACATCCTAGGAAACTGGCTCCATCACCACCTACTCATCAGATAATGTAGTAACCAATTGCCACTTCTTACTTTCTGTTTTCTGACATCCTCTTCTCCACTTTCCAGCAACTCCTCTCTCAAGGGTTCAGTCTCTTCCACTTGTAGTTTCAAACTGTCCTCGGATACAGTCAGAACATATTCGGGCATTGCAGCAACAGTGTCCACTTCATCCTCTTCGCTTTGCTGCTGCGCAAAAAAGCACATTAATCTTTAGCCATAACTGAAATTAATTCATCAACATTACTGAATTATCGCTCCACATATGTAGCAGAATGATGTACTGTTCAGGATCAACACTTCTGGCAGCACAGTGGCTAAACAGCTGTACTGCAGTCAAAACTGCTGATGTTTTGAGTGTGATCCTGATGGGACTCAAGGTTGACTCAGCCTTTCATCCTTCCGAGATCTATAAAAGGATTACCCAGCATGTTGGTGGCAAAATGCTAATTACCTTGTGAACAGCTCAAAGAGTGCACTGAGTGCTGTGAGGAGGTATAGAAGTGTAATTGCTACTTGCTATAGTCTAAGGTAGGGGTGCCCAATCTTGGTGCCCCAGGTGTTCTTGCACTTTAATTACTAGAATCCTAGTAAGCACACCTGCTGATCAGGGCTTTGGGGAACTGAAGTCCAAGAACACCAGGGGTACCAAGGTTGGCCACCCCTGGTCTAAGATCGACATCCAATTGACAGTCCCAATTTGAGATGAAACCCTCTGATTCTATTGGTGCAGCTAAGAGTCAAAATTTATATAAATCCCACTGATTCAATGTGCTGACTTAACGTAGAACTACGATTCAAGCATGTTACCCTTGTCAGAGCCACACCAGAGGTAGAGCTAGCCAGAATAGATTATTCACTGACCACTGCTAGTCCACAGATAGACTAAGAACTTAATTAGGTATAAAACAGCTTTGTATAGTCCCGTTGGATTGACAAATGAAATCTTCTATATAGATTCAGCAACTCAATTATTCTATGGTAATTTGTTGTATAATTTAAGTGTATTTTAATGAGGTTGGATACCATTAGTTATCTATTAAAATGTATTTTGGTATTTCATTGAAGTTCCTGAAGAAGGCTCTAAAACCAATAAAGGACCAAAATGTGTCAAATTCTGAAGAACAACAAAAAGAAAAAAGATAATCATTAAGATTCCAAAGGGTTCTCCTCCTTGGAGTATACTTAATATCCTGTAGAAACTTCTGTTATACAAAGGCAACAACATTCAATAACCAGGAAGACTCATCTACAGTGATTCACTACTACATCTTACATACACAAATCCCATTTGATTTCAGAATGTAGAGTTGGGTCGGTGTGATCAAAGACACTTGAGAATGTATTGGAATATCGTCCACAAATAACAAAGATCTCCAATTAGGGTTAGGAGGGAATCCTGCTTCTAATCCTGCAGCCAAAGAGAGTTAACAATAATGGGCTAGAGCGAGTAAGAATTTGACCCAGCAGAAAGACAATCCAGTTGGTCTTTGAGACCAGTAAAGGAAAAGGAACCTCCTCCAAAACTGATCCTTTGCCAACCAATCAAATGTACCACAAAAGAAATCACTTTCACATGTATCCAACTGTTATCACAACTACATTCCAATGTTTGGCCACAGTCTTTATGAATCCTTGCCCAACTCCAAACTTACCTGCTCTGGTTCATTGTTAGATCCAAGAGTCTCATCATATTTGGCTCTGTAACCTGATGGTGACCCCATTGAAGTCTGGAGATGGGATGTTTCCTGGAAATCCATGGGGAAATGAAACTGCATCTTCAAAGGCTTTGAAGAGGGAAGATGGGTGGCAGAAGTAGCAATTGGGCGCAACAGGCGAGCTCTTGATTCTTCCAACTTCAGAAGGAAGGGGGTTTCCAAACTCAATGATTTTGGTTCACCAAAGGCATGATAGGACAGGGGCTTCTCGATGCTAGTTGTCAGGGGCTGAGCCCACTAGAACAGAAACAACAATTACGGTAGCAATATGGGGCTTTGAAGGTCAAGATCTTATTTTCTCTAAAGCCAGTCATGTCCTACTCTAGGGAGGAGGCTCATCTCCATTTACAGTCAAAGAGTCAGTGCTGTCTGCATCTACAGACATTTCTGTGGTCATGTGGCAGGCATGACTAGACACCGGAGTGTATGGAATGCTGTTAACTTTCCTGGTAAAGTGGTACCTATTTGTCTACTTGCAATTCCTTGCTTCTGAACTGCTAGTTTGGCAAAAGCTGGGACAAATGACAGGCGCTCACTCCATCGCTCAGCACTCAGGTCTCGAACTATTAACCTGCCAACCTTCCTGTTGTCAAGCTCAGCGTCTTAACCACTAAGCCACGGTAGGCCTTTGAAGAAAACAGTAAAAAGCAAACAATGAGAAGTAAAACACTGGCCAAAAAACTTCTTGTATAGTCATGACAGTAACAAAGGAATGGTGTAATGTGCAACTGCAATTTGTTGCTAATCAACAAATCCCCTCCTAGGATTGTTCATTGTGCCCCAATGACACAGGGCCAGGAATTCAAGCTAGGACTCAAAAATTAGCCAAAATTTGTCATTGTGAGTTACACCACTTCCCTTCTATTGACACAACCGCACAAGAGGATTTGGATCAGTGACTGTTCAATAGACGTGACCTGTTTGAACAGATGCAAACTGCCTCAACGGGTACAGACACAGATACTTGCTACACCAATGCCCTCACAATGACTTTAGTTTGATTCTGCTCTTCACCACTTCCTGGCATTATCTTGTCCTCCTCGGCATCACCATCTTCTGCAGGTAGGTTAAAAGTTTCCTCCACCTAGCAAGCCAACCTTTTCTATCTCATTCATATCCCTCCGCTGAGACACAATGCGAATCCCAGTTAAACAGAGCTGAATTTGAAATTCACAGCTTTTCACCTCTCTGAGCAATCCTGCCCATTGCTCTTTAGTGATGCAGCTGTGGTTTCCTAGCACCTTGAAAGGGACACAAAAAGCCTCTATGGGAGTTACACTATTCATGGAAGAGAAGGGCATTCCAAACACTCATTCTCTAATATAGGAGTTCTCAACCCTTTTAAGCCAGGGGCCAGATCACGCTTCCTGCTTCAGGGGCCAGACAGCTTCAGGGGCCAGACAGCCATTATGCCCTTCTTCCACCACATGGCACTTCCTGGTATGGTGGAGGCTGTGGAGGGCCACATCATGAAATGGTGCTGCAGGCCACAGCTGGCCCACAGGCCACAGGTTGAGAATCCCTGTTCTAATAAGAATCTCTTTCAACCTTATCACAAAAATAGTTTTGACCTTACTTGTGCTCCAATTATATTTTTGGCAACTAGGGAGCTCAAAGCACTGGTTGTCCTCTTCTGGTCTGGAGTGATGCTGCTTTGAGCACTGAGAGGTTTCAGTAAAGCTAGCCATGATGCAGATGTGGTAATGGGACGTAAGAGCCGTGCCCGGGATTCCTCCAAATTTTGAAGAGAAAGAGGAGAGCAAGCATAAAATGTGGGAGTCTCCTCACAAAGATGGGCTTTGGGATCCATAACCGTCAGAGAAAAGATTCCTAGATATTTGGGGACCTGCAACGGAAGGGAGAAAAGGATAAAACATCAATCCCACACAAATAAGTAAGTTTAGTATATCATGTTGCACAGAATTCTTTTTCAGCTGCAGAAATGTAAATACAGTAATACCCCGGATAACATTATGACTTGGTTCCACAAGTCATGACGTTATCCGATGTTTAGCGTTGTCCGATGCATGCATCGAACAACACTAAAAAAAAAAGCCCTGACTTCAGGGACAAACCGCTTTAAAGGCAGGCAGGGAAAGAACTTTTCCTCCCTGCCTTTAAAGCCACCCCCCACCCGCAGCGGTTAAATTTAAACTACAGGAAGAGAGAGGCTTGTGTTTTTTTCTTCCCCTCCCTGTATTTAAAACAGAAGCCTCTCTCTTCCTGTAGTTTAAATACAGGGAGGAAAAAAGACGCGATCGTGTCTAGAGAACCAATCACGTCTCTCTCTTTCCCCCTTTCCCTGTAGTTTAAATACAGGGAGGGAAAGAGACAAGGAGGCTTTGCGACTGCAGTAGGGTTGGGGAAAGGCGGGTGCTTTTCCCCGACTCTACTGAAGTGGCAGAGACTGCTGTGGGTGGGGGGTGGATTGGGTAGTTCTGCCCAAACCACCCCACACCCGCAGACCATTGCATCGGACAACGCTAAAAGAATCGTTATCCGATGCAAGTTTTTTCCAAAAAACTTGCATTGTTATCTGATTCTAGCATTATCCGATGCAATCGTTATCTGGGGTATTACTGTAATCTGTTTTGTATTAACTGCTTACATTTTTAAAATAAAGTATTACTAAAACAATAAAAAATTACAATATATAATACCATATACCATAGGTGCCCAAACTTTTCAGGCCGTGGGCCAGTCACGTGGTTGAGCATGCCGGTCACATGGTTCTTCCCACCCAGAAGCAGAAGTAAAATTTGCATGCGTGGGCACAGAACACACCCACGCATGCGCAAACGCTGCTGTAAATGACCCGCTTTTATGACAGCCACGGATCATTTATGGCAGTGTTCTGTGCATGCATGGGCATGTTTTACTTTTGCTTCCAGGAGCAGTGAGGGTGGTGCAGGCCAGATTAATTGGTGTCAGATCCCACCCACAGGCCATTGTTTGGGCACCCCTACCATATACAGATTCAAATGGAATACAAATACATTTGTGAACCCTTCACTCCAGGGCCTTCAAGATTATTATTATTATTATTATTATTATTATTATTATTATTATTATTATTATTATTATTATTATTATTATTATTATTATTATTATTATTATTATTATTATTTGGAGTTGCAAGGATCAACATAGTTCAATTTGCCTCCTATGTCCAAAAACTATATGTTTCTTGACCCGGTTTCATAACATTTCTCTTAACCACTACATAATCCATAAACTCTCCCCAAATATCTTTAAAATCATTTACATTTATCAAACTTTTTTTATTTTTAACTTGCTTGCATGTCAATTTATCATTTATAGCCACATTCCATGGTTTTTTGTACCAAGCTTCATACCTAAAATTTGTGCATGTTTTCCAATTTCTGGCTATCAACAATCTCGCTGCTGTTACCAAAATGCTCATTAGATTCTTTATATTTCTTTCCATTATTATATGTCCCAGATCCATTCGCAAAGCAACCCTGGGACTCAACAATGATTTTAGGTCTAGTATTTGGTTGATTTCCTTGAAGATTTGTACCCAAATTCTTTTAATTTCTTCACATTCCCACCACATGTGGAAGTGTGCTTACATTTGTAGATCACCCTGTAACCAGCGTTCCCTGACAAATGTGCAATAGACACATCAAGGACATCAAACTAAATACAAGAAGAAACTTCCTTCCTGTCAAACATTTCACAGGGGAGAAAATATCCATAATAGGAGCCCACTTCTCCTCCTACTTCACCCCGCACCTCAATCCAGTGGTGGGTTGTCAAAATCGCCGCTACTCCACCGTGACTTCAGGGACGTCGCGGGCGTAGCCAACACAATGACGTCATGACATCATGGGCGGAGCAAAATGAAAAATAAAAATGTCTGCACATGCGTCAAACCTCCATTAGATGCATGTGCAGTTTTTTTTAGTGCGCATGCGTCAAACCTCTATTTGACGCATGCACACTAAAAAAATAGAACTGCGCATGCGTCAAATGGAGGTTTGATGCATGTGCAGTTCCGGGCAGCCATTTTGGCTGCCTGGAAATACATTTTTTTGAGGGGGGTGGAGAGGCAACCGAACCGGTCGCCCGGGGTTTTACCACCTCCCCGGTGACCCCTCCTGATGGGGCGCTACCGGTTTGGGCAAACCAGTCCGAACTGGTAACATCCCATCACTACCTCAATCTGACCTGCCAACCTTTAACTCCAGCTTCAACTTAGTGCCTTCAAGAACTAGTTCAACGAGTCAGGGCCAGACTTGAACTGCCCTTTGACCAGGCCCAAAGAAGAGGGATTTATGACAGGACAAATATTATTTCAGAGATACCTACACAAAGTATGACTCAGTCTGGATTCAATTCAATGTGTAAACTTTACCCTGCAATAATGCTCACTATCTCCATGTGGAAGATCTTCCAACCAGAGTAATCCAGGAGGGGGAAAAGAAAAGATCAGGCTTAAATGCTGGATGGGTTTGTATTTGCTTTGTCCTTTCCAGTCAGCTTGAAACCTGATGGCACAACTCTGTGATTTACCACTAACAGCACCTCCCTGCTCAAATAGGGAAGGAAATCCGTGTAAAGTAGAAAAGTTGGGAGAGATCTAGTAGTTATGAAAGAAGTGGGACAGGTTTGCAACCACTTCTTTGGGTCCGACCGATTTGCTACCAGCTTTGTTGAAACGCGTTGATTTACTACGGTGTTTAAAGCTTTTCAGCTATAGAAAGAGCCTCCTCAAAGATTGCGGTAATTTTGAACAACAGTCGGACATACCTTGGTAATGAGAACCTTGTGTTGCCAGCTAATCTTCTTCACACTAGGTCAGGCAAAAGGAACTGCAGAGTGAACTCACTAAAAAGTGCCTTCATTTTGGCAATTTCATGTCTGGCCTACACTTACTTACTTACTTAGATTTGTATCCTGCTCTCCTCGGTAGCAACCGACTCACAGAAACAGAAGAAGCTAGACAATAAAACCCCAGTTTGCAACATTATTCTGTTCCAACAGCCTTAGTCGTAAACCAAAAAATTGTAAACCGAAGCACATTTTCTCATAGGAATGCATTGAAAAATTAAAAAATAGTCCCGACTAGACCAAAAATAATTAAAAAGAAAACCAGCAAAAAAAAATCCAAAAAATGACAGACATGATCATCCCCCACCCCCCAAAAGGGACAAAGTGATCTCCCTACCTTTTCCACACCGCTGCCCTGGGGGAGGCATGTGTTCCCTGCTATAGCGCTGTGCAGGGAGCTTGGACGAAGACCGGAACCGAGCGGATATGGTCCCCACTCTCTCCAGCTGCCAATAGAAGCAGCGGACAGTGTGGAAACAGTGGCAAAGAGCCACCAATGCCGCCACTGCCACCTCAAGTGAAGAATCACGACTTCCAGTGGTGGAGGCGGGTGCCATTTTAGAGTCTAAAATGGCACAGGGTCACCATTTTAGAGTCTAAAATGGCACTGGGGATCTATTTCCAGGTCATAAACCAAAAAAAGTTGTAAACCAGGACATAAATTTAGTAGGATTTGCTGTCATATGTTAACTGAGGCACCAAGGTTTTATTGTAGAAGAAAATCAAGAAATGAGGACATAATGAAGAAACAAGGCCTTCCCTAACATTAGGGTAGTCATGAAATAGACTAGGATGAGGATTTTTGGAGTGTTTGGGAACAACTTTATGACACACACACCCCATCCTTGAGGAGGGCATGGGCCACCCATCGTATGAAATAAATGAACCAAGAAATGGAACTTGAAGGAAGTTTGTTGTCTTGAAAAATTAAAGGGTTTTTGAAAAGTGAAGCACTGAAGGGGCCCTGCAAGGTACTGAAAAGACAAATTCTTGTAGGCTTCTTTGAGTCCGGTTGATTCTTTATGTGTGTGTTTTTTCTGCAGGGGATTTCATAGGGCTGAAGGTCAAAAAACTAACAAGCCAGATATAGCCTAAATACCACAGAAAAATCTTTATGTATATGTGTACTGCTAGAGATAAGTGTTGATTTTGATTTATTTATTTATTTGTGCATCTGTGCCAAAATATTTTTGCTAGCTTTGGATATCACACACTCTGACTTCATTGAATGGGTGTAGCCTGGAGCTACTCTGCCTCAGGCAGCAAAATGTTTTGTGCTCCTCCTGGACAGATATTATATAAAACTGTTGTCAGTATTCAGGCAAATGGCAGTTCTCTTTTCTGCCAGATACCCGAACCTGGATCTTCTTCAACCAACATGAGCAATCAGA
Organism: Furcifer pardalis; assembly: GCA_030440675.1. Lineage (NCBI taxonomy): Eukaryota > Metazoa > Chordata > Lepidosauria > Squamata > Chamaeleonidae > Furcifer > Furcifer pardalis. Next base: position 7,891,319 of record CP126897.1, read on the forward strand.
ACAAGAAGACAGAGAATAAGTAAAGTCTTAATTTAGAAATTTGCTACTGTAAAATGCAACAACAGTCCTACTTTAGTGTGATTTTAAAAGGAAATTAGACAAATTAGTGGAAAATTGGCTGATGAATAGCTGCTAGCTAAGTCCAGCACCAGAGGGAGCCTGAATTAGGTAAAGTTACTTTTGGGGATCATACCCTAGTTCCCCTCCCAAGATACCAGGAACTCTAGTGTAGAAAAGTTGTCATCAGCTACTAGTATCTGAGCATACTGCCCCACTCCCGGCAAAGTCATTATTTCCTCCATTGATGGATGTGTCTCTGGTGACTCAACAAGCCGATCTTGGCACAAAACATGAGACCACACACATTACACTGAATAAATGGTGGAGGGCAAGGTTGAGTTTGATGACGCTTCCATGCTTGTCACTTAGACTCTTCATGTCTGGCGTTCCTCTTCGAAGTGATCTAGAAAAGTAACTGACTCCATGACAGCCTTCATAAATCATATGTTTAGGGATGGGGTAGTGTTACAAAAAGTTAAGACTCCACCCCACCCTCATGGAGTCCCACCACAGCTGTTCTTCAAGTCTATTATTTTTATTATTACAAATATGCTTTCTATTTCTCTGTGCTGCTGGTGGGGGGTTTTGAACCCAAGGACCAAGCCCCCAAATTGAAATCAAGGCCTAAACACTTACAGGGGAAGTCACCTGTGAGAACAAATCATTTATTTATTTTTGTTTTAAACTAGAGAGAGCAAACCAGAGCTATTGGGAAATGGTTTCAAATCGGTAACCAAATATTATTTTTATTTCTATTTTTTCAGGCATGTATTATGTCATTTTTTAAAATTTTGTTGTTTGTTCTATTATGTTGCTTTTATTTATCTGTCTGTGCACAGACCAGAGTGGGAAATATCCCAGATGGGCAGTATAAAAAAAATGTAATAAATAATAATAATAATTTTGGAAGACTCCTGTTGCTGAAATTAAAGTTGTGGTGGTGAGGATTTGCTTCCTTATTATTTTAATTTCTTAATGTTTGCTACTTTGTTATGTTTGTACACAGTACTTTTGAAGTTCTTGGTATGTTTTTCTTTGCTGCTGCTACTAATGTTGCTATTGTTGTTGTTACTGTTATTAAGCACCCCATTGCTATTGCTATTTCTAACTAAAAGTAGACCTGCTGGATCATCTGCTAAGCCTAGTCAACAGTGGTGCAAACCGCCCTGAATCAATGGGTCTACTCTAGTTGGAACTAGCAACAAGGTCCGTTGGGTTCATTGTCTATTATGGACGATATTATTACCTTACCCACCTCCAAGGCTAAACAGTCGCTCCCTCCTGCCAGGAAGCGGCGTCTTCTCTCCGGGAAAGGGGATTTTTAGGGGGCGGTGAAACGGAGGAGTGGGTCGCCCAGCCCGCTGGAAAACAGGCCGAAGCCGCGGCCTTTCCTGGACGCGGAAGCGGCGGGGCGAGGCGGAGCTCCGGGAAGTTTGGGCTGGGCGCAAGGGGCGTCTCCTTCCCGGCTTTGGAGACCTCCTTTTCTTGCCTGTGGCCGCCCCAGAGGCAAGGGACTCAATGCGCCCTGGCAACCAGCTTTTAAGTCTGTGCCTCGGAGGAAGGCGGAAAATAACAAGGGACTTTGAAATGTGTTGAAACTTGATAACTAATGAAATACAGTACAGTACAGTATATGAAATTTTTGAAATGGAAGCCCTGTTAGTCTGTGTTTCAAACACACCAGATAGTTTTTTTTAAAAAAAGGGGAAATACCATTGTGACACTTTAAAGACTAAATGCTATACAAGTAATACCTCATATAACATTAGTATCGAATAACACTAAAATCGCATAACATTAAGGAATCTGGGGGGAAGAATTGCATCAGATAACATTAAGATCCTATGGGATGCATCAGATAACAACCGCTAAAGCCTGTGTGGTTACAATGTATCTCTATGGATCCCATAGGATTTTAACATGCATCAGATAACACTAAAAATCATATAACACCAAGACTTGTGGAACCAGGTTTTAGTGTTATATGAGGTTTTACTGGTATTTTTATGTTAGCTTTCATGGATCGAGTTCCACTGCATCAGACATTAGAGTGAGACTTCATGGCATCAATTTATACACATAGCATAACACGTATGTTAACTTATCTGTTTAAATTAAAACCACATTGATCATCTGTTGTTATTATTATTATTCCATTCTGTACCTGATGCGTATAAATTGATGCCATGAAGTCTCACTCTTAAATCTGACGAAGTGGACTTGATCCACAAATGCTAACATTAAAACACAGCAGTTAATGAAATATAACATTTATGGATGCTACCATGTGTGAGATGGGGCATTTATTTATTTCTGTGACCAGAAGATCAACAGTTTGAGTCATGAGTGCTGCACGGCAGAGTGAACATCTGTCATCTGTCCCAGCTCCTGCCAACCTAGCAGTATGAAAGCAAGAAATTGCAAGTAGATAAATAGGTACTGCTTTGGCAAGAAAGGTAACAGTGTTCCATGCACTCCAGTGTCTAGTCATGCCTACCACATGAACACGGAAACAGCAGCAGACACAGACAGTGCTGGCTCATTCACTGCAAACCAGTGGTTCCCAATGGGGGGGGGGGGCGGCCCCACAGGGGAACTTTAATTCCAGTACATTGGTTGGAGAATTGACTTAGGCTTCTGAGAATTGAAGTCCAAAAACCAAAGGTTGGGAAACACTGCTGTAAATATGGATGGAAACCATCCTAAATTTGGGTACAACTAGCTTTCAAGCAAGGGAGACCTTTGCCTTTACCTTTCTACATAAAAAACACGGTGTGTGTGTGTGTGTCTTAATTATATTCCAGCTTCCTACTAGATACAGTTTGGGGAGCCCTAACAGAAAACATGAGTCACCCCATGTCAGTAACATGTGGTCCTCCAGATATATTTTTACTTTATTTTCCTGACAATGCCTTTCTCTTCAATATGTAAGGACATTTACCAAGATGTTACAACAGTCTTCAGATAGTTTTAATTTATCTACAATTACTCAATTTCAAAAATGATACTAAGGTAGACTTCCCATTGTTCCTTCAGTTGGCGTACAAATGTCAGTTAAGATTTGAATGTGGTGGAAACAGGCAATCAGATGGATAGACATAGAGGCACACATGCAGATGTTCATGTTTATTAGTGGAGAAGCTGTATATTTATAAGTATTGCAAATAAACAGAGGGCTTGATAGTTCAGTGATTTAGATATCTGGCTACAAAACCAGAAGTTGGGGGTTCGATTTCCCATCGTGCCTTCTGGGAAAAGTCAGCCTGTGTAGCCCTGATCAAGCAAGTTCTGCCCCCCCCCCCCAGGAAGGGGATGGTCAACCACTTCTGTGTCTTCTCTACCTAGAAAACCTTGGAAAGGGGTGCCATAAGTCAGAATTGACTTGACAACCTGCAGTTATTAGTTAAATAAATGAGTGGAAATGCAGCAGTTGAAGTAATGTGATTTCTGCTTGTTATCGCTGCATTCAAAACACAAGGCTAATTCACAGATGGCCCTAGCTATAACATACTGGCTATCAAACAATAGCATTTGCGTGCAAACTAGATCTTCAAGGGATATTAATAGCACAGGTAGAATTTCCACACCACTCGCCTTTTTGTATTTTCTTTTTCATCTGGACCAGTTCAATACCAATAGCCATTACACATATACTGCCCCATAGTGGTTAGTGAACTCTCTTGGCGGTTCACATGGTAATTAGCATTTTGCCCCCAACATGCTGGGTACTCGTTTTACCTACCTCGGATGGGAGGCTGAGTCAACCTTGATCCCCATCAAAATCAAACTCACAACATCAGCTGCAGGACAGCAGTTAACCACTGTGCTAACATTCTGAAAATGAATGTACAAGGTAATTATGTGAGCAGAGAAGTGGCACCCTTGTCATATGTGAACTTAGCCTCACAGAGACTCCACCCATACTGATTTGACAATCCAAGTGGGAATTAACAGATTCCTTTATAACACAGGACGCAGAGAGGCATTCTTCTTCTCTGGATCTTTCAGGCTTCAGTTCCCCTAACTATTAAACACATTTGGTGGGGCGTCTGGTAGTTTGAAGTCTACTCATTTCTAAGGTCAAAGGTTCCAAGCAATTGTGTTGTTAGAAAAGGTGAAATCAGATTAGATTCATTCAGGATCAGCAGGGATTTCCAAGATGGGAGCATCAGAGGGAGATTCCTGTTTTCTCCTAAGGGAGGCAGGGACTTTTAAGATGCAGGCTTTGAGGTCAGCATAAGCTTGGGGCAATGTTCCTACAGTGACCCAGCGGTCATGAGTGAGGTTGTAGCAGTGAATCAGGTGGCTGTCGTGATAGGTGTTGTGGCTGTAGCCTCCCAATATGTAGAGCTCTCCTTCCAGGACAGCAGAGGCAGCGATGACATGGGCCTGGGGCAGAGGAGTGATGGCCAGCCATACATCTAGCTTGGGGTTGTACACCTCGCAGGCCAGTTGGTCAGCATAGCCTCCATGGCCGTCCCGCCAACATAGCCCACCTGCTACATAGATCTGCCCTTTCAAGACTTCCATGGCATGTCCCGCCCTCTCTTCTCGCATCATGGCCAGTGGGATGAATGGTGCATCTGGGAGATACCGGATCAAAGTGGAGTGGCAGCGGCATGAGCCATCGCTCCCTCCAGAGACATAGATGGATCCATCCAGGACGCAGGCTGCGTGGCCACAGAGTGGAGCCAGAAGAGGTTCACAAGGCCTGATGTGATGGAAAGGGGAGTAAAGAAGAACGAGGGCAAGAAGGAGACATGGGGGGAAAGAGGAGAGAAGTGTAAGAACAAAACTCCATTTATTGATCATTGTACTGTAATTCCATTGCCAATAGAGTGGTGCATTCACTCTAGGCCTGCAAACTAAGGCCTGGGGGCTGGGTGCGGCCCCTGATGCCAATTCATCCGGGTTACGAAGCCCTTGTTGCTCCTGGAAGCGGAAGTAATAACGCCTGTATGGGCGCGTTTTACTTCCGCTTCCAGGAGCGACGAGGGCTTTGCGGGCTGGATGAATTGGTGTTGGGGGCTGCACCTGGGCCTTAGTGACCGGCTTCCTGAACCACATGATCGGCCCATGGCCCAAAAGGTTTGGGCACCCCGGCTCTAGGCTTTTGGCAGGAGCTATCCAAGGTCCTGAACCTGAATCCCATCTAAACCAGAGAAGAGCCCACTGAAGCAGTGAAATTTATATAATTATTGAGTCACCATTTAATGATTGATTCAATAGGTCTGTATGAGTTCTCACTGGGAAGCAGGTTTAGGCTTCACTCCTCCAGAAATATCTTGCCACCAACCTAACTGAATTTGATTTCATGTATCTAGGCAAAATAATACTTTTCTCCACAACTTTTAATGCAACACCAAGATAATATTAACATTTTTTCATGGCATCAAGTGAATTCTGATCTATGGCAACCCATATACTCAGGGTTTCTAGGCAGAGTACTAAGAAGTGATTTCACCATTCCCTTCCTCTAGGGGTGCCCTGGGACTGTGCAGCTTGCCCATTGCTTCACAGGCTGGCTCTTTTCCCAGGAGGCACAGTGGAGAATTGAACTCCCAACCTCTGTCTATGCAATTGTCTTTGCCAACATCCATATGAAAATCCTTCAGTTATCTGAAAAGTGATATCACATTCTTGTTTACCCTTCCCTTCTCCAGGACAAATGTCTCCTGTAACTGAAGGCATTGACCCACAGCCCACAAATGTATAGGGCAACAAAACCTAGAGGTTGGTCTACTGGTGCGACACCACCCAGATCCATTCATCTCCTTTTTTGATATGCATGAGCTTTCTCTTTCTTTCACATTTTTCTCCTCCTTTTCAATGGGGAGCTCACTCCTTTGCCTTAGGGGAGACTCAATGGGAAATACTTTTGTCTTAGATCAGTGATGGTGAACCTTGGCACTCCAGGTGTTTGGGAACTTCAAATCCAGAAGCCCTGATCAGCAGGAGAGCAGACTCAGGCTTCTGGGAATTGAAGACCAAGAACATCTGGAGTGCCAAGGTTCACCATCACTACCTTAAGTGGTAAATAAATAGTGACAGCATTGCCTCTTTCTTCGACCTGCCTTCATTGGATTTCCTTCCCTACAATGTACATCTTCACTGACTTCCTCTGAACTCATTCCAATAGTATATCTTCTTCTTCAGTCATTCCAGCTGCCTGGAATTGGACACGTTCAGTAAGCCAAAGTTTGCCAGAGTTCCAACATTTTGAACAAAATCTCCAAAAAGGTTGACTGAGAGATTCTGGGCATCATCAAGTTCAAAAAGTAATTTCCCCAAGGGATGCTCACCTCCAGGTATTTGTCTTAGGTTCATAGCACTCCACTGAATCCAAGCAATAGACATCATTAGAGCTGCCACCCATGGCATAGAAAAAGCCATCCAAGAAGACTACTGGGAAATAGCTTCTGCTACTTGTCATGTCAGCTAGTTGCTCCCACCTCTCGGCCAAAGGATCGAACCTGCAGTAGCAGAGGATTAAGGAATGTAGATGTCCTTGGAAGGAACCATCCTTACTCCAATTTCTGCCCCCATATCTAAATTAAATATTACAGTAATACCTCAGATAACATTAGTATCGAATAACACTAAAATCGCATAACATTAAGGAATCTGGGGGGAAGATTTGCATCAGATAACATTAAGATCCTATGGGATGCTTCAGATAACAACCGCGAAAGCTTGTGTGGTTACAATGTATCTCTATGGATCCCATAGAGGATCAGATAACACTAAAAATCATATAACACGAAGACTTGTGAAACCAGGTTTTAGTGTTATATGAGGTTTTACTGTATTGCCTAAGAAACAAGCTGTCCTTCCCATCATTTCATTCCCTCAGTCTCATGATTTAGCACTTCGACCACCCCATGGCTTTTCATAAATTCTTGGGCAGTCTACTAACAATGGTAATAATTACATGCCAGCAAGTTGATTCTGACTTATGGTGATCCCTTCCACAGTTCTCTAAATATAGAGTACAGTACTCCTCCTTCTGCAGCATTCTGGGACTGTGCAGTTTGTCCAAGTCTACATAGACTTGGACAAACTGCAAATCACTAATCTAGCCACCCAACTGCCAGTCAATTATAAAACTGTAGTTAGAAAGTCATTGATTCCTTGAAATGCAAAACACCCATCTTTTATGAGCAACTGGTGACTAGCAGATCAGATGCTAGAATCTACTTTTTCTCCATTTTTTGAGGGACCTTCACAATACAATTGGCTCACAGGCTAGTCTTCTGATTGGTTGGGGAGCCTTACATAAACATTTTTAAGTCAGCTCTTCTCTTTTTAAGTCAGCTCTTCTCAACCTTTAGATATGGTCACTCCTCTGTGCTTGTGACACCCAGTTGTCCTTCCTTTACCTCTCTCCATCTTTTTTTATTACTATTATTAAATTCCAATTTATATGCCGCTCTCCTTGCCGAAGCAACTCAGAGCGGCTAACAATGTTACAGTATGAAATATACATAAAAAACACCATATAAATATAACAATATAATACAATCAATGTGGTCAACTGAATTGCTCATTGATTGCTCATTATATTTTCTATGGGTTGCTTTCTAAACACTGGTATCAACCTCTAGAGTATACACAATAGTAGTAATCCTCTCCAAGTCAAATCAGCCTGCAGATAGGAATCCCAGAACATGATCCTGAGAAGCCCATCTACAGCTCACAGAATAGAATTGGTTTCTTCCTTTGCTCTTATTTCAAGTTTTTAAATTGCTATCTCACTTGAATACTGAGCACATGGTGTCCCTGATGCCATAGTAGTGTTTCCCCCCAAAGATGTACATCACATTGTCCTTGACCGCCACAGCATGCCGGAAGCGTGGTCCTTCTGGGAGGTGTCCAAGATGACGCCACTCTATTTGTTTGACCAATCCAATGGCACTGCGGAAGCAATGGGAGAACCAGACATCTTGGATGGGGCTGCGGGTGGCCATGTTCTTCGCCAGGGTATCTCCACCGCTGATGACAATTACCTTTTGCGGATATCTTACTCGGCAAGGGAGCTGTTCCATCTTGGAGGAGCCTGGTGGGAGGTTAGCTAAAGATTCAAACATGATGTTATAGAGGCGACCCGGGGCAGCCATCATCTTCTCCGCTCGCACCTGCTTGATCTCCCGGGAGGACATCAAAGGGAATCTGATGCAATGCAGAACTTTCTCAGCACAGTCCATCCGTACCACTTGGTCAGCATTCAACCAACGGATGGCTCCTTGGAAGGCCTCTAATTCATTGAGGATGTAGAGGGCATCAGAGCTGAGGAAGTCAACCAGTTGGTTGACTGGAAGGTCCAAGAGCTTTGGCATTGCCATGATGTCAGCAAAGTTCCTTAATACAAAGTTCTCTGCAGCACTTTCCAGATCACGCAACCCATACGCATGGGCAAAGGATAAGACATCCAAGCTGGATTCAGGGTTCATCTTGTGATGGAAGAAATCCAGACAGAGTTCCCAGATGCCAGAGACCTGGTATTGTAGAGCAACCTGAGCAGCATCAAACAGATAGTCCCATCCACCCACCAGTGTGCCAGAGTAGGCAAAGGAGATGATCAGTCCCAAGTCAGCTGAGGTGAAACGAGTAGAGAGAGGGCCCTCTCCCTGACGAGATTCCTTCATGCCACTGGTAAACATACCATGGAAGAACTCAGAGCCACAAGCCAAAGCCATCCGGTGAACTGGAAGGAAGGAAGATGATGTCAGACCTACAGACTCATGTCAGTCAGGACCCTATCACTCAAAACTCAATATAATAGCCAACTTAAAGCTGGAATTTATCACTTCACCCCAAACCAGCTCCCAAAGTCCAACCCTGGTCCAATGACATGAGGGGTGGTAACAGGTGAAAGTAAGGCATTGCTAGGGTTGGGTGAAGTATGGTGTGGCCTTGTACCACAGGACTGCCATGGCAGCCATGAAGGCCATCGTGGGTCACTATGAACAATCTGCCCAAAGGGGCTCTGGTGAAGCAAGCCAGTAATGGATAATATATTGCTACAGAAATCCAAATGAGATGCAAGTGGACTTATCAAATAGGAATTACAAGAACCTTGTTTTACCCTAAATGCCTGAAGAGGTGGGGTGGGGGAGGACAAGGAGGAGGAGGACAACGACAACAACAAGATGATGATGATGATCCACCACCACCACCACTCAACCCCAACAAATAGCATTTTGGTATTCCAGTTAACTGTTCCATATTTACCTCGGAAACAATCTCCCTCAGCTTCAAGTTCTAAATCCCAGCCAATGCCTTCTTTGTAAAGTTCTTCCAGCCTCCGGAGGATCTCCCATTTTTCTTCAGTTGGGCTCAGCCTGTCCTCCGTCTCTGTCCCAGTCAGTACCATCTTGCAGATCTCAGCTACCTGAGGAGCACCTAATGACTCGGCTGCATCCAAGATCTCCCCAGCCATCTCTGCTGTGACTTCTAACTGTCCAGTGTAGACAAAATTCAGAATGGCCTCCCACCCCAATGGTGTGGTCACACCACTGAGCTCCATCACACTGTGCTCTCTGTATTGTATACGCTGCCGGAAGACAGAACTAACAGCGGCGAGAAGGGGTCTGTGGGCTTCATAGCTCTTGGGGCCCACAGTCACCGTCATGTCCACCAGATGGTGCTGATCTCTCAACTGGGAAGCGGCCACAAAAAAACGTTCTACATGGTTGTCACTCCTCAATGGCCACTGCTGTTCATTGGCATTGCCCCCTTCCACCTCTGGGGGCCTGTGCTTGGATGACATTTCTTCTTGGAAGAAAATCCCTGCTGGAAAAGAGAATCCAAAAGACAAAATAAGGAGAGAAGTGTACAAGAACTGAACGTTGGACAGCACAAAACAGGCCCGGATTCACTTGAGAAAGCCTTGATGCTGGGAAGGGTGAAGGGCAAAAGAAGAAGGGGTCGGCCAAAAATGAGATGGCTAGATGGTATTGTAGATGCAACGGGCACAGAGCTGGGCGGGTTGAGGAAGATGGTGGAGGACAGAGGTGACTGGAGGGCAGTGGTCCATGGGGTAGCATTGACAGTGCGATTGAACAACAAAAGCATCACAGTACATAGGTAAAGGTAAAGATCTCCCTTGCTCAAAAGCCAGTCTTGTCCAAATCTAAGGGCTAGTGCTCATCTCTTTTTACAGTCAAAGAGCCAGCTCTGTCTTCCATGGTTATGTGGCAGACATGACTAGATGTCAGAGCACACAAAAAACAGTTACCTTTCCTGCCAAAATGGTACCTATTTATCTACTTGCAATTTCTTGCTTTCAAACTGCTAGTTTTGCAGGAGCAGGGACAGATGATGGGAGCTCACTCCATTGTGCAGCACTCAGGTCTCAAACAACTGACCTGCCAACCTTCCAGTCGTCAAGCTCAGCATCTTAACCACTAAGCCACAGTGGCCCTTCACAGTACATAATATCAATGCAAATGCCTTCTTGTCATTGTCAACAATAACTCGACAATTTTTTAAGCACATATTAGCCAACCCCTTTTCCATTTCCTTGGCCTCATCTAGACAGAGGAGAATACTCAGAAACCTACAAATAGTGGACATGCAACCTCTACAGTCAATGGTATACATAAATCATACTCTTTATTATGAATAGCAATATGTGACTTTCCAGGTTTAGGTAGCAGGGATGTGCAGGGCACCATGGGAAGGTGCTGGACAGGGAGTGGTGGAGGCGCCTATTTGTGGGGTGGGAAATCCCATACATTGGTATTGGCGCTCCAGATAGACCAGCTCATACCTGTTAGGTAGAGCGCATATTTCTTTACACATCTTCATGCCATTACCTCTGGTTGGCAGTCCAAACAGCCACATAACATCTGCTCAATATCAATGGCACAAAAGAGGTGTGTTTATGTACTTTTGTTTGTGCGTAACTGTAAATCTACGTCCTGTACTTCCGTGATGTGTGTCCTTTTGGGATTTGAATCAGGAGCTCTGTGGTGTTGTCTTAGGGGTTGCAGTGTTTCCCAACCAGTGATGGGCAGCAACAGGTGTGCACCAGTCCGACAGAACTGGTAGTAACTTTTCCTGCTGTCCAGGAGAACCAGTAGCAGCTTTTGGGGGGAACCACCTCTGGGGCTTACCTTTTTGCTGGTCCCCCCATTGCACATGCGCACCAAGCGCTTGGTGTGCATGCATGCCAACAGCATTTGCCGCACATGTTTGACCTCCTTGCTGTCCTCCCAAGAGGGGAGGAGGAAGAGAAGCTGCTAGACTGAAGCTCCCTATAGCCTGCTCCCCAGGGTGACTCACCTTTAGGTGTGGGGTGGGTGGGTGTATTTTAATGTGTATTTAATGCGTATTTATTTCTAATGTGTATTTTATGTGTTTTATGTGTATTTAATTTGTATTTTTATGTGTTTTTGTCTATTTAATGTCTATTTAATGTGTATTTATTTTAATGTGTATTTTATGTGTTTTTAAGTGTATTTTTATGTCTATTTAATTTGTATTTTTATGTGTACTTATTTTTATGGTTTTCTTTACATTGGCTCCACCCACATTATTGGCTCCACCCCTGATATAATGATGTTGGCTCTGCCCATGACATCATGATGTTGGCTCCACCCACAGTGTGGTAGTAAAATTTTTGACTGCCCACCACTGTTCCCAACCTTTGGTTTTTGGACTTCAATTCCCAGAAGCCTAAGTCAATTCCTCAAAGCACTGATCAGCCAATGTACTGACTTAGGCTTGTGGGAATGAAAGTCACCTTGTGGTGTGTGAGCCCTATGTTGGGAAACATTGAGTTAGCAATGTCATTAAGACAGTGGTTCATAACTTTGGGGGCCTCAGATGTTATTAGACTCTGGGTCCCAGAAATCTTGAGCAGCACAGCCAGTGGTAAAGGCTTCTGGGAGCTGTCATTCAAGAAAATTTGGGGGCCCTCCAAGGTAGGGAACCACTGTGCTGAGCGCTTACAATGTTTGTGGCATCTCCCTAGTAACACATCATTGAAGCCACCTTATGCATGCATGTAGATCTGCCCTTATGGCTCAGTCTGAGGCTGAAGGCCTGGGCTTCTATTTATAGGGTGTGCTCACAGCTTGTGTGTGTGTTATAATTGGCCCCAAAAGTTTACATTGCACATTTTATGCCAGGAAGTGGCTTTTAGAAGGAAAATAAGGGGGAGGATGGGCTTTATGGACATGCAAATCCTATATGACAGCTCCCTACCCTCCCACATTGACCTGCCCTCTTAATGACACAACCCTCACAATCATTTCCGAGTACAGTAGTTCCATCACCCCTTGGAAGTCCCCAATTTAATTCTCTCACCTTTCCAGATCTGCTCTGTCGGAGGATTTCTTGGGACTGTACAATATCCGTAGCAGCTACGTGACCCTGGGGAACTGTTGGCCACCAGCCCAGTTGGTAGCTTACAAAGTTAATTATAGCAAGGCCCATGTTTATTAAAGGAGAACAGGACAAGCCAAGGTGGTGGAGCCAAAAGAAGAACTAAATGTCACAAGGAATCAAACTGTCAGACCTGAGGTCATATCATAGGACTAGCATGCTTGGTTGTTAGAGAACAGGTCTCAGTTTTAAGAGATCAAGATTGTAATCTCAATTTGGCCATGAGGCTCATTAAGTGAATATGGGCCAGTCATATGCTCTTGCTCAAGTCTACCTCACAAGATTGTTGTGAGGTTAAAGCAAAGAGCAGGAGAAACATGCATGCCAGGTGGCATAGAGATAAATCTGGAAGTGCAGGTGAGCATCTCGACGTTCCTCATAGCCACTTCATTGCCCAAAATGCAGTCAGCTGAGTAAGTCCATATCTTCGATGGAGGAGCAAATATTATGTAAAAGAAATGCTTCTTATTTGTCCTTCAAGTCCAAACTGTGCATACATACCTTGTTTTATGACATTGTCTGATTGCAACAGTTGTGCTGGTTATTGACCATAATAAAGTGATTTTATTTTATTTGCTTGCAACGGTACCTACTTGCTCCGGTATACGGTAAAACCCCGACTTATGTAAAAAGTCCATTCCATAGGCTTTTTATGTAAATCGTTTTTTTACGTAACTCAAAGCAAACCCATAGGAAAAATAATTTCTTTACATAAATCGAAGCAAGCCCATAGGGAAATGAATTTTTATGTAACTCAAAGCAAACCCTTAGGAAAAATGATTGTTTTTAATGTAAATCAAAGCAAACTCATAGGGAAATGAATTTTTACTTAAATCGAAGCAAACCCATAGGAAATTGTGTTACATAAATCGGGACATTTATGTAAATCGGGACATGGTTTTAGGACAAAATCATTATGCCAGTCGAATTTTACGTAACTCAAGGCGTATGTTAGTCAGGGTTTTACTGTAAAGCAAAGGCCCATTGCATCTAGGTGTAGGAATTTTCTGGCAGAGAAGAGGATTGGGAATTTGATAATGTACTAAATGACATTTAAAACTTTTGAAAATATGCTTATAATTTATGGATGATAGAACTGTTCATAATTGTTGTAAAAATGGTGAATCAGTCAACCTGCAGTAGCAGAGTTTTGTCCTCTTTTTAAACATCCTGTTCTGTTGAAATAATTGCAATGCTATGTGAAATCAACTGTGCTTTTCTGCTCCTGCCAATATAGTTAGACATCAGCTCCTGTTATTACTCAGGATTTAACCTTTAATAGTTTCCATCCATTTGCACTTAACCTACTTGTTTCTCATTTACAGCAAATCAATTTGCCTGTGATGTTCACCATTAGTGATCTGTGTTTTCAGCTTCACTGCATGGCACAGAAACATAGTATAGTATACTGTTAAAAAAAGATAGAAATATTTGAAATGTGTGCCTATCCTAACACATTAAGAATTTCCTGAGAGGATGGCCAATAAAGAACTACCAACATGAATGAAAAGGGATCAAGATATTATAAAGCACAATGAAGGCAGAAAGTTAGAATAATGAGAACGGAAAAGTGGAGATTGCTACAGATGATTACCTAAGATACAAAAAGTGCAGGGAGAAGGAGAAGAAGGGCCAAAAAACCTTGTTTTTTTTTTACTTCAATTCCCAGAAGCCTAAGTCAATTCGCCAAAGCACCGATCAGACAATGTACTGACTTAGGCTTCCGGGAATTGGAAGTCCCCCTGTGGGGCATGGGCCCCATGATAGGAATCACTGCATTAGAAAATAGTTGGGATGGAATATGGTATCTTCTGCATTTAAAGCAGGGGTTCCCAAACTTTTCAAGTCCTGGGCTGGGTCATGCTCTCTCAGTCAGCTTTGAGGGCTGGATGGCCATTTTGCCCTGCCTGTATAATGGGACTGGCCATTTTGTCCCAATAGCTTCAAAGGGGCAGTCATTTTGTTTCTTAAATGCCCTTGGAGGGGTGGGGGGCACATGATATGGGTCACAGGCCCCAGTTTGGGAACCTCTGATTTAAAGTCAGGATGATATCTCAGCTCTGGTACAGAGAGAGAGAGAGAGAGAGAAAAAAGAAGACTGATGGATTCAAGCAAGAACTTGCAGGCTTTGTGAAGACAATAGGTTTGAATCTGGTGTAAGGAACAGAATGTACCCATGCTCTGATTTCCTGGACTAGAAAGGGAATTAAGGAGGAGGCGTGACCTCCAATTTGTGTCCCGTCTTGCATTTCAGGGAAATGCTGTTGATGGTTTTGGAAAATTTTTGTTCAGACTTGGTTTGTTTTCCATTGGCCCATAAAGAAACTGAGAGAGGAATGAAGGGATTTTGAGGCATGTTGGCTGAATAAATAGAGCAGGAAAGGAACTAAAGATAGTCGATAGGAGAAAGTAGATAGGAAGGCATTGGAAAGGCGAGCAAAAGTGTGTGTGAGAGAGAGGGGGGGAGAGAGAGATGCACTGTAAGTGGCCCTAAGTGGTGCATCAAAAGTAAAGGGTAAAGATCACCCTTGCTCAAAAGCGAGTTGTATCCAACTCTAGGGTTCAGTGTTCATCTCTGTTTATAGCCAAAGAGCAAGTACTGTCTGCATTTGTAGATGTTTCCGTGGACATTTGACAAACATGACTAGACAGCGGACTGCACAGAATGCTGTTTACCTTCACACCGAAGTGGTACCTATTTAGCTACTTGCAATTTCTTGCTTTCCAACTGCTAGTTCGGCAGGAGCTAAGACAGAGAGGGAGTTCACTCTGTCAAAAGGGTGGGGTAAAAATTTGAATGAATAAATGGATAGATAGATAGATAGACAGATATAGTCATGTTTTTGTCTCTCCTGTTAACATCCAAAATGTGGGAGGCCATTTCCTTGTAAGGATACCTAATTAAATCTTGCCTCTTTCAACACTCCAGTGAAAACAACATTGTGAAAGTGTGGAGTACAAGGATAAATGGCCCCGCATTTGATGTAGGTGTGTTACTAGAGTTAAGCTTGGCAGTGGTGTGGCATACCTACCTTGTTTTGTCCGTCCAGATGTTCTTGTTCCTGGCAACGTATCTTTCAGCCCATATGCTTGGTACAGTTGCCTTAGCACATGGAAGGCATTTACGAGTGCCGTTTCATCACTGCTTTTGAATGAGCTTTCCATACCGGTCATAGTGTTTGTGAAGTAGCCCAAAGAAATAAGCAGATTCCTACGGTCTCCAGCTAAGGCTGCAGTGACTTAGTGGTTAAGACACTAAGTGTGATGACAGGAAGGTTGGCAGGTCAGCAGTTCAAGACCTGAGTGCTGCATGACGGAATGAGCATCTGTCATCTGTCCCAGCTCCTGCCAACCTAGCAGTTTGAAAGCAAAAAATTGCAAGTTGATAAATAGGTGTCACTTTGGTGTGACTTCTAGCAGAACCAGAACTATTTTGAAATGAAGAAATTCATTTCTAAGGTGCAAAAGTTGTTTTTCAAAGTAAGCTAGCTGAAGACCCACACCCTTTTCTTATCTAGATTTTAACAGATGTTCTAACAGCAGACGGGAATAGAGGCTTGACCACTTGTTTACAAGTTAACCCCTTCGGAAGAGCTAAGAGCAAGCCTGACATGAAATAGATAAGATGAAACTGCATAAACCAGTTTAAACACATTGCTTTATTTGATTGATCCAAGTATTTATCTGTTTGAGAATTGGACATGCGTTTTTAGTTAATAAGTTTAATATCCTAGTATTTCTTCTTAAGAAGTTAATACGTTTGGTGTGTGCAACATTTATAATATTTTTGGGAATATAATAATGGGAGGAGCCATTGTGTATGTTGTTTGTAACAGCATAAATTGTTTGTTCATCAGTATATAAGATGTACAATGGCATAGAGTAAGGGTCCCTCCTCATAGTGGAGGTACCATTTTGCATGCAAAATAGCAATAAATTGGTTTCTATTATCTTCTCCAAGCAACACTCTGACTGATTTCTTATTCCTGAATTAAGTATTTCTAAAGGCTTGTCATTATCAAGAGTTTGTAGTGACATTGGCAGGAAAGATAACAGCATTCTGTGCACTTTGGCATCTAGTCATGACTGTCAAATGACCACAGAAAATGTCTGCAGATTCAGACAGCGCTGGCTCTTTCGCCACAAATAGAGTTGAGCACAACCCTTTAGAGTCAGACATGACTGGTTTTCAAGCAAGGGAGACCTTTACCTAATCGTCCTCATCATCATCCCAGTACCACTGTCTTTATATATATACAGTTGCACCTAAAGAGCATAATGTGTTCCACAGGGTTGCTCTTTAAGTGAGTTTGCTCTTTAAGCGAAACACCATTGTAAGTGACTAATTGTGGCTTCTGGTGATAGGGCGGGGGATTGCGAACCCCAATTTATTTGTTAAGCAATTTTTTAGTTGGTTTTATTTGTTAAGCGAAGCGACCATTCAGAGAAAATTCTGCTCTTTAAGTGAATTACTCTCTAAGTGAGGTGCTCTTTATGTGAGGTTTGACTGTACAGTATTCCATATGCTTTTCTCTTCAAGACCAATATCAAGGCACAGAATTTAGAGGTGTTGTAGCCTAGATAACTCTTTGTTTGTCTTGGGAATATCCTTAACCTCTGGATACTCACTGTCCTGTTAAGCAGATATTCTTCTGTTCCACTTTCCTGGCTAAAACATTTCAGCCCAAGTGCTTGCTTGGAAATCTTTGGGTCTCCTTAGCAGGGTATGTGTGTATGGTTTGTTGCCATCCCAAAGGGCCTGGCAATCCACTCACTCACCTTCGATTATGCCAGCGTGTCCATTTGCCACAGCAAATAGTTGTCTATATACCTGTTCAGGTGTCAAGTCTTCCTGAGACCTAGACAGATGAGCTTAGAAGGAAGAAGGAAGAAGGAAACCTTGATCTGGATGGGTGGGGCTCAAGTTTCGACGGCCTGTGGTGTAGCTGTGCCGTGTGGCTCTGTCCATACTTAGGTGCAAGAAGATGGCAAGGGAGGAGACACCACACCTCAAATTAGGCATCCTTCCACAGGTTTATCAGAAGGGAGTGAGAGCATGAATCAGGCATTCCTTTCTACTTCTTGCCCGAGGACTGGAGAGGGACCAGTACAACAGTGTGGCCTAGACAGTGTTATTTGAGTAAGTAAACAGCCAGCTTTGGGTTTTGTCTTCTGCCTGGTGTGTGTAACCAAAACCTCCCTTGTTGAAGTGTGATCCATGTGGGGATATGACGTGCAGACGGTTTCTGCAAATGTCAATTTTTGTCCTAGCTTTACCTGGTAGACTTTTGCCTGCTATAAGTCTTGTGCAGAAATGCCTTGCTAGCTGGAAAGGCCCAAGAAGCAAGGGAAAGACCTGTGTTGATATATATTTACCTGTGTACACACACACACACACACACATGTGCACGTGCACGTGCGCATGTATATATTTTGCAAAAATGATGAAACTGAAGCTTTTCTCCTTTGGGCACATGAGAAAGAAAGATGCTCTGGAAAAGGCAATAATGCTGGGAAAGGTGGAGGGCAGTAGAAAAAGAGGAAAACCAAATGTGAGATGGACTGACTCCATCAGGGAAGCACCAGGCTTTAAGTTTGCAAGAGTTGAGCAGGGCTGTGGCAGACAGGGCATTTTGGAGATCTATTGTGCATAGGGTTGCCACAGGTCAGAGATGATTTGACATGCGGCATATAAAGACAAGCCAGCTGGTATGAAAGGGAATAATATTGTTTGAATGGTGGGGAAACTTTAGTCTACTGAAGTTGTGGTTCTCCAGAAGTTGTTTGGGGTTTTCAACACCACTCGGTGTAGCCAGTGGCCAATGCCATTGTGTGAAAGGCATAGGAACTCTAGCAGAAAACATGTGGGAACCATCAGATCATGAACCACTGATTTGGATGTCTTGCTCTCATCTCTGCACTCCATTCTTCATCCCTTAGATGTGGGGGTGTACACCATCTTTTTCTGGGTTCGCTCCTTTTCAATGTGGGTAAAGAAAGCTCAGTTCATAGAGGTAAAGGTTGCCCTTGCTCGAAAGCCAAGAAATATCAAGTTGACAAATTGCAAGTTGTCCAAATCTAGGGTGCAGTGCTCATCTCTGTTTATTGCCAAAGAGCTGCCAGTGTCTGCAGAAATTTCTGTGGATATTTATTTATTTATTTATTTATTTATTTACATTTCTATACCGCCCTTCTCGCCGGGGCGACCCAGGGCGGTGTACAACATCATAAAAGCACAATAAAACCCAACCCAAACCCATTGTTAAAAAACTTCAAAATTACAAATATAAAATTTAAAAAGTTTTTAAAATTTATAAACATCCACATATGGATGTGGATATGTGGCACGCATGACTAGACACCGCTTACCTTCCCACCAAAGTGATACCTATTTATCTACTTGCAATTTCTTGCTTTTTAACTGTTAGGTTGGCAGGAGCTGGAACAGAGACGAGAGCTCACTCTGTCGTGTAGTACTTGGGTCTCGAACTGCTGACCTGCTGACCTTACAGTCATCAAGTTCAGTGTCTTAATCACTAAGCCACTGCAGTCCCAAATTCATAGAAGGGGCCTCCTAAAAACTGCACAGGTACGCTGGGAAGCACAACCAAAAGTAACAGTGCTACCATTTTATTCACATTTTCTTCAGAAGTAACAAAAAGCATTGGGCTTGCTAGCTGGAAAGGCCCAAAAAGCAGGAGGAAGACCTGTGTTTCCTCCTTTGTAGGGCTGACAGCCACTCACCAAACAAGCAGCCTCCTTATCTTTTTAAAAAGTGTCTCGTTGGAGTACTGGTTAAGATGCTGAGCTTGATGACCGGAAGGTCGGCAGATCAGCAGCTCAAGACCTGAGTGCTGCACAAATGGAGTGAGCTCCTGTCATCTATCCCAGCTCCTGCCAACCTAGCAGTTTGAAAGCAAGAAATTGTAAGTAGATAAATAGTGTCTAGTCATGCCTTCGACATGATCACGGAAATGTCTGCAGATGCAGACAGAGTTGGCTCTTTGGCTATAAATGGAGATGAGCACCGCACCCAAGGGTTGGATACAACTGGCTTTCAAGCAAGGGAGACCTTTATGTTTACCTATGCATTTAAACAACAGCTTGGTATGGACAAATTGTCAAAATGAAACGTTCTGAACACTCAGAGCATGGAAGTCATGAATGTCATCCCTTTCGTGTGTTGCTGCTGTTACCACTGCAAAGTCATTAACAAAAGCTAATAACTTTTATGACTAAATCTAACCCATAATTATGCCTGGAGCAAGAACAAAATAACTGCACCTCTCATCAAAAGCAATAATAATTAATATTAATGCTGCTTATAATTAAACCTAATCTCTGCTTGGTACACGGTGCAGTGATAAACACACGTGGGCCAGAAAATAGCCTTGACAACTTTAATTGTAGCTGTCTGACTTTTCCTAGCAGCTTATTCGGCAGAGGGTAGTTGAGGACAATACTTACAGTATTTCTATGAACTGAAATATCTTGTTTGTTGATTCTTCTATTACCATGTCGCTGTCACTAAGCTATCTGCTTGTTTGTTTGTCTGTCTGTCTTTCTGTCAGAATTGAGACCTTTCCAAAATACCGCACTGAACATCTTTTGTTCCTGTCTACTATGGTAGTATCAGTGGTTAAGACGCAGGCCAGAAGGTAGCAGGCCAGCAGTTCGAGATCTGGGTACTGCACAATGGAGTGTCCGTCTTTGTCTTAGTCCTGCCAACCTAGCAGTTTGAAAGCAAGAAATTGCAAGTAGATAAGTAGAGACCACTTCAGTAGGAAGGTAAACAGTGCTCCGTGCACTCCGGTGTCAAGGCCTGTCTGCCACATGTCCACAGAAATGTCTGCAGATGCAGACAGCCCTGGCTCTTCAGCTATAAACAGAGATGAGCACTGAACCCTAGAGTTGTATACGACTGGCTTTCGAGCAAGGGTGACCTTTACTTTTACCTTACTAGTATCAGCCATGTTTCTGGATTGTACAGCCTGGTAGAATAAAATGCTACTGTCTAGACCTAGCCCCCAGCTTGAAAAGGTTGGGAACTCCTGCTCTAGAGAAACTCTAGACACGGGGTGGCCAACCTTGGCACTCCAGGTGTTCTTGAACTTCAGTTACCAGAAGCCAAAGTCAGCACACCTGCTGATCAGGGCTTCTGGGAATTGAAGTTCAAGAACACCTGGAGCGCCAAGGTTGGACACCCCGTGTCTAGAGTTTCTCTAGAGCAGGAGTTCCCAACCTTTTCAAGCTGGGGGCCAGGTCACACTCTCTCAGTCATCTTCAAGGGCCAGATAGCCATTTTGCCCTGCCTGCATGATGTGGTGGCCATTTTGTCCCAACAGCTTCAAAGGGATGGTCATTTTGTTTCTCAGATGCCCTTGAAGGGGCCCCCACATGAAATGGTGCCATGGGCCAGATCCAGCCCACAGGCCTTAGGTTGGGAATCCCTGATCTAAAGCATCTAAAGTGGCTTCAATTTGCAGACTCCTACATCAGTACATCGGCTGTTCAGTGTTTTGGTGAATTGACGTAGGCTTCTGGGAATTGAAGTCCAAAAATCAAAGGTTGCCCAATACTGTTGTAGCCTATGTAGGTGTGAGGCATGTATCCAAGTAGATCTGTGGGAGGTGTTATCTGAAGTGACAAGCCTGTGATGTATGTATTGATTTGTGTCATTAAAATGGACAGTGGAGAAACCCCTTATTCAACTCTCATTTCACCTACTTTTTCCAAAAATTCCAGCCTAATTTATTTATTTTTTATTTGTCTAATTTGTTATTCCGCCCCAATTAGGTCCGACCCAACTCTGGATCTGACCTAATTGATAAAGGCACTGGTTTCCTAAGCCAGGGATTGTAGGTTAGGAGCCCTGGTGATCCAGTGGTTAAACTACTGTACTGCAGCCAAAACTCTGACATTGGGAGTTCAATCCTGATGGGATTCAAGGTTGACTCAACTTTCCATTCTTCCAAGGTTGCTAAAATGAGTACCCAGCATGTTGGGGGCAAAAATCCTAATTACCTTATGAACTGCCCAGAGACTGCATTAATCACTATTAGATGGTATATAATTGTAATGGCTAATTTATAGAATCTTTCCCAGGGTGATGGTTGCTGAGAAAGTCAACCTCAGTTACTTGTGTTTTTAAAGCCGTTGCTTCATTCAGTCATTCAGTCATTTGTTTATTACATGGTTATACCACCTTCCTCACAAAAACCTCCGAAGAGAATGCACAGTTTTATTACTAGATTGTGGAAAGGTTACTTTTCTCCCCAGATCTCCAGCCATCATGGCCAATGCTATTTAGGTCACCCTTGCTCGAAAGCCAGTCGTATCTGATTCTAGGGTTCAGTGCTCATCTCTGTTTATAGCCACAGAGCCAGTAATGTCTGTGTCTGGGGACATTTCCGTGGACATGTGGCAGGCATGCCTCAACCCCGGAGTGCACAGCATGCTGTTTACCTTCCCATTGAAGTGGTCCCTATTTATCTACTTGCAAGTTCTTGCTTTCAAACTGCTAGGTTGGCAGGAGCTGGGACAGAGATGGGAGCTCACTCCATTGTCCAGTACCTGGGAATTGAACTCTGATCTTTCAGTCAGTGAGTTCAGCATCTTATTAACCACCTGAGCTATTGCAATCCCTAATGCTAGGTACAAGTTGTTTTTAAAAGGTGAAAAGAAAACAACCAAAGGAAGCACATCTTTGCATAAAGTTTGCACACACTAACTGGTGCAATCTGGAAACAATTTCTATAATTAAAAGAGAAATACTGTATAGTCTTTCTTTTTTCAGGACATTGATGATGATGTCAGTCTCAGTTGACTATCTGCTTGTTAACTGTGGAATGGCCCAATGTGGTGCTTCTATTTTCCCCTTTTCCTAGTTATGTTTAAAACAGACTTGAACTGGTTTAAAGTGGACCTGAATATTGATTATTCATTGTACCTTTTGCTCTGTCTTTTGATCAAAGACTGATGAGCACCGTTCGCTCCAAGGGCGCAGGAATGCTGTAATCTGTGCCTGTTGAACTTCTGGCTGTCACACAAAAGTTACAGGCACAGAACCCTTGCCAAACAAAAGGGGGAATTCTACAGGAAACGAACCCAAACCACAAGACAATGTCAGCAGGCTTTTTTTTTTAATGCAATCAAGAACTACTTAATAGAGCAACACTCTTGTAAAAACTGTTTTCCCCCAGTACTATTTTATTGTATTGTTGATTGTGATTAACTTCTTTAAAAAAATTATTACACAATTTAGTGTTTAATTTTACAAGAGATCACTTGAAGGAAAAAGCCTAATCCCAAGACCATGCTGCCTGTCTACATAGCACAAGAAAAGAGTGTCATCAAAGCACCCCGTATATTATTTTACTTAATAGATGGAAATGCTGATTGTTATCGTTAATTTCTGCAGCAGTGTAGGAAAACCAGAAACAACTGAGTCACTCCATAAAGACCTCATCAGAAAGCCACAATGCAGTAAAACCTAGAAGGGACAAACTTGCCTACTCATCAAAACAGCAGAAGGGAAGAGATATCAACTGCTGAAGGATGATGAAAGAGAACTGGTTGAGTAACACCATTCCTGAATCACAAACGCTGACAAAGTGGGCAAGCTTTTAAGTGCTTCAGAACCCTTCTTTAGCTGTGGATGGTACAATTTTGCCCAGTAGTGAGTCCAACAAAAAAAAGGAATTGCAGTGGCTTAGTGGTTAAGATGCTGAACTTGATGATTGAAAGGTCAGCAGGTTAGCAGTTCGAGACCCGAGTGCTACACAATAGAGTGAGCGTCTGTCTTTGCCCCAGCTCCTGTCAACCTAGGAGTTCAAAAGCAAGAAAATGCAACTAGATAAAGAGGTACCACTTCAGTGAAAAAGTAAGTGTTCCCTGCACTCTGGTATCAAGTTATGCCTGCCACATGATCACAGAAACGTCTACAGACACAGACAGTGTTGGCCCTTTGGATGAAAACAGAGATGAGCACTGAACCTTAGAGTCGGATACAACTGGCTTTTGCGCAAGGGTGATCTTTACCTTTCCCTAAGTCCAACAAAGCCGGCCAGGTATCATCCCTATTCTTGAAGGCACATTTCTAGCAAGGCAAAAATTATTATTTTTTAGTTAGGAATTGGAAATCCTATCAATAGGTTTAGAGGAATGATAACGGAGATCTGGAACTTGGCAATTAATGATAAATTAATGTGCAAGTTGAAATTGAAAAGAGGCATTATTAAAGAAAGTGTATTTAAAAATATTTGGGGATAATTTATTGAATATACGTTGGGAAAATCTAAAGGCGTTAAACCCAGAAATGAACATATGATATTTTGGAGATAGGTGAAAAGATAGCCTTAATATGTGTAGTTGGCTTGAGTAACTGCTTCGGAAAAGTACTGATGTCCCCCGAATGCTGGGTATACACTGCATTTGTATTATGTTCTCTTTGTTGTAATTTTTTTATTTAAAAAATATTATTTAAAATACATATTATTTAAAATACATAAAAAGAGGGCAATAGCATTACTGTACAGTATTGCCAAATTTTATCTCTAGGACTAAAACACAAACAGTGAAATGAATCATTATGTTAATTTAATGGGAATTGTACAATAATAAGGTAGAATAAGCAAATTTCACTTTGTAAAGGTTTATGGGTTGGGTGAAGTATTTGTATGTTTTTCTTCTTTTTGTCTATGTGATTTATAAAATCATAAAAATAAATTTGAAAAAAAGAAAAGAAAAGCCGTGGTCTATTTGATGAGTTGAGAACTGATGACCTGGAGTTTTAACTCAAGAGTGCCCAAACTGCGGCCCGGGGGCCAGATGCAGCCCCCAATGCCAATTCATCCGGCCCGCGAAACCCTCATCGCTCCTGGAAGCAGAAGTAAAATGTGCCCGTACGAGCGCATTTTACTTCCGCTTCCAGGAGCGACGAGGGCTTCATGGGCCAGATGAATTGGCATCGGGGGCCACATCCAGCCCCCTGGGCGAAGTGACCAGCTCCCTGGTCCATGTGACCAGACCGCAGCCTGAAAAGTTTGGGCACCCCTGGTTTAAATCTACCCACTATCCACTTCCCTCTTAAGGAAGTCCACTCAACATTTTAATATGGAAGAATCCCCGCAAAATGCAAAGCCTGAACCTATCTTCAGCCATTTCACACTGATAACCTGGCTTAGCCGTGACACTGAATAGAAATTCCAGAGAGATCCATGCAAAGCCAGGGTCAAACCAGGGTCCTCACCTTATCACCCCAGCTGGCTCACCTGTGATCTTGGCCCTTTGAAATGGCCCCAGCCACATGGGCTCAGCGTGGGTGCGCCCAACCAACCAGCCAGATCCCTGTGGCTTCAAGCTCATTGTCTTCCATTGTCTCATCCAGTTTCCATTGCCCTGAGCAAACCAGGGCAGTGGAAAGAACTTTTGTGGCAGGAGATAAGGCGAGCAAACAGGTGGTGCCTGAATATGGAAGGAAGAATGGGGAGGGGGGGGGAGAGAGAGAAGAAGCTTCTCCAATCTCACTTTCCTCCTCCTCTTGCTCATCCTTGATCCTGCTCAGCCCTCCCTTGGAAAGTTTGTTTGGAGAAGGAGTAGGAGGTGCGGGTGATAAATGGAAGGATGAGAAGGAGGATTCAAGGCAGACAGAGGCTGTTAGGTCTGGTTCTGGAGTGACTGGACAGTCATTACCTGCGGCCTTTATAAGTGAAGACAGAGGAGAGGAGTTAAGCCATTCACCTGGACAAAGGTAAAATGCTGAGATTTTTGCCGAGAGACACAGAGCAGAAGGTAGAAAGCTAAGGGGAACTTCCTCGGCCATCTTCTTGCCCTTCCATCTCTCCTTTTTGCCTATCCCTCTATGTTGTCTTTCTGTCCTACTGATGTCTCGGTTCTTCTATCCTCCATGGCTGTTCCATCCGCTATCTACCGGTAGCTGTTTCTGTCCACCTGTTTTTGCCCCTCTGTGCAGAACAAGCTCACCCCTGCCCGGTTTTCTTCAGGTGACTCAAACATCTGTTGTTTATTGGGAGGGAAGTTAACAATAATTATTTTTGTTGCCTAGTTGTATGGTAAAAGTAAGGTAAAGGGCTCCCTTGTTCAAAAGCCAGTTGTTTCCCACTCTAGGGCTCGGTGCTCATCTCCGTTTACAGCCAAAGAACCAGTGATGTTTCCATAGTCATGTGGCAGTCATGACTAGATGCTGGAGTGCAATAAACACTGTTACCTTTCCTGCCAAAGTGGAATCTATTTATCTACTTACAATTTCTTGCTTTCGGACTGCTAGGTTGGCAGGAGCTGGGACAGAGACGGGAACTCGTGCTGTCATGCAGCACTTGGGTCTCAAACTGTTGACCTGCCAACCTTCCAGTCATCATGTTCAGCATCTTAGCCACTAAACCACCATAGTTTTCCATTTGTAGGGTTATGTATATTATATTATATTATATTATATTATATTATATTATATTATATTATATTATATTATATTATATTATATTATATTATATTATATTATATTATATTATATTATATTATATTATATTATATTATATTATCTGACTGGAAGATGGGAGGTCAGCAGTTCAATTCCCAAGTACTGTACTCCAGGATGGAATGAGCTCCCGTCTTTGTCCTAGCTCCTGCCAACCTAGCAGTTCAAAAGCAAGAAATTGCAAGTAGATCAATAGGGACCACTTCGGTGAGAAGGTAAACAGTGCTCCGTGCGCTCCGGTGTCTAGTGCCTGCCACATGACCACAGAAATGTCTGCAGAAGCAGACAGCTCTGACTCTTCGGCTTTGAAACAGAGATGAACACTGAAGCCTAGAGTCTGGCTTTTGACCAAGGGAAACCTCTACCTTTACTATATGTTAAATATTCCTGAGAATAGATAGATTTGTAGGAATTTTTTGTTCTGTTTTGTTCTTTTAATAATATTTATTTATTTTATTATTTATTTATTTAATCAAACTTTTATGCCACCCTCCTCACAAAGACCCAGGGTGGCTAACAAACTTTAAAAACACTTAAAACACAGTAAAAACATGGTATAAAAACAGTATTAAACAGGATAAAAAAGTTACAAAAAATAAAAGAGATTAAACAAGTCACACATTATTCATTATGGCACTGAAAGACTGCATGTTTCAAAAAGTTAACACTTTCACAAGGTAATTTCTGAGGGTGGGGTGCTGTCCAGGTTTCTTGGAAGAAAAGTTAAACTTACATGAGCACGTAAAAACCATATGGAAACATGAGGGCAAAGGTCACCTAAGCAGTTGTTTTTGGCTATGGAATAGCCCAATTTTCCAAATTGCTTACAAGCAGTGGGTCACAGCTGATGGTTCCCACTCAAACATCTGTACTCAGAGGTCATATCACTTATGTCGGTGGGGATTTTATTATGAAGGGTCAAATGCTGTGTAAAGTTACAATCAGGTGGAGATTTCTCTCATATTTTGGTTCGCTTGGGTCCCATGTTTTAGGATGCAAGAACTGTTGAGTTGTGCCTAAAATAAAACTCTGCTTCTAATTTTCAATGTCTCTTAATTTTCTCCTTTGTGTCTCCCCAGAGAAGTGACCAAAAAAAATCCTCATTAGAGAATGGAGGACTCTGAGTCTTATAAGACTGTGTTTTCACTCGGGAAGTTCAAGATCCGGAAGCTACAGAGTGGGAATCCTCCAGACCAAGCCAATGGAGGTACAACCAAACAGCCAGAGGCATGCCCACCTCCCTCTGCCCAAATGGAGGAAGATGGCTCACTTTCTGCCCCACCAGATTATGAGACCACAATTGATGCTTGCCCTCGGTATGAATTCTATGCCCTTTCGGCACCTCCTGGGCGTCGGAAAATACGACCTTCATTAGATATGCTCCGGAATGCAGAACCGGTAAGATGCACAAGAGGGGGTTGGTCAGTGAAGGGTGGAAACTGAGGCCAAACTAACTTTTCACACAGACAGAAGTTACTTGGTTTCGAGCCTGGACACCCACATTCCACCTATCTATCTATCTATCTATCTATCTATCTATCTATCTATCTATCTATCTATCTATCTATCTATCTATCTATCTATCTATCTATCTATCTATCCATCCATCCATCCATCCATCCATCCATCCATCCATCCATCCATCCATCCATCCATCCATCCATCCATCCATCCATCCATCCATCCATCCATCCATCCATCTCAGAGGCGAGTCTTGGCATCTTTGAAAGATAGATGAGTTTTTCACTTGGTATAAATACACACAAACAAAGACTTTGCAAGTAAAAGAAGCCACCTAGTGCAATCAAAAGAAAATTCTAGGTCTTTAAGCTAGATCTTTCTTGGCTAAACTAGATTTCATCTTTCAGATATATAATCTTATATACTAGTAATATACAGTGGAACCTCGGTTAATGTAATTAATGCGTTCTCTGTGGTGTTTCTTACAGTGAAAATTATTTTAACTGAACTTCCCATCGACATGCATTGAAAACCAATTAATTCATTCCAGAAAAAAAATATGTAAACCAAGCCACTATTTTTCATGGATTTCCTTCTGTTATGCGATTTTTATGTTAATTGAGCCATTTGTTAACCAAAGTTCCACTTTATTAAAATATATCCCCCCCTTTTTTGCCCCCCCCCCCCCCGAAATTGAACTTTACAGAGAAGGCTTCTCGGCCTTTTGGCTAGATATAGTGTAGAGAAAGTTTCAAATGAGCAGCTCCTTATAACAAAATATGCTTTAGAAAGGAAATATACTTCCTGTTTTTTGACTGTAAAAAGATACGATCTGCTGCTTATTTTTCCATGGAACACCTAAGAACAGGAACCTGACTTGGACAGCATGCCATGAAAATGCCTGATGAAGTAACCTTTGAGTTACGAAAGTTTGCAATGTTTTGATTTTTAAAGTGAACTATAAAAGGTATTGCCCTCCTCCTGCATTTGTTTGATTTTATGCATGGGTCATGTGGCTTATTTTTGCTTACAGAAAGGTAGTTGTTAGTCTTTGGATTTACTCTGTATCAGGATATTAGGGGTTCCCCAGATACTGAACTCCAGCTTCAATTAGGCCCACCCAATATAATCCTTTGTCGAGGGCAATGATGGCAAACCCTTTAGAGATCGAGTGCCCAAACTGCATCCCAAAACCCACTTATTTATCACAAAGTGCCAACACAACAACAGGGGAGGAAGGAAATGTTGAGCTGCTGGGCAGAGTGGTAGGGCAAATTTTGTGCTGGGTGACTGCACAGGTACCCACAGAGAGGGCTCCGAGTGCCACCTCTCGCATACGTGCCATAGGTTCGCCACCACCTGTCAAGGTTGATGGATGCAATATTAAATCAGCATGGAGAGGCAGAAGAACAGTTTCTCTAGCCCTGATTTGCCACCACATTTAGGATTGAAACGACATTCTCCAAAGAAAAGATCATATTCTCTGCTTTCTCAAGGATAAAGTCTGGGAATAGATTGAACATACATCATGCATAAAATTATTATTATTATTATTATTATTTCATGTCAGAAATTATTCTGGGTTGAAAGGATTTTTGGGGAATAAGCTCTGCTCAAGAAATGCCCAAATGAGGCTTCTTTCATGTCCCCAAGAGCTGGGATGGGCACTCAATCCAACATGCAGTACCCAGGTCTCGAACTGCTGACTTGCCAGTCTTCCAGCTAACAAGGCGAGTTCCTTAACCACTGAGCCACCACAGCCCCTGTCATAGAAACATAGAATCACTGAGTTGGAAGCAGCCTTTTAGGTCATAAAGTCCAACCGTCTGCTTAATGCAGAATCTGAATCAAAGTAGATCTGACAGATGTTTGCCCAATTCTCTCTTGAATGCTTCTAGTGTTGGAGTGGAAAGGGCCACCACATTTTGGAATCGACTTGATGACACACAACAATTATAATATTGTAGCTCAAGAAGGAGAATTTGTACTGTGTTCTACCAATGATTTGAAGTCAGTGTGTATCTCTTGAAATTATTCCTCATTTTATTTTCCAAACCAGGTTCTCTTCCTTTTCCTCAATCCAGCATTCACATAGAAGCATGCCTGGGAGTTGCATAAAACCGATTAAATAACAGAGATTTCCTTTGAATTGGATGTTGTCCCTAGAGTAGGCAAAATGTATTTAACCCTCTCTATCCTGATTTTTCTTTTTTTAAAAAATTCAGGCTAAGGCAGATCCTGAGTCTGGAACCAAAGATGGAGAAGATAAAGATGGAGAAGATGACGAACCAGAAGTGGAACCCGTCCGTTTTGGCTGGGTGACCGGTGTCATGGTAAAGTCAACTAATGAAATGAGTGAATTCATTAGAATCAGAAAGTTGTGGGTAAGGGCAGCCTAGTTGAGAAGAAGCTGGTAGAAAAGGCACCAATTAACAAATGGGTCTTGATTATTTTAAAAGGCACACCGCCTGATTATACCCCTGTTTTTAAGCTCTCAGTTTTGTATTCTTTTCCCAAAGATCCGGTGCATGTTGAACATCTGGGGTGTGATCCTTTATCTACGCTTGCCATGGATAACTGCACAGGCTGGAATAGGTAACTGTGTTTTTAATGCATGGATTGCGAGAGCTAACATTAAAGTAATATTCCTCTATTGAAGGAATGTTTTTGCTTCATTCTGGGTTTTGTAGTCATATCTAAGTAAGTAAAATTAAAATCAAGTTATAAATATCTTCATTTTAGGGGAGGGGGGTCTAAACTTTCAAACACAGTTGCAGCAACAAGTGGGACACAGAGCAAACTCTGGGGTAAAAACTGCTTCCCTCTCAACTAGCAATGACCATCTGCCCATAACCAACAGGGTAGCTAAATTTGAGAGAGGGTGCCTGACACCAATACTTGGCTATGGTCAACTGGAAGGTTCCTTTAAATCAGGGTTTCCCAACTGGTGGCCCATGGGCCAGATGCGGCCCAAGGTGCCATTTCATGTGGCCCACCACCAAAGTAGTGATGATGATGATGATGATGATGATGATGACGATGAAAGTATAGGGAGGTACAATTTTATATTCTTTCCTTGGCTCCAAAATTAGCTAAAAACAGCTACTGCTTGACCCATGCACTCTTTTCTCCACCTCCACAGGAGCACAAAGTAGCATCCCCAAAAAACCTCAAGGCATAATCAGAAACTAATTTAAGCATTCCAAGACTTTCCAGAAAAACAAAACCAAGGGAAGAAAGTCAGGAATGTGGACATAAAGGAAACAGGTGGGGAGGGGGTAGCTTAAACAGTTGAGTTCAGATCATCATTGATGATCATCACTGATGATCTGAACTTCTTTCTTCTTTTTTCCCCCAGGGCTGACCTGGCTGATCATCCTCATGTCCTCTGTGGTGACCAGCATTACCGGTCTCTCTATCTCAGCCATTTCCACCAATGGCAAGGTCAAAGCGGGTAAGTGGTCCTGCCCACCCAGGAGTCTCTCTTTGTCAGGGATTCCCAGCCTAAGGCCCATGGGTCGTATCCGGCCCATGGCACCATTTCATGTGGCCCCACAACCCTCCAAGGGCATTGGAGAAACAAAATGGCTACCCCTTTGAAGCTGTTGGGACAAAATGCCCCCTCCCCATCGTGCAGGCAGGGGAAATGGCCATCTGACCCTCAAAGCTGACTGTGAGAGTGTGACCCGGCCCCCAGCTTGAAAAGGTTGGGAACCCCCTGTTCTTTGTAATCCCTGGCTTTCCTTGTGCTACGTTGTGATATGAGAGAAGGAGGCAGTTTTAACTATCTGAAAACCATGTTTGAACACACACAACAGGGAGTGTGATATTGTCTTCCTCAAAGAAAGGAGTGTGGAAGCCAAGGGGTCAACACTGTGAAGCATCTGTGAAGGCCAACAGCTTGTGACCTTCAACAGACAGCTAGTGATCTTGCTGACCTTGCCACTGCTTCTTTTAATTCCTGCTTCCGCCTCCTCTCTGTGAGAGCACACAAACAGTTTCTCAAACACGGAGGAGTGGAAAATCTCTCTTGCCTTATCTGCAAGGACTCATCAGTGTACATCTGAATAAACATGGCATATATCAGTAGGAAGCAAATACACAGTGGTGGGGAGGTAGTAACCACCAAGCTAATATTGCCCAGTGATGTCTCAAAGTAGAAAACACACTGGGACCTGTGGCCTTGTGGGGAGCCTGGGCTTCTGGGATTTGAAGTCTAAGAACACCTGGATGACTATCCTATTTCCTCTAGGCCAGGGTTTCTCTACCTTAGGCCTCCAAGTGTACTTGGACTTCAATTCCCATTCCGCTCAAGGTCGCAGGTTCCTCACCCCTGCACTGGACCATGAAACTTAATCAATTCAGAGGCATTGGCTTGAGATCTCGAGATCCTCCAGAAAGTACACCAACTACCTCAAAAGGCCAAGAATTAAAGGGAT
The DNA here is from genome assembly GCA_030440675.1 of Furcifer pardalis. Lineage (NCBI taxonomy): Eukaryota > Metazoa > Chordata > Lepidosauria > Squamata > Chamaeleonidae > Furcifer > Furcifer pardalis. Next base: position 7,923,164 of record CP126897.1, read on the forward strand.
GGAACTGGAAGTGGTGGATGTCTACTTTGGGTTTTCAAGAATGGGCATTCTTCTAAGAAAAAGCTCTCTGTAAATCCCGCTGTTTAATTATCATGGTTATTGTTATCAACAAACTTATCTAAAATGACGGGAGACTGTTTGTTACTCTGAAGCAGCATTTTATTGCTTGTTAACTGAGCTCATGGTGTCTTATCAAGAAGGCACGATTTAGTAGTAGATAAGTTGGCCTTTTATCCTCTTACACATGGAAACATAAAACCAAAAACTCTTCTCCTTAAAGGAGGGTTAATCCAGTCTTGATTGTATGATTCTTATCCTCAGCTAGAGACACCACTTCTTTATCCTAGTGTGGTAACCCAGGTGTAGGTTCAAATCTAGGCTACTCTTATCTTTAGTGTTCCTTCTTGGAGTGTTTCATAGGATTTCATAAACAGGTCAAAATACTTGATATATCATTTAAAAGGACAGCTAGAGTTCTTACTAATGTTTGGAAGTTTTCCCAGCTCTTTATAATTACTATAGGTAATGTGCTGCAATTAAGTTTCCTTTACTACAGTTATTACGATTGCTTTTTGTATTTTTTGTAATTCCCCCTCTCTCTCCCCAATATTTCTTAAACAGTGAACAGTAAACTGTACTCAAGAAAGAGCATTTTCTGTGAGCCACCCAGAGTCTTCGGAATTGGGTGGTAATATAAATCAGAAAAATAAATAAATAAACTTTGCATCGTGGTAGAGCTAGCCCTAAGGCATTGCTTGACTTGGCCGAACAGTAGGGCTGGTCCTGAAAAATGAAAGTAGCTAACATGTACATGGCAATTTTTTTGTGTCTCGCACAGGTGGTACCTATTTTCTCATCTCCCGTAGTTTGGGCCCAGAGCTTGGTGGATCCATCGGTCTTCTCTTCTCCTTTGCCAATGCTGTTGCCGTGGCAATGCACGTAGTAGGATTTTCAGAAACAGTGAAGGACCTCCTGGTGGTATGTATGGAGAAACCCAATGTCCAGTCTTTGATCCCCTTTAGATTAGGTAAAGATAAAGGTCACCCTTGCTTGAAAGTCAGTCGTATCCGACTGTAGGGTTCAGTGTTCATCTCTGTTTATAGCCAAAGAGCCAGAGCTATCTGCGTCTGCAGATGTTTCCATGGAAATGTGGAAGGCATGACTAGACAACGGAGTGCATGCAACCCTGTTTACCTTCCCACCAAAGTGGTCCCTATTTATTTATTTAAAATTTCTTGCTTTCGAACTGCTAGGTTGGCAGGAGCTGGGACAGAGACAGGAGCTCAATCCATTGTGCAGTACTTGGGTATTGAACTCTAACCTTCCAGTCTTCAAGTTCAGCATCTTAACCACTTGAGCCACCGCAGTCCCCCAGTCCTTTAGATTACCCCATAGTTTTTCCTTTAGCCACTTCTTTATCTGAATAAATGATCAAATATCTCTTCTGGGTTCTGTGGTACAGAAAGGAAATTCCCATGCTCATAATATTAAGGTATATCCAGATGCAGCCGTCATCTTTTTAAAAGTACTGGCTATTATACTGCAAGGGACTGCAGTGGCTTAGTGGGTAAGACACTGAACTTGACAACTGGAAGACCAGGTCAGCAGTTTGAGACCCAGGTTCTATATGACGGAGTCTCTGGTCCCAGCTTCTGTCAACCTAGCAGTTCGAAAGCAAGAAATTGTAAGCAGATATCACTTTGGTGGGATGGTAAACAGCATTTTGTGTACCTGTAGTCTGGTGTCTAGTCATGCCTGCCACATGACTACAGAAGTATTTGAAAATGCAGACAGCCCTGACTCTTTGACTATAAACAGAGATGAGCACTGAACCCTGGAGTCAGATACAATTAGCTTTCGAGCAAGGTCAACCTTTACATATTATACTACATCAGTGTTTCCCAAACTTTGGTTTTTGGACTTCAATTCCCAGAAGCCTAAGTCATTTCCCCAAAGCACTGATCAGCCAATGTACTAACTTAGTTTTCTGGGAATTGAAGTCCCCCTGTGGGCTGTGTACCCCATGTTGGGAACCACTGTACTAGATGTACTAAAAAAAATTCTACTAACTGTATAATGTAAGGAACCTGGACCTTCAAGCCTAATTTTATGCCACTGTGCTCAGAAGGAATTGTCATTGTGCTAATCAGGGCTTCCCCTAGGTCTATTTGAATAGGACAGAGCTGTTTCCCAAGACCACTGTTTATCAAGGACTTTAGTTCTTCAGATGGTTTGGACCTCACCTTCCAGAGTTCCTGGGAATCATCCATGGGGGGGCGGGGGGAGGGTTGGTATCTGAGAGCAAACATCTGGAAGGAAAAGATTGAGTACTATTAGTTTAAGCCAGTGTTTCCTCAACCTTGGGCATCTAAATGTTTGTGGACTTCAATTACTAGAAGCCTACAGGGCTTTTGGGATTTGAATTCCAAGAACATCTGGGAGTCAAAGGTTGAGAACCTGCAATTAAAGCCAGAGGTGCCCAAACTTTTCAGGCTGTGGGCTGGTCACGTGGTTCAGCGGGCCGGTCACATGGCTCCTCTTACCGGAGGCGGAAGTAAAACGCGCCTCGCAATCTGTTTTATACAACAGGATGAGTTAGATTTTAGGCTGACCATAATTTGGGCACCCCTGGTTTAAACCATTAATTAAATATCGAAATGAATCAAGCCGCTCATTTTGAGACAAGGGACAATATCTATTAGATTTGATCCAACACTGAGACATTTCTCATCTCCACTGTCCCTCCAACAGGAGTTTGATGCAGTCATGACTGATCCAACAAATGACATCCGGATTGTGGGTGTTATCACCATTACTGTTCTACTTGGCATCGCTTTGGCCGGCATGGAGTGGGAGGCTAAGGTAACTGGAACCAAAACAATAATGCGATGTGTGACTCACTTAGAACTGTAGTTTGGAGAGAAGCCAAGACTCTTGAGAAATCTCTAGGCCTGCTTCAGCTTTCCTAATTGGATTAGTGTATCCACAGAGCTTGCTAAGACTTGGCAGCTGACTAAGGAAAGGGAGCCAGAGGCTAACTACACCTTCTGTACTCTTCTTAAACTAACTTGACCTGCAGGTAACCATTGGTTTTGGATGCCATCAAGTCAAATTCCAACTTCCTCTTCTTCTTCCGTGTCTAGGCCAGAAGTGCCGGTCTGGCCCAGTTATTCTGCTATGGCAGTAGAGTAGACGGTCTACTCTACTGCCGTAGCAGAATAACTGGGCCAGACTGGTCTACTGTAGACCGTCCTGCTAGCAACTCAATGACGAGTGTCAGGCGGCGGCGAAGTAACCTGATTAATGGCTTCGGTACCGAAGCCCACAGGGAAGTCTGATGGTCCCCAAGTGGATTAAATCCCACTTGAATCCATCTCGATTGGATAAAGGTTTGTAAGGATAGAGTTAAAAAGATAGAATTGTTTACTCAAATGGAACTGAATTGGATTCAAATTATAGCTGTAAATAAATGGAATAACAAATATTTTGAAGAAAGTAGTCTAGAAAGGAAGAAAACAGTATTTGAAGAAGTGTTGTTGAAATTAAGAAAAGGGGAATTAGGTATTAAGGGGTTAGTTAGTCGGATATATAAGATGATAAATAAAGAAGGCAAACCACAGGAAAGTTTGAAAAATATTTGGGAAGAAGATTTGAACGTTAAAATCCCTGAATTAGAGTGGAAGAAAAAATGCAAAAGAAGAGGAGGACTTTGTGTGCCAAATGGCTCAGGATCAGAAAGTGACTCGAGGAATTAAATCAGTGGTATGGGTGTCATGCTGCAATGTGGAAGGCAGATGAAAGGCCACTGCATTATATTCTCAGGACAGTCTTCATGGCTTATCGTCATGAGGATTGCGAGTATTGAGATTTGGATACAACAGCAGCAAAAGAAGACCAGAAGTGAAACTGCCAAAATGAAGCCGCGTTATGCTGATCCTAAGAGGGTTTTTTAAAAAAGAGTGGAACCTCATGCAACAGTCGCCCCGTATAGCAATGAAATCACATAAGAATTACCGGTAGGTTTTGGGTGGGATATGGCATCCCACATAACAGTTTTCTCTGTGGGAAAAAAATCATACAACAATTTTTCACTGAGAAACCACTAAGCAAAAAAAATGTTGTACGATGCATCCCATATGGAAAATCGATATACGATGCATGCATCATATAGCAATTGTTTCATACAACAACGAGCCTCGTGGAATGGATTAAAATCGTTGTATGAGGTATCACTGTATGTTCAAGGAGTATTTTCAGTGGTGGGCATCAGCAGGTTCGCACCAGTTCACCAGATGCAGTAGCAGAAATTCTGGCTGGCCCCTCTGCCCATCCAAGTTTTGAAATAAAATACTGTACAGTAGTCCTAATTTGGGTGCAACACAGGGCTTTTCCCCTGGCTACGCCCACCATACCACGCCCACAGAGTAGTAGTAATTTTTTTTTGAGCCCACCACTGAGTAGTTTACAATTGCCACCTCCCAATGTGCTTCTGTAATCAAGGGAAATCTCAAGAATCCTGACACCAGATTACTTCTGCTCAGTGAGGTGCTGTATGTCCTCCTGGCCATGTCCAAGAACTCAACCAGCACTTTGTTAATGGCAAACATTTTGACTTCAGAATTCTGGAATATAAGTTTACACTCTATGCACACTGGTACCAGTGGGTGGTTTTCTTTTTAAAGAATCTCGTCTTTCCTTCCTTGCCAGGCTCAAGTGGTCTTCTTCTTTGTCATCATGATCTCTTTCATCAACTACTTCGTCGGGACTTTTATCCCAGCTTCCCCGGAGAGGATGGCCAAGGGATATTTCAGTTACCGTGGTAAGAGGTCCCACGTTCTCTGCAATTCTTTCTGTTCTAAACAGATCTACCTTGCCAGAGCTTTACTTTTGTGACAACTGTCCTGCCAAGACAAAGCAGTCACAGCCCATAAGAGATGGGCTGTAGATCATTGATAGAGCCAAACCTCACTCTGCAAAATGTCATGTAGAGAGACGTAGAGATCATGTTTTTCAACAGAAGCTCCCAGAAAGGCTTCCTGGGTAATTTCTGGGTAAGGTAGTCCCAAAACACAAATCTACACACCTCTGGTCTTGCGTTCAGTCTATATTAGGGGTTCCCAAGCTAAGGCCCACAGGCCAGATGCAGCCCACAGTGCCATTTCATGTGCTCCCCACCTCCTCCAAGGGCATTTGAGAAACAAAATGGTTCCCCCTTTGAAGTTATTGGGACAAAATGGCCACCCCATCATGCAGGCAGGGCAAAATGGCCATCCAGTCCTCGAAGCTGACTGAGAGAGCATGACCCGGCCCCTGGCTTGAAAAGTTTGGGAATCCTTGGTCTATGGTATCTCCAGGTGGGGCTGTGAAAGCTGGAGAGTTTCTGCTCCTAAGAGCAGACCACACTTCCCCATCTTGGTGGCCTCCAGAGATGTTTGACCACAGTTCCAATTATCCCTAATTATTACTAGTGGTGGCATTTGTAACCCAGAGCACCAGGCAAAGCTATAACCAGCTACGTTGGCAGCTATGTGGCAGTTGGTGGCAAGTGACACATCTGAGACATGGGTGGAGATAGAACATGCTGTCTCCCCCAAGAGATAGTGGAGAGAGTGAATATGGGCAGGAGATGTTAACATTTATTCAGCCACTACTCATGAAACCTGTAGATTTTGGTGCCCTCTAAATGTTAGCTTTTTGGAGAAGGAAAAAAAACCCAAGTATTGTCCCACCCTTCTTACATCCCACTTTGAGGGGCTGTAGTAGCTTAGTGTTTAAGATGCTGAGCTTGATGACCTGAAAGTCGGCAGGTCAGCATATTGAGATTGGAGTGTTGAGCAATGGAGTGAGCTCCCATCTCTGTCCCAGCTCCTGCCAACTTAGCAGTTTGAAAACAAGAAAATGCAGGTAGATAAATAGGTACCATTTAGGTGGGAAAGGTAACAATGTTCCATGCACTCCAGAGTCTAGTCATGCCTACCACATGACCATGGAAACGTGCGTGGATGCAGTCAGTGCTGGCTTTTGGGCTATAAACAAAGATGAGCACTGCCCCTAGAGTTGGACATGACTGGCTTTTGAGCAAGGCAGACTTAGACATCCCATTTTTATTTCATTATCTTAAATTGACAGACTACCTATAGAGTTGCCTGTTTGACATTGCCTTTGAGTAGACACACCTGCCTTCTCTTTCCCAAAGGTACCATTTTCTTGGAGAATATTGGGCCCAGATGGCGAGGAGAATCTGGCAGCTTCTTTGGCATGTTCTCCATCTTCTTCCCATCAGCTACAGGAATCTTGGCTGGAGCCAATATCTCTGGAGATCTCAAGGTAGGTGGCTTGGCTCTGTGCCTCATCAGGCAGAAGCAGCCAGGTGGCATGGACTGTACAGAGGAGCTGAATAAGAGAGCGATAACAATTACACTTATGTCCCACCCCATTGCACTTAGCGCACTCTGTGGGTGGTTCACAGGTAATCAGCATTTTGCTTCCAACATGCTGGGTGCCCATTTTTCCTGACCTCAGAAGGAAGGGAGGCGGCTACACAGGATCTCTTAGTACAGGGCTTCCCAACCTAAGGCCCATGAGCTGGATCTGGGCCCCGGCACCATTTCATGTGGCCCCACCCCTTTGAAGCTGTTGGGACAAGATGGCCATCCCCATCATGCAGGCAGGGGAAAATAGCTGTCCAGCCCCTGAAGCTGCTTGAGAGAGCGTCACCCGGCCCCCAGCTTGAAAAGGTTGGGAACCCCTGCCCTAGTGCATATACTTGAGTCTGCAGTGGCTTAATGGTTAAGATGCTGAGCTTGATTACTGGAAGGTTGAGGAGGAGTAAATATAAATAATGTTACTTATGTGTTGTCAAGTCAATTTTGTTTTATGGTAACCCTTTCCCAGTTTCCTAGGTTTTGAGTACAGGTGTCTCGGCCCAGTGATGGGTTGTTAAAATCTTTGCTACCCCACCGTGATGTCATCGATGTCGTGGGTGTAGCCGACATCATGACATCATGATGTTATGGGCGGAGCAAATATAAAAATAAAAATGTCTGCACACGCGCCAAACCTGTTTGACACATGCACAGTTCTTTTTTTAGTGCGCATGCGTCAAACTGCTATTTGATGCATGCACACTAAAAAATAGAACTGTGCATGCGTCAAACAGAGGTTTGAAGCATGCGCAGTTCTGGGCAGCCATCTTGGCTTCCCGGAAAAACATTTTTGGAGGGGGCCGGAGAGGTGACCGAACCAGTTGCCCAGGGTTTTACCACCACCCCAGTGACCCCTCCTGATGGGGTGCTACCGGTTCAGGTGAACTGGTCCAAACATCCCATCACAATCTCCGCCCCATATCCACAGATATCTGAAACCACAGATAACAATAAACCCTATATTTTTAATTGCTGACAGTGGCCTCAAGTGGCCAGATCTGGTAATGCACCATAAAATGCATATACAGTACAGTGGTACCTCGCATAACGAACTCATTGCATAGCGAAAAATTTGCACAACGAAGCATTTATTATGCATTGGTGATACCCCGCATAGCAAAAAAAAAAAAAATTCATTATGCTGGGTTTTTGGTAACCGGGATATGCCCGTTTAATGGGAACCCCGGTTAACAAACTTTTTTCCCCATTATGTGAGGCATGTCACATATACTGCATAACCGGGGGGGGGGGGGGGGGAGGGGACTAGCGTAGGGAAGAGCTCTGTGGAATGGAGTTCTTCTGTTATGCAGGGTTCTACTGTACAGTAGAACCTCGGTTAATGTAATTACAGTAATGCGTTCTCTGGGATGTTTCTTACAGCGAAAATTACTTTAGCCAAATTTCCCATAGGAATGCAGTAAAAACCAAAATACATTAACCAAAACATGGCTTCCCATAGGAATGCATTGAAAACCAATTAATCTGTTTGAAAAAAATTCTGTACAACAAGCTACTATTTTCTATGGATTTCCTTTTGTTATATGATTTTTATGTTAACCGAGCCATTTGTTAACCGAGGTTCCACTGTATATTATGCAAACAAGGAAGATTAGCCATGTGATCCTTATTCAAATTATAAAGAATGCAAGAAAATCCAAGCGGAAGGTAATACCTTTATTGGATCACTAAAAAAAACCACTAAAAACATGTGAGCTTTCGTGACTCATAATTACTTCTTCAGGCATGGATTAAAATGTTCATGGCGGCTGGTCTGCCAGGCTTTCTCAAGAACAGCAAAAGATTTCTTGGTGTAATGATGCTGCTCCCACAGGAAGTTGGGTGTTTTGGACCGGGAGCAGACCAACCGCCATGAACATTTTAATGTATGCCTGAAGAAGTGATCATGAATCATGAAAGCTCGTACATTGTTGCTGGGTTATTTTTAGTGATCCAATAAAGGTACAGGTACTTGCAATTTCTTGCTTTCAAACTGCTAGGTTGGCAGGAGCTGGGGCAGGGACTGGAACTCAAGCCATCATGCAGTACCCAGGTCTTGAACTGCCAACTTGCCAGCATTCCAGCTAACAAGGCGAGCTTCTTAACCACTGAGCCACTGCAGCCCCCTACTTCTGGGGGTGCAGTTAGACTGTGGTCTACTCAAAGCCATATAGGCTGTCACTTTTCCTATCAGCCACTGTGGAGAATCAAACTAAGCTTCAACAGCTTGGCACTCCAGCTGTTCTTGAACTTCAATTGTACACCTGCTGATCAGGGCTTCTGGAAATTGAAGTACAAGAACAGCTGGAGTGCCAAGGTTCACCACCGCAGGCGTAGGCCGTTGCACTTAGGATGACATATGCCTAACCAATAGGATTCTGATCAATGAATACAGTCAGAAAAATGATCATCTGTGTCTCACCTCTTCTTTCAGACCAGTAAAAAAAAAAAAAATCCCCTTGGGTAGAACCATCCCATTGATTATTTCACATCCAGACTAACATGATGATTGTCTCCCTTTTTTAAGGACCCAGCAGTTGCCATTCCCCAGGGAACTCTGATGGCCATCTTCTTGACCACCCTGACCTACCTTGCTATCTGTGCCACTATAGGTAAGGAGGTTGCATGTTGTACCAAGGGCTCAGCCCTAGCTATCTAAAGGACTTAGATAAATCCATGGAGTTTGCTTAGGGCCCTCAATGAATAGTTGGAATGAATATATAGCAGTGTTTCACAACCTTGGGTCCCCAGATGTTCTTGGACTTCAGTTCCCAGAAGCCGTGATCAGCAGGTGTGCTAACTTGGACTTCTGAGAATTGAAGTCCAAGAACATCTCAGAACCCAAGGTTGAGAAACACTGATCTACAGCCAAGGTGATCTACAGCCAAGGTGGCCTTGGGGCCAGTCATGTGCTTCCAGTACCTCTGACCCATCAGAACCCCTACAAAGCTTTCTTCTCAGAAAGCTTCCATATGCCTTTTTGTTTGAAACAAGACCATTCCTGCCTTTCTCAGCCTTGCATGTTTCCAGACTGAGGATGTTAACAATGCCAAACTAGATGGTGATGGTGATTTGTATTTGGGGCTGGAGGGTTTATGGGGGAATTGTTTCATGTTTTGTGTAGCCTCCAGCCTTCATAGGACCCGTTATTGCTGTTAGACACCACTAAGAACCCTTTATCTTATTGCAATCCTAGTATGATTTCTGAGGTATGTGAGATCGCAAGGAATGGTTTCTGTAGCCAAGCAGAGATTTGAGCCTAGTTCTCCAAGGCCACATCTTACACCCCTCTCCCCCAAATTTACTTCATTAAAAAAATAAACCTTACAGGGAATGAGGAAGACGGTTTTAACATTAAGCCTATATTTCAGGTAGCAAAAACTCATAGTGTGAATGTAATACCAGGTTACATGGTCCTTAGCTCTGACCTAGCAGGGCTCTACTTGTGTTTTCTTTTTGCCAGGCACTTGTGTAATCCGTGATGCCACCGGTAGTATGAATGATACTCTAGGAACCGCTAACTTCACCGACGGGAACTGTGTTGGCCTCGGCTGCCAGTATGGGTGGAACTTCACCGAGTGCACTTTGGCAGGGACCTGTGAATATGGCCTGGCCAATGACTACCAAGTAAGGAAAAGCCAGAAATCTTGGCTCCCCTCTTTTAGCTTTGTGAACGTCACTAAGATCTTGTGTGCAGACGCTGTCCCTCCATCGTAACGTTGTCTCCTTCCTGTATCTCCTAGACCATGAGCATGGTGTCGGCGTTCAGCCCTCTTATCACAGCTGGAATTTTTGCTGCTACCCTTTCCTCGGCTTTAGCCTGCCTTGTCTCTGCCCCTAAAGTCTTCCAGGTACGTGGCAGAGAAATGACTGGTAGAGATGTCGGTTGAAATAGATATGCAGACCCTGATCTAGAAAGATCATCTTACAAACAGGGGTAATAAGGAACTGGTGCCAGGCAAAGTCCCCAGTCCACTCTTGATTTTCCTTCTGGTTATTTCTGCCCAAGCCTAGCCATGCATGTGGTTGGCTACCACAAGGACACCAACACTAGCTTGGTGACCTTCTAACATAACCGCATAGCCTCCACCCTCTGGAACAAACTGCCATCAGCGTTAAAAACTGCTTCTTCACTTCCTTCATGAACCCTGGTAGCACAGGGGTTAAACTGCTCTACTGCAGTCAAAACATTGTGAGTTCAGTCCTGACAGGGATCCAGGTTGACTCAGCCTTCCATCCTTTTGATGTTGGTAAAATGAGTACCCAGCAAGTTGGAGGCAAAATGCTAATTAACATGTGAAGCACCAAGAGAGTACACTAAGCACTATGGGGTGGTCTATAAGTGTCATTGCTATTGCTATTCACTATTAATTCTTCTGTAATTCCTTGAAGACTTCCCAGTTCTAGAAGGCCTTTCAGGGCCAGTAAGATCAACAGGAAAAGAGAAAGACCAAAAGGGGTGTGTGTGTCCCTATAGGAAGCCATAGGGCAGGGATTCTCAGCCTGTGGCCTGGATGTGACCCGTGGTACCATTTCATGTGACACCCCCCCCCCCCCGCTTCCATCCCACCAAGAAGTGACATGTGGTGGAGGGAGGGCAAAATGGCCATCTGACCCCCAAAGCTATCTGAGGCCCCTGGTTTTAAAAGGTTGAGAACTCCTGCCATAGGGCATAGTTTGCAGTAGCTGAGCAGGGCTGTTGGATGGATGGATGGATGATTGATTTTGCAAGATGAGAATACTAAGGAAGACTGTGTCCTCCTGGTCTCAAGGCAGGTTGAGGAAGAGGAGTGGTGAAATCCGGATGCTTCAGAAGGTTCCTGATGTTCAGCACTCTGAATCTGTTGATCCTATTAGGTGCCTTCCTTCTTTCCACCTGCATGTCTTATTCTTTCCTACAGTGTCTCTGCAAGGACAATCTCTACCCGCTCATTGGTTTCTTTGCCAAGGGGTATGGGAAAAATGGGGAACCACTGAGAGCATATGCCCTGACCTTCATCCTAGCTATTGCTTTCATTCTAATTGGTAAGTAAGCTGCTCTTCCCTTCTTAAATCCCCATTAATTCAATGGAACTATTCTAGTGTGATCTATAATCCTAAGCATCACAATTTTGGCCACTGATTTGCAATGTATTGCATTTTAAATTATTTTAATATTTCTTTATTTAAAATTCTTTGCAAACTGCCTCAGGTTCCTCTGCTGGGTGTAAAACAGGGTATACATTTAATAAATAAATAAATCATGATGTGATAGGAAGGAGGATGATATAAACTTGAGCTTGTTAATTTATTGTAGGAAAAACATGGCAAAATCAACAGTCATCATCATTATCAAAGGCTTTGTGGAGGCCACTATGATGATATGGACTGGATACAGTTTAGAATTGTAGCCTATCAGGAATACAACTCAACGAAGATGGGACTGAAGAGCATGTTCTAGAGAAGAGGATAAAATGTTCTGAGTCAACATTAAGAAACAAGAGAAAGGAGAACAAATGTGGAATCTATAACATGAAGTCTTGGACCTACAGATGTTTTTGGACTTGAATATCCAGAAGCCGAAGTCAGTGCACCTGCTGATCAGGGTTTTTGAGAATTGAAATCCAAGAACATCTGGGGGCCCAAGGTTGAGAAACCTTGGCATGGAGGACTTGAGTCAGAACACAGAGACATCTGCTCACATTTGTTCTCTGCTGGAATGTTGTACCTTTTGGTTGACGATCCTCTTCTTTGCCTCTGTAGCTGAACTGAACACCATTGCCCCCATCATCTCCAATTTCTTCCTGTGTTCCTATGCCCTCATCAACTTCAGTTGCTTCCATGCCACCGTCACCAACTCCCCAGGTAAGGATGAATGGGATGGATGTCCTTAGCAGGGCAGGTGGGAGGTAAAGTGGGGGGCGTTACAACAAAAAACAAGCAGAGATGCTAAGAATGGGGTGTACAGACACTAAAGATTGCTTAAATGGGGAAAAATGATTGGAAAAAATTGAGTTTGAATTGTATTTAGGGAACGCAGGGGTTTTCTCGCCTTGCACCATCCCAGGAAGGATGAGAAAGAGCCAGAACAGAGAAATGCCTTGTGCTACATGAAAATAAAGAGCTAGACAGTAAAATCAAATTATTTCCTGGATAATATGAGAGTATCAGACTGAAAGGGAGTAGATTGATCATGATAGCTTTCTTTTCCTGGGGATTTAGAGGACACTGAAGTCTCAGGGATTTCCAAGTGAGGCCAGGTTCTGACACCTTATTTTGTTTTCCTACCTTTTTCTTTGCCCTGGAAAGCATGAGTTGTATTGGGGTCAAAGCCCCCAGAAAGAGAGATAAAGCAACGAGAAGTTGGGAAATTCCTCTTCAAATCTGAGCATCTCTTTCTCAAAGCTTGGAGAAAAGGTACCCCATTTCCCAAAGGCAGGCACTGTGACCCAAATCTTTTAAAAAGCAAAAAAGAGAAAAGAAACCTTTACAATTTAGTGAGGGAATTGGTGGGGGGAAGCAGAAAGTCACAGGAAAAACACTGAATGCATCAAACCTTGCGTTATTCGGCTGGCAGGAGATCCCAATACTGTACCGTATCGGTAATATAAAACAAGTACTTATGCAGGACAACTTTTGGCCCATCTGGAAGAGACAAAACCCTCTGGGGCCCAGTTAGTATCCTTTTGTGATTTATTTTTAAGCATTCCACCTTCCTGAAGTTTTCCCTGACCATGAGGACTAGCAACTTTTTATTAAGCAATAAAAGCTTAACTTTTCAGACTGCTGGTTTTTTTGCATAGGGATCATGTAGCTTTTGGAAGGGATACAGCAGGAGTTCTCAACGTTTTCAAACCGTGGGCCGGATCATGTCCCTTCAGACATCTGTGGCGATCGTAAACGCATTTACAACAGATGTGGGTGCATTTATGGCTGTAAACACGTCTGCTACTGCTTCCAGTGGTGGGGGTGACATAGGCCACATGAAATGGTTCTGCAGGCCGTGTCTACCCCTGGCATACACAAATACTGGGGGGGGGGGGGAGTGGATAGGCTCAAATACTTGCTGGGCTGCATGTGTGATAGTGTGAGTGTACACAATTGTGTTAAGCCAGTCACAGGATAAACAGGAGAAATTTTTTGAAGTGGTAGCTCTTGGCCTTCCACTTCCACCCCATTTGAAGGCCTTTTGTCCTCCTTCTCCAGGCTGGAGACCTTCCTTCCGCTACTTCAGCAAATGGACAGCCCTCTTTGGAGCTGTCGTTTCGGTGGTCATCATGTTCCTCTTGACATGGTGGGCAGCCCTCATTGTCGTGGGGATCATCATCGTCAGCTTGGCATACACAACATACAAGAAACCAGGTAGGGTCCTGAGATGTTCTTGGACTTCAAATGTGAGATGCAAGAATACCTGTTCAGTTTGGTCACAGCAAGTTGGGGGAGAGAAACCAATCCACTTTCTCATTTTAGAGGTGAACTGGGGTTCCTCAGTGCAAGCTGGCAGCTACAATATGGCCCTAACAAATGCCATGAACCTGAGTGACGTAGAAGACCACGTCAAGAATTTCCGGTGAGTTAAACCTTGTTGTTGATCAAATGGAGGGTGGTAAGCTTCAAAGTTGGATTTTATTGGTGGGTCTTCTCAGCTTTTCAAGGTGGATGTGTGATGCTCTCTGATTCTATGGAACTATCTGCATGGACTGCAGTGGCTCAAGGGGTTAAGACACTGAACTTGACAATTGGAAGGTTGGCAGGTCAGCAGTTCGAGACCCAAGTACTGCAGGATGGAGTGAGCTCCTGTCTCTGTCCCAGCTCCTGCCAACCTAGCAAGAAAGCAAGAAATTGCAAGTAGATAAATAGGGACCACTTTGGTTGGAAAGCAAATAGCGTTCTGTGCACTCCAGTGTCTAGTCATGCCTGCCACATGTCCATGGAAACATCTCCAGACACAGTGCTGGCTCTTTAACTATAAACAGAGATGAACACTGAACCCTACAGTCAGATACTACTGACTTTTGAGTAAGGGCAACCTTTAACTTTAACTTTACCTACACGGATGTCTTGCAAACACAAACTTCACAAAATGTGAATTGTGTGCAGGAAGTCTCCAGGACTAAGTCAATTCTGAGTCAGGCTGGAATGTTCACTGCCATGTCACTAAAGTCTCTGTTGTCCACTGGTGATTTGTGTGTGTACAAACCAAAGCATGGTTAATTAGAGACCCTTCCCCTTCTGCAGGCCGCAGTGTCTAGTGCTCTCGGGACCACCCAACTTCCGCCCAGCCCTCGTGGATTTCATCAGTGGTGTCACAAAGAAAGTTAGTCTTATGATCTGTGGTAATGTAGCTGAGGTAAGTCTCTCTGGCCAGAAGCTTTCTTGTGGGGTTGACTGAAAGGTGAGAAGGGATGGAGCAGTGATGGCGAAACTTTTAGAGACTGAGGGGTCAAACTGCAAACCAAAACCCACTTATTTATCGCAAAGTGCCAGCATAGCAACAGGGGAGGAAGGAAACACTCCCATTGAGCTGCTGGGCAGAGGGGCGAAGTGAACTCTGTGCTGGGGGGAGGGAGGAAGCAGTCCCATTGGGCTTCTGGGCAAAGGGGCGGGGCGAAATCTGTGCTGGGATGACTGCATGGGTGCCCACAGAGAGGGCTCCAAGTGCCACCTCTGTCACACACGCCATAGGTTCGCCATCACTGAGATAGAGTCAGTTGTGGGGTTGGTGAGTTTCTGTCCTTTTAACTGACCCTCCTTTCTACACCTTCAGTTGCATGATAACTCATGTGCTGAGAACTACAACCAGCAACTTCAGTGGCTCAACGCACGGAAGATCCGCTCTTTCTACAACTTCATCATGTCAGAAGACCTCAGATCTGGGGTCAGGAGCCTTTTGCAGGTACCCTGCTTGCAGCTGAGGGAAGTGGGCAAAGAGGCTTTGGTGTCTTACCCTAGGAAAAACCCTTTAATTGTTGGTTACAGAGTTGGGGAGAAGGGCCAAGTGTTGGTAGCCTCAGGAAGAAAGGAGGTGATCAAGGTGCCCATTAAAGCTTGGAAGAAGTTAGATCTTTGGGCCAGGGTCCCAGAATGCAGTTCCCAAACTCTGATTACATATGTTGAGTGAATGGCTTACAATTCCTTTAGTGGGACTGTAGGTGGCTTAGTAGTCAAGAAGCTTGCCTTGTTAGCTGGAAGGTTGCCAACTCAGCTGTTCAAGACCCGAGTACTGCATGGCAGAATGAGCTCCTGTCTCTGTCCCAGTTCCTTCCAACCTAGCTGTTTGAAAGCAAAAAAAAATGCAAGTAGATAAACAGAGACCACTTGAGTGAGAAAAGATCTTGAAGACATGAAAGGAGCCTCATTCAGGCATCCGCTGAGTGAAATTCCTCCAGCAAAAAATCCTTTCAACCCAGAAAGCACCTTTATGTGCTCCTGACATGATACAAAAAATCCCTTTAGTGTACAGAGTCAGCAGAGGACCTACTGAGACCAAAGACCATGTCGTCTGCTGTGGATTTGGTTGGCCTTTGAGACAAGGTGGTACCTGTGGTTCTAGGTAGCTGAGGAGTTTCTGACTGGAAACTAATTGCCCAAGACTATCAAACTCTGGACACTAAATGTTCTTGGCTGATATCTTGGCTATTTTTCACTGTTGTGGAAAACAAATTATTCCAGGGTCAAGAAAATCCAAGTAAGGCTGGAAAGAAAACCACACCTCTTATCACAAGCTTCTCAAGTTCAAAGTGCAAACCTTGAGGTCTGCTTGTGTGGAATGGCCAAACCACACGTTTGTAGGATCAGCCTAAGCAGTTAATTGTCTGCGCCTTCTTGATTGCTTCCACCCACCCCTGAGAGGACTTCCTGTTTCATCCAAGGTATGATTAAGGAAGACTTCCTTTCTGGTGTCTCTGATGGTTTATCCTTTACTCCTGAGTTCGTCTGGCTGTAGGGCTCATTTCAGAATCATGTCTATAGACTCTAGCCTCATGACAACTCTGGTTAAAAGCATTTCAAGCGAAAAATTCTTGAAAAGTCAGATACAGTAATAGGTAGCATTGACCCTTAGATGCAACACTAATGTATCATAGACACACATGGCTTTATATGTTCTTCCTTAAATACTTACTTGTATTTCTTCACTAAGTCTCAAATCCTTAGCCTGCAGGACATGTTTTATTATAGTGAAATATGTGTGGGTAGAGTACATGTGACATTGTAACAATACATTTCGAGCATCCTGTGTGATCATTAAGGCACTTTTGAAATGTTGGCCTCTAGTGGCCAGAATGGGTATTTATCCACTGATTTCTCTTCACAACCTCTTTTCCTTCACAGGTTAGCAATTAATACCACTGTCTCCCTACAGGTCTCTGGTCTGGGACGCCTGAAGCCCAACACGTTGGTCCTGGGTTACAAACGGAATTGGCAGACAGATTCCCCACAGAACCTGGATAATTATGTGGGCATAATACAGTAAGGGCTGCATCTTGGACAAAGAGGTGATAGAGAGGGGAAAATATATGAGAGTATGGGAAAGGGAGAAATGGTGGCAAATGGGTTTGGTCAGAAACACAGGACACTTCTGAGAGTGTGAGTTTTAATCTAAAACAGGGTTCCTCAAACTTGGCCCCCCAGGCGTTCTTGGACTTCAATTACCAGAAACCCAAGTCACCAATCATGCTGATCAGGGCTTGTGGGGATTGAACTTTGAGAACATCTGGAGAGTCATGTTTGA
The DNA here is from genome assembly GCA_030440675.1 of Furcifer pardalis. Lineage (NCBI taxonomy): Eukaryota > Metazoa > Chordata > Lepidosauria > Squamata > Chamaeleonidae > Furcifer > Furcifer pardalis. The sequence continues at coordinate 7,940,297 of CP126897.1, forward strand.
GGAAACATGCTCTAGAACTGTGATGGTGAACCTTGGCATTCCATGTGTTCTTGGACTTTAATTACCAAAAGCCCAAGTCAGCACTCCTGTTAATCAGGACTTCTGGGAATTGAAGTTCAAGAACACCTGGAGTGCCAAGGTTCACCATCACTGGTCTATACAGAACTCCTCCCTTCTTGGTCTGCTTTTTTCAAAGTACCAACTGGGTGGAATATATTCTGTCCTAATGCAGAAGCACACTCCCTCATTCCTATATTAATTAGGAAAAAAGCACCTTGCCAACTTTTTAAAATTAATATGAGCATACAAAAAACATAAACAGAAATACAATACTATTAATAAAACAAGAACTGGACATCAACAAATATGTGCACCCACCACCAGTGGGACATTATTCTCTTACCATTATAATCTGAACAAAGGATTCTCTTTCTTATTCTTATCCCCGATTTGCAAAATATTAAATATTCTTGTTCTGGTTTTATTCCTGTAGTTTTAACAAATGCACAGTTAAAAGACTCAACCTGTATGTCTAGAAAAACATTTTTCTTTATCAGACCTTCCTTTAGTTTTCATTCACATGTCAATTTATCACTTATAACTATGTTCCATAATTTTTTTACCAATGCTCCAGTACAAATTCATTGTCAGTTTTCTAATTTTAAGCCATTAAACAACCTTGTTGCTGTTACCAAAGCAATAATCACCTCTTTATTTCTATCTATCTTTACATTTCCAAAATCCATGAACAACACTATTCTAGGACACATTTTTAATTTTAAAGAGAAGGTTTGATTTGATTTATTTCTTCAAACACTTTTACCCAAGTCCTTTTCACAACTTTACAGTCCCACTTACCAACTTAATCACACAATAAGTGATATTTTAAAGAGGGCATGGATAAAATCTTGAACATTAACTCTCCATGGTTCTCCCTTTCTCCTCTCTACAGTGATTGTTTTGACTTAAGCATTGGCGTGTGTTTGCTCCGGATGCGTGACGGATTGGACGTCTCAAGGAAGGTGAAAGCACAAGGTAGGAAAACCCAAGAAAGATGTAAGATAGATAGAAACCTAGGGATGATACTTCATGTTATGCATCTTCCCTTCTTTGAGTGCAGGAAGAAGAGAATGCTGTGCTCCAAGATGGTTAAGGGTTTCTGGGAGGCATTGCTTTTACGCAGCATTTTCAAATTTATATTTTATTTATTACATTTCTATACTGTCCATTTGGGTGGTGTCCCACTCTGGGTGGTGTACAAGCAAGTATGAAATAACATGACAGAACACACAACAAATCAAACAGACAACCGACAAATATGTCTCGAAATAAAATAAAATAAAATAACTGGCATCTGAGGGCATAGAGGATCAATCTGACTGACTAAGTAAAGGTAAAGGTCACCCTTGCTCGAAGGCCAGTTGTATCCGACTCTAGGGTTCAGTGCTCATCTCTGTTTATAGTCAAAGAGCCAGGGCTGTCTGCGCCTGCAGACATTTCCATGGACACGTGGCAAGCATGCCTCGACACCGGAGTTCATGGAACGCTGTTTACCTTCCCACCAAAGTGGTACCTATTTATCTACTTGTAATTTCTTGCTTTCGAACTGCTAGGTTGGCAGGACAGAGACGGGAGCTCACTCTGTCGTGCAGTATTCAGGAATCAAACTCCGACCTTCAGGTCCTCGAGTTCAACATCTTAACTACTTGAGTCAACACAGTCCCTAACCTGGCTGACTAATTTATAGCTAAAGGGACAACACCCTGAAAGGCCTCCTTGAACAAGAGAGTTTTAAATTGCTTTTTAAAGGTAGCCAGTGATGGGGCCTGGCACAGCTCCATCGCTAGAGCGCTCCACAGTGGAGGTGCCACCATCAAGAAGGCTCTATTTCTAGTTATAGACTTTTGAGCTTGTTCTCAGGGAAAGACTCTGCAACAGATAACAAGGTCCCAAACCATATAGAGCCTTATATGATAATACTAACACCTTGTATCTGACACAGTAGGCAACAGATAACCAGTGCAGGCCTGCCAAGGTTGGGGAAATATGATCAAATCTCTTTTATGCCTGTCACCAGCCTGGCTGCTGCATTCTGAACCCATTATAATCTCTGTATCAGACACAAGGGCAATCCCACGTAATGTTATTATTTAGAAAGTGTTTTGTCTTGACTAACCCTCTGCTCATGTTTTCCCCACCAGTGAACTTGGGTTTTGATGATTCAGAATCGGCGCTGGGCCGGGAGAGGCAGAGGTGTAAGTTGTAGCTTTTTGATGGTGATCTAAATTTGTTTTCTATGTTTAGTCCTTATCTCTAAGAGGTGTGATAGTTAGGGGATTTCATCACCTACACCCAAGATTCAGTGTCCTTAGAAACTCTGGAGATCCACGGTGATTCTGCTTGTGCAGTGGTTAAATGGCTGTACATCAGCCCAAACATTGTGAGTGTGATCCTGACAGGGATCAAGGTTGACTCAGACTTCCAAGGTGGGTAAAGAAAGTACACAGCATGTTGGGGGCAAAATGCTAACTAACTTGTGAACCGCCTAGAAAGTGCACTAAGCGCTATGGGGTGCTTTACAAGTGTAATTACTATTGCTATTTATAGACAAAGGTTGATGTATTAACATCAAAGTTAACACCTGGTGGTCTTCAATCTTTTCTTTATTTCTCAGCCTCAAATGTCTCACTATAGGAACCATAGCTTAGCAGGTTGAGCTGATAGCTATAGTGTAGACCAGTGATGGTGAATCTTTTAGAGACCGAGTACCCAAACTCAACAGGCTGCTATCCATGCTACAGAGGGGCAGGGTGAACTCTGTGCTGGGGGAGGGAGGAAGCACACCCATTGGGCTGCTGGGCAGAGGGGTGGGGCAAACTCTGTGCTGGGGCGATGGCATGTATGCCCACAGAGAGGGCGCCAAGTGCCCCCTCTGGCACACGTGCCATTGGTTCACCACCACTGGTGTAGACTATACCATCATCAACAGAGTTCCCAAGCATTTTTGGTCCCTTGTTCAGGCTGAGCTGGGACTGAAACCAAGTGTTCCAAATCCAGATCTTAGCAACTTCAGGAACAAGGACTAAAAGTTTGGCATTGATGCAAGGAGCAATTGAAAAGACTCGTTTACTCTTCCCACAGGTGACACATTCAAAGTGGTTGGTGCAGATATTCACGTTGAGACAGTATTCCAGAGCAAGCAGAAGAAGAAAAATATTGACATATATTGGCTTTTTGATGATGGTGGTACGTGTCTTTATTCCTCTTTGATGTTGGTGCCCTCTAGAGGGGTAGAGGACCCTTCCCTTCTGGCAGATATCTTTGCCATCATAATCACAGAATTAGGAAAACACGACTGTCACATGTGTTAACATCTCTTTTCCTGGGCATGACTATGAAACAGATGGAGAAGCTCACACTCTAGTTGAGGGGCCAGCAAACTTGGCTCTCCAGGTGTTCTTGGACATCAATTCCCAGACTCCCAAGTCAGTACAGCTGCTGATCAGGACTTCTGGGAATTGAAATCCAAGAACATCTGGAGAGCCAACTCTGCTGACTCCTGCTCTAGTTTAACACATCTCTGAGAGCAAGCCTTGAACACATTGCCTGGCATTGTGTCACACCTTAAATGGCTTGACTAGGAACACATTAGCTCTGATCAGGTTGTCCATAAGAAAGAACCTTCCCGCATCTCACGCCGCATCTTCCTGTGGTTTGTTGCAGTCATCTCCTCTGATTTTATTTCTTCTCTCTTCCTTTAGGGCTGACCCTCCTAATCCCTTACCTCCTCACGCGCCGAAAACGGTGGAGCCAATGTAAAATCCGAGTCTTCCTCAGCAGCCAGATCACCAATGCTGAAGAACATCGAGAAGAGTAAGGCAACATTAATTAATAAGAGCAGATGATGAACAAACATACACAGGTTGTAGAGAAAGATGAACTTTGATAGATCCTGTTTTTCACAGTGCTAGAAAACCTCAGAAATCATGACATCTTTTTTTTAAAGGGGGTCTCTAATTATGCAGCCTCTACTAGGGCGTTTTATTTTGTGATGTAACCGCAATTTGCTTAATTAGCTCGGTAGCAACTGGCTGCTAGCTTCAAATGTATAGGTCTCCCTTGCTTGAAAGCCAGTCATATCTGACTCTAGGGGACAGTGCTCATCTCCATTTACAGCCAAAGAGCCAGCACTGCCTGCATCTGCAGACATTACCATGGTAATGTAGCAGGTATGGCTAAGCATTGGAGCATACAGAATGCTGTTACCTTTCCATGCCAAAGCAGTACCTATTTATCTACTTGCAATTTCTTGCTTTCGAACTTCTAGGTTGGCAGGAGGAGGAGGGACAGCTTATGGGATCTCATTCCATCATGTAGCACTCAGGTCTCAAACTACTGACCTTCTGACCTTCCAGTCAAGTTCAATGTTTTATCCACTAAACCTCTGTAGCTTCTCTCCTAGCATCTGATTTTTCCTAAATTTTCTTTAGTCAGAGAAAGAGACTCATAGTTTCCTTCTTTCCTTCTCAGGATCCAGTTCTTATTGGACAAATTCCGCCTGGGTGTCAGTGAAGTTGTGGTCCTGCCGGAAATAATGTGGAGACCAGAGGAGACGAGGTGAAAGCTCTTTCCTTGCTTTCTAAGGTTTTTCTCACATAATCCCACCTCCCCACTTCAAATAGTCTTGTTGTAGTAACTGACTTTGACTCTTCCTTCCCCATGTTATCTTTTTGGCTCAAAAGTGCTCATAAACCAAGGCTAAGCATGCTACCTACTGCGAGAGGCTCACAAAATGGTGGGGATGCATTGGAAATGGGTAGTTGTGTGTCAATGTGGGACTTCTGAGGACAAAATATTAAAATAGGGCAAAGGAGAGAGTAGGAGCAATGTAGTTGTTTTCTTTCTTTCTCTCTCTCTCTCTCTCTCTCACTCACTCACTCTTGAATTTCTATACTGTCCATCTGGGTTTTATCCCTCTCTGGGTGGTGAACAAACAGAAAACAAATAACAACAATACCAACAGCAAATCAAAACCCACCAACAACAAATACACCATAGACTAAACTAAACTAAACTAATTGGCATCTGAGGACATCGGGACTGAACCTAACTGGGCAATTTATCGATAAGAGAACAAAGCCCTGACAGGCCTCCTTGAAGAAGAGCCATTAGTCCTCAGGGTGGTTAACTGCCTGACACTTGCTGGCAGTATGGTCTACTCGATTACCATAGCAGGGTAACCTGGCCAGACTGGGGTGGGTGTGCATATTCAACTAATTCAAGGGCACTAACCACTCCTTCCCCTGCTCAACTTTCTAACAGTGTGGCTTTGGCAAATCAATTCAGAAGCGAGACATATATAACTGGTTTGGTTAAAGACACCTTATATGGAGAGACATTATTGTTGTTAAAGGTAATAAGCTACACACAGGTGTCACTCTCTTTGCCTACATTTTAGCTTCTCTGTTTTCAGAGGCCATGTAGACTAAGCTTTGAAATCACACCACAAACCAGTTGACACATTAACTATTATCTTGACATCATCAAACAACTCCCGTATTAGGTTCAACCCCTTGTTTTCTCATTTGCTGTGCTGTTCCACTTACCAGTTTGTGGGTCATCTTTTTTTTCTTGCTGGTGGCAGCTATAAAGAATTTGAAGATCTTATCGCCCCCTTCCAACTCAATGAGGGCCACAAAAGTCCAGAAGTTGCAGAAAGGATGAAAAAGGAAGCACCATGGAAGATCACAGATGAAGATCTCAGGGTCTACAAGAGGAAGGTAAGATCTTTGAAGTGGCTGCTTCCATAGTGAGGCCACAGGAGAGTGATCAGAATGTAGGACACCTAACAATGGGCTTAAATTATTGGAAGCCAGATTTTAGTAGAAAATCAGGAAAACTTCCCAGCTCCTAGTTGCCCTGGAGGTGGAGAACATTCCAGCAATGGAGACATTCAAGAGTAAGGTATACAACCATCTGTCAGGTATGTTTTGGTTTGGATCCCTGCATTTTGCAGGGAGTTGGATTTAATGTCCTTATAAGCCCTTCTCAACTTCATTAGTCTATGATTTTATAACCATCGGACTGAAGGTTTGTAAAGCAGAGGGTACTGGTGACTTCTCTGACCATTTGTTGTCCATCAACCTCTGTAAGACATGCATTTGTGGATTCGAGAGCTGAGTTGCCACCTCAAAAACCCAGTAAGGAGCCCCCATGCTGTGGTTAATCCACAGCACTGTAACCAAAACTCTGCTCACAATCTGAGTTTGATCCCAATGGGTCCTGCCAAGTTCACTAACATGAGAATCCATCTTGAGGGGGACCAAATGTTAATTACTTTATGAAATGCCCAGATAGGGTTGCCATAATTCTCTCTCACCAAACCGGGACAGCCATGTGACATCATTGCATACTTCAAACTGTGCATGCATCTGACGGGGCTGTCATGGCTCTAAAACCCCATGGAATCTCCGTCCAGGTCAGACAGCCTTTGTCAATTTAAAATAAACTGTAGTCAAGAGGTTTTTTCCGCTGTGCGATTCTTCTTGCAACAGACTATACTTGATTGGTTATATTTTTATTTTTTTGAATAAAATTTCTTGGGCCACTCTTGAAACCACCCTTCCTCCCCCTGAGGTCACCCCACCCTCCCCTTCACACACACACACCACTGAAATAGACTCACCCTCAAACCCCACACGAGGATCCCTTGGAAGAAAGTTCTAAAGAGGGGCCCAGAATGGCAATGCGGTCCATGGCGCCTCCATTTCCCTCCAGAAGGAGAAAAGCAGGAGACAGGAAGGGACTTAGTTTGGAGGAGGACCTTTGCAACAGAGGACTCTTCAGTTTCTGTCCACCCTGTTCCCTTCCTCTCTAGAAATACCAACCCTAGGCAATTAACCCTTTTCGGTCATGTGAAGAAGGAATCCTCTGTCCCAGTGTATTGTGGAGGTTTGGCTTCTTAGATGTAGGTATTTCTTGCTCCCTCCTTGCTTTTGAGGGAAAGGGCTGAGGCGACTCCTTGTCCCCCATACTTAAAGGTGAGCCTAGAGATTTTTGCAAAGAGTTAATTCACTGCCTCCCTGCCTTTCTTTCAATTATCTCACTTGCAAGTGTATCCCCTCCCTGGAGGGCTTCTCAGGGTGCTATTTTGCCTTCACAGCTTCCAAGCAGAATAATTGAAAGGGAGGCAGTAAACTAACTCTTTGCAAAATTCCCTTGGTGAGTGGTGATCTTGCTTCCTTTGTTCAAATTTAAAAATCCGGGACTTTTACATGTTTTTTCTTGAACTGGCCGGGACAGCTTGAATCTGGGAAAATCCTGGAAAACTGGGACACATGGCAACCCTATGCCCAGAGAGTGTTCTAAGTGCAGTGGGGAGGTGTAGAAGTGTACGGGCATGTACCAAGGTCTATCACAGATACCTGAAAGAAAAGAAAGCAGCAAACTCCAAATTATAGACCACATACCCGAATCATACAAGTGTACGTGTGTGTGCTTTAAGTGAGTCAGTCAATCTTTCAGGTCCACTTAGGAAATTATTTCACTGGAGACAATTAAATAGTTCTCTATATTACATTATAGACCTATGATTGCTATTGCTAAAGTTAGATATTATCTGAATTCAGGAGTCCTACCTACTTTCTTTGGTAGGTTTAAAGAGATGCATGTACAGTATTCACCAAATTGCAAGTTAATACTCTTACCAGTGGTTAGAGTAGAAAAAGTGAAAGCTGCGAACACTGCCAGCTTCAAAGATCACAGCATGCAGTGAATTAAAGTGGGATGGAAAGCACTAATGGAAGCCCACCCAATGGGTCTTATCCTTGTTTCTCTACGTTGCCTTTTTCAGTCGGAACAACACATGCGTCTCCATGAGATCCTGCAGGACCACTCCCGAAATGCTGCCCTCATTGTCATGTAAGTCACACACTCTCCTCTTTGTGAGGTTTTGGGTTGCAGATTCTGTCTAGGAGCCATGCACACAATTCCTTCTTCCTCCTGTCTCCTGAAGGTTCATGCCTACACTGGATATGTTTCCAGTTGCAGTCCGTTCAGGAAATGTGGCTTCAGCCAAAGTTTAGTCATGCTTACAGGCCAACAGCCAACTGTCCCTTGGCTGGATGTGGCCCAGAGATGCCAGATGATGGCTCTTTTTAATCTGAATGATGTGGTTCAGGAATACTGTAGTTTTACTCTAGCTATGACTGTGTATATTCCATTACTATTCATGAGCAAAATCAGGTACTGGATGTTACATTGAACAGCTTAGAGGGGAAAAGTACCCTATCTAAATGCATTTCTAGGGACTGCAGTGGCTCAAGTGGTTAAGATGCTGAACTTGGTGACTGGAAGGTCAGAGTTCAATTCCTGGGTACTGCATCAGTGGGATCGATGGGGGGGCAGGTGGCCCCCAGACAGGACTTTTTGGGCTATGTGTGTTCTTGGACAATAATTCCCAGAAGCCCTAGTGGGAGCGGGCACCAGCATCCATGAGGGGGTGGCAATTTTGGGGCGGCTGAGATCCATGCGATGTTACGTGTACTGCATGATGGAGTGAGCTCCTGTCTCTGTCCCAGCTCTTGCCAACCTAGCAGTTTAAAAGCAAGAAATTGCAAGTAGCTAAATAGGGACTTCGGTGGGAAGGTAAACAGTGTTCTGTGAACCAGGGGGACTTCAAAATGTGATCCCTTTCCAGGGTGTTCTTTTTAAAAAATCAACTCTCCCAAAGAACTAGTTTCCTTACTGTCTTGTCTTTCCTGTCTTGAAAGAAGCATAATCTTTTGGGCAATGACCAGTAGGTCTCCCTTGCTCGAAAGCCAGTCATATCCAACTATAGAGGGCAGTGCTCATCTCCATTTACAGCCAAAGAGCTAGTGTTGTTGTTTCTGTGGTCATGTGTCAGGTATGATTAGACTCCAGAGCAAAAGGAATGTTACCTTTCCTGCCTTTCCTATTTATCTACTTGCAATTTCTTGCATTTAAACTGCTAGGCTGGCAGGTAAAGGCAATTTGATCTAGCTGATATTGGCGTACGCTTCCACAGGGCAGCATGTTGAATTCTCGAGGGCAAAATGTATACAAAGGTGGTACCGTATATTAGATGCATTTTGCAACTTTGAGCAAGTCGTACAGATAAAGAATGGACTTGACCGCACATTATTATTGCTACTTTTCTTGCCTTTCCGCAGGTGGTGGGTTTGCTTTCCATCTCCCAAACGTGTTTCTCAATGCTTCCTGCTCTCTTTTGTCCCCTAGGAGCCTTCCTGTGGTACGGAAAGGGGCCTGTCCGAGTGCCCTCTACATGGCCTGGCTTGAGACAGTCTCCAAGGGCCTCCACCCGCCTATTGCCTTCATCCGGGGTAACCAAGAGGATGCGCTCACCCTCTACTGCCAGTAAAAGGCATTGCTGGTCTAAAGATGGCGAAACACACAAGACAGAGATGTTCACACCAGTAGCAACAGTCACAACTTTGTGGGAAAACAGGATCCCAAGTTGGAGAGACAATTGCTGCAGACAACGGAATTCCTGTGACTGGCTAAAACCAGCCATTTCCAAGAAAAACTGTGTTACTAAACAATTTTGCAACAGTGGCAAATTCCTCTCTTTGTTTTCCTGGACCAAAACTTATAAGGCTGATTTCTTTGGGTTCCATATTTATGAATGGGACTGTCTGTAAATATTAAATATTATTATTTAATGTGAACGGTCAAACTCCTGTCTTCAAAGTGTCTCCACCTCACAGTCCCCTTCCTATCATAATACAGTGGCTCTTGGTTTCTTTGCTAAAACAGACAAAAAGGCATCGGCAAAACAGGCTTAACACTAAGGACTAGTATCTTGAAATTCATATAGACAGCATAGTTGCGAGGTAGGAAGGATGAGGAGAAACTTTAGCTGAGTGCGGAAGGCCTCCCTTTCAATCCATGTCCTCATCTCTAAGTCAGTAATGGCGAACCTTTTAGAGACTGAGTGCCTAAACTGTCACCCACGGTGCAGCCTCACATTGAATGTGAGCTCCCCACCTTCCCCAAAAGGGAAGGAAGTGCTTCCATTGGGCTGTTGGGTAGAGGGGTGGGGCAAACTCTGTGCTGGGGGAAAGAAGAAAGTGCTCCCATTGGACTACTGGGCAGTGAACTCTGTGCTGGGGGAAAGGAGAAAGTGCTCCCATTGGGCTGCTGGGTAGAAGGGTGGGGCAAACTCTGTGCTGGGGGAAAGAAGAAAGTGCTCCCATTGGGCTGCTGGGCAGTGAACTCTGTGCTGGGGGAAAGGAGAAAGTGCTCCCATTGGGCTGCTGGGTAGATGGGTGGGGCAAACTGTGCTGGGCTGATGGTGCACATGCCCACAGAGAGGGCTTTGAGTGGCCCTTCTGGCATGAGTGCCATAGGTTCACCACCACTGGACTTGGGAATCATCATAGCTAGCATCCCTGGGGAGCACAGCAGGTTAGAACTGGAAATGGCAGGTTAGAGGGACAGAATATTTAAACCCCCCCCCCCCCCAGGAAATTTGCTCTCTTCCGTGACTGTGGCCGAGGGGAAAGAAAAGCGACTGTGGCAGGGACATTCAAATCCAATTGAAAAGGGCCGGCATTCCCATTTTAGAGAACGGAAGACTGAAATCTGGTGAACTGGCCAACTGTAGGGCAATAAAATTCAACCCTCTCTCGGTCACCATTTTTTGCTGCACCATCTCCTGGGCAAAAAGGAGACAGAAGATTGGTGCCATCTTCTTTAGCCTCACATGGAGATACCAAAACCTCTCTACAAAAGCAAAGCATTTATTCCAGGTTGAATTTGTTTCCTATGACACATTCACATGCATTCCAGTAGCTCCGATTGTCTTGTGGCTCATCCAAGATTCACTTGGTTGCTTCCAAGGCATGGTGAGCTCCATTTGCAGAAAGGAGTTAGTCACGCCATGTAACCTCCACTTCATCTGTACGATACCTGCAGGCAGGGAGGGAAACGGAGGTTAAAGCTGCAATCTTTTGCCTCCTTGGAGGGAAGACATTCCCACTTTTACCAGATATGGGAGGAAACACTACACATATAAAAGAATTCTTGACTTCTCTTATTTATTTATTTGCTGTGACAGTCTAGCTAAATTCACGATCATCAAGGGAAAGATGGATCATTGCAAATACTAGACATGATTCTGGCGCTTAAACCAGCTCATCTGCTCTTAGTTTTACAAATCATGTAGTGAACTCAGTGTTGTTCCGTCCATTGCCCAGAAAACATGTTACCTCTGTGTAATCCAGGAATCCTCAAGAGGTGTGACTTGCCCAGATCGGAACATCTCCCAGCCGGCTTGTGCAATCATGGCTCCGTTGTCGATACAAAACCTGGGGAAAGTAGTGGAGAAAAATGGTTAGAGATATGGTTTTCTTCTTCTTTCATGTTTAGGTCAGACCTTAAACTGCCAAAATGAAGCCACCTTCTTGGCTTTGTCATTGGCCAAACTTAAATCCTCATCAGTAGATGTTTCTGGTAGTAATAGGCAGATCAGCAAATGAGGCAAATTCTGTGTCACTCCACATTCACACAGCGTGTCATTGTCTGCCGTAGCCTGCACTTGAGCATGTTGGTCTTACATTTTAGACCATGACCCTCAGCCTATTCAATGTCCTCCAAGTGACAGAGGGGAGGTCACATTCCTCAGCCATATTCTCCTTTAATGAGATTCCTTGTCCAGTGAGCTCCTTCCTCCATCTTCTAATTTGTTTTGCTCTTGCATATCCTCAAGAATGTTTGTTCTTGCCATAATGCTCTTCCTGGATCCAAGCCTGTGCAGTTGAGGCTCATATCTGTTCACAGGATGTTGAGGGTCATTCTCTTGCTTAGTTCTATCACTTTGTCTGGCTCAACATCCCACTACGGTAATGGAGTAGACAGCCAGTGACTCAACACTGAGTGTTGCATGGCGGTAAATAATCTGGCTCCCTAAAGGGGCCAACGGCTATGGGCGGATGAGCTCCTTTGGGTAGGGTGATGGTTTGGCGCCCACTTTGGCGCCAAACCATCTCTGCTGCTATCAATCACTTCGAAGGAGAACACCACAGAGATGAATAGGCTAAGCAACAAGCACGGAAGCTTTGTCAAGCTCAACCACTCCTTCAACTATTTATTCAATGCAATATGTGTGGCCGCATGTTTCATGCCAGGATCGGCTTATTGAGTCACCAGAGACACATCCATCAACAGAGAAAATGACTTCCAGGAAAAATGTATGCTCAGATGCGAGTAGCAGCCAACGAGTTCTTGTGATTGGTTTTATTTTCTGTGAGCCACCCAGAGTCTTCGGAGTTGGGCGGCAATATAAATCAGAAAAATAAAATAAAATAAAAAATATGTGTGGGTTTTTTTTTTTAGCATTTTAGTGAATTCCAGAGCTGATATATTTTTTTTCAATTACTATTCCACACATTTTTACATCGACATCTAGTGGCCAGCCCTGATAATTGCAGGAAAAGTCCCGCCTAACAGCTGATGAGCGGCCGGAGGAATTTCCAGCACCTCCTGGTTGCAGGGAGAGCTTCTGCCGGAGCCAAAAAGCAACAAAATTTTCCAAAAACAGAGCAGAAATGCTCCAAACACCCTCCCACCGCCCTGGGAATTTCCGTATCTCGATTTTTCCTGCAAATCAGGATGCCATTTCCTCAGAATTTCCTTCCATAAGTCAAGTTTTCCATCACCTGAGGCATCTGTAACCCAGGGTTTTACTGTATACTCAATTTGCCATAATACACAGTGTGAGCCAAGCTCACCACACTTGTGAATTTGAGGACAGCTGAGCGACACCTGCACCCCAAATGAACACAGAAAGTTACAGAACAGTAGTAGAATGATGGTCTGAAATAGAGAACTATCTTGCTATAATTTTGTTATGGGTGGCTTCAACATGTTTTAAAACTAAATTTTTGGAGTTCAAATTAAGTTTGGGAGGCTCTTTGGAGAGCAGATCAGGCAGGTGGGTAGAAACTTACCTTTCATCTGTTGCAAACAGCTTGGCTCCTCTCTCTTGACACATAATGCCCATCATCTCCTGGAGCCGCTCATTACCTGGAGAAGAGATGGATAGATGCTAGCAGACCACTATGTCCACAAGATATGAGTTGAGGGCCAAACAGGTAGCATGGTAGAGAAGGAAACTGGTGGATTCCAGCACCATGTTTTGAGAATGTAGAACATTCTGACATGTGCCAAGAGGTGGATTGTACTACACAAGAGAGAAATCTCTAAATTAAAAAAATCACAGAGGATTCTGACCTGGAAATTTTTTTCTAAAAGTATTTGCTGATGATAAGGTCTTCCTTGAAAGCCAGTTGTGCCTGACTCTAGGGCAGTGATGGTGAACCCTGGCACTCCAGATGCTCTTGGACTTCAATTCCCAGAAGCCCAAGCACCCTGTGAATCCACACAAACGGGTTTACTACCAGATGGGTGTGTTTTACTCCCGTTTCCAGGAGCAACGAGGGCAGCATGGGCTGGATGAATCACAGTAAACCCATTTGTGTGGATTCACAGGGTGCTTGGGCTTCTGGGAATTGAAGTCCAAGAACATCTGGAGTGCCAAAGTTCGCTATCACTGCTCTAGGGGATGGTGCTCCTCTCAATTTACACCCAAAAAGCCAGCACTGTCTGCATCTGCAGACACTTCCATGGTCATGTGGCAGGTATGACTAGACACCAGAGTGCATGGAATGTTGTTACTTTTCCTGCTAAAGCAATACCTATTTATCTACTTGCAATTTCTTGCTTTCGAACTGCTAGGTTGGCAAGACCTGGGACAGATAAAGGGACCTCACTCTGTCACACAGCACTCCGGTCTCAAATTGCTGATCCACAAACCTTCAAGTCATCAAGTTCAACATCTTAACCCCAAAGCCACCTTGGCCCTCAGAGGTGATGTAGATGAGAAAATAAGACTTTCTGTGTAAGAAGGAAATAGTAGGAAAGAATGGGAAACCTGGCTGGAAAACAGCTTTCACCATCTGATTTTGAAAGAATTTGATTTCCAGGGGATGCAGTCCAAACACACAAATCCTGCACTCTTCTAATTGAGCATGGCGGAAAAATTAAACAGGAGTGTGTGTGTGTGTACATGCTGGTTGAACTGTTTTGATAACCTGCTTGTTGAAGCACATGGAAGGGTGGAATAGAGATGGGGGAAAGATGCTCTTTCTCAATATGTCTGCTTGGGACACCTACAGCCGACGCCGCCCACAATGAGTGCCTCGTGAGAGCTGCCGTGTGCCATGGCCCGCTCCGTTATCTCCACCAGCATCGCAAACACCGTTTCCTAGAGGGAAGAAGCACCAAACCTAAAATGATTCTGAGGCATTATTTCTGTATTGACAGCTTATTATTTTTTTTTAGGACTCAGCAAAAGTACAAGGATTAGGTGACACAAACTCTTAATCTGGTTGTGGCCACAAATGGTTTTCTGTCCTTCTGCATCTTCTCTCCCTCTTTGCTTAAGTCTGCAAGGTCCACCCACCTCCCCCTGCTGAACTTCCATGAAGGAAAAGGCAGAGGAATAAGTCACGGTGTGGTGGCTAAGCAACTTCACAGAACTTGCATCAGCTCTTGACCTGGATGTAGAAGACAGTCTTAAAGAGGAAAATGATACAGTAAAACCTCAGGGTACGACTGCTTCAGGTAACATTTGCTGCAGCTTATGATGGCAAATCCTATGGAAATGCCATCCTGGGTTACGAATTTTTAATAAATTGTTTCGGGTTATGACGACTAATTTGCGACCGTTGTTTACATTCTCAATGCATCCCCTATGGATGCTTTGGGTTATAATTTTTTCACATTACGATGGAGGCTGTTGGAATGGACCTCTGTCGTAACCCAAGGTTTTACTTACAGTAAAACCTCGGATAACGCTAAAACTTGGTTCCACAAGTCTTGGTGTTATCCGATTTTTAGTGTTTTCCGATGCATGTTAAAATCCTATGGGATGGATCGGATAATGTTAGAACTCCATAGAGATACATTGTAACCACACAGGCTTTAGCAGTTGTTATCCGATCCATCCCATAGGACCTTAACGTTATTCGATCCAATTTTCCACCCCAGATTACTTAACGTTATGCATTTTTAGTGTTATCCAAGGTAAACGTTTTCCGAGGTTTGACTGTATTTGATTTGGGAAGGTGATGCATTGAATTCCATGGCCAATGGAGACGCCAACAAGACCGGCAGTTGAATCATGGCCAACAGCCATGGTTCTTCCAATGCACCTGAGGACAGCAGGCTAGTTGAGAGGCTCTACCATTGGCTTGGCCTTGGGAGCAACAGTTGGGCAAATGCTATTGCCACCAATCTCTTGAGGGACCTGCTCCTCTCTGCCTAAGAGCAGGGCTGGCCCTTTAATGTGGCCTCAGAAGCCACCTCTGCCGTTTCATTCCTGGACTAACAAAACAGCTGTTCAAAAGACGAAGCAGGATTGCTGTCTTCCAGTAGTAGGTGACACCAACATCTGCTCTCTCAATCACGGTCAGGTTGGTTCTTCACCTGCAAGGAGAAGCAGAGGTCCTCAGGAGTACACTCGCCTGCAGCTAGCATTCTGTGCGCAACTTCCTGGAACAGAGGGAGAGAAAAAGGATGAGTAAGTCTGGCTCCCCAGGTTTCTTGCTTCAACCCAGACTACTATGCACCTAAGAGTACCAAGGGAGCCATGCTGGATTATAGCAGTGGTGCCCAAACTAAGGCCTGGGGGCCGCACCCAGCCCCTGGGCCTTAGTGACTGGCTCCCTGAACTACATGATCAGCCCACAGCCCAAAAAGTTTGGGCACCCTTGGATTTGAGCAAAGGTCTACCTAGCCTAAATTGTATTCTACTCCTCCAGTAGTCAACCAGTAGCTTCTGGGAAGTTCACCAGCAGGATGTGAACGCAACAGCATCTTCCCAGAAGCTTTTCTAAGGGGCAGAAATGCATCCAGGCAAAGCCTTCTTCTGTTCTGTCCACACAAAAACAAAAAATGGTTGAGTTTCTACCGATGTTGCTATAGATGTAGGGGGTGGGGGAAATCAGTGAGGGGGAAAAGATGAAGAAAGAGCGGAAGCATCAGGTGTGATACAAGAAGCAGTAGAGTAGATCATACCTCGATGTGGGATAAGATTCCAGAGAAAGAGACATCCATGCCTTTCACCGTATATGGAAGTTCAACCAGCTTTTGACCCCTAGAGAATATGGAGAAGTGGATTTGGTCTCCCAAGAATTCCAGTTTATTTTGTGTTTGTTTAATGGAAGAACCAGCAAAACATGCAGCAACCTTTCTTGTCCTTAGTGACTTGTCCTTGGTCATTAGAAAACTTATGTGGGTAGAGTAACAACATATTTCCCTGTTACTAATTGTCATAAACCCATCTTAAAAGTTATTGTTTGCATTTTCATCATCATTCATCTACAGCAGGGGTGGCCACACATTCCGGACCGGAGGCCAGTCTCGTGGTTGAGTGAGCCCAGTCATGTGGTTCCTCCCACCGGAAGTGGAAGTACAACGCTCGAAAGCCTGTTGTATCCGACTCTAGGGTTCAGTGCTCATCTCCATTTCATAGCCAAAGAGCCAGCGCTGTCTGCTTCTGCAAACGTTTCCATGGTCATATGGCAGGCATGACTAGACACCAGAGCACACATAACTCTGTTTACCTTCACACCAAAGTGGTACTTATTTATCTACTTGCAATTTGCTTTTGAACTGCTAGGTTGGCAGGAGCTGGGACAAAGACTGGAGCTCATACCATCCTGCAGTATTTGGGTATTGAACTGCTGACCTTTCACCTTCTAGTCAGTGTCTTAGCGACTTGAGCCACTGCAGTCTATAATTTTGTTTTAATAGGCAATATCAGCCAAAAGCTTAAATCTTCAAAAAAAATCTTTGAGATATGAGCCATCAGAGCAATATACTGTACATACATCTTGACTTCTCCAGGATATACCAATTGGACATTTTGCCAACTTTTGTTCTCTCATCAATAAATCTGCCACCTTGTCAATAGAATGAACTTTTGCCTCCATGAGAAAAAGATATACACAGACATACACACACACACATGATGGTCCATATTAATGAAGTAGGTTGTATAAATTATAAACCGGCACACAAGAATTGTGCTGCCTTCATTACTCACTTCTTAGCCATTTGTTCGATATTGTAACCTGGGCTGGGATCATTTGAGATCTAACCCAAAGAAATGAACAAAATTATTACAAACTCATATTGACTTCCATAGGCATCACTACCATCCCTCTCATTACAAAGGCCACCCAAATCAAGCATTTTGGATCCAGTTCAAAGACTGGTCATGTAACCAGACCAACCTCATATGAACAGTCTTGCGAAGAGAGGACTATATATTGAAAACAGGCAGAGGAATTAAAATTTAGGGACTTAGATATGGTATATAAAAGGAAAAAGAAGCCACTAGTTACACCAGGGGTTCCCAAACTACGGCCCAAGGGCCAGCCCACGATACCATTTCATGTGGCCCACCATTGCCGCACCCAGAAGTGGAAGCGGGCACATTTACAACAGCCGTACAACACGCCCATGCATGCATAAACACAGTTACATCAGCCGTAAATGTTCCCGTGGCTGTTTTAAATGCAGAAGCAGGCACATGTACAGTACTTCCATTTCCAGGCGTGTAGTCAGACCCGCTCAGTTGTCCGGGGTGTGTCCCCTCTCCCCCCGTCTACTATTTTGGGTAGTAGAGCTACTCTGATCTAAGGTTGCCAGGCATTTCAGGAGCTATTTATATGGAAAAATTATCAGGACATTGAGATCTTAGCTGTCGAAATCTTCTAGTACAGTAATGGCGAACCTTTTAGAGACCGAGTGCCCAAACTGCAACCCAAAACCCACTTATTTACTTCAAAGTGCCAACACGGCTACAGGAGAGGAAGGAAGCATTCCATTGGGTTGCTGGGCAGAGGAGTGGGATGAAATCTGTGCTGGGGGAAGGGAGGAAATGCTCCCATTGGGCTGCTAGGCAGAAGGGTGGGGTGAACTCTGTACTGGGGGGAGGAAGCACTGCCATTGGGCTGCTGGGCAGAGGGACGAGGCAAACTCTATGCTGGGGCGACCGCACGGGATGACCACAGAGAAGTCTTCAAATGCCACCTCTGGCACACATGCAGTGATGGGATGTCAAAAATTCTACTACCACGCCATGACGTCATGGACGTCATGGGCGTGCCAATGTCATGACGTCATGACGTCATGGGCGGAGCCAACGTCATGACATCATGACGTTGTGGGCAAGGCCAAAAATAAAATAAAAATAAAAAAATAAACACGCACACAGACCCGTAAATAACTTAAAGAAATAAATAAAATAAAAATTAAATAAAAGTACAACCGCCCACCCAAAACACAAATAAATCACCCACCCACCCTAAATATAAAAGCCTCACTTACCTTCCTTGGCGCCGATGAACCTCCATGTGGCCCGGGGCCACCCGGCAAGACACGCTGCGCCCGACTGCGGCCGTTTCCACCTATGAAGGCCGCGGCCGGCCCTGCAGCCGCCGGCCACGGCCGCCACAGCCGCCTGCAGCCTCTGGCCGGCCACCGAGCTCCCACGGGCACGTTGGTGCCTGCACGGGCCATCCAGCCGCGGCTGCCGAGCCTCCCTGGGCCGTCCCCATGCCGCACCACCGCCGGGCTAAAAAGGGACCGGCCCAAGGAGGAGGCCACAGGAATGCAGCCAACGGCAGCTCCGGCGGCGGCGGTTGCAGGCACCCAGCCCACAGGCCAGCGCCCGGCGGCGGTTGCAGGCACCCAGCCCACAGGCCGGCGCCCGGCGGAGGAGGAGGAGTCAGCGGTGCGCCACGCCGGGCGTCCCCAGGGCATGGGGCTTGTCGGCAGCGGACGGCCCAGGCAGCCCTCAACGTGCCGCGGGGGAGGTGCCCTTCTCAGAGGGCTGGTGCCGCTGCCGCCGTCCTGAAAGCTTTAAACAATTTTTAAAAAAAATCGGAGCTAAAATGGCTCCAATTGACTGCGCATGCGCAGAAACTCAATCTGACACATGCGCAATGCGTCAGATTGAGTTTCTGCGCATGCGCAGTCAATTGGAGCCATTTTAGCTCCGATTTTAAAAAAAATTTCTTTCGGTGAGGCGTCCGGAACCGGACGCCCCAAAAGTGGACTCCCCTCCCGGAGAACCCTCCGGAATTGGTCCTACTGGTTCCAGGGAACCGTCTGGAACTGGGGACATCCCATCACTGCACACGTGCCATAAGTGTGCCACCACTATTCTAGTATCTTCTAAGATCACTGCATATGGTGGCTGCAGCCATGAAATAAAAATATGTTTACTCCTTGGTAGGCAAGCTATAGCAAATCTAGACAGCATAATAAAAAGACATTACCCTTCTGAGAAAAGTCTATAGTTAAACTACTGTGTGCAACCCTAAATGGAAAATGCAATGTATAGCCAGGAGCTATTGTCACACAGATGTTGCATCAAATTTCCTTTTGATACTCTACAGTTCTCCAAGAGAAAGGAAACAGAGCAACAGCAGCAAGAGAACAGAATCTGCTTTTTAGAGGAGAATGTGGAATTTGCCCTCACTGTGACTATGGGGTCGCTCCCCAAAGATTAAGATCCCCCCCCCCCGTCCCCAAAGATGTTTTTGCACTCCATCAAAACTTTGTGCTCCCCAATCCTACTGATATCTCTCATGTCTTGAAGTTTGCATTAGGAAACATGAGAGAGACCCTCTTCCCAGGATAATGGGATCAGTTCCCTAAGGAAGCAATCATGAAGACAACTTCCATAATGTTTCCCAGCAAGGAAGTCGAACTGCAGACCTTCTCTGGCCACGAGGGCTCACCTTCAGCACCCTTGCAAAACGATCCAGGCAGTTCCCTACGGCTATGTCAATAGTTTCTCCAAAGATCCGGTATCGGCGTTCAGAATATGCAATGACCTGGAAGAGGAGGAAAAGATGGCTAAAACGGAAATACTTACACTGGCTATGATCCTATTGCTTAGGGGAATAAAACACACTAAGGTAGGTGCACTGAATCATCATGGATTTAGTGAGTCAACTCCTCCATAAGCTCCATTCATTTAAAGGAGCCTAACCCAGTTGCAACTAGTTTTAGCATTGTAAGGTGCGATTAGATTAAAAGTCTCCCTTGCTCAAAAGCCAGTCGTATCGAACCTTGGGGGGGAGCTCATCTCCATTTAGTCAAAGAGCCAGCACTGTATGTGTCAGCAGACGTTTCCATGGTTATGTAGCAGGCATGACTAGACAACAGAGTGCAAGGAATGCTGTTACCTTTCCTGCCAAATCAGCACCTATTTATCTACTTGCAATTTCTTGCTTTCAAACTGCTAGGTTGGCAGGAGCTGGGGCAGATGATGGGTGCTCACTCCATCACGCAGCACTCAGGTCTCAAATTGCTGACCTTCCGATCATCAAGCTAGATCCTTGACTAGACTAGACTCAGATGAGAAACAAGCACCAGGGAACAAGGCAGCCTGAGTGCATCTAATTGTGACTAAGAAGAGCCCTTATTGACAAAGGTCACTTGGTGACGGAGGGTTTTTCACCATCTCTTTGTTTCACCAGCCTTACAGGGTCGCTCTTAGGATCGAATAGCTCTTTGCAGTGACATGGGAGAACCTACTATACTACACTGAGCTGTTTGGAACAAAAATGCAATACAAGTGGAGTAGTGAATCAAGGTAGGCTCTCTTGCAAGGACAACAAAGCCAGTGACCTTTGGAAGCAAGATGGATGCATTAGAAAGCAGCATCCTTACCCTTACCTGTGTATTTCCACCACTGACGTACAATACAGTTGGGTTCTGGGCACCAGTCACTAACCGCCCCATCTCGATGTGGCCCACACAATGGTTGACTCCCAGTAAAGGCTTCCCCCACAACTGGGCAACTGTCCGGGCCACAAGTGCCACAGTCACCAATGGGGCACCCATTCCTGGACCTGGAGGTGGGGGGGAAATGATCCATAAAACCATTCTAGTAACTGTGGAGCGAACATCAGAGAGTATGTTATTCCCCAGCCATCAAGGTTCAGCTGCAGTTCCATGAAACCATCAGGAACCCAATTAGAAGTCATACAGCATTTTTACTTAGGGTATATAACTGCTATGTAGTTTCCTTGCTTGCGCTAGATCAGTGGTTCCTAATATGGGGCCCATACCCGACAGGGGCACTTCAGTTCCCAGAAGCCTAAGTCAGTCCATTGGCTGATCAGTGCTTTGGGGAATTGACTTAGGCTTCTGGGAGTTGAAGTCCAAAGGTTGGGAAACACTGCTCTAGATGAAGAACGGCCTCAATTTGTGAAGGATCCGAAATAGTATCAATGTAAAAACCATGTGGCATTTTTACCTAGGGCAGGGTTTCTCAACCTTAGGCCTCCAGGTGTTCTTGGACTTCAATTCCCAGAAGCCCAAGTCAGTACACCTGCTGATCAGGACTTCTGGAAATTGAAGTCCAAGAACATCTGGAGGCTCAAGGTTGAGAAAGCCTAATTTAGAGTGTATAACCATTATATGAAGCTTCCCTGTTTGTGATAAATCAAGAGTGACCTCAACTTGCAAAGGAATGTCTTTGTTTTGGAGGGACTTCTAACACGTTGAGTGGAGGGCCACCACACTGAACATCAACTTGAAGACTCCAAAATGGCATCTTTCTCCCCCAAGCTCTGTCTCCTCTAAGGATGCACTTGAGGGACTCACCCTTGGTGAAAGCCACAGCGTCAACATCTTGCGGTGTCAGTCCAGACTCTTGCAGTGCCTCCTGTAGGATGGGAAGGATACAGGAGCGGTGGTGGCGTGCAGTGTCCCCTGGCAGAAAACCTGGAACAGAACAGGTGGTTAAAGTCACCACCTCTGGGAAACGTGGCAAACAGGAAAGATGAACACTGAAGAAAGACCACAGGGGCATGGTTGTCCAGGGTCAAGGTCTCCCTTGATTGAAAGCCAGTCGTATCCAACTTTAGGAGCTGGTGTTCATCTCCATTTCCAGCCAAAGAGCCAGCACTGTCTGCATCTGACCTAGTTTTTCTTGCTACAGAATGTGGACCAGGCACAGAATAATAACAAGTTCTTTAGCACCTGGTTAGTTATGTGCCAGCAAATCAGAACCGGCTGATAGAGACCCTAACAGGGCTTTAAGTGAGATAAGTGAGCAGTTTTACCAGTCACAAGGGACTGCGCTGGCTCAAGTGGTTAAAATGCTGAACTTGACCACTGGATGGTTGGCAGGTCAGCTGTTTGAGACCTGAGTGCTGCACGATGGAGTGAGCACCCGTCGTCTGTCCCAGCTCCTGCCAACCCAGCAGTTTGAAAGCAAGAAATTGCAAGTAGATCAATAGGTACCACTTCGGTGGGATGGTAAACAGCTTTCGGTGCACTTCGGTGTCTAGGTATGCCTGCCACATGTCCACGGAAATATCTGCAGACATGGACAGCACTGGCTCTTTGGCTGTAAACAGAGATGAGCACAGAACCCTAGAGTCAGATACAACTGGCTTTTGAGCAAGGGCAACATTTATCGACCTTTACAAGTCCCACGCCCCCAATGAGTTAGCTTGGCAATGCAGGGATTCGCCAGATACCTTGACTCCTACTTTATTCACCACACCATGTAGGGTTCCCTTGGGATCATAGGACAAGCAGTACAACTTACCCTGTCCCGGAGGGGTGACATAGGTTCGTCGGGGGTTGCTCAACACTTCTCCATCCCGTACGATCCCTATGCCAATCTTGTTGGCACTGCCCTCGAACCCGATCACAACGGGCATCACCTTCAAGAGTACCAAAGAGATAAGGAGGTTGTTCGATTCTTTCCGAGAGAGGTGGTGGTGACACCTATGGAGCTACGGAGCTCTTAGGGGTCAGGAAGGTGTTCTCACAACTTTGCCTGAAGAACAAGACATCACACAAAAAGAGCCAGATGCACTGCTCTCCTCTAGTTTTGTTTTATCTTTGCCCATAAACCAAACAGTTGCCATCACAGCTGAGTGGAGCAGGATAGATTGTGATTGGTGTTATAAGCCCACATCTCCGATTTATGGTGACGCCATGAACGGCCAAGCTCCAAGATATCCTGCCCTCCACAGCCGTTCTCAGCTCTTGTAAACTCAAGCTTGTGGTTTCCTTTAGGCCAGTTCTCAACCTTTTAAAGCCAGGGCCAGGTCATGCTCCCTCAGACAGCTTCGGGGGCCGGATGGCCATTTTGCCCTTCTTCCACCACATGACACTTCCTGGTGTGGAGGAGGCAGGAGAGGGGGCACAAAAAATGGTGCCGTGGGCCACATCCAGTGCTGGGATTCAGCAGGCTCGCACCAGTTCGCCAGAACCGGTAGCAGAAATTCTGGCTGGCCCTGCCCATCTAGGTTTTGAAATAAAGTACAGTAATACCTCATATAACATTAGTATCGAATAACACTAAAATCGCATAACATTAAGCAATCTGGGGGGGGGGGAGAATTGCATCGGATAACATTAAGATCCTATGGGATGCATCGGATAACAACCGCTAAAGCCTGTGTGGTTTCAATGTATCTCTATGGATCCCATAGGATTTTAACATGCATCGGATAACACTAAAAATCGGATAACACCAAGACTTGTGGAACCAGGTTTTAACGTTATCCGAGGTTTTACTGTAGTCCTAATTCGGGAGCAATGCAGGGCTTTCCCCCCCTGGCCACACCCACAGAGTAGGTAGTAAAAAAATTGACTCCCACCACTGGCCGCATCCGGCCCACAGGCCGCAGGTTGAGAATCCCTGCTGTAGGCAGTAAATCCATTGCACAGCTGGGCTTCCTCTTTTCCTACCGTCACCCACCTTTCCCAAGTTTACTGCATAAACCTCCCTGCCAAACCCCCTCTGTTTCTGCTTCCCAAGAAACTACTTCAATGGTATAGATTAGAACTAACAGGGAATTAAACCTATTTATTCTATTAACACTCCGCTGAAATACACCAATAAAGTGAATACAAAGTCTTTAGCCTGGGTAACTTTAACCCAGTGGTGCCCAAACTAAGGACTGGGGGCCGGGTGCGGCCCCCGACGCCAATTCATCCGGCCCGTGAAGCCCTCGTCGCTCCTGGAAGCGGAAGTAAAACGCGCCCGTACGGGCGCGTTTTACTTCCGCTTCCAGGAGCGACGAGGGCTTTACGGGCCGGATGAATTGGCGTCGGGGGCCGCACCCGGCCCCCAGTCCTTAGTGACCAGCTTCCTGAACCACATGATTGCCCCATGGCCCAAAAAGTTTGGGCACCCCTGCTTTAACCCGATCCCAAACCCTTTCTATCCAGATTTAATTACATTTATACCAGGGAAAACCTGAGTCCTGTTTTTAGGAACGAGCTTCGCCTGCGATCCTATCAGAAGCGGGAGAACCCAGAAACAGCCGAAGATTCCGACGTGCGGGTCAGAGTTCTATCTTGCACGTGTACTCCCGGGTTATTAACGGGAGAATCTCAGGTTGCCCTCCAGGCCGAGTTTGGAGGACCGGGGCGTGCCAGGCGGATTCAGTGACCCCCATCCGGAGGGGGGAAGCGTGGATGATGGGTTCTCGAGTGGGTTTCCTTGGAATTCCTTACCCAAAGCAGGGTTTCCTCCGGGGAAAATGTGCTTTTTGTACGGGGCAGGGAAGAAAAGAAGATCCACGCCTCGCCGACGATAATGGAGGAAGAACAAGAAACCGGGGGTAAAAAGGGGAAAATAGAGCACGAAAGGGTTAAAATTGTATCCTTCTTTCCGACTTTACGCTGGGGGAGAAAAAGAAAAGGTATCTAGAGATAGAGCAAAAGATCCACCATGGGGGAATAATAGGAACTTCCGATTCTCATACTGCAGGCGCCATGTGCGGGGCGAAGAAGAGAAGCAGAGGTGGGAGGAAGCATTAAAAATTATACTTATTATTTTTTTATTAGGTATTAAAAGAAAAATAGTTACAAAAAAAGTTACAAAGAAAAACAGTTACAGAGATACATGCATGAATATAAAGGTATATTAAGAATATAAGAATAAAAAAACTAAAATATCTCGAGCAAAAATGCTACAGTAAATCTCCAGACCAGTTATTAATTGTATTAAGGCACCTTCCTCCAGTTTACATTCTTTAAAAGTAGTTCAGGTATGTATATATTGTATTTTTATTGTATTTTATCGCACTTTATTGCATTGTACAGATTTTAAACTCTTATATTATTATTATTATTATTATTATTATTTATTGAATTTATTACCCCGCCCCACTCGGGAGAACCCGACTCTGGGCGGCTTACATCGTCATAAAACAGAGGTAAAAGATAAAAACATATAAACATATAAAAAAAGGTTGATAAGGTCGAAAGACTAATCAATTAATAAATATTCATTCATTCATTCATTCATTCCTCACCAGTTGATCAAATATAAATGAACATTCCTCAGTAACGTTTAAAAGTAATAACATATAATACATCGTTTCATACATCAGCAAAAAATTTACCCTCATTTTACCTGTTCTTTCTAACACATTGTTTTCTTATGCTCTACTGCATTTTACATCATACTTACATTAAATATTAATATAATATTAAATAATTATTAATATTAAATAATATTTAAAAATATATTATTTTTTAAAAGAGGATCAACTCTATTGCTTTCAGTGTTCCCCAAACTTTGGGGTTGTTTTTTTTTGTGGGGGGACTTTCCATGATGGTGCTTTACTTCCGCTTCCAGGAGCAACGAGGGCGGCGCGGGCCGGATTAATCGCAGTAGTAAACCCATTCGTGTAGATTCACGGGGGCTTCTGGGAATTGAAGTCCAAGAACATCTGGAGTGCCAAGGTTCACCATCATGGGGTGCCACTACTAAGTCAATTCCCCAAACCACTAATCAGCCTATTATTATTATTATTATTATTATTATTATTATTATTATTATTATTAAACTTATATGCCGCCCTACTCAGCGAAAACCGAATCAGGGCGGCTCACAACACAATCAAACACAATGCGACAATTCAATAGAACAAATGTCACAACACAATGAAATATCATACATCAATAATTCAAACCATAGAATATGTGCCCCACATTGGGAAACACTGGTTGCTTCACTCCGGAATCTCGTCCTTATAATAAAATAAAAAACCATTTATCTGGCCCCTCTTTGTTCAATTGGGAACCGAAGATGTGATGTTGTCCTCGCCAGAGTTTCCTCTTTGACTAGAGAGGCGGGGCAATAGTAGAGAGGAAAAACCTCCCTGAATTATCTCTCCGATATAACCCCGCCCATTCTCTCTGCACGTGACAGAGGCGGGGCTAATACGTTCGAATGGGGTTTTTTTTAACCCTTTACGTTGCTTGACGTGACTTTTTCCACTGTAAACCTTCCCTGTACGCCTCGTTCGTGAGCAGAGCGAAGCCACGCCCCTTTACGTCACCAAACCTCGGTCCCTGTCACGTGATCCAACCCCACTCCACGTGTTTTTGCGCTGGCTGTGCTTGCGACCTGCAACCTTCTTTTGTCTCAAGAAGGGGTTCTTGCTTGGGATTGTGGCTTGGTAAGGAGCAGGCTGTTGTCGTTGTTTTCCCTAATTGCGTGTAATTAGTGCTAATTATTGTTAATTGCATTATGCATGCAGGAATAAAGAGGGAGAAGTCCTTGATCCTCCATTTTTGCTCTTTAAAAATGTGCAGCTTGCTAAGGTTGCTTCAAAGCAGCTCCATCTTGGTGTCCCCTGCTTTTTTGAAGTTGCAGTGGCAGGTTGAAATCCGACCGGTGCAGCTTAAGCAATTGGCACGTTAGGCTAAAATCCGGAAGGTGTGGCTTAAGCAATATCGACAGGTTGAAATCCGACAGGTGCAGCTTAAGCAACTGCAACGTTTGGCTAAAATTTATTTATTTATTTTCTTTCTATACTGCCCATTTGGTTGGTGTCCCACTCTGGGCAGTGAACAAACAGATAACAAATAACAACACACAGCAAATCAAACCAACAACCAACTGACAAATACATCACAAACTACTAAAATAAAATAATTGGCATCTGAGGGCATAGGAACTCAACTTGACTGACAATTTATTGGTAAAATCTGACAGATGCGGCTTAAGTGACCATAGAATTTGGAAATCCCAACAGGTGTGGCTTAAGCAACTCTCCTGCAAGAGAGGCAAAATTCTGATTTTGGATGGTTTGGCTTTAAAGGAGGAGGCTGTGTGGCAACCCTGCCAGCTCAGAAACCCAGTCTGTGCTGTCATTTGCGGACTGAAATTTACCAGGTTTAGTTCTCTCCTCCCTGCAAGCAGGTGATTCACTTGACATTTGCATGGGGTGGAGAGAAACTAAGATGCAATAGCAGATTTTCTGTACAATGAGCTTAGTTGCAAATTCTTTCATCATGAGTGTTGATAAGGATGGGAGGAAGGTACTTAGGCTGTGGTCTTCTGTTGAGATCCATGAAAAATATCTGAAAAGGCTTATTTTTCTTCTTGCTTTTAACCTGTGATGATGACCTTTTATATAACCCCAGGAGACGTTGCTGTTGAAGAGCGTGCAGCTTGGGAGACTCGGCTGCCGGCTGCTTAAGGTAGGACATTGCTGGGCTCCTGAGATGCCAAAACGAGGGAAGAAGAAGGCAGATGATGAAGCTGTGCCAGAGGAGAAAGAGGTGGCAGGTGAGTTTAGCTGCCTGGAAAATAGGATCGGTATTAGGGAGAGGGTGTGTGTGTGTATTTCATAGAGTAATAAGAGATGGAAGGAGCTGTATGGACATGGAGTCCAGCTCCCTGCTCAATGCAGGAATCCATACACAAAGATTTGTGTTTTTGGATTGCAATTCCTGGCATAGCTCAATCAGCATGGATCAGTGAATATAAAACAAACACAGCCCGGGGGAGATATTATTATTATTATTATTGGGTGGGGGAGCCAGAAGCTGGATTTGAAGGGTTGCATATTTGGCAGCCACAGTCTGACAAACACTGAATTTCAGCAATTAAATTGTTATCTCTGCAAGTTTTGAGAACAGGAGACTAGGGATCAGGGTACACAGAGTTTAAGTTACTATTAATACTTAAGATAATTAGTATGAATAATTAACAGTGGAGAGTTGAGAGGAAAACTAATGTGGTGTAATGTATGCTCAGTAACGTAAACTCCTGAAGATGTGGACTATGGTAAACCACTCCTTGAATATTTCAAATAACTTGAAAATCTTGGGAGCGGACATCATAAGTTGGAAGTAATTTATTAGCACATAAAACAAGAGTGAGTTGGGAAAGTGATTTTTTGGTAATTGTTACTAGAACGTCATGTCGCACCTTGGTTGCGTCTATGTCTCATGGTAATATGTCTAGCACCAATTGAGAATCAACCTTTGAGGCAGTATTGGTGTATATAAAGTATGTGGATGCAGACTTTTGAATAAATGCACAGAACTAACTAGCTGAATAAAGAGAATTGCACCATGCAATATTTTTGGTTTGAAAGGAAAAGAAAAAAGAATCCGTGCTTAATACTTTCAACCTGGTTGCAACTGCAGCTTAACTGAGCAACCTGATAGGTCACTGCTTGCAAGCATGTATGAAAGCTCATTTATTATTATGAATGAGAATTGGTTCGTTTGTTATTCTCCACCACTGTCCCTTTTTTTAAAACAGAGCCAGAGACTAAAAAGGCTAAGAAAGGCGGAACAAAAGCTGAGAAGGAGGCTGACGGACCCATCTTGTATCAAGACCCTCCCGATAAACTCACGTCTCCCATTGGCAAGAAATACACATTGAAGGTCACATCATGGAACGTCGATGGAATCCGAGCCTGGTTCAAAAAGAAAGGTCTGGAGGTAACACGTAAGATGACCTCTGTTAGCATTAGACTAGCAGGCATAACATGCTCAGAATCAAAAAATAAGATTTCCCAAACCCTGCTTTAATCCAGGGTCCTGTTTTTTCCAACAGTGTCTAAGCTAGTTGCAAATAAAGAATTTCTCCTTGCTGCCCTCAACCCATCAGAGTTCCACCGTATCAGACAATGGGAAGTTCTGCTTGGATATCATGGCTGGAAAAGGAGCAGACAAACATTTTTTTAATTGGAACTCTGCAATCTCTCCCTTTCTTTATTCATGTCAGATGCACCACCAACTTAGAATAACATACAAAGCTAAAATAAACATGTCTAAAAACAAAATAGAATTATAAAGGGCTAGATGACATTTGTCCAATATAGGGCCACATCAATGGCATTTCCTCTTGCCAACATAAGGTCCTCCTCAGTGCATGTTGAGGGGCATCGTGTGCATTGTATCATATGGGAGATAGTTTGTACTTTGCCGCATTCACTCAAGCTGTCATCTACAGGGAAACCCCACTTTTTCAGATTAGCCCTTGACCTTCCTACCCTGGCACACAGTCTGTTTAAAGCTTTCCACATGGGCCATGATCGTTCTTGGCCAGGCAGTAGAGAGTCATGTAGTTCTGCCCAGTTATCTGGTAGCTCCTTGCTCGCCTTCCATAGTTCTGAAGTGGTCTGTGGGGGATCTTTCTCTGACGGGAATTGCAATCCAAGAATATTTTAAAAGACAGAGTTGGTTATTTTGGGGTTAGCGTTGGGTCAGGACCAGAGATGGCCAACTCCTCCTTTGTCTGTAAAGTATGTTTAGGGCCCGACACAAGTTGTTTTGCCAGCTGTCTTTCCTCAACCTAAGTGCTGTTCTAATCAAGTCAGACTCTCCTTAGCTTTTAAAATTAAACTGGCATGGTGTCAGTATATCAACTCCAAGTACCTTGCTGTGTTCTGTCACATAATGAGACCTTAATCTGCTTGTTTTCCTCCTCTTCCCTCTTTCCTTTTGTGCCTTCTCGAATATTGTGGTATTTTTGAGCCACAATCAGGCATACCCTGGTAATGGCAACCTTGTGTTGCTGGCTAATCTTTTTCACACTAGGTCAGGCCAAAGGAACTGAAGAATGGACTCACTAAGTGGTAGCTTCATTTTGGCAGCTCCATGTCTGGCCTAGACACAGGTGAAGAAAGAAATATGTCTTTGATTAGATGTGGTTACGTAAAGTCACAGGTAACATTGAGGGCCCTGCCAAAGGATGTTATCTTCAACATAAGTAAAGACGTAAAGGTTCTTTTTCTCATTGACCCTCCTAAACGATGGGCTCACTTGAGAGGAAGCAGGTGTTCCAACATCATGCAACTTTATGTATTATTCCATTTCTATACTGCCCTTTTGGTCAACAGGACAGGGAGCAAAAAACAAAACTAAAGCAGATGCAAAAGTAATAAAAACATGATAAAAATAGGAGCTATTTTAGCAGGCAAATCCAAGAAACCTCATTTTCAACCCTGTTTCTTTGGGTCTGTGAAAAGATGGAAGTTAGGAGAAGACCCCGACCTAAAGCTGTTTCTCCCTCCTAGTGGGTGTGCGAGGAGAATCCGGACATCCTTTGCCTCCAGGAAACGAAGTGTGCAGAAAAACAGCTTCCAGCTGAGATCCGAGATTTAGCTGACTTTCCCCACAAGTACTGGGCCTGCTCAGATGATAAGGAAGGCTACAGTGGAGTAGCCTTGCACTCCAAAATCAAACCTGTGGATGTCACCTATGGAATTGGTAAGGACCCTGGGGAGGAAGGATCCTTCCACTCCCAAACGTGTTTTATCTCCCTTGATTTCTTTGCATCCTGGTGCTTGCTCTTCGTTTCCAATACTCTTTCTCTTTTACTGCACTTTCAAGCTGGTGTTTTGCAACTTTCTCATTTCCAGGATTCTGGAAAGATTGTTACTGGGGGTGTCGACAAGCATGAGGAATTCAATATTTAAGTGGTCAGGCCAGTAATGGTGAACCTTGGCACCCCAGCTGTTCATGAACTTCAGTTCCCAGAAGCCCAAATCTCTGTGAATCCACACCCACAGTAAACCCATTTGTGTGGATTCACAGAGACTTAGGCTTCTGCGAATTGAAGTCCAAGAACAGCTGGAGTGCCATCATGGGATTAGAGTACCTGCTTGCTCTGAAATACAGTTAAGAAGGGTTCGACAGGGAAGACAAGCTAAGCAAGCTATCTTCAAAAGACCCAACTTGCTTTGGATTAAATTTCACCCTGTAACAAACTCTGTTGATTGTTTTAACAAAGCAGCAAAAATAGCAATCGTGCAGGCATGTGCTGGGCCACCAGGACAGTGGGATCCATCCTGCTGCGCCCTCACCTCTGGCGCCCTGGGACACCAATAATAATTTCATTATTTTATCCGTCTGGCACATGGCACTTTAAGCCATTGCTCCAAGCTCCCCCCTTCAGCTTGGAGCAATGGTTTATTCTAAAGTGTGCTGGGCAGAGCAAGCAAGGGGCGGTGACCAAGAGATGGAGGAGGAGGCTGCCCCTGTCTGGGCATCTTCTTTTACTCTGGCAGGAGAGAGAGGGCGGGAGAGCGGTGGAACCGAGAGTGGTGGTGGGAGGGCCCAAGGGAGAGGCGAACGGCCGCTGCCCCATGCAATCCTCGAGGCTCAGCAACCCCTCACCCAGCCCAGCGGCTGGCACAGCAGGGTAATACAAGGGGCTGCACGGGGCTGCCAGGTGGGAACGAGGCCACCTCCCATCTGGGGGGACTCCCATCCCTCAGTCAGGGTGGGGGGAGGAGCTCTTCCAGGTGCTGTCAAGGAGCACCAGAGGGACTGGGCAGATGTGCTGTCCTTCTTTCCTCTCTTCTCTTTTTCCCTCCCTCTGTGCTTGCTTTGCCTTCCCATGGAGTCTGCCTCTGCTGCCTCCCGCTTCCCCCGCACCTGGGGCTCGCGTGGTCCCTTTCTGATGACACACAACCCCATCCAAGCTCCGCCAGAGACTTGGGGCAACGTGGTTCCTGCATGCCTTGCCTCCTCCCCATCCCCATCATGTCCAGCGCCCTTTCATGGTGGCCCAGCACAGCCCTGCCATCGTGCATGGATTAGAAACATTTTAGTCCCATCTCCCCCAAAACTTTTTCTCTCCTTCCACCTCAGTGCTCACTTCCGCTTTCCTTCATGCTTATCTCACATTACCAGTCAGTAAGCTTGCACTTTTTCAGCTGTTTTAAAGGTTTGGGGGATGGCAGAGAAGCTCCGTGGAGGAACTTAATTTTCCAGCTTTGTCTTTGTCATTAGGGAAAGGTTGGCATCTAGTGGTTGAAGCTGGCACTACGATAAATCCAGACATGTATTACAGTAATGGTTAATATGTTATCCGATGCAAATGTTTGCCTCAAATTCCCCAACGTTATCCAATGCAAACGTTATCCAAGGTATCACTGTATTTGAGTTTTGTAGGAATCTTCCCATTTTGGGCCATATTTGCATAGTTTCCCATACGTCATGATTGGCCATCAAATGGTAAACATAGCCTTAATTTGCAAGTATGATTGCTGAGGGACATCTCTGAAGAAACCCCTTGAATGCAAGTAAAGGTTGCCCTTGCTTGAAAGCCAGTTGTATCTGGTTCTCTGGCTTGGTCCTCATCTTTGTTTACAGCCAAAGATATGCATCTGCAGACATTTCTGTGGCCATGTGGCAGACATAACTAGACACCAGAGCACATGAAGTGGTACCTATTTATCTACTTGCAATTTCTTGCTTTTGAACTGCTAGGTTGGCAGGAGCTGGATAGAGACAGGACTTCCCTCTGTCATGCAACACTGGTCTTGAACTTACCAGCCAACCTTCCAGTCAGGTTCAGCGTCTTAACCACTAAGCCACCACAGTCCCTGAATGCATGTGGTACACATCTAATTTTACTATAAATTGAGAATGGATAGTCACTTATTAAGTGGTGGACGGAGGTGCCTTGTAGGCAGTGGTCCATGGGGTCACAAAGGGTCGGAATCGACTGTGCGACTGAACAAGAAGAAGCAGATATCATTTGAATCATAGAATCACTGAGTTGGAAGGGGCTTTTTGGGCCACTGAGTTCAGCCCCCTGCTCAATGCAGATCAGACAGGTGACAGTTGTCCCAATTCTCCCTTGAATGCTTCCAGTGTTTGCAACGCAGGAGTCCTTTCTCTTAAGCCAAGTAGCTGGTCTCATCCCGTTGGCCACCTTATTTCCTTCCAGGTGAGGAAGAGCATGACAAGGAAGGCCGTGTGATCACAGCTGAGTTCTCCTCCTACTTCCTGGTGACGGCCTACGTGCCCAACGCCGGCCGGGGCCTGGTGCGCCTAGAATACCGCCAACGCTGGGATGCAGCCTTCCGCTCTTACCTTCAAGGCCTGGCTGCCCGCAAGCCCCTTATCTTGTGCGGGGACCTCAACGTGGCCCACCAAGAGATCGACCTGAAGAACCCGAAGACCAACAAGAAGAACGCTGGCTTCACTCCAGAGGAGCGGGCCGGGTTCACCAAGCTTTTAGAGGCTGGCTTCGTGGACACTTTCCGCCACTTCTACCCAGACACCCCCTACGCCTACACCTTCTGGACCTACATGATGAATGCCCGGGCCAAGAACGTGGGCTGGCGGCTTGATTACTTCTTGGTGTCCAAGGACCTCCTGGAAGGTCTCTGCGACAGCAAGATCCGCTCCACGGCCTTGGGAAGTGACCACTGTCCCATCACTCTGTACGTGGCTGCGTGAAAGGCACTATGCTAGTAATTGGTGGCCCTTAACACTTGGCAGGTGGGAAAAGAGGATCCATTTTAGAAACATAACTATGTAACGTCAAGCAAGTTAAGTCAGTGTAGCTTCACCCTGACTGTATAGTAGGGTTTTTGATTTTCCATGCTTTCTCTCCAGCAGAAACTCTCAGGGTTTACTGAGTAAGATGGCCTTTCCTAATTTTTCATGGCCATTACCAGGCCAGCAAAAGAGCCTTTACATTCTGGGTTTCATCTTAAGTTTATGGACCCACTCTGTTCTCTTGCTGGCTATAGTAAGCGGTAGATGAAACAAACTGTCCAGCACTGTTAGACAAAAGCCATATTCTCCCCACCCACCCTTGTGTGATTCTTGAAGGTTGAGCGAATGTTTTGGGTTTGGCAACTGGCATTTCTGTGTTCTTAACGAGAGCTGTGAGTGACTGAGACAGAAAGAAGTTGATTTCTGTTGTCACTGGGAGATTCTTTAACCACCTTGGCATCGTTCTCATATTCCCTTGTCTTGTGACTCAACCTCTTTCGTTTCTCCTTAAAAGTTATCCCCTTTTGTTGCCTCATTCCTTCCCTGCTGTTAGAAGAGATGTAGTGCTTGAATACAAACCTTCACACACACACCCTTAAAAAATACAATTAAAAGCTCTTTTATAAGAGAAATTGCTGTTCTGCTTTATTTCTTGTGCAGCGTCTGAACTTCATGCTCCTTCCTGGGGCAAGGCTGAACATCTTCTCTAGCTTTTTGATCTAAACAACAGCCCTCGGAGGTAGCTTAACCAAAACGTGACTGGCTTGGAGGTCATCCAATAAGCACTGAAGATGGTTGAAGATCTGCATATAGGATTTTCCCACCCTGTCTGATACTACACACTTTTGAGCTGTATTTATGCATGAAGCGTCTAAAGGTGTTATGACAACACTCTGGCTTTATATTGACTGCATTTCTGTTTCTGGAATGGCCCCAAACAGTTTCTGCAACAATTTCAAAACATCCGTGATTTATTATTACTGAAGGTTCTTTGACGTACTGTTACCTATCAAAGCAATCTCTGTAAAAAGTTACAATCAGACATACTTTCCTGGGGAGGGTGTAAAAAGTAAAGGTCACCCTTGCTCGAAAGCTAGTTGTATCCGACTCTAGGATTCAGTGCTCATCTCAATTTACAGCCCAGAACCCAGCGTTGTCTGCGTCTGCAGATATTTCCATGGTCATGTGGAAGGCATGACTATAGACACCCGAGTGCACAGAACAGTTACTTTTCCCATCAAAGTGGTGCCTATTTATCTACTTGCAATTCCTTACTTTTGAGCTGCTAGATTGGCAGGAGCTGGGACATCGTGCAGCACTTGGTTCTCGAACAGCTGACCTTCCAGTCTTCAAGTTCAGCGTTTTAACCATTAAGTCACCAGATTACCAAAGGAAACCTAAGAGAGAAACATTAGAAACCGTTCCAATGCCCTTGGGGTTGCCATGGGGCATCCTGGTTCACTGGAGCAGCTTCAAATGCACTGAGAATGCTTGACTTTCAGTGTGTTTCTGACCCCGCCACAGCTGTCACTACGAAGAGTCCAGGTAGCAGGAGACATTTCACCTTCCAGGTGTTACTCAGTTCCCCTGAGACCTAACCAGCAGAGCCACAGGTGAGCACTCCTAGCAGATGCAGTTCCACCACTGGAAGAGCCGTCCATCTCCCACTCGGGGATCTAAAGTCTGTACAGTACTTCTACCCAAACTGCACCTTTATCAAACTATAGCAGGAGATGAAGTGAGATTTGTATTCAAGCCAAGGCAGGACCACCATGATAACAAGCTTACGTTTGGTAGCAAGGCTCTTCCCTAGGTTGCACCCCCTACCCTAAAAGAATCAGAAGATGTTTAGCAGCAAGACATGTTTTGCTAACAAAAGGGGCCTACGTTAAATCCCTCCTTGTTCAAACAACCCAGTCTCCCAGAGTTGCTGCCAAGCAAAACTTGCCAGGAGCAAGCAGTGAAATCATGCTGCCTCCCTCCTGGTCATTTTTCCATCGGCCTCTAAAAAAATTCTTTCTTACAAAAACATTGTTTGGACTACCTTTTTTTTTTTACATCATGGGAAAACCTCTAGGAATGTAATTCTTTTAAAAATGATCTGGTGATCAAATATGTTGTTTTAAAAAAACCAAATATGTTTAAAATATTTGCGATTTCATTCTGTGTCTAGGCCAGATAAGAAACATGGCAAAATGAAGGCACCTTTTGGTGAGTACATTCTGCAGTTCCTTTCCCCTGATCTAGTGTGAGGAAAACTCAGCCGGCAAAACAAGGCTGCAGCTACAAGGTTACGCCTGATTGTGGTTCAAAAACAGCACAAGGAGGTTGGTATTCCCAATCTCTTCCCCCTCCCCGAGAGTTTGTGGCTAAAATAATCGCCTCCAGATGCTTCATGCTTGCCCAGCCTGGTGGAATACACAGAAAGAGCCTCCTCGAAGACTGTGCTATTTTGGAATCAGCCAGATGTACCCCAGGCAAGGGCCACCCTGTGCCAGCTAATCTTTCTCACACTAGGTCAGGTGAAAGGAACTGCAGAATGAACTCCACAAAGGTGGCTTCATTTTGGTAGTTTCACGTCTGGCCTAGACACAAGAAGCCCCGCCTGATCCTAGGCTAGTGGTTCCCAATGTGGACTCCATGCCCCACAGGAAGACTTCAATTCCCAGAAGCCGAAGTCAGTACATTGGTTAATCAGTGCTTAGGGGAATTGACTTATGTTTCTGGGAATTGGAATCCAAAAAACAAAGGTTAGGAAACGCTGTCCTTGACAGATCAACAGAATGACATCAACCCAAGGTAAAGGTCGCCGTTGCTCTCTAAAGCAAGTCGTATTCCACTTGATTTCAGTGCTCATCTCTGTTTATAGCCAAAGAGCCAGAGCTACCTGTGACTGCAGATGTTTCAGTGGACATGTGGCAGGCATGACTAAACACCGGAGTGCATAGAACACTATTACCTTTCCTGCTGAAGCGGTACCTATTTATCTACTTGCAAATTCTTGCTTTCAAACTGCTAGGTTGGCAGAGATGGATGCTCACTCCGTCGTGCAGGACTTGGGTCTCAAACTGCTGACCTTCCAGTCAAGTTCGACTTTTTAACCACTAAGCCACTGCAGTCCCTTCAACTCAAGGTAGCCATACATTATTTTAACATACACACACAAGGGCCTATAAAATAGAAAATGAAGAAGGCAAGGCGATCAGAAGCGAAGTACATTGTTAAGCCAAGTAAAGAAACTAGGAGGAGCATCACCCTCCTGTGCTACCGACAGTGGTAGAAGGCACTCTCATCAAAACAGGAAACACGCTTGTCAATGTATGGAATCTCTACTTTATTTACAACCATTCCATCACTTTCTTTTTTTTAGCTTTCATCCCTCCTTTGGCTGAGAGAGGAGAAAGGGTTTGACAGACAAGAGAGTTTCATTGTGACCGAAGGAGGCAGCAAAAAATAAAAGGCGAAGAGGGAGATGGAGCAGAAGGAAGAGATGCAGGCAGGCAGCCACTCACTGTGGAGAAGTGATCTTTTAAATAGCTTTATGTACACATGGCTCTTATATACAAGCTGCGATAGCAAAACTTTCAGAACGACAAGCTCAAAAGCCACAGGAGGTCGGTTGGGGTGAAGAGGGCAGGGACTTTGCTGCAGAGACTGGCCCTTGACATAAAAAGCCACAACAGAGAAGCACACTGGGCTGAAAGGTTTCCCATAACCAGAATGGTTTCTTCTCACACTGCCAAGGCGATTCTTTTTTTCTATAGCCAAATCAGGGCCAATCTCTTCTCCCAACCGCAAAAGCCTGTGAACCTCTAAGGCTGTGATGGCGAACCTTGGCACTCCAGCTGTTCTTGGGACTTCAATTCCCAGAAGCCCAAGACCCTGGGAATCCACAGCTGTACGTGCAGTAAGCCCATTTGTGTGGATTCACAGGGACTTGGGCTTCTGGGAACTGAAGCCCAAGAACAGCTGGACTGCCAAGGTTCGCCATGACTGCTCTAAGAAAAAAGAAGAGTGAGAACTGTTCCCAACCAAACTCTGGAGGATCACAAATGTAGGTTGTTGGAAGAGAATGGAAGGTAGAGAAGAATTTGTAAGAACGGAGAAAATGAGATTCAGCCGGGAAGAGGAGGGGAATGTGAGACGGAACTGCTGGCAGGAAAAGCAAAGAGAGTGTAGCACACTCAGGTTGGTCCACCACCACAAATGTCCCCTAGGAGCAAATGATGGGAATTCCACCCAAGCAAAGAGATCAAGCTTAATAACCTCAGTGCGATGGTGGGAAGAGATTTTTAAGCAGGCACAGACGAGTGGCGTGATGGTAAGACAGCCATTTCTCCGCCTCACTGCACACAATAGTCTCGGCTTTCATGGGTCAGCTGGGACGCTCCACCAAGGGATGCACAGAGAAATATATACATACAAACGCACCTACACATTCAATGTCAAGGGAAGTAAAAGCAATGGCAAAAATGTCCCAGCGTTATGTTCTTGTGACACTTGAGGTCCTCTTGACGCAAGGCCTTTGAAATCCCAGGACACAACTGGCCGGCGGGAGGAACATTAAGTCCAGTTGACAGCAGGTGATGCACACATTCAGGAAGGGAATTTGCCTGGTACTGCAGAGGAAGAGTTCAGAGCAACCAGGTAATGGTGGAGAGTACTGGCCATGAAACGCAACAAAGTTCTCCAAGAGCCATGGAGATCAATTTGCCATCCACACCTCCTGCCCCGACTCCCCGTTGAATTAGGAATGTGCCAGAATTCCTGCAACTTGTTGCCTGTCCTTTATGCCTGCCCGAAAGTTAAAGGAAGCGGGTGCAAGGAGAACATGAGATAATGCAACGTCGCGGTGGCCCTTTGATCCAAATTTTGCTCTCCAGCCAGGTCTGAAAGGAGCAGCAGACGTTAGCAAGCCAATCCTTTCAAAGTGCCCCAGATGAGTCACTAGTGTATTTCAAGTGGCCAAAGTCCTTCATGATTGAGGTTTGCATTTGGGATCGGCCCATTTTGATGGAAGCCTTCCAAAGTCGTCCCCCATCCTACTTCTGTCATGCTTCCCTCCCAGCACAGCCGCTGCAGTTCCAACACCTCTCAAGGAAAAGTGGTGCCAAGCCATGGATAACAGTTTCTTGGGTCATCAAACGTCCATCTTCAAGTACCTCTGAAAGTTAGTCCAATTGCCGTTCTGCTGCCCTGAGGAGCTGAAAGGAGCTTTGCTAGGATAGCCTTGGTTTCTTGAGTCTAAAGTCCCCTGGGTCCAAGAAGTCCAGCTTTGTGACCATGCTTGACTCAGGGTGACAGAGATCCACCAGACGGGGGGATTATCAGCTTTTGGGATGGTGAAAATGGGGCACTGGCATGGCAGGGAGGCGGGCACTGGCAGTCCTAGCCCCAAAGCAGAAGAGGAGGAGGAGGAGAAGAAAAGAGGGCAGACGGACTGGCTCTTGGCAGATGATGCGCTTGGAATAGCAGCAGCTGGAAACGGACAAATCGCTAGAGGACGCTCAGGAGAAGTTCTGGACTGGATGGCTGACCCTCATGCAGGCCCAGTACATGGCTCGGCCGAGGCAAGCCAAGGTCAAGAGGATAACCAACACCCAAGAGGCGTAGATCCCTTTGTACTGCTGGGCATGTTTCCATGTGCCAAACTAAGAGACGAGAGAGAGGGAAGGAGGAATTACACATGCCAAAGCATTTTACAGCAGCAACAGAAGTCAGCAAAAATAGTCGAGGGTTGCGCCACTGCAGTTCCAGGTCTCACACCTGGAAGAT
Source organism: Furcifer pardalis (assembly GCA_030440675.1). NCBI lineage: Eukaryota > Metazoa > Chordata > Lepidosauria > Squamata > Chamaeleonidae > Furcifer > Furcifer pardalis. The sequence continues at coordinate 7,979,717 of CP126897.1, forward strand.
GCATTTTATGCTAAATGGAGTTGGATACTATAAACACATCCTCTTATAACATCACAATGTGCCTGTCTGTGTCAGTGTGACAAAGCACGCATGCACACATCATACCCTACTATCTTGCAACTCTCCTTAGCCCATGGGGTCCAAGACCCACAGGGGGATTTCAATTCCCAGGAGCCTAAGTCAGTACATTGGCTGATCAGTGCTTTGGGGGATCAACTTAGGTTTCTGACAACTGAAGTCCAAAAAACAAAGGTTGGGGAAACACTGCTCTAATCTGTTTAAAGGGCCTTTCCTTGACTTTTAGATATTAGAGCTACTTTGTTATATGGTGCAAATGCTGCAGAACTGGTTTTCCTTGGAGCATTTCAACTGGTAAAAGCTGGGGCTGCGGGAATGGTTGCGACAAACATGGCGAAAGAGGCAGGAAGAGAAGGGGAAATTTCCTCACAGGGTAGAACGAGAAAGCATTATCCAAACACCCAGAAAGGTAATGCAAGCTGTCTCCGGAGTCACAAAGGCATGTCTGTCTGGATTATAGGTACAGTACTTACAACTGTTGAGTATTGTAATACAACCCCAGCATGCAGTGGGTGTAATTTTTCTGGTCTATTAAGGGTTTTTAAGGGTTTTTAATGTTTTATGATTGTAATGTTTTCACAGTTATGCCGCCCAGAGTTGGCAATATATAAATTTGAATAATAAACAAACAAACCATCAAATCATAAGGACAAAAATAGTAGCCTAAACTAAAGGAAATTGTTTTATATTATTTGTCTCTAAATAACCAATTGGAAAGTTCCCTATCTTCCTGCCTCTAGGAGTCATCTGGCCTAGTTGTACCTCGCTTAAAGAGCATAATGCGTTCCACAGGATTGTTCTTTAAGCAAAACACCATTTCAAGTGACCAATTGTGATTTCTGGTGGGGGTGGGAGATTGCAAACCCTGATTTATTTGTTAGGTGAGTTTTTGGTTGGTTTTAGTTGTTAAGCGAAGCAACTATTCAGAGAAAATTCTGCTCTTTAAGCAAGTTACTCTCTAAGCGAGGCGCTCTTTATGTGAGCATTTACTGTACTGTATTAAGGCTTTGCATGTTCTGGACTTCTCTTTTTGTTTTTTGCCTTTTGAAGATGTCTATTTGAGTCCCTCCATTTTGCAGGCTACATGACAGGCCTAAAAGAGATCTAGAGACTTTAACTTTACTTCTTTCTGAAAACAGTTTTACCAGGAATCCTGAGCACGTGTATATTTTTCTGACTTAATTGTTAGTAAATGATATTTTGTTCTTTCTCTACGCATTTAGTACACGTGTGTTGATTGGTTGAACTAAACAGGGAGAAAGCTTTGGAGAACTTGCATTCAAACTAAGATTTGCCTAAAACTTGCCCCACTTTAGTGCTGTGCTGTTACATATAACTTAACAACGAAGAGAGAGAAAAATCTAGAGCGACACTCAGTTTCAGGTACTTTTAAAACTGAGCCCTGTTGCCAATCTGAGTCTACAGACACCAACCAAAAGCCTCTCAGGACCAGGGACCAAGAACGCTCAACCTCAGAGATGTTGTTGGACATGAGCACCCATCATCCTTCACCTAATAAGGAAACGTACTTTCACATTGCTTTCAGAAAAAGTGTCTGAAGGACAGTTCTGGGGAGGGTTGAGACATTCATTTAATCCACTGATTAACACAAATAAATAATGACAGCTCAGCCAAGAAACTCCACAAGTCCGGATTACTGGCCAAGCAGGCAAAGGCTGCTAGGAACTAAAGTAGAATGACTGGTCACACCTATTCTTATCTTGATATTCTTAAAATAGCCCTCCAGATTTCTTTGAGAGGTAACTACCATAAATCCTCTCCACTGCCTATGTTACTTAGGCTTAATTTTATTCATCTATTTTATTTAAACTCTCTCTTTTCTTCTCCAAGTCAGCCACTGAAGGGGGAAAAAACATTCAGAGATCTGTTCCACAGACAGATAGGAAGGGGCCTTGCAAGAATTTCTGGGCTGGAAATTAAAGAGATGAGAGCGAGTTCACTTCCAGTTTGACAGATGCCAATTAAGGACCAGGCCCTCTGGTTCCTACTCACTGCAAGTCCTGTTGCTGTCACAGCCATTAGCAAGCTCAGCAAAAAGCAGCAAAAACACCTCTTCCGGGGGTAACGGCGCCCGATGGAGGAGCTGGTGGGAGAAGAGAAGATGCATGGAAAGCCTATCAGACGTCTGGTGATTCACTTGACGGTAAGTCTCAACTCCCAAAAGAGGTCTGAGCACTCCTGCTCTAAAGCAGGGATTCACAGCTTAAAGCCCACAGGCTGGATCCAGCCCATGGTGCCATTTCATGTGCCCCCCACCCCATCCCTCCAAGGGCATTCAAAAAACAAAATGACCACCCCAATCATTTCCAACTCTAGGGTTCAGTGCTCATCTCGTTTATAGCCAAAGAGCCAGTGCTGTCTGCATCTGCAGAAGTTTCCATGGACATGTGGCAGGCATGACCAAACATAAGAGTGCACAGAATACCGTTTATCTTTCCACAGAAGCGGTACCTATTTATCTATAGCTACTTGCAATTTTTTGCTTTTGAACTGCTAGGATGGCAGGAGCTGGGACAGAGATGGGAGCTCACTCTGTCATTCAGTACACAGGTCTCGAACTGCTGACCTGCTGACCTTCCACTCGTCAAGTTCAGCATCTTAACCACTAAGCTACCACAGTCTCCTAGAGAAAGTAGCAGACATCTCTCCCAGCCTCGATAACAACATACCTCTCGCTGCCCAGGGACCTTTATCCCCTTTCTTATCTGGAATAATCCGCTCTCCCTGTATCCAACATGGCTACTAGAACTGGGCCCACAAAAGCTTCTCTTTGGACCCCTTCTTTCAATCCCCCATTAATACCGTTATTATCTGTGCATCAACCTCTCCAGCTTTTTGCTAGCTAAATATAAGCAAGTTGACTTACACTTTCCGGCAGTGCGGGCATCGGGCTAAGGTGCGGTCTGTGAACTCTGTCCACTGAAGAAGGAAAGGTAGGGATGTGGGTGGGTGAGAAAAGATAAATATTAGTCAATCCCAATACAATCCAGAGAAAGGGTCCTGTATTCAAACCCAACTCGGCCCATCCATCAAGTACAGCATAATGCATGGTATCCTCTAAGTCAGGGATTCTCAATCTGTGGCTCGTGGGTTGCATGTGGCCCACGCAGTGGTGGGCTCAAAAAAAATTTACTACCACACTATGGGTGTGGCCAGGGAATGTGACCTGGCCCCAGCTTTAAAAGGTTGAAAACTCTTGCTCTAAATCCATGGTGGCAAACCTTGGCACTCCAGGTGTTCTTGGACTTCAATCCCCAGAAGCCCAAGTCTCTGTGAATCCACATGAATGGGGTTACTGTGCGTATGCACCTGGAGTGCCAAGGTTTGCCATCACTGCACTAAATCCTCCTGTTGACCATTCGACTAGCACTGTGCCATAACAGAAAGGTGAGGAGACAGTATGCCATGATTTTCAGAAAAGAATTCCCTGAGATGAAGAGCACCACTTCATGCCTCGAATCGGCATGCCAGCCAATTAATGATAAAAAAAAATCTCCCTTCTTTAAAGAAAATTGGATTAAAGTATACAGTTCTCCACCCTTACCCCATTTTCGGTTCACAACTAAAGGTAGGGTGAGATTTCATGACAGCAACAGTTCACCTAGTGAGCTTCAGTGCTGTGAAACGGGTAGCCTCCTTCCAGATCAAAGTCTCAAACCTTGTCTAGATCTGTGATGGTGAACCTTGGCACTCCAGATATTCTTGGACTTCAATTCCCACTGTTTTACTTCCGCTTCCAAGAGCGATGAGGGGGGCACGGGCCAGATGAATCGCAGTAAACCCATTCGTACAGATTCATGGGGGCTTGGGCTTCTGGGACTTGAACTCCAAGAACATCTGGAGTGCCAAGGTTCACCACCATGGGCCTAGATCAATTAGGTCTTTTAGACAATTTCACTTCTGGCCTAGACATAGAAGAAGTTCCATCCCATTCATGTTCTGATTATTTCAGATGAGCTGACTTTTTGAGCTCTTCCAGTAATGCTGTAGTTCGAGTACTGGATTACAAAGCAGTGCAGTGGATAAATTCCTGTACTGCAACCAAAAGGTTGTTAGTTTGATCCTGACCAGGGCTCAAGGTTGATCAGTAAAATGAATACTCAGCATGTCGGGGGCAAAATGCTAATTAACTTGTGAACTGCCCAGAGAGTGCACTAAGCGCTATGTGGTTGTATATAATTGCTATTGCTATGGTTCAGGAAAACTGGGTTAGAATCCCCACTTGGCCATAAAACTCACATGATGACCTTGGCTTAGTCACAGATTCTTAGCCTACCCAAAAGGACCATTGTGAGGAAAAAATAGGAAGAGAAAAGCCATGTACAAAGTTTGCTGAAGGAAAGGCAAGGTAACTATAAATTCAACAAATGAATAAACCAATATCATTAAAACCCCAGCCAAAGCTGGAAACAAAAATTCCACTGGCCCAGTTTCTTCTCTTCAACCTTGCCACCCGCAATCCTTCAAAGCATCGCCCTTACCAGGAAATTGTTCTTGCAATGACCACAGTTGACACGCACACCAACGGGTTGTGGCTCCGGACTCAAAGGCCCTGGATGCACTGGGCCCAAATTAATGACCCTTTTGCTGGGAAAGAAAAGGAAAAACAACAACGACAAAAGGGTTAAATGATTCTTCCTGTAGTCTCCTTTCTACCTGTTCTGTAGTAAATGTGGAGGTTCATACACTAGTGCTGTGATGGCGAACCTTGGAACTCCAGGTGTTCTTGAACTTCCAATTCCCAAAAACCCAAGTCTGTGTGAATCCACACAAATGGGGTTACCGCAGTAAACCCATTTGTTTGAATTCACACGGACTTGGGCTTCTGGGAATGAAGTTCAAGAACATCTGGAGTGTCAAGGTTCACCATCATGGCACTAGTCCCTCTCCAATACAAAACTACTATACTGTATTCTCAATTACAGTAAAACACCAGATAACGCTAAAACTTAGTTCCACAAGTCTTGGTGTTATTCGATTTTTAGTGTTTTCCGATCCATGTTAAAATCCTATGGGATGGATCGGATAATGTTAAAGCTCTATAGAGATACACTGTAACCGCACAGGCTTTAATGGTTGTTATCCGATCCATCCCATAGGACCTTAACGTTATTCGATCCAATTCTCCTCCCCAGATTACTTAACGTTATGCAATTTTAGCATTATCCAATTCGATCGTTATCTGGTGTTTTACTGTATATGATTACACTCTTTTCTTTACAAGTCCAGCACAAACAGCATCTGCCACCCAAAAGTCCCTCTTCCTTTAAATGACTGATTTTTGCCAACTTGATTCCCTTCCCACTTCTCTTTATCTCCAAACAGAAGTAATTTCTCCATGCCAATCCTGTACCACTATTCAAACTGCTGCTAAACCACCCGGATACGGCCCACAACATGAATTCATTAGGCGTGCAGTAACCTCACCACTCCTGGAACCGTACAGAGGACACGCCCATCAAAGTGCATGTGAATCCAGAAGCACTCCTGGGAGTGGTTCCGGATGCGCATGCGCAAACACATCTGCACCATTCCCAGAAGTAGATGGGGATGTACCAAAACATGCACAAATGCACCCGCACCACTTCCGGAAGTGGTGCAGACTATTTGCGCATGTGCATCCGGAACCACTTCCAGGAATGACATGGGCATGTTCACGCATGCACAAATGCACCCGCACCACTCCTGGAAGTGGTTCTGGACACGCATGCGCAAACATACCTGCTTCCAGGGGCCTTGTCAGGCCCGCTCAGCTGTTCCAGGAGTGTGGTCAGGCCCCCGGCACAAAAACATTGGGCACACTTGACCTTGAGCTTACACCACACATCTGCAAGATTTCTACAGTACCTTCTGCAACTCCAACCCAAAATACAGCCAGGTTTTCATAGGATCATAGAATAACAGAATTGGAAGGGGCCTTAGGCCATGGAGCCCAACACCCTTCTCAGTGTAGGAATCTGAATCAAAGCAGATTTGACAGGTGGTTGTCCAAATCTCTCTTGAGTGCTTCCAGGGTTGGAGTGCTCAGCACCTCCTGAGGTCATGAATTCCATTCTTGTACTGCAGTGATTCAAGTCACTAAGACACTGACTGGTAGGTGGAAGGTCAGCAGTTCGATTCCCAAGTACTGCAGGACGGAATGAGCTCCCGTCTCTGTCCCAGCTCCTGCCAACCTAGCAGTTCGAAAGCAAGAAATTGCAAGTAGATAAATAGGGGCCACTTCGGTGGGAAGGTAACAGCGTTCCATGCGCGCCGTGTCTAGTCATGCCTGCCACATGACCATGGAAACGTCTGCAGAAGCAGACAGTGCTGGCTCTTTGGCTTAGAAACAGAGATGAGCACTCACCCCTAGAGTCGGATATGACTGGCTTTCGAGCAAGGGAAACATTTACCTTTACCGCTGTAACCATTAAGAAATGTTTCCAGATATTTAGCCTATACAGTAATAACACTAAGACTCGCTGTGCGAATGGGGCGGCATATAAGTCGAAATATACAATACAATACAATACAATACAATACAATACAATACAATACAATACAATACAATACAATACAATACAATACAAGTCTCGGTATTATCCGATTTTTAGTTTTATCCGATGCATGTTAAAATCCTATGGAATGGATCGGATAACGTTAAAGCTCCATAGAGATAACATTGTAACCGCACAGGCTTTAGCGGTTGTTATCCGATCCATCCCATAGGACCTTAACGTTATTCGATCCAATTCTCCACCCCAGATTACTTAACGTTATGCGATTTTAGCGTTATCCGAGGTATTGCTGTATCTTGCTTTCTATAATTTCAGCCCATTATTACACGTCCTGTGCTCTGAGATGACAGAGAACAGATTCCACCTCTCCTCTTTATGCCCATCTTTCAGATATTTGAAGTGCTATCATAAATTCAGTCTCATTTTCTCAAGGCTAAACATACTCAGTTCCTTCAGTCTTTCTTCCTAGGGCTTGGATTCCAGCCCTCCGATCATCCTTTGTTCCCCTTCTCTGTACCTGCTGTAATTTGTTTGCATCTTTCCAAAAGTGTGGTGCCCAAATCAGGACACAGTACTCCAGATGTGGTCTAACTAGTTATGAATAGAGGTGGCCTAGTATCTCACAATTTTGGAGACTAATGCAGCCTAAGACAGTGTTGGCCTTTTTTGCAGCCACGTCACACTGTTGACTCATATTTAGCCTGCAATCTACAAAAATATGATGATCCTTCTCACTCATCCAAGTGTTAGGCTTATTACGTTCAACCATTTATCCTCTGGGTTCTAGAGCTCACTGCAGACAAGGGGATTTTCAACCACAACCCAGCCAGGGTTTTCTCTCCCCACCTTCTTCCCTTACCAGTATGTTCGAGGACAGGCAATGCGTTGTGACGTCACTTTGCAGATAAGGAGGCAGTTGCATGGGCATCTCACATACTTTTTACCTGGTGGAGCATTTTTGATCGGCTGGAGCAGGAAAGAGAGAAAAAGAATGCAATCTTTAAACCCCCCCAAAAGGCCAAATGACACCTCCGGATTGAGAAGGAAAGCAATAAGAAAAACAAACAGCTGTACAGTTCTAAGAAGACTATTATTATAGGTTACCAAACAGGCCCTTTGAGCTTCTGTGGTGCCACAGAATAATGTATTCACAAGCATCTCAACTGCTCGAGAGGAGTTGCATCCTTTAGAATACAGTGCAAATATAGCAAAAGAAGTGAAAGATGACCTTTTGGCTATGAAATTTTTTGAAGGCCTTAGTACAGGGGTTCCCAACCTAAGGCCCACAGGCCGGATCTGGCCCATGGTGCCATTTCATGTGGGGGCCCAGCCCTCCAAGGGCATTCAAGAAACAAAATGGCCACCCCTTTGAAGCTGTTGGGACATAATGGCCAACACACACACCCCAATCATGCAGACAGGGCAAAATGGCTGTCCGGCCCTCAAAGCTGACTAAGAGCATGATCAGCCCCCGGCTTGAAAAGGTTAGGAACCCCTGCCTTAACATAACTTTTGGCCTTGAAAGGAAAAGCGGAAAAAGAAAGTTAAAAGCAGCAATGACTAATATGATGGTGGTGGAAGAAGACGACTCACAGAGAGCAAAAAATGCTTTTATGCAAATGCTTTTTGCTGAAGTGGGTGGACTTTTTGACCTATGCAATCATAACAGCAAAAGTAAGAGAACGGTGAAGAATTTGGCATGTTGATTTTAGCATGTTCTGTTAAAGGTTTTGGTCCCAGGTTTCTTGAAGGATGTGTTTTAAATGTTAAAAAAAGAACCTACAGTACTACGCAGAATTATGTCTTTAAAATGTACCAGACTCTTCTACTGATAAAATATAATGGATAATGCAAGGTCGATCACCAATTCAACCTAAAAATACCTCTCAGAGTTATCCTAAGTATAAAACTGAAATAAACTATGAACCAATGTGTGCTCCAATATGTAACCAAACCAATCAACTTCAGATGAGGATCACTCACTTAATTTGCAATGTACTACAGCAGTTGGAATAAACAGAAAATCACAAGGACTGAATTAGACAGGAATCATAGATTTATAATTTTAGACTGTGGTAGCTTAGTACAGTAGTTGAGACACTGAACTTGAGAACAAGAAAGTCAGAAGTTTAAGACGGAGTAAACGCCCATCATCTGTCCCAGCTCTTGCCACCCTAGCAGTTCGAAAGCAAGATATGGCAAGTAGATAAATAGGTACCAGTCTGGTGGGAAGATAATCAGCGTTCCATGTCTAGTCATGCCTGTCACGCGTCCACGGAAATGTCTACAGACAGCGCTGGCTCTTTGGCTGTAAAGGGAGATGAGCACCGCACCCTATAGTCTGATATGACTGGCTATTGAGCAGTCAATCTAGTAAAAGTCTCAACTTCTGCTATGAAAGAGTAAAGAAGCATTTCCGAACAGTATCACATCAAACTCCAGGCCAGGCTCACATAACCGATTGGTCCCTTCTCAGAAGAAAATGAATATATCATACAGAAGCTTAAGTATATCTCTTTGATGAAACTGCTCAGCATTAAGCCAGGATTTTTAAACACAGGTTTTATTTGGCAAAAAGGAATTGTTTCTGACACGATTACACTGAAAACTTTTAGCTGCACTGCTGGATTACAGGGCAACCTTCCTCAATCAGGTGGCCTTTGGGAGTTTTGGACCACAGCTCCCATAAGCCTCTTCAGTAGCTACACTGGCTGGAGCAGTAATGTTGGACTAAAACGCTCTCCTTCCACAGGCAGTATTGCCAGCGTTTGGAGATTTATGGCACTTGGAAGATGTAAGTCTTCCTTGAGGGTGGAGAATTCAGGCTCTGGCCAAGCCCCTTATCCAGGGTGAGCACTTCACTGTAAAACACTCCTTTTGTGCTGAGGTTATAAATTCAGCAGTTCGAGACCCAAGGGCTGAACAACGGAGTGAGCTCCAATCTCTGTCCCAGCTCCTGCCAACCTAGCAATCCGAAAGCAAGAATTTGCATGTAGATAAAAAGGTACCACTTCACTGGTAAGGGTAACTGTGTTCTGTGCACTCCAGTGTCTAGTCATGCCTGCCACATGACCACAGAAACGTTGGCAGATGCAGACAGCACTGGCTCTTTGGCTGTAAATGGAGATGAGCACCGCACAAGTCGGATATGATCGGTTTTTGAGCAAGGGCAATTTTTACCTTTATTATAAATTCAGTCCCTGATCCAGCCAATTAAAAAGGATCAGGTAGCAGGTGATGGGAAAGGTCTGCTCTCTGTTAGAGATCCTGCAGAGCAAGGTAAAAGTCACCCTTGCTTGAAAGCCAGTCATATCTAACTCTAGGGTTCGGTGCTCATCTCTGTTTATAATCAAAGAGCCAACGCTGTCTGAATCTGCAGACATTTCTGTAGACATGTGGCAGGCATGACTAGACAGAACGCTGTTACCATCCCACTGAAGTGGTACCTATCTGTCTACCTGCAATTTCTTGCTTTCGAACTGCCAGGTTGGCAGGAGCTCAGACAGAGACTGAAGTTCACTTCATCATGCAGCACTCGGGTCTCAAACTGCTGACCTGCCAACCTTCCAGTCATCAAGTTCAGCATGTTAATCACTTGTTTGCAGTGGTGGGCAGTGACTAGTTCGCACCAGTCCAGGTGGGTGGGAATAAAATTGGGTAGTCTTCGGGCGGGGGGGGGGGAGGAGTAAAATTGGGTACCCTAGAGTTGGTAACGACTGGCTTTCGAGAAAGGGCAGCCTTTACCTAATAACAGAAGATCCCTGATTGGTATTAAAATGTGACGTCAGGTTTTGTCCCTGCAAGTGGTTCAAGGTCTCCCTTGCTCAAAAAACAGTCGTATCTGATTCTAGGGTGCAGTGCTCATCTCCATTTGCAGCCAAAGAGCCAGTGCTGCCTGTGTTTGCAGATGTATACACGGCCATGTGGCAGGCATGACTAAATTGCCCACAACATAGGCTCCGCCCACAACCTAGGCTCTGCCCATGGTGTGGTAGCGAAAATTTTTGCTGCCCACCACTGCTTGTTGGTCAAAAAAAGACAACACAAACGATTCATGCCTCACCTAGCAGAAGGGTGACAGGTTTTTGTGCAGTCTGACTGGACACCCCCCAAAAACTGTGTTACTGCATCAAGTGATATTTTTGACAACAAGGCCATTCTCTTGCGACCAGGAAATACAAAGCATTTTACAGAAGGGATGTAATTTCTGCTCAGAAGGCTTCCAATATAGAATACACAAGCCAGCTGTAAGGGGGAAAAGACTGGCTGCCAGAAGTAACAAAGGGGGAAAATACATTCGTCATGTCTTTTATTTCCTTCATAATTCTGAGAGATAGAGTAGGTTGCAGATGGTAGGAGGGGACAGATTGGAGGAGAATCGTGATCAAGACTTCTGGAGTTGCTAGCAAATGAAAGGGCACGGAGTCTCCACCTTTTGGGACCACACCTTTGTGTGTTTCTGACACCCATAAATCATGTTTTATGTTTTGAGCTGAATGCCGTCAAACAGGTTTATCCAGAACCTTTTTTTATTAAAGACACATTTAATTTCTGCCACTGTTCTAGAAGGCAAATGAGCTAGCATAGACCGTTTTGCCTCCTAGATCTTATTTCAAATTCTGAATGATGTCCAACAGCAACCCTTCATTTAAGCACGTTCGCTGAGGAATCGGGAGCTGCTAGAAAGTGCTAATCCCAGTTTTAAGGGAGATATTTGTTTACAATTCTGTACATCAAAATGCAAAGCTCTCTCACACTTTCTCTGTTTCCCAAGGCAAAAAAGAAGAGTCAAACGAAAGCCATGTAAAATGACAGACAGGGAGAAGTAGGAACAAAAAAGAATATGCAGTCCTCTGTGTTGCCCCAAATTTAACATCACACACAACAATCACCTTTAGAATAGGCTATATACTGTACACATCATCTCAATATGCTCATCAGCTGCTGTTCTCCAGATGTTTTAACACTACAGACCACCAGCCCTGACCAAAATAGGCAAAGCAGATGTGGAGGTGCTGTCATTTGTCACAATTTGCAACTGATTTTTTTTTACCATTTCCACTGGTGACTCTGCTTTTGAAGAGATGTCTTCTAACCTGCCCTTTTGACTTCTGCAAAAAGTTAAAAACATAACCACCTCCCCAAGCCCAAAGGTGTTCTGTTAACAGGTATAAAAAATATAGAGGGTGGGAGAACTGTGGTTTAACGGATGAAATATTTACTGGGTAAAGGTAATCATACTTCTATACCGCCCCATAGTGCTTAGTGCACTCTGTGAGCAGTTCACAAGTTTATTAGCATTTTGCCCCAACATGCTGGGTACTCATTTTACCAATTTGGAAGGAAGGAAGGCTGAGTCAACCTTGAGCTCTGGCTCAATGAATAAATAATAAAACCAGGACAATTCTTGCAGGTAGGAGGCATAGTCCAATATACTGTATATACTAGAGTATAAGCCTAGTTTTTCAGTCCCAAAAATGAGCCCCCAAAAGGGGAAATGGCTTATACTCGGATCAATGACCATGAGGGTCCCAAGACAGTGTCGGATTGAGATGCGTCAAAAAATTAATTAATTTTACCATATTTTCATGTATTTTGATTATCAAAACTTACTAGCAGCTGCTGCATTTCCCATCCTTGGCTTATACTAGGGTCAATCTATTTTCCTGGGTTTTCAGGTCAAAATTAGGTACCTCGGCTTATATTTGGGTCGGCTTATACTCGAGTGTATATGGGTGCATGGAGGTCAATCAGTTGGGAAGAACTGTCTAAAACAATTTTTCAGGTTAGGATAAAAAGCATTATTGCCCCTATAGTTAGGACCTGTAAGGAATTTAGGAAGGGGGGAATTGACTCCCTAAACCTTCGATCTGCAAGTAGGCAGTTATGTCTCTTCCCATGCTGAATGAGCGACAGAAGGTAGGCAAAGCTCCAGTCAGGGATTTGCCCCATAAGCTACAGAAGGGAGCAGATAAATTCTAATAGCATAAAACATGGGGAGAGGAACCTTTATCAAGCCATATGGTTTGGTATGTGTCTTGCACTATCTCTCATGACAGCTCATGCTAGGTGGGGCTAATGAAAGGACAATATGTCTAGAAGGCCAAAGGTTTCCTATTCTTGGCTTCGCAGGCACTGAAAAGATTAGGCCAGAAAGCTTGCTTAGTTCAGCAGCCTGTTTCCCAGAACTGCTAATGAGATTCCTTTAGAAAGTCCACATATAGGTGATTCACACTACAGCTTATCCTTTTGCCCCACCCCACCAACAACAGTTGGTGCCAGTCATGTGCCTCTTAACCCAGAGATGCCACACAACTGTCACAATCAGTTGCCTTTCATAGGCTTCTCCTCTTTCACGGGCTTCTTTAGTCCCCTTTCAAAGCCATCTAATCAGTAACCATCAACCCCGTTCCTCTGGACGACTCTATGTTCTAACATTATGATAAAGAGAGAAAGAACATTCAGGCTATTTTATCCTTCCTTTATTAAATCCAGACTGAAAAGGAATTCAGAACAGTTGTTTCTCATCAGCTGACGACCCAAGATACCCCATATTGTTCACGTCAATTATTGGTAAGATTACAATTTTCCCAAAGCACCTTTCATCGTACTAAAAATATGATGGAATGGTACTTCTTGAGAATTATCTGAAGAATCACCAAACTATGCTTAACTGCTAGTAAGAATCAGCAGTAACACAAATGCATAAAAACTGAGACTGCTATGATATTAAAATCCCATAAATACTGGAACTTTAGAAACCCAGACAACACACACACACACACACACACACACAAAACAATACAGGTTAGCATAAAATTGTTTGAGAAAAATGCAACAAAATAAATATTTAGACTTTTCACTGAATCAGCCCCAAAGTCTACCTATTTCAGGATTCTTAGTGACCCTCTTTGATGCTGCATAACAGAACTCCTAAAATGCCACCACATATTGACAAATGAGAGTCAGCATGGAATATCTGGGAGGCTGTAGGCTTCTCTGTCCTAATTTGGAATGACTAGCATGGTAGAATTCCAGACAGGAATTTTTCTCCAGCCTTACTTGCTGAGACACCTGGAACTGAACATATTTTTTTAAAACAGTGCAGATATTGTACGACACAGCTACATACCTTTCCTTGGCTTCTACTTGTGTTTCAGACTAATTTTTTAAAAAGCTGCCACCACAAACCACACAATATTCCTCCATATGTCTAGTTTATCAAACATGCAAGTCACTATTTTGTCCTCTGTCCACAGACTGGAAAAACTACTTTCTTTGGACCACAGCTCCCAGAATGCACTAGCCAGTCTGTGATCCCTTCCAAATTCTGCTGTCGACTGTGGCACACCCCAATACAAAAGCACATTGGTTTCTCAAACTTAATAGTCAACCTAGCAGGCAAAGACAACTGATGCAGAGTGACAATAAGCTGCCTTGGCCTTCCAGTCGCTGCACTGGTCAGGTCAAATGAGGTCAGGCATGGCTAAACCTAGCTGCTTCCGGTTCATAACTCATCATCAACACCACTCTAAGCCCAGCACCTGACAGAAACATGCAAACCCACCATCCGTTCCCATGGTGCTCACCGTGGCTTCATTGCAGACGCTACACTTCACCACGTGCTGATGCATCTTGCCCTCCACATTGATGGGGCTCTGGCACACCCGGCAAGTGATCATAGGGGCACTGCCGCTCTCTGGAGAGGCCATAGGCGAATAAGGTGGTGGATCCTCTCCAGGAAGCACAGCCGCCTGGCTGCCATCACTGATTCCACCGAAAGAAGGAAAGCCTTGGGAGAAATTTAAAAAATGGATATGTAGCAGACTGCTATACTAGCAACTCTTCAAATACACTATCTGCTCCACTTCTACCCACCGTTTGCCCCATTGTATGAACGTATTTTCCAACACTAGCTCTTAGGTACAGGTTGCCTTTGCTTGAGAGCCAATCGTATCCAACTCTAGGGTTCAGTGCTCATCTCTGTGTATAGCCAAAGAGCCAGTGCTGCTTGCATCTACAGATGTTTCTGTGGCCATGTGGCATGCTGTTTACCTTCAGATTGAAGTGGTCCCTATTTATCTGCTTGCAATTTCTTGTGTTCGAATTACTAGGTTGGCAAGAGCTGAGACAGAGACAGAAGCTCACTCCATCATGCAGCACTCAGGTCTCGAACTGCTGACCTTTCAGTTGTCAAGTTCAGCGTCTTAACCACTAAGCCATTACTATCCCTTTCATACATTAATTCAGGGGCTGCAGTGGCTCAGTGATTAAGAAGCTCACCTTGTTAGCTGGAAGGCCAGCAAGTCAGCAGTTTGAGATCAGGATACTGCATGACTGTTTGAGCACCTGTTTCTGTCCCAGCTCTTGGCAACCTAGCAGTTCAAAAGCAAAAAATTGCAAGTAGCTAAATAGGGACCACTTTGTTGGGAACAGATCTTGGGGACATGAAAGGAACATCATTTGGGTGTCCCCTGAGCGGAGTTCCTCCAGCAAAACCCCTTTCAACCCACAATAATTTCTGACATGAAATTATTATTATTATAAATCTTCCACAATCTCTGCAGTGCCAGAGGTTGGGTGTTCAATCGCCCACTGGGCCTCCCGAGAGAAAAGACAGCCTATATAGTCTTGGGCAAACTACACAGTTCAAGAACTTCCTCCCAGGAGGAGGGAAGGGTAATATATGCAATTTTATATTAATACTAAATATGAAAGTGATCCTGTTTCTAATTCTGATATAAATTAGTTTGCATTTAAATATAATGCAATATAAATTAGTTTGCATTTAAATTAGCACCACTTATGTGTATTCCCTACCCAGAAAACCCTGGAAAAGATCCCCTTAAGTTGGAACTGACTTGACAATATGTTATTATTATTTAACAGTGGCCTGTCTTTCCTTCTAACATCTATGTCAGAAAAAAACAAATTAAGGTTTCTGGTGTGCACATTTACACCATACAGTACAGTATTTAACTAGTTCCACTGTAAGGATTGTTAGATCATGATGGCTGTTCTTTGAAAATGCTCAGACATTGGTCTTCTTTTTCTTTCATGTCCAGGTGAAACTTTGGACTGCCAAAATCAAGCCACTGTCTTGGCTTCGCCATTGGCCAAAATCAAACCTTTATCAGTACAGTAATACCTTGCGTAACAAATTTAATGCGTTCTGTGAGGCTGCTCGCTATGCGAGGTTTCGCTATGCGAGTCAGTCTTGCATAGCGAACATTCCAATGGAAAAACTCGCATAACAAGCTTTTAAAGGGGAAAAACTCGCATAGCAAATTTTTTTCATTGTCCGAGTTTTCCCCATAGAAACACTCGCTATGCGAGTTTTCTATAGGGAAAGTCTGACTTGCATAGCGAATATTTCCGCTATGCGAATCGGACTCACATAGTGAATTTTTTTTCGTTATGCGAGTTTCCCCCCATAGAAACGCTTTGCTATGCAAGTGTTTTCATAGGGGAAGTCTAACTTGCATAGCGAAAATTTTCGCTATGCAAGTCCGACTCACATAGCGAAAATATTCGTTATGCAAGTCGGATCACTTTTTGAAAAACCCACTCGTTACGCGAGTTTTTCGTAAAGCGAAATGCTCGCTAAGTGAGGTTTGACTGTACATGTTTCTGGTAGTAATCGGCAGACCAGCAGATGAGCCAGATTCCGTACCTCTCCACATTCACTCAGCGTGTTGTTGTCTGCCGGCAGCCCTCACTTGAGCATTTTGGTCTTATAGCTAGGCACTCTGACTCTCAGCTTATTCAGGGTCCTCCAAGTGACATAGGAGAGGTCGGGGTTTCTCAGCCATGTTCTCCTTTAATGTTACAGTATTCTTTGTCCAGTGAGCTCCTTCCTTCACCTTCTAATTTGGTCTTGCTCTTGCATAGCCTCAAGAATGTTTATTCTTGCCATCAAGCTCTTCCTGGACCTGAGTGGCAGACTTGAGGCTCACATCCATTCAGAGGGTGTCGAGGGTTATTCTCTTGTTTCAGACTTTGACCAACCCCCATGGAGATGATCTGGATTTCTGCTTGTAACAGGGTGCATCTCCTAACACTTGCTATCCAATCTTCTAGCCTTAAGAGCAGAGATTCTCAACCTGCGGCCTGCAGCATTTCATCTGGCCCACCACCACCAAAAAACAGGATGTGCCATGTGGTGGAGGAAGAGCAACATGGCCGTCCGGCCCCTCAAAGCTGTCTGAGGGACCTGGCCCCTGGCTTAAAAAAGGTTGAGGACTCCTGCTCCAACAGCTACTGGTCTACCTGGACCACCTACATCGTAGCTCCGCCCCAGTAAGGTCGGGCCACGCCCAATTCCTGAGGACACGCCCACCGCCCCTAAGCACCTCCCTCTCTGCTTTAACCCAGGTTTGTCCACGCCCACCACTCAAAAGAGCCTTCATTTTCCCACCGATTCTGTTCACGCCCCCTCCCCTTGCCCCGCCCCCAAAGCCCCCCTTCCCTTCTAGCCCTCATAAATATTAATGAAGGGGGTGTGGCTCACCCTGAGGCGGGTTCGGCTTCCCAGGGAGGTTGGAGACGGAGCCTGACGATGATAGCCCGGCAGGGCCCACCAACCCGCCGAGGCCGCCCCCATCCCCGGAGTCGGCCGGGAGAAGCGGGGAACGCTCGCCGTCGGCAGCCATCGCGGGTCCTGAGAGAGCGGTGCTGCCGCCGCCGCAACCGCCCCGCTCGGCTTCCGTAGCGTAAGCGCGCCACCCCGCCCTCACACCTTCCCTACGACGCCCGTCACGTGACGACGAACGACGCGCTTTTCCTCTTGGTTACGAAGGAAGCCCCCCCCAAAGGGGTCCCGTCACGTGACGATGACGAGCGGGAGCAAGAAACGAGCCTCTTCTTTTCGTATTGGTTGGCGGCGAACGTCCTTTTTTTTCCCTCCCCCCTCCTCCTCCATTCTGTCTGCTTACTGGCCAGCCTACGTGTCAGTCTTCCAAGTTGTGTCCCGCCCTCCGGACACGCCCCCATCCCGTGACTCCTTTCCCGCCTTCTCATTGGGTGTCCTCGCGGCTCGCGCCGCACTTCTCCCCTGAGTCATCCCTACAGCGCGCCTGGCGGACGTTTTTTGAGACCTGAGGGGGGAGAGAAATAGAACCACGTGACGAGGAAGGTCGCGTTCCGATTGGCTGAGCTCAACCCTTCCGCCATAGTCTGATCCAGGCTCTCCATCCTCACTGGTCGAGGCAAGGGCAAGGGCTGTCACGTGAGGAAACCATAATTCTTCCCAGAGAAAAAGGGGGCTTCTTGTCCTTCGTTTGTAAGTGAACGGTTAGCCCCGCCTTCTTTGTCGATGTTGCCCCGCCCCTTCATGGAATGATTGACATCCCCCACACACACACACACCAGGGATTCTCAACCTGCGGCCCATGGTGGGCTGGATGCGGCCCATGGCACCACTTCATGTGTCCCCCCCCCCCACATCGTCTCCATCACACCAGGAAGTGCCATATGGTGGAGGAAGGACAAAATAGCCATCAGGCCCCCAAAGCTGTCTGAGGGAGCGTGAACCAACCCTTGACTTGAAAAGGGTTGAAAACTCCTGTCATATACTAATTTATTTAAACATATGCAAATACCTGCTTTGCACAAACAAAGGCAAAGGGAGTGAGGATGCTAGGATTGCCACAGTCCTATAAACTGACATATGTGTTGATTTAAATGCAAATCAATTTACATTAATTTAAATGCAATTATATTAATTGCATTCAATTGCATATATCAATTATATGTTAATTTAAATGCAAACCAATTTATATCAGAATTAGAAACAAACTCACTTTCACATGTAACATTAGAATATAATTGTATATACACTAGTACCCCGAATAACGTTATGACTTGGTTCCACAAGTCCCGTCGTTATTCGGGTTTTAACGTTGGGCGAGACATTGAACACACAATGTTAAAAAAAGCCCTGTTTCCCTGGAGGCTGCAGGAAGCGAGAACATCGGGATTTGAATCCTGACATTTTGCCTTGCTGCTGCCTCCAGGGAGGTGGGAGAACTTTGGAAACAGCTTGGAGCGGGTTTCCCCACCTCCCTGGACCCGGCGGGGGGGTCAGAGCCCCCAAAATTGGTAAAAAAAACGTCCGTTTTTTTACCAATTTTGGGGTTTCTGACCCCCCCGCTGGGTCCTGGGAGGTGTGGGGACCCGATCCAAGGTGTTTCTGGGCTTCCCCGACGTCCTGAGCCGGTGCAGGAAGCCAGAACATCGGGATTCGAAATCTGACATTCTGGCTTCCTGCACTGGCTCAGGACGTCGGGGAAGCCCAGAAACACCTTGGATCAGGTCTGCCCACCTCCCTGGACCCGGCGGGGGGGGTCAGAAACCCCAAAATTGGTAAAAAAAACGGACGTTTTTTTTACCAATTTTGGGGGCTCTGACCCCCCCGCTGGGTCCAGGGAGGTGTGGGGACCCGATCCAAGGTGTTTCTGCGCTTCCCCGACGTCCTGAGCCAGTGCAGGAAGCCAGAACATCGGGATTCGAAATCTGACATTCTGGCTTCCTGCACTGGCTCAGGACGTCGGGGAAGCCCAGAAACACCTTGGATCAGGTCTGCCCACCTCCCTGGACCCGGCGGGGGGGGTCAGAAACCCCAAAATTGGTAAAAAAAACGGACGTTTTTTTTACCAATTTTGGGGGCTCTGACCCCCCCGCTGGGTCCAGGGAGGTGTGGGGACCCGATCCAAGGTGTTTCTGCGCTTCCCCGACGTCCTGAGCCAGTGCAGGAAGCCAGAACATCGGGATTCGAAATCTGACATTCTGGCTTCCTGCACTGGCTCAGGACGTCGGGGAAGCCCAGAAACACCTTGGATCAGGTCTGCCCACCTCCCTGGACCCGGCGGGGGGGGTCAGAAACCCCAAAATTGGTAAAAAAAACGGACGTTTTTTTTACCAATTTTGGGGGCTCTGACCCCCCCGCTGGGTCCAGGGAGGTGTGGGGACCCGATCCAAGGTGTTTCTGCGCTTCCCCGACGTCCTGAGCCAGTGCAGGAAGCCAGAACATCGGGATTCGAAATCTGAAATTCTGGCTTGCTGCACTGGCTCAGGACGTCGGGGAAGCCCAGAAACACCTCCAGAGAGATCAGAGGACCCGATCTACAGCTGCAGGGTGGCTGGGGAAGCTGACGGGGACTTCCTGTCGGCTTCCCTAGCCACCCGCCCATGCCTCCGCAGCTGTGGGGTGGCTGGGTAAGCCGATGGGGGAGCCCCCCGTCAGCTTTCCAGCCACCCCACCCCTGCCTCCGTAGCTGCAGGGTGGCTGGGAAGCTGAACGGAGAACCCCGTTCAGCTTTCCACCCACCCTGCTGCTAAGAACGACTGTTTCGTGTAACGTTAAAATCGCGTTACTCGATACAAGATGTTTCCGAAAATCTTGTAACGTTATGCGGATTTAACGATATACGGTACTCGCGTTATACGGAGTATTACTGTATTGTTTAAACGCAAAGACAAGTGTTTATTTGACACGGTGATGTGTGTCCACAGAAATATTACAATAGCAATTAGACTTGAGCGTTCTGTGCACTCTGGTGTCTAAGCATGCCTGCCACATATCTACAGAAACATCTACAAACAGATGAGCACTGAACCCTAGAATTTGATACGATTCGCACAAGAGTGGCCTTTACCACTCCTTTGTGCTTAGTGCAGTCTCTGGGCCATTCACAAGCTAATTAGCATCCCCCCCCCACCTGCAGGGTATATTATTTAAATATATCTGTTAAATAATGTATACAGTCAAACCTCGTATAAAGAGCGCCTTGCTTAAAGAGCAGAATTTTCTCTGAATGTTCGCTTCAATTAACAAATAAAACCAACCAAAAAACTCGCTTAACAAATAAATCGGGGTTCGCAATCCCCCTCACAATTGGTCATTTACAATGGTGTTTCGCTTAAAGAGCAAACTCGCTTAAAGCGCAATTCTGTGGAACGCATTATGCTCTTTAAGTAAGGTACAACTATTTAACATACTGTATATGCATGTAAAATTTATACATATTTAATATGTATATTTGCATATGTTTTGTTGTTTGTGTGTGTATAGTTGCACATACAGTAGAACCCCGTATAGCAATTTTAATCTGTTCTACGGAACTGATTGCTATGCGGTTTTCGTCGTTGTACGATCTTCCCTATGGGACAATCCGTACAATGATTTTCCCTATGGGAAAAACTGTACAACAATGTTTGGCACTAAGTGGTTTTTCCAATTGGAAAATCGTACGGATTTTCCCATCGGAACAATTGCTATGCAAAATGGCTTTCCTCTTCCAAGCCTCATCGCTATGCGATTTAATCACTGTATGGGGTGATCGCTATACAGAGTTCTACTGTATATACTATGTGTTTAAGGGACTGCAATGGCTCAGTGGTTAAGATGCTTTCCTTGTTAGCTGGAAGGCTGTCAAGTCAGTGGTTCGAGGCCTGGGTACTGCATGATGGATTGAGCACCCATCTCTGTCCCAACTCCTGCCAGCCTAGTAGATTGAAAGCAAGAAATTGCAAGTAGATAAACAGGGACCTCTTCGGTAGGAAAAGATCTTGGGGAAATGAAAGGAGCCTCATTCAGGTGTACCCTGAGCAGAGTTTCTCTGGCAAAAATCCTTTCAACCCAGTATAATTTCTGACACGAAATAATCGTTACTATGTGTTTATGTATCGTCAGGTGAGAGAGAATGTCCTGCTTTGCTGTGATCTTGAATGGAACAAAGAACTGCTATTAGTCCATTAGTCTTGGTGAATAAAGTAACATGATGGGAACAGAATGTTTTAATTCTTACATGGCTTATTAAAAGCACGAGGAAATTCATGAAGTACTGCTTCCTGAACTCTTTGAATAGGGCCATTCTCGTTCACAGAAAAGCTTCACAGAGCACTTGGGATTCCTCCCTCCCCTGCTTATTAACTTTGAAGTTTCAAATTTACAGCAACTAATGAATATCCTGTAGTAGCTGAGGACAGGAAACTAGGATTATACTTCTGTTCAGCCTGAGGATTTGCTGGCCTTGTTCACAAATAACTAAGATGGGAACAAAGCTCAAAAAAGTAACTGCTGGACAACAAGTTATTTAGGATTAAGTGCACAAACTTCGATATTTATATGTTCTCCCATTCCCACTACCTCTTTAAATGATCTGGGGTCACTGGGTTCGGTGCTGTCGCCTCTCCTGTTTAATATTTACATGAAATCGCTGGGGGAGATCATCTGTTCTCACGGGGTGAAGTATCATCAATATGCGGATGATACTCAGGTGTACACCTCAGCCCATGGTGATCCAGGTGATGCAGTGGAAGTCCTATCCAGGTGTCTGAAGGCTGTAGGGGTCTGGATGGGGGGCAACAGGCTACAACTGAATCCTGGCAAGACCAAGTAGCTGAGGATTAGGGGTCCTGCGTTATCATGGCAGCTATCATCTTTGGTACTGGATGGGGCTTTTTTGCCTCAGACAGTCCCGGTGCATAATCTGGGGGTCCTGGACTCATGACTCCTGCTCAATGAACAGGTGGCAGTTGTGGCTAGGAGGGCTTTCACACAACTTTGTATGATCCACCAGTAATGCCTACTCCTGGACTGGGACTCCTTGTTCATGGTCATGCATACTCTGGTCACCTCCAGACTTGACTATTGTAATGCGCTCTACGTGGGACTGCTCTTGATGATCAATCGGAGACCGTAACTGGTCCAGAATACGGCTGCTCGGGTGGTGATGGGGTGTGGGTGTTATGCCCGTGCCTTGCCACTGCTTTAGGAGCTGCACTGGTTGCCAGTGTGCCTCCGGGTGCAATTCAAGATGCTGATTACCTTTAAAGCCCTACATGGTAGTGGATCAGGGTACTTAAGAGAACACATCACCCCAAGGACATCTGCCTGTCCCACTAGAGCAGAACCAGAGGCACTCCCTGATAGTTCTGATGTTTTTAGTGATACTGAGTATTTAGGTTTTATCTCTGTTTTTATCTGGATGTAAGCCGCCCAGAGTCGGGTCCTCCCGATTGGGGCGGGGTATTAAATTTAATAAATAATAATAATAATAAAAGTTATATCTGCTAGCGAGGCTCGTCTCTCTAGCATGAGAAGGAGGGCCTTCTCTGTGTCTGCTGTTATGCTTTTATGATGTTGTAAACTGCCCTGGGTCGCCCCGGTGAGAAGGGCAGTATAAAAATGTAAATAAATAAATAAATGATCTCAGATTACATGCATGAACTCAAAGGGATGAAATATACATGTATGGAATATATATACCCCTTTGGCTATGTATTTTTGTGTACTTGCTTTGTTTCAGGATTGTTATTGTCAGGAATAGCCCAGAGTATATAAATTGAAGCAATAACAATATACAGAGATACACCCATAAGGGAATTTTAAACTATGGCCACAGTTTATTTTGTCATAGATTGGGTTTAGGATACCACACTCACACTGAACTATTCACAAGGGGAATGTTATTGAACACAAAAGAATGAAAACATAACAAAAGGCATACCTAATATGAGGAAATATACTCAAGAAGAAACTCAGATTGACGAGAGGGCTCTTAGATTCAGCCCCAATAGTGCAAAGATTAAACTGCTGTACTGCAGCCAAAAATGTTGATATTGTGAGTTCAATCCTAATGGAAATCATGGTTAACTCAACCTTCTATCCTTCTGAGGTTGATAAAATGAGTACCCAGCCCGGGGTGGGGGGGTGGGGAGGAATGAAAATTACCTTGTGAACTGCCCAGAGAATGAGCTAAATGCTATGGGGTGGTAATGTCACCCTTGCTCAAAAACCAGTCGTATCCGACTCTAGGGGACAGTGCTCATCTCTGTTTATAGCCAAAGAGCCAGCACTGTCTGAACTTGCAGACATTTCCGTGGACATGTGGAAGGCATGCCTAGGGATGCTGTTTACCTTCCCGTTTAAGTGATACCTATTTATCTACTTGCAATTTATTGCTTTCAAACTGCTAGGTTGGCAGGAGCTGGGACAGAGACTGGAGATTACTCTATCATGCAGTACTCAGGTCTCGAACTCCAACCTTCCAGTCTTCAAATTTAGCGTCTTAACCACTATGAAACAGAGATGAGCACTGAACCCTAGGTTCGGATACGGCTGGCTTTCGAGCAAGGGCTACCTTTACCTATCTTTTGCAGTGGGATTCAACTCATTAATATTAGTATCAGATGATTTTATAAAGAAATCTCATCTGTTAAAAATATTTTAGAAATGATTTTTTAAAGCACCTCTTAGCCAATACCACCCTATGCAATATCTGCACAACCGCTCTTGCGTAAGTTGTTCCTGACCTTTTTTTAAAGAGCTGAATTCCCATTTGGCATCCAACTGCCCGTACCCACTCAGGGTCATTGAGCCATTGCCCTCACCTGCCCTATGTTTTTCCACCAAGGCACACAGTTATTGGCTTGGCACAATTAGCATTTACGCCCTCCGTTTGCATTTCCTAGGACACCATGGATGCAATCAAACTGTGCTGCCTTTTTGTGTTTGTTAATTGTGAAAGGGTTCGGGAATTGCCAGTACTGTATCTTCTTTGAAATAAATGCCCCCCCCCCTTCCTGGCTCCGCTATCTTGTATTTACTTAGTTTCCTCATGACAATAAAATAAGCAAGATATTGTGTAAATCTGAATAAATAAGGTGGGAGTGTAATCTGAGTTTGATAAAATAAGCTGATTAAAGATGAAATTAGTAAGCAAATTAGAAGCATAATTCTAAGCTTTCTCCCTGGAAGTAAAACATACCTTCTGTCTCTCACTGGCTCCTAGCTTTTATAGAAATATAGCATGTTACTTAAAAATACTTCCAGCTTTCCAAAATATACTGAGCCTGGTTAGAGCAATATAATGATTCGAATTAAGCACAAACCTCATAATCCCCTTTACCTTTAGTAGTCCCAACTACAGGAAGTGAGAAAAAGAGAAATCTAGTGGTTATAACTGTTGATTAGTGGGGAAATTTCCAAACCTCCACCCAATTATCATGCTCAATGAATGACCTTGGCTTAAATACCACTTCTTAGCAAAATTTACCTTACAGGGTTGTTGTCACAGCCAAAAAAGAAAAGATGGAGAACCCTGTGTGTGCCACCTTATATTCTAGGGAAAATTAAAATATGTCACAAGAAATTATGGGAAATTAGGATAGTAGAATTTGGAAACAAATTCTTAATCGCATGATTCATAATGATAGCAATACTCTCATTAAGCCATTACATTGGGCAAAATGTTAAAAAGCTTTGGGGAATGGGAAAGAATTTTGATGAAATCATTTATTTGGGTGGAGAGGGTGGGAAATAAATTAAGACCTACCACAGATAATTGAAACTGCAGATAAAAGCTAACATTATAGTTTACAATGTAGACAGTGGCCTCTAGTGGCCAGCTCTGGTAATGTACCATAGAAATACAAATGTACAGTACAGTACTGTATAAATATAATGGACCATGCGCTCCGGTGTCTAGTCATGCCTGCCACATGACCACAGAAATGTTTGCAGAAGCAGATAGCGCTGGCTCTTCAGATTTGAAACAGAGATGAGCACTGAACCCTAGAGTCGGATACAACTGGCTTTCAAGCAAGGGAAACCTTTACCTTTACCTATATTTCCCTTCCTTGTATCTGAAGAAGAGGATCTTGATGTAAGAAAGTTCACACTGAAATAAAACTTTAAAGCAGGAGTTCCTAACCTACGGCCCACAGGCTGGACTTGGCCCATGGCACCATTTCATGTGGCCCACTGCTGCTGCCGCACCCGAAAGTGGACATGGCTATCTTAAATGCGGAAGCAGGTGTATTTACAACTGTTGTAAATTCATTTATGACAGTCATAAATGTGCCAGCTTCTGCTCCATGGGGGTGTGGTCTGGCCTGCTCAGCTGTCCGGGGTCCAGCCCATGGCGTAAAAAGGTTGTGAACCCCTACTTTAAAGTGCCACAAAGTTTGGCATTCTCTTTCTCGTTCCCCTTTTTCTTTTTCCTATTGCAAGCTTGTATCTACTAGTTGCATGTCATGCTGTCCCAAAAGTAACTAGTTACTTGTAACTGTTTACGTCCAAGCTATGATGTTGCTGACAACAAATCCCATCATTCCTGGCCGTCTTGGTTGCAGATTATGAAAGTTTGACAAAATTATTAATGAGACTGGACAGGGACTGCTTTCCTCCCAGGGTCTCTGTAAATTAAATCTCAGAGGAGAAATGCATTTTTGACTCTCTAAGCTTTTGGAAGCATCACTAATGACTCTTGCCAGGCAATTATGTCTGACTAATGTATCTGTGATCCAGGAGAGGACAATCACCTTCCTCATTTATAAACCTGTTGGTGACAGATGACTCCAGAGTCAACAAATATAGCAAGCGGACAGATTTCAGCAAGCTCTAGGTAGCAATATTGTACATGTATTCCTCAGGAATTAAGGATGGAGGCTAGTCAGAGAAGAAAAATAGCACAAGAAGGAAGTAGCATCACATCTGCCCTCAAGGCAAAAAAACCAATCAAAATCAAAGCCCTACTTTAAAGCAATCATTTCTTAAAGTTGTCTTCTTTGTTTGGCAAACTCTTTATGTCCTTTGCTCAATGACTTGGTTCTCCTTCAAGATGAGGCTGTTGTAAGAGAAGGCAACAAAGAATGTGATGCTATCTTCTCTCTTTCTTTGTAAACAATGGCCAACAGGTTGAGTATTTGAATCTTCGCTCAACACTAGTAACAAAGAGGCATCTTCCTCACTTTGATATTATGACTATGACAATCAATTTAGAGAAACCTGGGCCCACCTTTGGGCCATTACACCCATCTACCTCTTTCTATTCTCAAGACTGATGTCTTTTCCTGTTGCCTTTCTTCAATAGCCTTCCACTTTCTCCCAATCCTTCCTGCTGGACCTTCATTACCATCCCTCAGTTTTAGCTGAATGTTTAATTTCTGGTATCTTTACCAACCCAACATTTTCAGGCGGTGCTTCTAGGTCTGCATATTACATGAGAATAGGGTTACCAGATGAAAAAATCAAAAGTCCAGAGAAAAGGCCTGATTTCCATTGAAAAATCCTGAGATTATTTCCAGTTTGAGATTTTTTTCACAAACATATTTAACAATTTAAAAAAGTTGTAATATTATCGTTTTTAAACACTGCGGATCTCGCTCACGCATTGCAGATCGCACTCAGAGCGCGGCACCCCCTCCCACTTCCCACGCACCGCCCTCTCGCGGTGCAGTGGCGCTCACTCAGTCAGTTCGACTTGCGCCACTGCGAATATTGGACGGCATCACTTTGAGTGTCGCCACGGCCAGGCGAGCATTGGAATCGGATATCGGAATACAAGTTGAAAATGTATTCAACACGGCACTGATAATCTTCACATTGATATAGAATCTGTAGTAATGAAGCTGTTTAATTATTTTTCCGTATACACTATACGCACGGAGGCGTTGAAGGATATCAGCGAGTATATAGACGTTAATTATCAGAAACTTTTGTGTCATAGCAAGACACGTTGGCTTAGTCTCTTTCCAGCGATCGAGAGAATATTGAAGATGTATGAGCTATTGAAGCAGTACTTTTTGTCTACTCCTGGTATACCAATTACTTTGAAGAACTTTTTTGAAAATGAACTCAGCGAAGTTTATTTATTTTTCGCTCACTCACTGATGTCAATCTTTCAGGCGAGAATCAAGGACATCGAAAAAGAAAGCAATTCTGTTCTAGATATCAAAAGAATTATCGAATCCACACACGAAATTTTAGTTGCATGAGCGAACGCAAACTTCATGTCACTAAAAGTGCGAGAATTACTGGCTAAGTGCACTGCGGACAACCAAGAAGTTTTCAAGCAAGACCTTAAAAATATGTACTGTATAAGACTTGCATAGAATATCTGATCAAGTGGATGAACCCTTTAGATGATTTCAAAGTCTTTAATTGGTTGATGCTGGAAAAGGGTGAAATGATCGACTTTGATCAGATTGCTTTGTCAATTCATTATCTGAATGGAAAAGGAGTACACATCGATGATGTGAAATTATTTGACGAAATTGCAGCTCTGAATAGTTTTTTAACAAAACAAGAAGCGTTTTTTGACGTAATGCTTCATGCGTTGTGGGCAACCATTTTCAAGAAAATAGGTATTTCACGATTACCAGAGATGTTGCGTATTTGTCAATATATTTTTGCAATTACAGCCCAAAATGCCAACGTAGAAAGAATTTTTTCTATCATAGGGGCTCAATGGTCGAATGAAAGAAATCGACTAAAGGTGTCTTCAGTTCGAGCTATACTTTTAATTCAATATAATTTGAAGAGTGTAACGTGTGGCATTTTATAAATCAATAATTAAAGAAAAAACCTTACTTAAACAGGTATCTTCACAAAATAAGTATGACAAAACTGATTAAGCACCGACTTAGATATATAAGGACTGATCTTAATTGTGCAATTATTACCAAAGGAAGATTATTTTTAGTTTGTTTAAATTTTTATTAAAGAGATCTTTAAAATATAAGCTGTTTTATATTGAAAATTCTAAAAATCCTGAGATTTCATGAGATTTGCAAAATCCGGCCGCAATCCTGAGGAGAGTCCAAAAATCCTGAAATCTCAGGACAAATCCTGAGATATGGTAACCCAACATGAGAAGCTGGTTCCTTGGAACGCTTTCTCAGTTCCCCAAAGGGAAAGGCCCATAGAATGGAAATTGGAAGAGTCCCATAAGGAGCTGAAGGAAGGCATAAGCTCCTTCCTGATGCTCGAAAGCAGTGGTTCTCTACCTTGTTCTTGGACTACAAATCCCAGGAATCTTGGCCACCAAAGCCAATGGTTAAGTATTTTGGGGGGTTTAGTCCAAGAACATCTGGAGCCACTGACCTAAAGCAACGAAGATTATCTAGTATCAAATCATTAATTGGGCCTAAAAGGAAGCAAAATGCTTGGAACAACAGCTCTGAGGGAAAGAGTCGGGCACTGTCATCCATACCAAGGTGGAGCAATCATCCCAATATCCTGTCTATGCCAGCTGCTGAACACCTGAGAGATTCATGCTGTCATTATAGACTGATTCACCTCTTATGATTCTAGTGGACTTAATTCCCCTCCCCCCCAATTTTCATCTCATGGGTGCAGATGATTTCACTGGCCACTGATTTATTAAAATTTGAGGCAGCTGTCTAATTACAAGTAGGCCAGTTTTTTTTTAAATTGCCAAACAAACCCTGTGGACACGTACGCCAACCAGTTCTTTCCTGAGGCTTAGAAGAGATTGGTTTCTAATTACAGTCAAACCTCTCATAAAGAGCGCCTCGCTTAAATAGTAACTTGCTTAAAGAGCAGAATTTTCTCTGAATGTTCGCTTTGCTTAACAAATAAAATCAACCAAAAACTCACTTAACAAATAAATCAGGGTTTGTAATCCCCCCCCCCACCAGAAGTCACAATTGGTCACTTACAGTGGTGTTTCGCTTAAAAAGTAAACTTGCTTAAAGAGCAATCCTGTGGAACACATTATTCTCTTTAAACGAGGTACAACTATATATTTGCCAGCAGTACATGACTTCCTTACAGTAAATGTGCTTCCCACAAAACTGATCCCAACTTTACAATTAGCAAAACAAACACACACCCTGCTGTTTGTCTTCTTCTGAGCTGGCACCAACAGCTGGCACTTCTGGGTAGTGGCCAAGTGCTTGGTGGTATGGGAAAATCCACCACCACTAAGCCTTCTTTTCATCTTGCCTTCATGCCCTCCCCCCTGCCTTTTTTTATTATTTGCTGGAATGGCAGTTTAAGCCAGGGGTTCTCAACCTTTTAAAGCAGGGGGCCAGGTCATGCTCCCTCAGACAGTTTTGGGGGCTGGATGGACAGCCATTTGGCCCTTCCTCCACCACATGACACTTCCTGGTGTGGTGGCGGGAGGGGGGGCACATGAAATGGTGTTGCAGGCTGCATCTGGCCCACGGACGGCAGGTTGAGAATCCCTGGTCTAAGCAGAAGAAGGCAGCTGGGTTTAATTGTCATTTTCTTTTTCACAGTTAGCACTGGTGGCTGGCAGTAGAACTGTTATGCATTTCCTCAACAAAGAAAAAACGGAAATACAGTAGCAAAAACCAAAGGTATCAGATTTTCAAATTAAACATTTGTCCCCTTTTCTCTCTATCTTCTTTCTACTTGTTTTTTTTAAAAGCTTAAGCATCAAAATCCAAAATCCTGTTCCCTATATTATGGCTGCATAAGAGTCATGATGTCACTGGCAGGAGGAGATTGCTGGTAATTTAAGAGTTCTTCCTTCTGTCCTGGAATTCAACTGGCTCATGCACAGTGAGTGAGGCAGACTGCATGTGAGTTGGAAAGGCATGAAAAAGTAACAGGAAGTCTTTCATAAAAAAAAATCTCCTACTCTGATGGCATTGTCATTACAGAATACTGGCCAACGAGTTGTGTGGAATCTCAGAGGTTGCATCTGCATTTTGAGTCCACTTCAACAGATGTAGTGCATAAAAGTGTATGCCCAACAAAACACATTAGATATCAAGAATTTTAAAAACCTCCTCATATTGCTGCTGATAGTGCTTACTATGAATATTGTTATGCTTTTTAAGATTTTCTGACACCATCTAGTTTAGTCTCTTTGGGTTATTATTGGATGATTTCACTCTGATCTCTTATATTTTATAAGAATGTTGTATATATTGTAAGCCGCCCTGGGTAGTGCTTGCATCAAAAGGGCAGGATATAAATGTAAATAAATAAAAATTAGAACTGCAGGTTACTTAAAATTGTAACTTTAAAGAAAAAAATGCTGCATTGTGTTTTGAGGGTCACCAAGTCACCACTGATCTAGAATTATGTAAAAGGTTGCCCTTGCTTGAAAGCCAGACATATCCTACTCTAGGGTTCAGTGCTCATATATAGCCAAAGAGCCAGTGCATACCACCTTCCCACCAACGTGGTACCTGTTTATCTACTTGCAATTTCTTGCTTTTAAAATGCTAGTTTGGAAGGAGATGGGTCAGAGACCAGAGCTCACTCCATCATGCAATACTTGGGTCTCAAATTGCTGACCTGCAGACCTTCCAGTCATCAAGTTCAGCATCTTAACCATTAAGCCACCACAGTTCCTTGTTTTAGAATTCGGCAATCCTAAAAGTGAGTGGCCATTATTATTATTATTATTATTATTATTATTATTATTATTATTATTATTATTATTATTATTATTATTATTATTATTATTATTATTATTATTATTATTATTATTATATACAGGATAGACTGAAGCAGCACATGGAGAGAGAATTACCAGAAGTGCAGGCTTGGTTCCGAAGAGGCAGGGGAACTAGAGACCTCATTACCAACATATGTTGGATAATGGAGAAAACAAAGAAATATCAGAAACAAGTCTACTTCTGTTTCATTGACTACACCAAGGCCTTTGACTGTGTGGACGAGAACAAAATGTGGCAAGTAATTAAAGAGATGGGAATGCCAGAGCACCTTATATGCCTCATGAAAAATCTATACATGAGTCAAGAGGCAACATTTAGGACAGAATAGGGAATGACGGAGTGGTTTGGAAGAGGAAAAGGAGTAAAACAAGGATGCATTTTATCACCCTGCTCATTCAACTTATACACAGAGCACATAATGTGCAATGCAGGGATGGAAGAATCACAATTTGGGATCAAAATTGATGGGAGAAACATCAACAACTTGAGATATGCAGATGACACTATCCTAATGGCAGAATGGAAGACCTAAAGAAGCTCCTGATTAGATTGAAAGAAGAGAGTGCAAAAGCTGGCTTGAGACTCAATATCAAGAAAACCAAGATAATGGCGACTGGCCTTATCAGTCCCTGGAGAATAGATGGGGAAGAAGTAGAAGCAGTGACAGATTTTACTTTCTTAGGATCCAAGATCACTGCAGATGGAGATTGCAGCCATGAAATAAAAAAGCGACTGATTCTTGGAAGACAAGCCATGAGAAACCTGGGAAACATCGTTAAAAATAGAGAAAACAAAACCTTGAAAACAAAAATGCACACAGTCAAAGCAGTGGTATTCCTGGTGGTAATGTATGGTTGTGACAGCTGGACCATTAGGAAAGCTGAGCGCAGAAGAATAGATGCCTTTGAAATGTGGTGTTGGAGGAGAGTTTTGAGAATCCCCTGGACAGTGAAGAGAATAGGTCAATCTTAGAAGAAATCAACCCTAACTGCTGCTTAGAAGGTCAAATAGTAAAGATGAAACTAAAGTACTTTAGACATCAAATGAGAAGAGAGGATTCACTTGAGAAAGCCTTGATGCTGGGAAAGGTGGAGGACAAAAGAAGAAGGGGACGGCCAAAAATGAGATGGCTAGAGGGTATTGTAGATGCAATGGGCACAGAGCTGGGCAGGCTGAGGAGGATGGTGGAGGACAGGGGTGCCTGGAGGGTAATGGTCCATGGGGTCGCAAAGGGTTGGAATCGACTGTGCAACTGAACAACAATTATATTATATTATATTATATTATATTATATTATATTATATTATATTATAGGAATGGAAATCCCTCTCCCAGGCTAGCTGGCTCACTCGCCCACTGGCCAGTCTGGGCAGGCCTTCCTTCCCTTTGGTCGCCACCAGAGGGGGCGGCATGGATCAACCGAGGGGTTGTGGGGGGGGGAATTTGGTGACGTCGGCAAGAAGAGCCTGTCATGAATGGAGTGGGGCGGGCACTAGCGGTCCTCTGCGCTGACGATGGAACCCCGGCGTCTCCCGGGCAACCTTTGTTGCCGGCAGAGAACGCCTCGCCATTGGCCGGCGTTGGCTGTGACGACACGGTCTGTTCCTTTTTCTGTCTCTTCAGAACGCCGGTGAAAGGCTCTCGCGGGGAAGTGCGGAGAGAAGGTCCGGCTGACCGTTCGAAGGAGGGAAATAAAATACATTATTTTCACCGATCTTAGGCAGGACCTGCGATGGCGACCGACCGAGAAGAGAGGTTAGGCTCCCAACTTACTGGTCATTTTATTTTCTTTATATTTGATTTATTGGGTTTTGCTTTTGGCAGGGGGGGGGGGGATTCTGCCGGCACGTGGCTCCTTTTGACTAATTTGTTGCTAATTTGGTGGAGAGAACAGATCATAACGCGAGTCCGGTTTTTTTCCGTGCCTTTGTGGCTCTTTCAAAATAAGTATTTTAAATAACCCGTTAATCAGTATTTTTTAAAAAACACACCCTGTCTTGTTTTGTCAAAGACTCATTTCGAACGGGATGTATGACCTTGCGCTAGAGGGATTTCACAACGACCTTGTAAAGCCGACGGTGCTGCTGCTCTGTCGTCATCGTCTTATTACAGAATAATCTGTTAATCACTTTAAAAAAAAAAAACGTTTTATTTTGTCGGAGGCGCATTTCGAAAGGGATTTATGACCTTGCGCTAGAGGGGCTTCACAACGACCCTGTAAAGTCGACCGGTGCTGCGGTTCTGCCTTCATTGCCGTGGAGCCTAAGGTGGGAGAGAATTTGATGAAGGCAAAGGAGAATCCATGGTGACTTTTTGATTTATAGCTCCACCAAGTAACACCGGGTCTTAAGGTTACCTGGGTGGGTTGTTTTAAAAACCTTGTTCACTTTTGAGGGGTCTGCCCAAGGATTTCTGAATCCTGGTGTTTGTGGCTAGAGGTTCTAAAGATGAGGCAGCCACTTTGTACCTTGCTATTAAATGCTTAGCATAGTAGGCAGAGTGTTTTTTTTAATGGTTGGGACTGCATTAGAGATGGAGGAATATGAGCTTGTGGAAGGGTAAAGAAAGATGAAAATGGAGAGCAGATTACCTGGATTCTGTCCTTGAAGGAAACAGGAGCTGATGGATTTAGAGTTATTATTGGAATGCTTAGTGATTTAGAGAACTTCTCCCCCATAAGTACTCTTAAGTACTCTGTAAGTACACAATTTTAAAAGTCCCCACCTTCCCTGCAAGTAATTCAGGTTTGTTACCTGGCTATCCTTTTGCTTTTTATTCACAAAAACTTTGTGGGGTGGGTTAGACAGCTGAGATATAATGACCAACCTGAGCTCACACAGTGGCTGAGTGGGAGGTTGGTTTTAGCCCAATGTTTTTATCTTGACAACAGTTTTCTCATGTAGACCAGTATTGTTGTTATCCCTCAGATTTGGAACAGGGAAGGAACAAGATCCTAGGCTTGCCTAAGGCCATTGAATTCAAGACTGATACTAGAAGGAAGTGTGATTTTTTTTTTTGCTGCTGCTTTGGGGGTCATACCATTCATTCCTCTACAAGAAGAAGAATGGGATAGAAAATACCTGCCTACCAGCTGGTTTGGGGTAAATTCAATGAGTGATGAGTAAGGCATACCTTGAACACCCTAGCTCTAAACTTCACCAAATTTGGAGAAAGTTAAGAGAGCAGAAAAAGCTCTCTAATTTTGGTATGTCTAGGTCATTTGGGGACTAAATTTATCCCAAACCAGGTGGTGGCGGCCTAAGACCTTTAACAGTACTGTACAAGGCAGATAAACAGACCTGTTGGAGCATTTCTCCGAAGGAGCGCTGTCTGTGCCAACCTAAAGGAGGCTTGTAAAGTGTTGGTGAGGAATTGGGCTTTTTCAGTGGTGCTTCCATCATTATGGAATGCACATCCATTGGAGGGTGCCAGCCCCCCTCCAGATTTGTCAGAATTTAAGTTATTAATTTGTATTATATAGTACTTTTGTTTCGAGTTAAATGTACTTTTACTTCCTCTTTTCTAATGACTCACAAACTCCTTAATAACCATGATACTTGTACTGTATAGTCCAATGAGAAATGGAATGATTCACAGATTCTGTTTCAAATGTCTTAATCTTGTTGCCATTCAAAAAGTGCCTTTTCCTGTCTCATGGCTTGAAAATCTAAGGGTGGAGGATCTTAGATTTGTATTTGTGATTAGAAGAATAAAGCACTTTGCATGCCTCTACTGTTCTAAGAAGTTTCAGTTTCTACAATGTGAAAACTCTATTCTTAGAGGCAGAAGTGAAGTTTGATGCAGATGAGACTTAGTTTGTCCCAATCTCTAAATAGAGAATAAAAGGGATATTATGTTTTTCTCCCAAGTTTGGGAGAAGGAGTGACTTTCTCACACTAGGTCAGGAGAAAGGAACTAGAATGAACTCACCAAAAGGTGCCTTCATTTTGGCAGTTTCACATCTGGCCTAGACACGGAAAAAGAGCTGAGAGGGAGACCTTGTAGATTTGGTAGCAGGACACAGAGAGAAAGATCTAGGAACTTAAACTGGGAACGAGCAATGATCTCCTAATATCATAATCTAGTCCATTGAGTTCTTGAGTTATCGCATGTTTATCTCACTACATCCCTGTCTGATCGGCCAAATCCCAGTTTTCCCCACTGGCCTTCAATTCTGCCTTTATTCGATTTAGAAATTCAGCACAGCTGGGGAAATGAGCCAAGAACTCTTGAACCTCCAAGCACAAAGTCCACTTTGTGAAAAAGAGGAAGAGAAGAAGAAAAACAGCTGCTGGCGGTCTGATTTTCCAGCTTTGGAGCTGTTCATCCCTAGCATCAATCTTCTGGCCTGACTATCTGATGGACAGGTGTATGATGGGTGCTGTTAATGCTGGGAAAGAACTGAATAGAGACCAGCTAGAGGCTTGTGGGAAGCCACATGATTGACAGGTCATTTGCAGAGCCTGGGAAAATTATTTTTTTAAAATTCCTTTTTAAAAAAACTGAAAAATCTGTTAAACCTTCTAGTGGTAAAAATCAAAATGTTTTCATGCAGAAGGGACCCCAAGGGATGTTCACAGCTACTGGAAACACCGTAACATTTCCCATTAAGAGGGTTTTGTGAGTTTCTTCCCTACAGAACTATTTTAACTTTTAGAAAGAAAGTCCATGAACTCAAGGAATTGCAAGTGCATTTGCAATCTGTGGTTCAGGAGTTCCATTTAGTAACTTCTTGGACCCTAAAGAGTCTCCACAAAGCTAGTGTCAAGTACTACAGTGGTACCTTGGTTTACGAATTTAATGCCCCTTTCTCCAGGACGTTCGTATTGCAAAAAATTCATAAACCAAAATTCACATTCATCGCACGGTGTGGTGTTATAAACCTCCCAAGCACAATGCATCCTGGGGAAACTTGCTTCATATTAAAAAAAATTACGTTAACTGAGGCATTATTTTCAAAGTATTTTAATTTGTAAACCGAAAATTACATTAGTTGAGGCGTTCGTAAACTGAGGTACCACCACTGTAGTTGGCAAAATCTCAGAGGTGCCAAAGAATATAATGGTGGAATTGCTTAGATCAGTGGTGGCAAACCCATGGCATGCGTGCCAGAGGGGGCACTCCCAGCCCTCTCTGTTGGCATGCGCACCATCACCCCAGCACAGAGTTTGTCCTACCCCTCTGTCCAGCAACCCAATGGGAGTGCTTCATCCCTCCCCCAGCACAGTGTTAGTCCTGCCCCTCTGTTTGGGCACTTGGTCTCTAAAAGGTTCTCCATCACTGGCTTAGATTGTGGAGCTGTAACGCTCAACCTAGAATATTTGCAAACAAGGATATCCTGTTGTACTGGCAGCATATCTCCCTTCCTGGTATGATTTGTATATAAGATTGGCTGAGGGAGGAAGTGTTGTATGATCTGGATCAGGGGTGCCCAAACCTTTTGGGCTGGGGACCAGACCATGAATCCAGAACAGCTGAGCAGTCTAGACCACGCCTCTGGAACACGGCATGTTTGCGCATGTGCATCCATATTCACTTCCTGGTTTGGCATGGATGCTTCTGTGCATGTGTGAAAGTGGCCATATTCACTTCCTGGTTTCGTGCAGTTGCTTCTGCGCATGCGCAAGCACGTCCACACCAAACCAGGAAGTGTCTGTATTCACTCTGGTTTGGTGAGGGCATCGTGGGCCTAATAGAATGGCTTCAGGGGTCATATCCGGCCTATGGGCCGTAGTTTGGGCAAGCCTGATCTGGATGGCAGTCATTGTCAACATAACTTCCATAAAACAATGTTTTATGTTAAATTTTCATGCAAATTATGGCGTAGGATGTATTAAACTCCTTTAATATAGAATACTAAACAAAACAGAAAAAGTTTAATGTGCCATTTGAACCTGTACAAGGCTGGATTTCAGAGAAGAAGCAAATAAAAAAACAAAATAAAAACAAAAAAGAAGACAAAAAGGTTGTGACATTGTAAGACTGCTCTATTTTAGTGTGAGCTTTTGTCTACTTCATCAGACATAAGAGTGAGACTTCATTTACATGTGGCCACAAGATAAAGAGACAGTGATGGGTGGGACATGAATTGCAAATTGTAGTGGAATAAACCCTGATCTATTATCCTGATTCATGAGAGTGGCAACAAGCCAAGAAACCTGATTACCATTCTATGAAAGCACAGGCAGTATCTATCCTTGATGAAGAACCTTGTGAGAGCTAGAAACTTGCAACATTGGTAGTCTAATAAATAAGCATGAGCTCTTGTCTGGAAAAAATGACAGCTTACAGCAGGAGTTCTCAACCTTTTCTAGCCAGGGTCCAGGTCACTCAGTCAGTTTCGAGGGCTGGACAGCCATTTTGCCCTGCCTGCAAGATGGGGATGGCCGTTTTGTCCCCAACAGCTTCCAAGGAGTGGCCATTTTGTTTCTTGAATGCCCTTGGAGGGGTGGGGCTCCACATGAAATACAGGGTGAAGGTTTTATTATACTGTACCTGGACATTTGCCATGCAGTTTTCCACCCTGTTAATTACTACCAATAAATAAGAAACCACTTCTCTATTTTGCTGTAACTTTGGACTTTCCTTATTGAGATAAAAGGGAATGTTTTTGTTTTTTGAATCAGGAACAAACGTGAGTCCTTTTGTCTCTGAGAACTAGTGTGGTCAATGCTAGTATAGTTGCCTGGTCTGAATTCTGGAGGATCCAAATTAAAATTGATGTAGTCTTTGCAAACAGTGGGCAATTATGAGGAAGACACTGGCTAAAATCCTCTTACACAATGTGACTTTGGAGGTGAATTGCTGTAAGTTAAGAAATCTCTGTAGACCTTATCCTTGCCAACCAAATTGCTTGACTTGATATGCAATAGAATAGATTGTGTCTACAGTCGCCTGAACTTAACAACAAGTGGCTTTGAAAAATTACTCCCATTTGCATAGCTGCACAACAAGATTTGAGCCATGGTCTCACAGGAGCCTTCTTTGCAGGCCTGTTGTGAAAGTAACTCAATGGTAGGATGCACCTTTCCTGCCAAAACAGTACCTATTTATCTACTTGTAATTTTTTGCTGTCGAACTGCTGGGCTGGCAGCACTTGGGTCTCGAACTGTTGACCTGCAGACCTTCTAGTCATCAAATTCAGTGTCTTAGCCACTAAGCCACCTCACTCCAGTATGGCTTTTATTGTGCCCAAGTAAATGAGGCAAAAGAAGGGGGGCTTTTTGTTTGATTTAGTAAAGCAGGTCTGATGCTGAAAAGATTCCCATGATGCCGCCTGGCATTCAAGCATAGGTATCTCAGGACCAAAGTGAGGGGAGAGGGCATTATCGTGCCCCTTCTTGAGATTTTTTGGGAGAGGTAGCCCATGGCTCGGTGCCCATCAGTGGGTCTTACTTCATATATTAATTTGGCGACCTTGTTTTCACCAAGATACTCTATAAATCTCAAAGTTATCAGGCTAATGAACTGTTCCTATTGTCTGCCTCCGTAGGTTTTCTGTTTCCGGGCTGGCATCAACACATTTGAAAGCCAACCCTGCAAGCTGCTCTGCAGCTCAAGAGGATCAGCCCCGTTTAGGGTGTCCTTTAGTGTATGACAGTTGCTTGTTCCTTCTCACCATTTCAGAAATATCTTTAAGCATATCTCAAGAGTTTGGCTGAATATCCTCTCAGCCACCTCCTTAATTCTCAGTGACTTCTCTTTTTTGAGGTGGCGAAAACCCATATTGACCCGCAATGACCTAAGTTTGCAAGAAGTGGAGAGCCTATGACAGTGCTGGCAAACCTTTTAGAACCAAGTGCCCAAACAGAGGGGTGGTGAACTCTGTACTGGGGGAAGGGAGGAAGCACTCCCATTGGGCTGCTGGGTAGGGGAGGGGTGAACTCTGTGCTGGAGGGAGGGAGGGAGACAGCGCTCCCATTAGGCTGCTGGGCAGAAGGGCAGGGCAAACTCTGTTCTGTGGGGTGGGAGGAAACACTCCCATTGGGGTGCTCGGCAGAGGGACAGAATGAACTCTGTGCTGGGGCATTGGTGTGTGTGCCCACATAGAGAGCTCTGAGTGCCCCCTCCAGCACGCATGCCATAGGTTCGCCACCACTGGCCTATGATTTCCCCATAAGCTTGTGCTCCCTTTCAATGATCTAACCTTTAATAGTATAAGAAGCTGCTGGATCAGACTAGTTCAGAGTCTCTAAATCTGTGGTGCTGAACCTTGGCACTCCAGGTGTTCTTGAACTTCAATTTCCAGAAGTCCTGATCAGCAGGAGTGCTGACTTAGGCTTCTGGTAATTGAAATCCAAGAACACCTGGAGTGCTAAGGTTCGCCACCACTGCATTTAAGACCAACATGCTCAAGTGGGGGCTGTTAGCAGACAACAACATACCGTGTGAAGCTTGTGTCCCAATTGCTACTTGTGTCCCAATTGCTACCAGAAACATGTACTTATGAGGATTTAATTTTGGCCTTGACCAAGCTAAGAAGGTTGCTTCAATTTGGCAGTCCAAAGTTTGATCTGGATATAAAAAAGAAAAGATGTCCAAAGGTCTGACACAAATCAGTCATCCATCCGATCTAGATATCTCTGGAAGTTGATTAACTGATATCGGCCAACCTGCCCTTTTTTACACACACACATGCACGCGCGCACACACACACACACACACACCTCTTTCCTTGGGGTCAGGAACTGACGCACAGGCTACCTTCACGGTCTGTCAAGCTGGTTTCGAAACCAGGAGGATTGCTTGACTAAGCAGAGAAGCGGCATTGCAGTGCTACATGTTGCGCTCCAATGTGAGAGCCCTTTGTCCCTTGCCTTTTGTGCTTCAGCCTCTCCATTATGTTCCTTTATTTACAACACCCGAATCCGCCCTCTGGGTTGCATCACAGCCCTTCCCATCAGCCGACAACCAATGGAGTAGTTTTCTGGCTCACACACCCCTCTGTTGCGGATGCCAATGGGAAGACAGAAATCCAGCCACTACCTCTTTCTCCCTCTTCCCATGCCCTCATCCTGAACCCGCAGTCTTCTCTTTCCCTGTGCCCTCAAGGTCTCCTCTTTGAACCAACATTGGGCTGAGTCCCAGAGCTCTTAAATCAAGGGTTTGTCCTGGTTTTCTCTTACTTGTTATTGGCAAATGCTCCCTTTTTTTCTTTTGCTGGGGAGATTTTGATACCCCTTCCTTTAAATTTTACAAAAAGTTTTTATTAAAACATAAAAGAAGTAGCACATCACTTAAAACAAATCTTAATACTGTGTTACAAAAAGAATAACATGTAATACAAATCTTCATACTTGTTAGTACGTCTACAATGTGCACCCTCCACCATAGGACTTTATTCTCTTATCCATGCTTCTCTGAACAAAGCAGTCTTAGTCATTCATAGGTATCTTATCCCCCATTTCCAAAATGTTAAGTATTCTTGACCAGGCTTGACTCCTTTGGATTTATAAAATACATATTCTTTATCAAACCTTTTTAAAGTTTTAGTTTACATGTGAACTTGTCACATGGCTGTATTCCATAATTCCTCATACCATTCCTCCTTTCTAAAATACATCTTCTGCCGTATCTGAATCTGAATATTGGCGATCATCATGGCGATTAGCCATGAAGACTGTCTTGAGAATATAATGTAGTGGCCT
The DNA here is from genome assembly GCA_030440675.1 of Furcifer pardalis. NCBI lineage: Eukaryota > Metazoa > Chordata > Lepidosauria > Squamata > Chamaeleonidae > Furcifer > Furcifer pardalis. The sequence goes on from CP126897.1 coordinate 8,020,203, forward strand.
TTCATCTGTCTTCTGCATTGCAGCATTACACCTGTACCACTAATCCCATTCCGCGAGTCACTTTCTGGTCCTGAGCCCTTTTGGCATGCAAAGTCCTCCTCAGCCCCAGACCAGTATTGATGAAGCTGCTGCCCTCCATCAAGATGGACTTAAGTGGGATTTAATCCACTTGGGGACCATCACCCTTCCCTATGGACATCGGCACCTAAGGCCATTAGTCCTCAGGGTGGTTAGGTTAGTTAACCACTGCCTGACACTTGGAGTTGAGTCGCTAGCAGTATGGGTCTACTTTATTACCATAGCAGGATAACCTGGCCAGACTATAAAAATACATGTACATTTTCCAATTCTTAGCAATTAATTCATGTTAACAACCAGATCCTTCTGAAGCACCATCGGGATTGTCCAAAAGAACTCTTATAAAATGTAATGGTCAAAGCCTAGATTGGATATTTCAGTTTCTTGTGTTTGCTCTAATATGTCATCATGCAGGCTGTTCTATCCCTTCTAATCCTGAAGCTCTCCTGATCTTTATGTCTCTCTGGCCTCATTTCACTTGTGTGACAAACATTTTTATTTTAAGTTGGAGCCAGCTCTTGTTTTGTGTGTTTCAGTATGGCGAGGAAGTGTACATCAACCTGTTTATTGCCAAAAATGAACCAAAATGCCAATTATAACAATACAGTATAGAAATCTGGATGCCTTCCTAGAAGAGTCAGGAAAGCCATAAATCTAGATTCTTCTGGGTTCCTATCCATTCTTTGTAAAGCTTATTTCTAGTTTAGGTTTGTCAATTTTTTTGTCTGTCATGGCAGGGGAAGAATTTTGCTGTTAAGCAGGTCAGAATACAGTAATACACATAACAATTAAAAAGAGGACATTACGAGCATAACTTGGTATGGAGTAATGTTTTCCCCCACCTTCCTTTGCTCTATAGTAAGTGCACTGCCAGTAACTTATGTGCAGTTTTTCAAAAATTTGAAGAAGTCTCTTTCAGGAAGCTTGTAAGGGCCTGAGAAAGAAAGATTAAGAGACTAGAGAGAAACATCCGAGTTTCTGTGTGTACTTGCATTGCATTTAGCCTTTTCCGTTTCTGTAATAGCCACTTGTGCAACAGGTTTTGTTGTGACTGTAGAAACCTGTAAGTCAGCTTGGGTGACATGACTTTTATTTTATTCTGCATTTTGATTTCAGCAAACCCATGTGGGTTCCAAGTCACTATAGTGAAACTCTCCTCTGCTAAGAAACACAGCAGAGAGACAGTAACCATAATGGTAGTGTCAAAACACTACTGTAAGGAAAGACTAATAAACCACTTCTGAAGATTTTGTACCTACCCATATATACTTGAATATAAACCGACCCAAATATAAGCCAAGGTACCTAATTTTGACCTGAAAACCCAGGAAAATAGAATGACCCAAATATAAGCCGAGGCTAGGAAATGCAGGAGCTGCTAGTAAGTTTCAATAATCAAAATACACAAAAATATGGTAACATTAATTAAATTGTTGGTGCATGTCAATCCAGCGCGGACTTGGGACCCTCGTGGTTGTTTACCCAAGTATAAGCCGTGTCCTCTTTTGGGGGGCTAAAAAGCTCGGCTTATACTCAAATATATAAGGTAAAAAAAATCCCTACCAGTGGTCCTTTACATTGGAATTGACCTAACAGCATGTAATTATTATTGAAATAGATGCTGTACAATATACAGGTCTTCCCCATCCTTGTCTATGGAGGATATATTCTGAGACCTGTGGATACATTAAACTGTAGATAATAGTGAACCCTATAATGCACATACCTGAGTCATAGAAGTAGATAAGGGGTTTCAAACAACTGTTATTCTACATGTTGTTCTGTTGCACAATCAAGTCCAGGTTTTTGCAAACCCCATGGTGGACCACAGCACTACCAGGCTGCTCTGTCATCCGCCATCCTCTGGAGCCTCATTTTCCAAACTATGTTCTGTGGAACACTGGTGGACTTCAATTCCCAGAAGCCTAAGTCAGTATTGGCTGATCAGTGCTTTGGGGAATTGACTTAGGCTTCTGGGAACTGGTCGGATCACTACCTCATAACTCTGGACTTTTGGGGCATGGCACATCACTGTAGGGAGGCTGGACCTATTAAGTTGGCCCACCTTCGGTGACCGATGGATGCAGATAGTTTCCAAAGGGAACTGGGGTTTTTTCCTCTGGACTGGCTACACGATTTGTCTGAGGCTCTTGTTGACCTCTGGTATGAGTGACAGCAGCCTTGGATGTAATTGCGCCACTATGACCTCTCTGTGCATGGTGGCCCTGGTCTTCCCCCTGGTTTACTGAGGAATTGAGGGAGTTTTAACATGCAAAGAGATGCTGAGAGCACCACTGGATGAAGACTCAGAGTGATTCCAACCGAACACTGGCTAGAGCCGCTATTAGAGCCTACCTTGTGGTGATACAGGTGGTGAAACGGCAATATTTCATCACCCTTATTGCCTCTGCAGATAACTGCCCACCAGCCCAGTTCCGGGTGACTAGGTCTCTCCTTGGCCCCGGTTGGCAAGGGTCAGCTGAGGATTTTGCTGATTATCTGGCGGAGAAAATTGCTTGGATTCACTCAAAGTTTGACCCTAGCAAGAGATGGCATAAATCACATTGGCAGAAGCACAAGTAAAACTGCCTTTAATGTTGTGTGTGGTGCCCGATGGGTCCAGTAATACTGTTTCCAGAGCAAATTTAGGGGCATAGTTGACATCTGGATTTGCAGATGGGGAGTGACACTGAAAAAAACCAAGCTAGGATAGCTGCTAATCATGTTGATGGGGCCATTCTGGTTGTTGCTTTTTAAATTTTCATTATTTAAAAGAACAAATTGTCTTTTCTGCATTGTAAAAAAAAAGCTCATAAATTTTTAGGATGTTTGGCAGATAGCTGCTTGCCATGGCCAAGAACATCTCCTGCTGCATAGTTTTCTTTGCAGACCTGCAGAGATTGATATCAGATCTTTGTCTTTCCCTAGCCCCACAACACTGGATACAACAGATCACAGTTTAAACAACCTAGTCAGGGGATAATGGAAGCTGTAAATATCTATCTATCTGTATGTCTATGTCTATATTTAGACAGACAGACAGATAAATAGATAGATAGATAGATAGATAGATAGCTATTACCAAAGCAAATTTAGTAAATTTGAGAAAGATGGCTGGATAGCTCAGTGGTTTAGGTAAGAGGTTGGGAGTTCAATTCCCCACTGTGCCTCCTGGGAGAAGAGCTATCATGCGTACCTCTGGGCAACCCCAAAAGAAAGGAATTGTAATCTATTTCTGTGGATTCTTTACCTAGAAAACCCTGGAAAGGATTGCCAACAGTCAGACTTGACTAGACAGCATGCAATGCATAATAAATGGAGCAAAATAATTCTCCTGGTTTTATTTATTTGGTTGTTTATTTCAAAATAGAGATGATTTGAATCATTCAGTTTCAGTTTGTGGTAGGCTGGGCCGATGTTTCAAATAGCAAAGCACTGTCCTAGAATGTGTGCAGGAAAAAACACTGAGTAAAAGTCTGTATGAACGTGGACAGAATGCATTGTGCTCAGGGCTGAGTAACTGGCCAGTCCCCATCCAAGAGTTAAAATGTATAAAAAGATGATCTAGATATGGGATTCCCAAACTATAGTCCACAGGCCAGATCTGGCCCACAGTGCCAAGTCATCTACCCCCACTGCCCGTGCTGCTCTGGAAAGCAGAAGTAAAATGCACCCATGCACACACAAAAAGCTGCTGTAAATGCAGCCATGACTGTCATAAGTGTTTACGACATTTATGACAGTGTTTTGTGCATGTGTGGGTGCGTTTTACATCTGCTTCCGGTGGGAGGAACCACATGACCGGCCCATAGCCTGAAAAATTTGGGAGCCCCAGATCTAGATGCACTTTTTGTTTTTCCTAAATTGATTTCTGAGGAAAACATACAAAATAACACTGGAGTGAGAAACAAGCTTGGGAGGAAAGATAGAAATCAGCGTAGCTAATAAGTAATAATGAATAAAATTGCTTGCTCTTTCTCTGTCCTGCTTCTCAGCCCCATGTATAGATTTCTTTCCTTCAGTTTCCGGGTCTGTTCTTTTAAAGCTCTTGCGTTTTCTCTTAAGACTTTGCTGAAGGTGTCCTGAACTGACCTGGAAATAGCTCAGTGCTTCCAAGAAACATTTTTAAATAGGGTTAAGCAGCAGATTAGAGGGTGAAATCAAATTAACACAACACAAAGCACCTACAGAGAACTTTGTGGACCTCAAAATCTTTTTTTACTTCATCTTCCTGGCTCTTTAATGATTCCTCAGAAATTGTCTCTCTCCATCTTTTTATCTTTTTCCTCCTTGGAAAACCTTTGCTCCTTAGGAAAAAAAGGCTCTTTGCCTTTGGGTTGGGGGGGGGGGAGTACGGACTCCAGTTCAGCCCCCCATCCAAAGGCAAAGGCAGAGAGATTCTCCTTGCCTCCAGTGCTGAAACAACAGGGTAGGCAAGACAAATCCCTCACTGTTAGACGAATCCTACACTGAAAGGCTAACAGTGAGGGATTCGTCTTGCCCACCCTGTTGTTTCAGCATGAAAGGCAGGGAGACTCTCTCTCGCCTTTGGGGAGATCCTTGCAGGCTTTGGGGCAGAGATCAAAGTTGGGGAATTTGAGGCAATCATTTGCATGGCACAACATTATCTTAATGTTGTGCGATGCAAATGTTAGCCTCAAATTCTCCCAACATTATCCGATTTTAGTCTTATCTGATGCAAACGTTATCCGAGGTATCACTGTACTATATTTATTTATGGCTGTGGAGGCTTAGTGGTTAAGATGCTGAACTTGATGACTGGAAGATTGACAGCTCAGCAGTTCAAGACCCAAGTGCTGTGTGATGGAGTGAATTTCCATCATTTGTCCCAGCTCCTGCCAACCTAGCAGTTCAAAAGCAAGAAATTGCAAGTAGACAAAGAGGTACAGCTTTGGTGGGAAAGGTAACACCGTTCTGTGTACTCCAGCATCTAATCATGCCTGCCACGTGACCATGGAAATGTCTGCAGACACAGACAGCGCTGGCTCTTTGGCTGTAAAGAGAGATGTGGACTGAACCCTAGAGTTGGATACAACTGGCTTTTTAGCAAGGGAGACCTTTATATTTATTACATCAGGTGTTCTCAACCTTTTTAAACTGGGGGCCAGGTCACGCTCCCTCAGACAGCTTCGGGGACTTGACAGCCATTTTGCCATTCCTTCACCACATGGCACTTCTTGGTGTGGGGGAGAAATGAAATGGTGCAACAGGCCACATTCAGCCTGCAGGCCACAGGTTGACAATCCCTGATTTATATGTTTATATATTTTAATGGGGCGGGGGTGGTGGTATAAAACACCCCACCCACTCACACACTAGAATAGATATGAAAATCTGATATATTTTATTGCTTCATTTATTGCTTCTGGCTTATAGTTTTATTGCATATGGTTTGTTGTTTAAGGCGTTTGTTTATCGTATTAAATCTGATTGTCTACTGTACTGGAAATTTCTTACTTGTATGCTGCCCAGAGTGGCAGAAAGTTCCCAGATGGGTTAGATATAAATATAAATAATGAATAAAATAAATAAATCTCTTTATTCCAAAAGTGCTCCAAGGCCCAGATTTGGACTACTGTATAGGCAAAACGTCACACATTCTGGTCCTAAATTGTAATCTCACATTCCTTTCATATTCTCTCTCTGACTTGCTTAGACTGTTACAAATGGAAAATTTTATTTCCTGGAAAGGCTTTTAAAATTGATGGTGGAAAGTTTATTCATTCATGTTTGTGTGTTCAATACCCCGTTCTAACTCGACGATGCTAACTTCTTCTTTCTTTGACTGCACTGTTGACTTTATATGGGCTTGCTTTGTGTGTAACCTGGTGTCCTGCTTTGACACCATGGAGATGTGATGCAAATGTCATTTTAGGATGAGGAATTGTTTCAATTACCGGTAGGTCCTGGTGTCCCATCACACGGCAAGACAGGATCAACTTGAGTCACCAGTCTTTTCTCGCGACTAATCGTTGAAGGATTGCAGAATGACTGCCATCAAGGAACGACCTGTTGTGTCGAATTATCTAATATATCTCAAAGGGAACAAATATATTTGCAACAGGTAGCAATACTAGACTTTGGGGTTTCTCAGGAAAAAAAGATATTTGTGCTGTTCAAATATTTTTTTATTGTAGTTTTTGTGTTTCTTTTAAATTCTAAATTAGGAATTATTTTTTTTTGGGGGGGGCAGGTTGGATGATAGGAAAGGGTGAGATGGAGCACATAAGAATTTATCAGGATTAAGCAATGCCTCAGTTGAAAAAGGAAGGGAAAAGATTCGGGAATGAATGCTCAAAAGAATACTATGGCTGTTACTGTTATGCTGTTGTTACATGCCATCAAGTCACCTCTGACATTGTGATCCCATGAAACAGTAATCTCCAGAACATCCTGTCCTCAAAAGCCCTGCTCAGTGCTTGTTAACTCAAATTTGTGGTTTCCTTTTAGGGAGTTCATCCATCTCACTTTTGGGCTCCCTTTTTTCCTATTGGTTTGAACTTTTCCCCAGCTTCATTGCCTTTTCCAGTGAATTTTGCCTTCTTGTGATGCGCTCAAAGTAGACCAAGCCTTAGTTTCATTCTTTCTGCCTTTGGAGACAGTTCAGATTTAATTTACTCATGGGTCCACTTGTTCATCTTTCTGGTAGATCTGGATTCCTGCAAAGTTAATGTTATACTGTTGCTTTATTGTTAGTTTTAGTACGTTATGCTGCATTCAACCAGTATCTAGGGCCGTGATGGCGAAACTTGGCACTCCAGATGTTCTTGGACTTCAATTCCCAGAAACCCAAGCTCCCGTGAATCCACCTAAATGGGTTTGCTGCAATTCATCTGGCCCACAGTGCCCTTGTCGCTCCCGGAAGCAGAAGTAAAATGCGCCCATACATCTGGAATGCTAAGGTTCACCATCATAGATCTAGGGCAGGGGCCATTCCCACCCCAGACAGTCAGCTGTGGGGGTCCGAGGCATGATTGCTCCCAGTGCTCATGTTTTCGTCATTGGTGGCGGCGGCAGCACCATCAATTGTGCCAATTTTTTTTTTGCTGTTTGCACAGTGTACACTGCGTTCCACAGTGACTGGATGCTGTTCAGAGCAGTTTTGCTCTGGTTTGGGAATTTTTGGCTGCTTCTCCACTGCATTTTAGCAGCTTAAGTGATTGCCACCGCAGCTGCAAGTGACATTTTCAGATATCTGGTGGTGGTGGTATCTTCTGGAAGTGCCCGGGTGCCCACTGTGGGCCGTATTAATGAGTTCTGTGGGCCAGATTTAGGGATCAAATCCTTTCCCAGATTGAAGAGGGGTAATATTATAATATTGTCAACCAACCAACAACTCCCTTCCCTGGCAAGAGAAAGGAGATGTTCTTTTATTCATAGATTTAATTTTGCAAGGAGTCCAGTGGGACACACATTACAGTACTTTCTGGTCCCACTGTGTCTCACAACAACCTTGCAAAGTAGGCCGGGTTGGGAAAAAGAATGGCAAAATTTCACGGCTGAATTTGGACGAGAAGCTGGACCTCTTTCCATGCCAGTTTAATCTTCTGATTAAAGAGTGAGCAAACGGCAGGTCTCCACCTGCTGTTGGGATGCAGTTCCCAGTATCCTTCTGTATTGGTTGTACAGTGCTGGGAAATGCACTGGCAGGTGTAAATTTTGTGCCTCGTTTCCACAAAAACTGAATTGCCAGAAAGAGTAGAAGCAAAACCGTGTTATTGCACATCAGGATAGATTTGTTTCGAATGGGTTATTTCCAGGTCGACTTGGCTGATGGAAAGCTAGCGATGTGATTCCCACCCATCCGGTTTACTGAGTGGAAATTTTTAGCCATGGAGCAGTTTTAATTTATTTCAAAGGCCCCAGGACAAAGGTTGGGGGAGGTATTTGGCAGCTGTAAAGAGAAATATTACCAGCATGCGGGGTTAAAATTATGGTAATTGCCTAGAATGCAGGTTCCTTTCTTCCAAAATCTTACAACCTGGTGAAAGACCACGTAAGAGAGTATTTGTGGGGTGTGTGTCCTTTCTGAAGGAAAATGTTGCAGTAAGAAAACCTAAAAACAATGCACCTGGAGGAAGAATTGGTCAGTAACGCTAGCAGGTTTTTGAAATATGAACTGCTTTGAATGTTAACATTTGTGAAACTGGATGTTTCAAGCTGGAACTGTCAAAGAATTTGGATTCCAATCCTCCTTTGGACGGGTTTGTTTAGTCTGCTTCACAGGGATTTGGTGAAGGGCTTTTTAAAATGATCTCTGATTTCTTTTGAGGATGGAGAAATACAAATGTGTTCACCACTGTCAATAGAAATGCAGAAAACTATCTTGAGCAATCTGCTTCCCCAACATCTCCCAATTGCAAAAATAACAATAGGAGTGTAGGAGAGAGGCAGTATCTTTATCTTCTGGTAATAGTTCTGCCTTGTAGGGCTGTTGGAAAGATCACTGGAATAGCCTGTATGAGGTGGTATGGATAGCTGATGTGTATAAAAGGTAAAGGTTGCCCTTACTTGAAAGCCAGTCGTATCCATCTCCAGGGTTCAGTGTTCATCTCGGTTTATAGCCAAGGAGCCAGCACGGTGTGCATCTGCAGACAGTTCTGTGGTCATGTGCCAGGCATGATTAGACACCGAAGTGCACAGAACGCTGTTTACTTTCCCTCTGAAGTGATACCTATTTATCTACATGCAGTGTCTTGCTTTTGAACTGCTAGGTTGGCAGGAGCTGGGACAGAAACAGATGCTCACTCCATCATGCAACACTCAGGTCTCAAACTGCTGACCTGCCAACCTTCCAGTCACCAGGTTCAGCATCTAAATCACTAAGCCATCACTTAGTGTATAATCGGAATGCATTATTCACAGATCAGTTTTTTTAAAGTGAGCATAATTAGTTCAGAAGAGAGGGAATATTTTTAATGTGGAAGAATCATACACTCACACCCCAAGACCAGTATCAATGGGATGTTCTAAACCAGGGATTCTCAACCTGGGGTCTGTGGGCCGGATGTGGTTCGTGGCACCATTTCATGTGGCCCCCACTGCCTCCACCACACCAGGAAGTGCCATGTGGTGGAGGAAGGGTAAAATGGCCCTCCAGCACCCGAAGCTGTCCGAGGGAACGTGACCTGGCCCTTAGCTTTAAAAGGTTGAGAACTCTTGTTCTAAACATTCCAGCCCATTAGATTGATTTGTTTTATATTATTGTTTTGTGGTTTGTCTATTTTATTGTTGTATGCTGCCCAGAGTGATGCTTGCATCAATTGAGGCGAAGGTATAAAATAAATAAAATTTAAAGATTTCCAAGGTGGTAATTTTAAGATTGTACAAAAACAGGACACTAGCCTTGTATCTGAGTGACTTTGTGGGGATTTGCTTCCTCCTAGTGGTATAAAATAATTCTGCTCTATGTGCATGGATTATCCTAGTACTGTACAGTACTGTAATATCTCTTTTCTTAGGTATGCGTATGAAGACTGCAAGCGGACAGCAGACTGGCTACTCTCCAAGACCAAACACCGGCCTCGGGTGGCCATCATCTGCGGCTCAGGCCTTGGCGGGTTGGCTGACCTCTTAAAGGACCAAGTTTCCTTTGAATATTCCAAAATCCCCAACTTTCCGCAGAGCACAGGTAAAGGACACCTGCCAGGTTGTTTGTCCCCTGCTAGGCAGTAGGGGGTGCGAGAGAGCAGTGGCAATGGAGGAGTTACTGCTATAGGCATAATTTAACTCTTTCCTTGCCTTTCTTTAGTGGTGGGCCATGCCGGAAGGTTGGTGTTTGGGAACCTCAGTGGAACGCCCACCGTGGTGATGCAGGGACGCTTCCACATGTATGAAGGTTACCCACTTTGGAAGGTGAGTCACTCTATAGATCTGTAAAGGTAAAGGTCTCCCTTGCTCGAAAGCCAGTTGTATCTGACTCTAGGGGCAGTGCTCTGTTTACAGCCAAAGAGCCAATGTTGTCTGGATCTAGAGATATTTCCATGGCCATGTGGCAGGCATGGAATGCTGTTACCTTTCCTGCCAAAGTGGTACCTATTTCTCTACTTGCTATTTCTTGCTTTCGAACTGCTAGGTTGGCAGGAGGTGGGACATACAACAGGCACTCACTCAGTTGTGTAGTGCTTGGGTCTTGAACTGCGGACCTGCTGACCTTCCAATTGTCAAGGCCAGCATCTTAACCATTAAGTCACTGTGACCGCTCCATACCCTAAAACCCCTCCATACCCTAAAACCAAAGGACATTCCCCCTACTTTAGGGAAAGTGACTACAGCCATAAATAAGATGTCAGTGCTAGAAGAAGAGTTCTGGAGAACTCAGAAGCTTGCTACTTTGGGGACATTGTTGTGCTTTTGCAAAGATACTCTTCCGTCCTGAATGTGAAGACAGTTCTTGATCATATGCAAAGTTCCTTGAATCATTGTTGCTTCGAGCAAGTCTGGGATTAATGCAAGGTTAATTTTCTGTGTCTGAAGACACAGGGATCATCTAAGACAGGGATTCTCAACCTGTTGTCTGCTTCACCACCACTGGAAGCAGATCCATTTACAACAGCTGCGGATGCATTTACAGCGGTGTTTATGGTGGGGGGAACCACCAGTCCAGCCTGCTCCACTATCTTGGGGGGGGGGCATGTTCTGGCCTGTTGTTTAAAAAGGTTGAGAACCTCTGATCTAAGCCTGTTCTTTCTCCCCTTGGTATAAAATTTTAAGGACAAGTTTTATGGAACACCTGAGAACTGTCATACTTGGAGGGATGCAAACACAACAGAATTTATTTATTTATTTATTTCATATCTATACCGCCCATAACACATAACACATAGAATATATAAGCATAAAAAATAATTAGACTGTATTCAAGCAAGCCACTAGAATCTTTGTGCGTCTCACCCCCACCCACTCCCCGTCAGCAAATATGGGAATTGCATTTGTCTTCTTTGAGGATGAACTTATTTAGGGCTTTTAAATAAATGTTGTGCAAGGATAGCAATCAGCTTGTTTCATCTGCAGCTGTGTATTTTATACATAACGGCATGTTGTATGTTCTGACAAACTGGTGAAATGTTCTTCCATGTGCTGCTGCCACCCCCATCTCCACCCCGTTGAATCTTGCATTATATACCTTGGCATGGGATAAGAGTCAGGGAGCAGTTTGCCGTTTGCTGCCCTGCCTTAGGCAGCAAAATATCTTAGGCCGCCTCTGGTGCCTGGAAGAAGATGGCTCTAATGAATATGGGTAAAGGCTGTCCTGTGTTCATTAGGCGGATGCTATGGGTGGTGATTACGTTAGCCAGGGGATGCTGGGATTTGTTTGCCTTCTTCCCAGCTCTGACCTGTCCCTAGCAGTGGAGTTAGTCCTTCTGAATTTCATTTGCAACCCTGTCCAGAGGTTAGAGAAGTAACCCCAGACCTCTCCTGGGAGACATAGCTAATTGCTGTGCTGACTGGGGAAGTCGTAATCCCATATACTTAGTAACTCCCCCCCCCCCCGATCCTACAAGGATGGGATGCTTTAGAAAATCTGACCAGTTTTATTTTCAGATTCCTGGTGTTGGAAAAGGACCCGTTTGGATCTCTCATCAATCCTGCTTCCATTTTCCCCTTCCAGGTGACGTTTCCAGTCCGAATCTTTCAACTGCTTGGCGTAGAGACCCTCATTGTCACCAATGCAGCTGGAGGGCTGAACCCCGAATATGAAGTGGGAGACATCATGATTATCCAAGATCACATTAACATGCCCGGCTTTGCTGGTCAAAACCCTTTGGTTGGACCCAATGATGACAGGTGAGGGGGAGGGTTGTCTCTCACTCCTTTGGCCGCTCTGGTCAACCAAAGTTCCATCTCGCTGGCTGTTTCAATGGCAAGAGACTGGGCCTAGTGTGTATTGAGCAGTGAGGGAGGGACATCTATGACCATGTTCCACATGATCTTAGGCATAATCTCAAGGTTCATGGACCTGGAGTAGGTGGGGCCAAATTCAAAGTAGGTGGGGCCAGTTTCTTATTCATCCATGGTATTTGGCTTGTTTCTCTTTATTTTTAAACTCAACCAAGAGAAACAATCGTGACAAAGATATACAGGGTGGCCTGTGAGTCCCTATTGAAGCTTTTTCTAAATTTGCCACTTACTGTATCCAGGGTGTCACCAGTATTCTTGCGCTCATGTACCCATGTACGTATCACAATACGCTCTTCAAGTGTAAATGGGCTTCAATTGGCCATATTTCTGGGGAGAGGGATTATGATACACATAGATGGGTAGGGACTTATCCGTGCGTCTTATATACATTGGTGTATAAGACGCACCCTGTTATTACCAAAATAGCCCACTAGAGGCCACTATATACAGTATAAGACACATTCAATTTTCCCAGTACAGTACGTATATTTAAAGGGTGGGGAAGTGGGTCTTATACGCCAGAAAATACAGTATTTAACAGTGATGGTGAACCTTTTAGAGACTGAGTACCCAAACTGCAACCCAAAACCCACTTATTTATCGCAAAGTGCCAACACAACAACAGGGAGGAAGGAAACACTCCCAATGGGCTGCTGGGCAGAGGGAGGAAGTGTTCCAATTGGGCTGCTGGGCAGAGTGGTGGTGTGAACTCTGTGCTGGGGGAGGGGGAAAGCACTTCCGTTGGGCTGCTGGGCAGAGGCGGGGCAAACTGTGCTATGGGTGACTGCATAGGTGCCCACAGAAAGGGCTCCGACTGCCACCTCTGGCACGTGTGCCATAGATTTGTCACCACTGGTATATAAAGAAAAACAAATAAAAATCTTAACAAAATTACATATAACTACTATTTGCACCCATCACCCATTCCTGCTTTCTCTTCCATAGGTTTGGGGTACGTTTCCCACCCATGTCGGATGCCTACAACCAAGACCTGAGGAAATTGGCACACTTGGTGGCGTCTGAGATGGGCTGCAGTGGGTGCGTGCGCGAAGGAGTCTATGTCGCCCTGGGAGGCCCCAGCTACGAGACCATTGCTGAGTGTCGATTCCTTCAACGCCTGGGCGCTGATGCCGTAGGTCTGTTGGAGGCAAAACTAAGAAGAAATATTTGTGGAGAGGAAGGGGTTTGGGTATGAGGAGGGCCAGCATCATTGTTAAAAGGCAGCTATAGCAATAGCTATTACATTTATATACTGCCCCATAGTGCACTCTCTCTAGACGGTTCACAAGTCAATTAGCATTTTGCCCCCAATATGCTGGGTACTCATTTTACCAACGTCAGAGAGATGGAAGGCTGAGTCAACCTTTTGCCCTGGTCAGGATCAAATTCACAATCTTTTAGTTTGCAGTACAGCAGTTTAACCACTGTGCCACCAGGACTCAGTTATTGCACCACAGCCAGCTGAGCTCACAGAAAACAACTACAACTCCTTGTGGGATGAAATATAGAGAGCAGTTGTGTTAACTCTGATTTTCAGATGCTGTGGATCTGTTTTAAAATTGACCAATGTTACACTTTCTAGAGTCCCTTAGTCATGTTAGCTGAGAGTTTCTGGAAGATGAAGTGTCAAAACACTTTGGTGGAAAGGTAACAGTGCGCCGTGCACTCTGGTGTTTAGGAATACCTGCCACATGTCCATGGAAACGTCTGAAGATGCAGACAGCGCTGGCACTTTCTATAGAGATATCTGAGATAAATTCATAACCCCACTGCTCTGCAAATATCCTGGTCAATCAAACAACACTTAACACTCACTGGCTACTATTAGACAAAAATCCTGCTTTTACCTGCAATAGTGCCAAGTTTTGTGTTACAGTGATCAGGATTAGAAGAATTCTGGCAGGCCCCTCAGTGGCACAAACGGTGAATTCTATATTGCAGTAGCACTATTTTTTTTTTAAAAAAAACTGATTTTATTCTGTTTCTTTTAACTTTGAATGGCTATGTTTTTTAAATAATATATTTTAACTACATTTTGGGGTACATAGAAAAAGCCTCCTCCAAGATTGTGGTATTTTTGAACCACCATCTGGCGTATCCTGGTAACAGTAAAACTTGTATTGCTGGCTGATCTTTCTGACACTCGGTCAGGCTAAAGGTATTGCAGAATGAACTCACCAAAAGGTCCTTCATTTTGGCAGTTTCATGTCTGGCCTAGATGTCGAAGAAGGAAAACTACATTTTAAGCATTTAAAATTTTAAAACTTCACCTCTCATTTTCTTGTGCTGGTCGTATGCTGAGTTAAATTAAGTGGCTGTACTGCTTGAGGTCTCATGACATTACCAAGTTGTTCTCCAAATTTTAATCCCCTTCCACCTCTTCCTTGTTTCCTTCTCCAGGTATGAGCACAGTCCCGGAGGTGATCGTGGCCCGCCATTGTGGCCTCCGCGTTTTTGGCTTCTCCCTCATCACGAACAAGGCCATCCTGGACTACGAAAGTAAAGAGAAGGCGAACCATGCCGAAGTGCTGGAAGCTAGCCGGCAAAGCGCCCGCACCCTCGAAAAGCTGGTCTCCCTCATGGTGCAACGCATTGAGCAGAACAACAATGTGGCGTAGCATAGTGGGACCCAGCCTGGCAACCTTGCCACTGGCTTCTTCAAAGAGGCACTGGCTGTCGCCTTGCAATGGAGGATCTCATGCGCCTCCGTGGGCGAGGAGACCGTGTCAATCTTCCTCTTCCATTTTCGTCTCGGAATATTTGGCCGTGTCAAATCCTGCTGCTGCATCTGCTTACTGTCTTATGGTACTCTGCTGGCTTGCTGTGCTATGGTGCTAATTGTAGGCCCCGCGTGGATCATCCGTCTCTTGTTCTATAGGATCTCTAGTCTGTGATATAGGATTTGTCCATCTCTACGTGCACAAGTGTCTCTCCTTTCTCTCTGTTTTCCTCCATTTCAAAGTGTTGGCCCAGCTTCTTCCTGGTATATCTTCCGCTTTCTCTCTGTCGTACTGGTCCTGGCTAGCGAGATCTGTCCATTTCAGGCAACACAGCTGTTCCTTTGGCTTTTAGCCTTTTTTAAAAAATTTAAACTTGGAGAGCCTGTTTCTAAAACTCTGAAGTTTCCTCTTCCTGTTTCAAGATTTCTCTCCGATTGTTCACTGGTTCATTGGAGCGAACAGGGCTCATGAATCTCTCCCCCCTCCCTTGTGCTGCTCATTTGCTCGGAAAGGCTGCAGTTGTGTCACCAAAAGTGTAAAGATGTACAAGATTGTTCTTAGATGCTTACCTGTGTGCTTTTCTTTTCTATAATAAATACCCTACAGTTGTACCTCACTTAAAGAGCATAATGCATTCCACAGGATTATTCTTTAAGTGAGTTTGCTCTTTAAGCAAAACATTGTAAGTGACCAAGCGTGACTTCTGGCGGGGGGAGGGGGATTGTGAAACCCGATTTATTTGTTAAGCGAGTTTTTGGTTGGTTTTATTTGTTAAGCGAAGCGAACATTCAGAGAAAATTCTGCTCTTTAAGCGAGTTACTCTTTAAGCAAGACGCTCTTTATGCGAGGTTTGACTGTATTTGCTGGCATATAAGACCCACTTTTCCGCTCTTAAAATACACTGGAAAAATGGAGTGCATCTTGTACTGTATATAGAGGCCTGTAGTGGGCTATTTTGGTAATAACAGGGTGCTTCTTATACTCTGATGCGTCTTATGTGCCGGCGCATATGGTAGTCCCTAGCAATTAAGTAATGGCTTGTTTGTTAACATTTTGTTTCTTAAGATGATGTCTGTCTGTCTTTCATAAAGGTCTACATTTTGTCTCTGTGCTTGACCTGTTTGTCTCTCTTTCCTCTGTTTTTGGCTCTGCAGTGTTTCATTTCTGGATTCTTTGAACAGAACAGGCATTAAGACTTGCGTCTTTCTTCCTCTCTATCTGTCTCCCCCTTTCCTAAGTAGAAACACTGTGATGGTACTACTGACATTTGTATCTCAGTGGCACACTAGCTGCTCTAAAATCAAGCAAGAAAACATCGGAGCTGCTTTCAAAACAAGGTGCACAAACTGGACAGTGAACTCGGGTTAAAACAAAAGACTGTGTTCTTCAAAGTCAACTCCATCCTGGTCTAACCAATTCATACCATGGCTCAATCCAGGATCCAGTTTGCTTTTTCTCTTGCTTAAGAAAAAATTGTGTCTATCAGATCTTTTTCTGGTGCTTTCCTGAATTGTTCTCCACCCAGAAAGGCAGCACAGGGAACAGTGTGAATTGTGGAGGAGAGAAGACAGAGAAAAGGAAGAATGGGCAGCTTAAGAAAACAGATGTGGTTTGGGAAGTCTTCATAGCACGACTGATTTCTTAGCTTTAGAGATGAGATTTGGGTTTCTTGTTTTGATCTTGTGTCTATCACAGCTGCTGTTTTGTAGCAGAACATGGCAGACTGAGATAAGAAAACATCCTAAAGCAATGACTCCCAACATGGGGCTTCTGGCAATTGAAGCGCCAAAACCAAAGGTTGAGAAACACTGCTCTAAAGCAAGAGTGGGAGATGTGTAGCCTTCCTGATGTCTTTGGACTGAAACACCCATCATCCCCCATCATAGAAGATGATGACCAGGGCTGATGTGAAAGGCTGGCCATCATCATTTGGGCAGTGATGTCCCGTTTTAGTCCTGCAAATCAAACACTTTGCTTTTCCTGCAGAGAAATCGTCCAGTGGTGTAAATGCACTGAGAAAATTGTTTATGAAACCAAATCCAGAAGAAGCTTTCCATGCATGCATATCTTATTTATGCCTGCCTTTCTTTTAATACAGAAGATACTGATATAGGTGGTTTCTCCATAAATGCACTGCTGTTTCCCCAATGTAGCAGCCTGGCTGCATTGGATTTGGGGTGGTACAAAACCTACTGAGGGTTCTGTTGGAAATCTCCCTTTCTGGTCTTTATTGATACTGTATGGCGGGGATTCCCAACCTTTTCAAGATTGGGGGCTGGGTCATGCGCTCTCAGTTAGCTTTGAAGGCCAGACAGCCATTTTGCCCTACCTGCACAATGGGTGGTGGCCATTTTGTCCCAGTAGCTTCAAAGGGGTGGCCATGTTGTTTCTCAAATGCCTTTGAAGGGTGCACATGAAATGGTGCCGTGGGCTTGATCCGGCCAACGGGCCTTAGGTTGGGAACTCCTGCTGTACAGCCATCAACAGACTAATAAAGTCCACCCCACAGTTTTGCGAAAGGCAGTTTCTGAATGTCAGTGAATCAAAGATGTAGCAGACCTCACAACTGTAAGATTCTTATTCATTCAGAGGACCTGAAAGTCTCAGTAGATTTAGAAATATGTGAAAATATATCTATTTTTTTTAGAGAAGCATCGGCATTCTGCACTTTTTATTTTTATTTAAATAAATTGAGGCCAAGATTTTAATAATTATAATATGAGTAAATAATAAAGTAAGTTGAAATGGGAGATGGGTGAGATGTTTGGCTTTTTTATTTGTCGTCTGTTGAGATTACTGTGGGAAGGGTTATAAATTATTCCTGTCAGATAATCTCCTGAGCGGAGTTTCTCCAGCAAAAATCCTTTCAACCCAGAATAATTTCTGACACGAAATTATTTTTATTATTGTTTCCTGGTATGATTTTGGTCGTTGAAAAACTGCAGAAGGTTGGTTTTTTAAAAAATTACAACATGCAGATTTCTTACATCCATTGCTGGGCAGGGAATTCTGAGATTTGTAGTTTAGAATCATTTACCCAAACTGAGTCATTGCAGAGTCTATGCCTAACTTGAGATGACTGAATCTGGGTCTTTCCATAGCCTTGATTCTGAGCTGTTCAAAACTTTAAAGTGTACTGGAAAGGAATGGATTTCATCATTGAGGCTGCTGCTTTTAAAGCTTTTCTGTTTGTAGTAAATCTTGACATTCAGGCATTCTTTATGATAGTTCCCATAACAACCCAAGTAAATTCCAAACATGCAGGCAACTGTATTAGTCTGTATCAATAAGGAAATCCTTTGCTTACATGGGCAGGTCTTTTGCAAAGGTAACAGATCTTAATTGCTCAGCACCATTTGTGTGACGAGCATATCTATAAAATGGAGATCCAACATGTATAAGACTTGGTAAGATGAAGCAGAAGTTCAATAGGTCAAACTTACAGCACCACAGCTCCTTTAGAGGAAAATCTTACCAGTTGGATTTCAGCCTCATATATTTATTAAATGCACAATAAAAAGGAAAGAAGGAAGCTGTCTTGATTGGTAACCAGTTGTGTGTTTTAGGCCAATTGCCCACTAACCCAAATTAAGTTTAAAACCAGGGGTTCTCAGCCTTTAAAAGCTGTAGGTCGTGCCATGCTCCCACCAGACTGGTGGTTCCCCCAGTAAGTAAAATGCTGTAAAATGCATCTGTGGCTATCGTAAATATGTTTACAACAGCCATAAATGCATAAAAAGTTTACAACTGCCTTGGACACATTTACAGCTGTTGTAAACGTGTTTATAACAGTCATGGATGCGTTTATGGGTGTTTCTGTCATTTCTGGGAGCAAGGACAGCGTGTCACATGAAATGGCATCACTGGCTGTATCTGGCCCATGGGCCGAATCCCTGTTTAAAACAAAGTCTTCACTTGATACGAACAAGATTCGTTTGATTGGAAATCTTGTTTGCGAACTTAATTTAAGCAAATCAGAAATGGGCACTGGAAGACCCCCCAAAAATGTTTAAAAATCAAGATGACTCTAGCTTTGGAATCAGCACATCTTGAGAAGGGTGAAACAGAAAAGCATCTCACATTTGCAGCTTCCACTTGGAACCACAATAATAATGATGCAAATTTGACACTAGATGGCGAGACAGGACAGTCAATACTTAAAGCCAACGTGGCACCAATTGCCCTTGTGTTAGATATTTTTCAAAGAAAAACATCTGGACATGTGGCTCGTTGGTCTAGGGGTATGATTCTCGCTTAGGGTGCGAGAGGTCCCGGGTTCAAATCCCGGACGAGCCCTGTTTTATTGCAGGATCCTTAATAAAGTTCCTATTAACATATCTTCAAAAGGACAAAGTACCAGAAAACTTGCTTTATTACTTCGTGTCATTTTTAAGGTTCTTTCTATCCACTATTGTTTGACTATTTCCTTTTTAAAATGATTTATACAATCTGAAGAGAAAGCAGAGTAATATTAATATTAAATACTGCACTAGTTTTATTACTCCTTTATCTCTGAGTAGATATGCTCCTTTTAAAATATGCTTTATATAAATATAAGTGCCATCTTAACTTCTGTCTTTTGCTGTACTATGCAAGTCTTGGAACTTAATAAAGATTTGATTTGATCTTTTTTGGAAAGTCATTCAAATCTTTTAATAAAAGTCTGTTCCAGGTGTCCACGGACGAAAAACTACATATTTATTCCATATTCTGAATGTAAGGTGCGGTCCTGTATACTAAAAACTGTTGAACACAGTGAGATGTAGTTCTGAGTGTAGCCAAGTCTAGGAATGCATCTTCAAAATACTGTTTTTTCCTAAAATGTGATGGGCAAATAGTTGTTCAGTTGCACAGTCAAGTCCGACCCTTTGTAACCCCATGGACGACCGCCACCAGCGTCTTCTGTCATCTGCCATCCTCCAGAGCCTGCCCAGATCTATGCACACTGCATTAATGATGCCATCTAGTCATTTACTGTGTTTGTCATGTATTCTGTATTTACTGTATTTGATTGTCATGTGAGCCGCCCTGAGTCGAGTTTTCCTGACTGGGCGGCATACAAGTGCGAAAATTAAGTTAAATTAAATCTCATCTTCTGCCACCCCCTTCTCCTTTTGCCTTTTATTTTTTCCATCATCAGGGCCTTCACCAGTGAGTATTAGGCAGGTATGCTGCCTAAGGTCTCATGACACGACCAGGTCGTCCTCCCAAATGTACCACACACACACATACCCAATATTATTGGCAAAGTTAGCCAGTGATTTATTTTGAAACTTATTCTGAGTTACACAGCTTTCCATTTGTAACTTTGAGATTAAAGGTAAAGGTCACCTTTGTTCAAAAGCCAGTCGTATCCGACTCTAGGGTTCAGTGCTCATATCTGTTTCATAGATGAAGAGCCAGGGCTGTCTGCTTCTGCAGACGTTTCCATGGTCATGTGGCAAGCATGACTAGACACCAGAGCACACGGAACACTGTTTACCTTCCCACTGAAGTGGTCCCTATCTATCTACTTGCAATTTCTTGCTTTCGAACTGCTAAATTGGCAAGAGCTGGGACAAAGACGGGACCTCATTCTGTCCTGCAGTATTTGGGAATTTTAACTGCTGAGCTGCAGCCTTCCACTCAGTGTCTTAGCCACTTGAGCCACTGCAGTCCTGAATTATTTGGATTAGACTTCCAATAATACCCAAACACAGGTCAAGCAGACTCGGGTGGATCAGTGTTGGAACTCAACAACATCTGGAAATCCAATGGTTCACTCAAGACTTCCTTGCCTTTTTGAACAGCAACAAGAAATTAGCTGAATTTTCAACTACTATGTGCTTTGAAGGTCATACAATTTCATTATTTACATTTTGTGTGGATCAAACTTGTGAGGTTCTTAGTAGATGATGCGAGTTTTTGGCTAGCGTGGTTTTTTTCCCCTTAGCATAAAGTTATTTTTTTTAATCACCAGCTATATTTGTCCTAACTTAGGGGTCCTCAAACTTGGGTCTCCAGGTGTTCTTGGATATCAATTACCAGGAGCCCAAGTCAGCACACCTGCAGTGGCTCAGTGGTTAAGAAGCCTGCCTTGTTAGCTTAGAGGCTGGCAAGTTGACAGTTCGAGACCCAGATGCTGCATGACAGATTGAGCGCCCATCTCTGTTCTAGTTCTCAGGGACATGAAAGAAGCCTCATTTGGGTATCCCCTGAGTGGAATTTCTCCTACAAAAATCCTTTCAACCCAGAATAATTTCTGTCACAAAATTATTACAGCACAGGTACTGATCAGGTCTTCTGGGTATTGAAGTCCAAAAACATCCTAGATGAAGAAAAGCCAAGTAGGAACATTTACAAGAAGGATGCAGTTCTACAGTTCAAGGATGATCTACGTAAACTTTGTGGGAATTCAAGACTTTATTTTATTTATTTATTGGATTTCTATACCGCCCATCTGGGTGTTATCCCACTCTAGGCAGTGAACAAGCAAAGAAACCAATAACAGAAATACCCGCAACAAATTAAATCCCGCCATCAACAAATACCTCACAAACTAAACAACTAATTGGCATCTGAGGGCATCAGAGATGAGCACTGCACCCTAGAGACAGATATGACTGGGTTTTGAGCAAGGGAGACCTTTAACCACTTCCAGTGACAAAACCTGATGGGCCAATTCCACTACCCCTTCTGTCCGAAGGCCACCCAGTTTCACCACCATCGCTGCCCAGAGGCTACCCAATTTTGCTACCACCACCACCACCTGTCCTGGGTGTGTGTGAACCTGTTGCTGCGCACCACTGGCCTTTAATGATAATGATAATGTTAATGATAACATTAACACCTTGTATCTGATACGGTAGGCAACAGGTAACCAGTGCAGGCCTGCCAAGGCTGGGGAAATATGTTGGAATTTGGCTTTTCATTTCTTTTGTGTGTGTGTGTATGTGAAGTTTCATCACCTTCCATAGGGAGGTTTTCGCGGCTGGTGTCCTCCAGCTGAACAATTCAATTGCCTCTTTTAGCCTTGCCATTAGCTCAATTAGAGGATGCTTGAAGGAGGGAGAATTGAACGGCTGGAAATCTTGCAGCCCAAATTGGCTAGAGATTTCACCGTGCAGGAAAGCAAAGACTAAACAACTGTCAAGGGTAATATGTTCTCAATTAACTCATTAGCCCAGCTTAATGTTTATGATGAAATAAAGAAAAAAAAACCTGGAGAACAACCCATGGTTCAGTCTGTGGGTACAATGTGGACAATCTCCTATATGCGTCAGGCCTCTCCTGCACACCAGCCTATGACCATGCTTAAACAGCTTGAAGAATTTTTCTGACTGGACAGTCTGGAATATCCCAGGCACCAGGGCCATGCTATCTGGGAGAGTTAAGGAGCTCTGTCCAAAACAGTAACTTTTCCCAACTGAAATTTGTCCTCTCTTTCTAATCAATTTTTACAAATTATATTTTTCAACATGCCAGCAAACCAGCCCTGGGGTGGATAAAGTTATCATCCAGAGCAACTGAAAACTGTATTTTGAAAATTAATATTTGCTTCTTCCTCTGCTCTATAATCCCAATAACAGGCAATAAAACCATTCATCTCAGAAGAATTTTTACACTTAAAGACTTTTTTTTGCAGTCAGAGTGCTTTGTAGACAGTTTAAATCAAAAAACAACACACACCCCATAATGAATTTAGCCAGCAGCACAAGTACGCTGTCTTGTTTCCAAGTAACGACTGAAGGTAGGAGCAACTATAATTACTGCAGACAGCATTAAGTGGCTATGATAATTGCTTCCTTTCCCTGGAGGAGACCGTGGGAACATTGTCTGTCTGGAAAACAGCTCCCTAACAGAGTTCACAGCAGCATTGCTAAAGCAATACGTAAAATGTAAAATAATAATAATGTAAACACCTGTTCTAACACAATAAAATAAACTTTGTAGTGGAAGCATACCCTAAAACAATGATGGTGAACCTTGGCACTCCAGGTGTTCTTGAACTTCAATTCCCAGAAGCCCTGATCAGCAGGAGTTCTGACTTGGGCTTCTGGCAACTGAAGTCCAAGAATACCTGGAGTGCCAAAGTTGGCCATCGCTGCCCTAAAAGTTTATACCAGGTCGTAAAGTCTTAATTGAAAGGTATCTCTTTCCACCAGTTTTTTTTACTACCTCCAGGTATTCTTGGACTGCAGGGCTTCTGGGAATTGAAGTTCAAGAACATCTGGAGTGTCAAGCTTCGCCATCACTGACCTAGACCATGTGACTAACAAAGAAAGATTACCCAATGATGGAACAAGGCTGTGTTATGATTTTATATGTTTAATGACAATATAGTCATCGTCAGTTGGTCCATAATGATGAATTTTCAGTGCTTGCTAATGTGCATAGGCTTCATACCTTTAAAACTAGGGATTGGAGATAATTGTCCTTTCAGATGTCAGACTACAAGACCCATCTGCCTAACCAGAATGGCCAACATAATGGATTATGAGAGATGTATTTATTTATGTATTTATTAAATTTATATACCATCACCAAGAGAAATAATTTCTCCACTCGTGGCAGTTCACAATGTAATAAATACAGATATGACATTATAAATACCACATACTTTTGCAAATATTTGGTGAGCCATAGGCTTATCATCCATTGGCATATGAATGTGTCCAATATCCTTAGACAAGAAACAGACATTAGGAATAAGTTGGGGCTGGAAAAGAATTTTTTTAGCAAATGTGAATTTTATAGCTTTTCTCACCTGAAATAGTATCAAAGTCACTTCTGTGCAACATTTAACATGTGTTCAATGCTAATGAAATGAGGGCTAGTCTCTAACATATGATTTTGTCCTAAACCAGAGTATTAATCACATTCTGTGGCAATGAGTTCCAGGAATACAATCATTTACTTTCCTGTATTTTCTGCCATCTAATCTCATTCGGTCATATCCACATTGAGTACTGTATTAGTAAAGAATGTGAACAATGAGAAAATCAAGAATTGAAAAAAACCCCTCATAATTTCTTTCCAATCCATGTATTAAACAAACAATCTGTATTTATATGCTTTATAGGGAATTTTTTTTTTGGGGGGGGGGGGTCATTGTCATTGATTTATTTCTTTTAACTCTGAGACTGTGTTTTGTAGACTGCACATTTTAAAATATGAATATCTTTTCTTGCTGTGTATTTGATTGATTTTTGCTGGGTAAGATGTTTTGGAGGGTTTGTTTATGTTTATATCCTATTAATCTGGCAAATATGTGAAATTAATGAATTATGTGTGTTTAACTGCCCTGCATGGCCATGACCAATAGGGTAGTATACAAATATAATAAATAAAATAATTGAGACAGTTGCCAAGCTTTTAATTCACTGCTCCTCTCCATAATATTAATTAAATGAATCACAGACCCCATTCTAATTGCTAAACTTTAAAAAAATGAATCAGAGAACACAAGGCTGGTCCCCTTACAGCCATCCCATCTCATTCTCTATATTTTTCTGGCCTTAGAGCCTCTCTCTGACTGCTATTGCAAATCCCATCATTCTCACGCTCAGCTAGGGATGTTGGGACTTGCAGTGTGACAACATTTGCAGGCCACTGGATTCTGCTTGCTCTGGTTTGCTTTCTTGCTGCACACAAACTATTTGCACAACAGTGACTAAGTTGCCTTTAGAAATCTGATTCTGAGAGAAACAAATTCGCTAGGTAGAATAGTGTAGCCAAGGGGTTCCCAAACTTTTCAACCTGGGGACCTGGTCACACTCTCTCAGTCAGCTTTGAGGGCTGGATGACCATTTTGCCCTGCCTCCATGATAGGGGTGGCCATTTTGTCCCAATAGCTTCAAATGGGTGGCGATTTTGTTTTTCAAATGCCCTTGGAGGAGTGGGGGGTGGTGCATATGAAATGGTGCCATGGCCAGATACAGCCCGTGGGCCTTAGGTTGGGAACCCCTGGTTTAGCCTTCTTGAATGCCTTTAGCAACAGTTTTTCTACACAGTATAGCTTTTTCAGCGGGGGCTTTTCATGACTGTGAGATAGAAAAGGTGAAACCCCTTTGTGTGATTGTGGAAAACATTGCCATGAAAGAGAGGCATAAGTTGGAAAAGTTTGAAAGTCTAGCTTCCCCTTTGAAAACAACCCCCACCATTGGCCATAGGAATGTCTCCTGCTCTTCCGACAGTATTATTAAGATTCTCATTTTCCTGCCTGTCATTAAAGCTTAGCTCATTAGGCCATTTCTGGGGTGCCAAGGGAATCGGAGTGCTAAGGGAAGTCGCTCCCCAAAAATATCCCCAGTGCAACCAAGTTCCCTAAAAGAAAACTTTTACAAGATTTAATGAAGTCTCTAGGCAAGGACTCAAACACCTGCTTCGGGGCTAGAGAGTAACCAGAGGGCTGGTAGTCCTGAGGGAGAGGCTGTTTGGGGAAGGACCAATTATCTCAACCTGGCATTCGCCAGGGATGTCATTACAGCCAAGCGCAATGCACAGTTTAATTAGAGATTTTGGGCACTTGTTGTGGAGTTTGTTAGCTACACTCAACGGAAGTCCCTTGGGGTCCTGGCTGGCTGCGATGGGAAAATACCAGTGTTGAGAGGAAGAGTTGTGGCAAAGTCAACAATAATACTTTCTTCTTCTTCTTCTTCTTCTTCTTCTTCTTCTTCTTCTTCTTCTTCTTCTTCTTCTTCTTCTTCTTCTTCTTCTTCTTCTTCTTCTTCTTCTTCTTCTTCTTCTTCTTCTTCTTCTTCTTCTTCTTCTTCTTCTTCTTCTTCCTCCTCCTCCTCCTCCTCCTCCTCCCCCACCTCCACCTCCCCCACCTCCACCTCCCCCACCACCCTTCAGGTGTTGAGGAAGATACAAAATTCATGTTCTGGCACTTCTAGTGGCCTTCATCAGTGTTTAGTGTTCTTGTAATAGGTCTTTGATGTTATCTTTCCATCTTGTTCTTCGTCATTCTCTTTCCACATATGCCTTGTATGGTACAGAATTCCAAGACATTCTTGCCAAATGGGCAAACCACTTTATTTGTTGTCTCTGTTCATAGTTTAAGATTGGGTCTTTTCCAATTCTTTCCCTTATAATCTTCTTCCTTCTTTCATTTCTTCTATTACTCCAGCATCCTTTCTCAAACATCTCATTTCCATGGTGACCAACTTTTTTTTATGTTTTGTTGTAAGTGTCCAGGTTTGGCACTGGCAACATTGGGTGGGAATTAATATGCTTTGTATGAGGTGTTTCTTTTGTGCCAGTAGGTATTGCCATATGTACAACAAGACAATACCGACCAGCACAATAATCATATGGCTGTAGAAAAGTACCTTATACTAAACTGGATTTGAGACCATTGTGATCCACACTCCATCTGGGCCAGGCATGTGAAGTCCAAGGAAACCCACTTGAATCCTAACAGCATGGAGAGATCCATTGCTAGTGGCTGACATCCAATGTGGAAAAGTGCTTCACATTGTCATTTTAATGATACCATTTGAGTTAGGTTTAATGTGGGGCATTAATGTGGGTATACTCGGTGGCAATGTATGGTTGTGAGAGATGGACCATTAGGAAAGCTGAGCGCAGAAGAATAGATGCCTTTGAGATGAAGGAGAGTTTGAGAGTCCCCTGGACAGTGAGGAGAACAAATAGGTCAATCTTAGAAGAAATCAACCCTGAGTGCTCCTTAGAAGGTCAAATTGTAAAGATGAAGCTAAAGCACTTTGGACATCAAATGAGAAGAGAGGATTCGCTTGAGAAAGCCTTGATCCTGGGAAGAGTGGAGGGCAAAAGAAGAATGAGATGGCTAGATGGTATTGTAGACACAATGGGCACAGAACTGAGGGAGTTGAGGAGGATGGTGGAGGACAGAAGTGCCTGGCAGACAGTGGTCCATGGGGTCGCAAAGGGTCGGAATCGACTGTGCGACTGAACAACAAAAAATTAATGTGGGAAAATGCAGTGGCAGCTGACCTAGATGGACCTACTGGATACTGCCATTTTTATCCACTGTCTTCTAGAGTTCAGCAAAGTTCTTCTTCTGGCTTACTTTAAGGAAGAAAAGCTAGTAAAATGGCTTTTTAAGGGAAGATGTTTCAAAGAAATTCCCAGGCAGCACATACATTGAACCTTGTTGGTTATGGAAACTGGGGCTTGCTTTCTTTCGAAAAAACAACCTTTAGATTTTACATTATCTTCCTCACTACATAGGACTAGTTTTTCTCTGTAAAAATACGATCAATGCCAAAGTAGCCAGTGTAGATTTACTGATGCGCTAACTTCATTTTGCAAGAGTGTAACTGCTGTTAAGGCAGATTATTCTTGTTTTGTTTGTAACTTTCTTTAACAGGATCAAACATTTTTTCCCTGGAAATGTTGCTTTTGACATCTACATAATCCCAGTTTCACCAGACTGCGTATATCAAACTTTCAACATGCAGAAGGGATTTAAGTCGTTAAGAGGAAGAATTTTTCTAAAATAATGCAACCCGTTTAATTTTTGGCACGAAGGAAGTCCTAGGAAGGCTGTAGGAAAGATTTTTAAAGTCTCATCAGCAGGAGGCGCTACACCATAATTCACAAGGCAAAAATGG